>CP119649.1:0-454187 GCA_030078075.1 Crithidia sp. LVH-60A
AATAAAGAGATAAAAACCGAAATGCAAGAAGAGAAAGAGGTGGGAGCATAGAAGAGTGAGGCGCTGTTTGTTGTCGCTTAGATACTCAGTTCAGTCTTTTATTTAGTGAAGAGCGCGGTGACAAATGACACACACACCGCAGCGCCGCTTCAGAGCACTTAAAGAGAAAAACTGATATATTAGCTTGAAAATGAGAATGAAGAAAGAAATAATCATCAGCGTTTTGTTTTTTAACACGTTAAAGCTTGCACCAGAAAAGGCATCCTTCTTCGTAGACGCAGCTCCTCTGGGTGTTCACATGGACGGTGTCACTGCATTAATGGCGCACGTAATCTTGTGGCCTGTATTTGTGTCATCATCTAAATTAAAAAAGGAAAGTTTTTTTTTTTCTCATTATCGTCTCCGGTTCAATGCCAGCGCCGCAACTCAACCTTTACAGATGGAGGGAAGAATGCGGTGCTGGTCACTCCTGTGTACGAGACGTTTAGGTGTTTCAGGCTGGGACACCTGGCAAGGTCGCGGATGTCGGTCAGACGACTATTGTAGTGAAGATCGATCTCCGCAAGTCGTGGACAGCTGCCGAGGCCGCTGACGTTGCGTATTTTGCAGCCGCACGCTTCCACTTTCTCGAGGCTCGGTGCGCCGGCGAGCCCGCTGATGTCCTCCAGCCACCTGGAGGCATTGAGCAAAATAGAGTCAAGCTTTGGACAGCGACCAAGACCATCCAAATGATACAGCCCCGAGTCAGGCGCGTTAATTCTTTGTAGCGACGGTGCGCCAGCAAGACCGGCGAGGTCGTGCAACCCATCAACTCGTGCCAAGCTGATACCCTCCAACAGTGGACAACTGCTCAGGCCCTCCACCGACTCCAGGCCGCTTTCGCCCGCGTTGATGTAGCGCAGAGACGAGGCACCAGCAAGACCCCGGAGGTCCTTCAACTCCTTATTGCACTCCACATGGAGCTTGTCCAAAAGCGGACAGCTGATTAGACCCTCCAAACTGCTCAACGCCTCACAGCCACTTATGCTAAGCTTCTGCAGACGAGGCGATCCGGCGAGGCCTTTTGTAGTCTCCAGCTCAGGGTTTCCAGACACTTCGAGAGAACTGAGCTTTGGTAAGCTGCCAAGTCCGTCAAGACTCTGCAAGTTGCAGCCCGCCGCACAAATCTCCTCCAGGTTAGGTGCACCAGCAAGAGAGGAAAGACTGCGCAGCTCCTCATTTTCGGAGACATTGAGATAGGCGAGGCACGGGCAGCTCACGAGGGCGGATACATCTGATATCCCGCATCCAGCGGCCGTCAGCGACTGTAGGTGTGGCGCACCGGTCAACGCAGCGAAGTTGCCCAGCTGAGTCACGCCGGTCAATGTCACCTCCTCAACGAGCATCTGCGCCACACTGCGCAGTATCTTCGACATGTACGCAGCCGCCTGCACAGCGTCGACTGTGTCGTGGCATTGAATCGTCAGCCTCTTCAGACTCGAGAAAGATGGCAAAGCGCAGAGAAAACTACCACACTGTCCGCCACACGGTGGTGCGTCGTTCCGCGCGCAGGCGGGCAGCGAAGTCAGCTGGACCACCATCGCCTCCACTCTTGCCTCGAGACCGTCAACGAAGCACTCTCGCAAATCGCCGCGTGCATTGTTGACGCTGATATGCAGCGGCAGGTGAAACGCGCTTGCCCACCACATCGAGCGTACACGCCGCTGGGGCTCTGGTGTCTCCGCCGTTGCTTGGAGGCAGCAGCGCAGCCGTGCAGACCAGGTCTCAACGAGCAGCTGCTCCTCTCCGGGAAAAGGCGGTTGCAGTAGCATCTCTGTATTCAGCCGCATCTGCGGGCCGACGGCACTCAGTGTGTGTCGCGCGCCTTTTAGCACGTCGTCGTTCATGAACGACATCACCTGTGCACGAGGGTCGTACAGGAGACTTGCAAGAGTGGTGCGAGGGTCGCCGGAACCATTGTGGTCAAGCACACGCTGGATGGTTTCACTGTACAAACGAAGGGGCATCACTGCGTCTTTCCCCTCAACTGGTTCGATTGAGTGTGATGTGCTTTGAGTGATGCGGAGCTCCCACGAAGAAGATTGCAGGTGGATCTGAAGAGGAGTGCTTGTAGAAAGAGAGGAGAGAAAAAGAGAGGAGGCGGAGTGGAGCAGCAACGTATAAGATGCGACCACACAGAGAGGAAGAGTTAGAAGAAGCGAAGCAGTATGATGCTCTGGCACACGCACATTAAGAAGGTGGTGTGGGTATTGAGCGCGCCGCCCCTCATGTCAACCCACTATCGAGCAATGCTCCGCGTCTCCGCTCTCTCATACTTCCAGCGTTTCCCCTCGACTCGACGCCAGTTACTTTCATTGATGCACTTTCTGTTTCCCACAGAGACGTGCAGAACAGAATCGTAGAGAAGCGACGACAGTCAGCGGTTTTGTTGTCGGTCTCGTCAGAGGAGAGAAAATGTACGAAAAGCCGAGATCCTCCTCAGAGGCAGCACCACAGCGGGGAACAAAACACCATGAGAAATGGCAGCAATGACAACTGCGGAAGTGAAACCAATAAAATGTCTTGTTTACTGAACAAAAAAAAATAGTGGTAGCAAAGGAGAGGGGAACGAGGAAAAGAACGTGTCACAAAACGAGGTACAACACAAGAAACTGACTAAAGTAGACAACGCTGGTGCACTCCCTGATAATGATACAAATGGGATTGGGAAGAAAAAAGAGAGTGTGTCGCACCTCCTTTCAAGTGCAAGCTTGCAGAGGGATAGACAAGGGGACAGTGTGAGTACGCACAGCGTACGTTGGCTCCACGCAGGTCCGCTGGCGTTCTGCAGATTTCTGTCTCGCTTAAGTAGTCAGTGCGTTTGTGTCAAGGACATCAGCGGAGCACGATCGTCAACACGACCAGAAAGAAGGTGATAAAGTCCTACATCTCACACAGTGTTGCATCACCGCCGTACCTTCATTGAAGAGTTGAGGAAAGCGATACTGACCATCCGTGTTTAACGCAGGTCAAAGAACCTCAAGGTGGTGCGTTCAGCACGTTCACCGAGTCCACCAGAAGCCCACTGAAGCGTAGGTTCAGCGCTTCGAGACGCGCGGACAGGTGCTGAGGCTATTGACGTTGCGTATCTCGCAGTACCTCGTTACCTCCTCAATTCTCACCGGAGTAGCGAAGCCATCGATATACTCCGCAACTTTGCACGCACCAGGTCAAACTTCTTCGAGCGCCTGGAGCTGATCCACGTCCGTCACATCTCCGCAAACCCGGTGTACCAGTGACACTGCTCGGCTCCTACAAGTGCCCGTTCTGTGATCCGTTCGTTTATTCCAACTGCGGTCAGGTGATGAAGCCGTCCACGTCACACCAGCCGCATCTAATCACGTCGATGCTGCAAAGAAACGAGGGCTCCGCGACCCCTCCTCAAGTCTTGAAAAAGCAACTTTCCCCGGCGAATGTATGCTGGACAAGAAGGCGAGGGTTTAGACCATTCAGACGAATCAGCGCGGTATAACTGCGGATGCAGCGCTTCTGGAGACCAGACATCTTTGCAACTCCCAAGCTCGCCTGAAGCTGTGGCTCGTTGGACACATTGAGATCGCTGAGCTTTGGGAAGCTGCCAAGTCTATTGAAATTCTGCAAGTTGCAGTTCTGTGCACGTGGTGCCTCCGCATTTTGGCGCACCTGAAAATGTCGAGAGACTCTACTGCAGCGGGTTGTCGGAGCTATCAGACTTGGGATGGACGCAGATAGCTCACCGACACGAAAAAGAAAGAGACCTCGGATGACTTGGCCGTCAGCGACAGTAGAAGGTGCGTCCCTGACACCGCAGCAACGCTGCCCGGCTGAGTCACGCCAGTCAATGACACTTTATACTCTGGTAGCTGCGCCACGATGGGACAAAGCACAGCGATCACCTCCCTTGCAGCTCTGAAGAGGCATCTTCGGTGATATAAGCGTGCACGAGTACCGCTGTTTGGTGGCTATGAAAAGCCATGTGTGTGGGAAGGGTTGAAATGAGGAGTCTACAAAGGAAGGGAATGGAAAGCATTTCAGATTTTTGTTGTTAGTTTGCAAGTTTTAAACTTCTAACAAGAGGAAAGACGATAATACAATACACTCAGAGAGCAGAGGATAGCGGGTCGTACCGCCCATGATACCCCATTGCAAAAGCACGACTCGCAGATTGGGGGATAGATGCTATCGGAGGTGGCTTTCACATCGACAGAGTTCTCTCTCTGGTGCTCGCTTCGTCTTTGTGACTACCAGTTGGAATAAAAGTAGGCTAAATGTACAACGTGAAGACGACACCCTGCAAAGCACAAGAGCGAGGTTGAATCATCAACACCTTCAGTGGTGCCCCTCTCCTCTGCCTCTACTCCATCTGGAGTACTGAAGAGAGGGAGGAGCCGAGAGACCAGGAGACCGCCTTGCCGGCAATGCGATTTGGAACCACCAGCGGCGTCACGTCGCTCAGGCCGAGTCCCTGGGTCAAAAAGGTGTAGAGGTACGCCATGTCCATGCACAGCGTCTCCTCAGGGGTGGTCGGCTGCGGCAGAGAATCCCGGCGGCACGCCTCTCGCCCCTGCTCCTTGAAGGTGGCGACCGTCACGGCGGCGTCGTCCCCGAGAAAGCGGTGGAGACGGTCATAGTAGTAGGAGAAGGCGTAGACCGGCGCAGCGGCGGGCGACAGCGACGGCTGCGGGACCCCGTGCGCACCACACGCGTCAAACCGACAAGCAGGCTTCTTCACGACGTGCTCGCGGAAGAGGTCGGCGCACGCATCGAAGTCCGCCGGCCCGTCATTCTGCAGCTCCACGTCGCCGTGCCGCACAGCGTAGCCCTTTGGAAGGCAGACGAAGGAGGCGCTGCCGTTTGTTGCCGCATAGGCCGTTTGCAACGTCCGCTTCGCCTCGTTCAAGCCCAGTCCCAAGTAGCTGTGCTGGTAGAGGGAAATGAAGCGCTTCGGCGAGCGCAGCTGGTGCGCGTAGTTGAAGGGCAGCCACTCCCCCGCTGTCTTCGTCGTCTCGAAGACGATCTGCGTGGAGGCGCCGCCCATGTCGATCGTCATGGCGGTGGTGTCGGCGTTGAGGTTGCCGAGGAGGTAGTTCACCGTCAGCCAGCCATAGACGCCCTCCTGCGCGCCAGAGATGACGGCGGCGCCGCGAGAGCGAAACGGTGAGGCAGCGAGAGCCGCGGACGCCGCCTCCAGCACCGTCGCCTGCTGACTCTCCGGAAGTAGGCGCAGGCCCGCCGTTGCCTTGAGTGTGACGGCGGTGCAGGCGTAGTGGCTCTGCGGCACCGCCTCCATCGCAAGCTCGAGGAGGCCGCGCAGCGACGTGTGCACGCCGTCGGGGTTCAGCGCGTAGGACGAGAGGCCGGGCTCGATGCGGCGAAAGCGCTCAGAGAGGAGAACGACGCCGTTCTTGGCACGCTCGAACTGAAAGATGTGCACGCGGGAGCCGGTGCTGCCGGCGTCAATGACAACATCGTAGACATGCGAGAAGGGCGAGTCGCAGGAATCGATGATGGAGTATTGCCGGTAGGCAACAAAGAGAAAAAGCAGGAATCCGACGGCGACGAGAAGCCCCACGATGCGCAGCCGCTTCGACTGCTGGTTCATGCGTCGCACCGGCGAATAAGAGCGCATTCAAGTCCGTGCCCCTTTGAATGCCTCTCCTTCAGGATCTCCAGGCCGGCTGCGGGCCAGCTAACAACGAAAGCAGCTGCGAGGGCAGAAAGTGACGCGACATCAAGAAAGAAAGAGAGGGGGCGATAGTAGTGTAGCGAAATAGAGCAAGGTTCAGATGCAGATGCGCCGGATCGCACTCAAAGAGGCGAAGAGTGCTTTTGAGCGACGGAGAGAAAGAGAGAAGACAGAGCGCGGAAGCACAACAACAATTCATCTCCAATATTTCTACGTAATTTCTTCACACTGCGAATGGCCAACGCTTCACATAGTTCTGACTCTCTCTCTTTATTTCAGCGTGCAGCACTACGCAGACGTCAGCAGCGGGGGAGACGAAGGCAGCACTACAACAGTTACGGACGAGATTAAAGAGAAAAATGTGGCCAAACCTGCGCTTCGCACTTGCGCGCTCGCCTCTCGCGCAGTGACACACACGCCCTAGCTCTGAGTGGAGGCGAGGCTGACGTAGAAGTCCTTGACGTACGCCATCGCCTCCTCCGGGGAGTCGGTGAAGAGCATGCCGTCTATTTCCGCCTGCGAGATGACACCGAAGTCGGCGAGCGCCTGCCAGTTGATGACCGTCTGCCAGAACTGCTTGCCGAGCAGCACGACGGGCAGCGATGGAATCTTCTTGGTCTGCTTCAGCGTCAGCAGCTCGAACAACTCGTCCAGCGTGCCGAAGCCTCCAGGGGCGACGACGATAGCGCGGCAGGAGTACATCATCCAGTACTTGCGGGTGAAGAAGTAGTGGAACTCGAAGGCGAGGCCGTCCGACACGTGGCGGTTCAGTCCCTTCTCGAACGGCAGCGAGATGCCCATGCCCATCGTCTTCGCCCCCGGCACGGCCGCCGCGCCGCGGTTGGCCGCCTCCATGAAGCCCGGGCCGCCGCCGGTGGTCACCACGAGGTCGTCGAACTGCGAGGCCAGCTCCTCCATCGACTGCGCCTGCTCCTCCGGCGACACCTTGAAGTAGTCTGGGATGTACTTGTAGCTGCGGTTCAGCAAGTCCTTCTCCTGCTGCGCGAACTCAGCCACCATCGTCGCCAGCCGCTCCACCACCGCGACCCACTCGCACATCCACTGCGTCTTCTCAAGCCGCGTCAGCTCACTCTGCACGGTGCTCCGCTCCTTCTCGTCTGTCGACGCCGCCAACTTCGCCTGCAGGCCCGCCACCGTCGCGTCGTACTGCGCCTGCGTCATGGAGCGTGCGCTGCCGAAGAAAAGAAAGGCGGAGCGGATGTAGTTGCGCTGCAGGCGCTCTTTGGGCTCCTCGAACTCGCACATGATGCGGATGAGCCGGCCGGCACCACCGTTAAGGAATTCCATGTTCTTGTACGACTTCACGGTGGGGGTCAGCTTCTTGCCGCTGATGTCCTCCTCCTTCTGGATGTAGGGCGACACGGCGTCGCGATCGGTGGGCGTCGGCATGGTTAGCGCGGGTGTTTGTTCCTTTCCTGAGTGGCTCTGGTGTTGAGGGAGGTGGGGTAGCGCTTATGGTAATGAAGACGTGGTGGACTGCACCAACAAGAACTTAAAAATAAGATGTATTAGAAGCGTGTTTGGGTGTATCAGGACGGCGCTAAAAGAAAATGAGAGCGAAAGATGGAAGAGACGAAGAGCAGCTGCACACGATAAGCGACTGGGTAGCGTGGATGGAGCTGTTGATCGAGGAGGTGGACTAACGTGCAGTAAGACCGAGAAGGAGTAAGAGAAGGGCAGAGAAGCATGTAGTGAGGAGTTGTGAGTCAACCTTGTCGCGTACGACAAGCAGCAGTCAAGTAGTCGACATGAATCTTTCTCTGCAAGCTAAGAGTTTTTCATAGGGTCTTCGTTTTCTCGGCGCGGCACAGCGTGTTCGCTACTAAAGGTTGCACACAATCGCTGCTGGGGAGTGTGCGAGAAGAGAAGACAGGAAAGAAAAAAAACACACAGAGAAACACATGAAGAGCGAGAGACAGTTGCAGTGCGGCGATGATAATTCGTCTCCTTCGCGCTCCCACACACACACTCTCTCTCTCTCTGGCATGCTCACCCTTCGCTACGAGAGCCAGAAATGTGGAATCTGCGCCGCCTTGCAACTACACTTCCTTTTCTGTCAGGCGCGACGCATCGCACAGGAGAAGGAAACTAGACTTGACTTTTAAAGTGGTTTTCTGTTATTGTTTTGTGTCGTCTTCTTCCTTGATCCTCCTTCTTCGCAGGCACTTCGAGCAGGGAAAGTTCTCTTACTGCTAAACGCGATCCTAAAGTTGCGGTGTTTATTTCTGTGTCGCTGTCTCACTGCCGTGCTCTTGGAGGAGTGGCCTATCCTTTTTGCTTTTTATCCGCAGGGGTTTGCTCACGCCGCCTCCTCGACTACTAGACGCTATCCATAGGTTCTAATACACACTCCGCCCTGTCGCACGCGAGGAAAAGAAGTGGTCGCACGCAAAATATTTTGTTTTAAGAGAAAATAAAAAAGAATTGATGAGTCGTTTCGTGCTACTGACAGACACATAAATATATATATATTGAAACACAAACACGCACAAAGCGGCAGCCGCGCCGCCACAGGTTAAGCCCCGTGCGTCCTCCTACACCACACCACGCTCCCCACACACCCCGAACGCAGCGCCAACCGTCGTTAGCGCGCCACACACGTCACTGAGAGGCACATTCACAAAGCAACAAAAATCAAGTAGAATTCAAAAGGTGAAACGGAAGAAAAAAATAGACGTTACGTGCGGCACAAGGAGTTAATACTTGAAGATCTGGTCCTCTGTGTAGCCTAAGCTCTTGAGCAGCCCACCGACAGGGCCTTGCTGCGGCGGCTTGCCCGCCTCGAAGAGCTTGTCGCCACTAATCGCCTGCAGCATCGGCGGGGGGCCGCACACAAGAATCTTCGTGTTTTTCTCCCCCGGCTTCGGCATGAAGGTGGAGATCATCGCCTCATTGACGTAGCCGATGCCACCTAGCCACCGGTGCGGCACCTCGAGGAGCGTCAGATACATGTTGAAGTTGTTGTAGATCTTCTGCATCTCCACCAACTCGTTGGCGAGGAGGATGTCACGGCGCTGGTTGTTTGCGAAGATGAGAGAGATGTTCGTCTTGTCCTTTGGGTTCTCTAAGATGCCACGAATCACCTGGTACATCGGGGCGATGCCGGTGCCGCCAGCAATCATACCGACATGCTTCCACATGTTCGGCTTGTACGCGAACTTCTCGAAGGGGCCCTTCACGAGCAGCTCCTCGCCCGGCTGCATGGCGAACATGTGATTGCCCATCTTCCCCTTCGGGTACTTCTTCACGAGGAGCTCGAAGTGTCCCTTGGTGCTATTCGACGAGATCGGCGTGTACGGGCGGGCAACGTCCTTGCCATCCGCATCTGTGAATTTCGCCACAATGCACGACGCGACGGGCATGCTGAAGGCGGTCTCCGGCCCTTCGAGCGCGAAGTAGAAGCGGCGCGTGTCGTGCGACTCGTAGCGCGAGGAGAGCAGCTTGAAGGGTTTGAACTCATCGGGCGAGAAGGTGCTCGCCGGCTTCTTGGCGCAGCTCGCGGCGAGCTGGTCGGACTGCTGGGCGGTGCTCCACAGGGCACCGCCCGCACCTCCAAGCAGGGTGGCCACGGCACCAGCTAAGAAACGGCTCATGGGAAAAACAAAGACCACTTTAGCAGCAGTAATCAACTGCGCAAATAGCGTGAAGAATTAAGAGATTGAGGGAAAAGCGGGCACGATTGGGTGATAGAAGATGCAAGTAAGCGTGTGGCCAACTTCAGAGGCACAGAGAGTCGCCTTTAATAAAGACTTGCTCACTCTCACTGCCTCAGCTTAGAAAAGCTGTGCGACGCCGCCGTGCATCATTGCCATGACGGTGAGTAGGTCGAGACGAGACTGCCGCGTTCAACAAAGCGGCCGGCGTACCCACACCGGGCACAGGCTAGAAAAAAAAGCCCCGCGCCACAATCGAGGCAGAGGCACATCGTGGAGCATTTCTCCGCGAAGGAGCGGCTCGATGTTGAAATGGGTAGAAAGTAGTCCGCTGTCGAAGATGGACCGCATTGGGTGTTGCTCCGCATTTCACCAAGGCAGTTGCAACGCCAACAAGGACAACAGCTTGCATATAATTGTTTATTTGCTTTCATTTGCTTTCCTTTTTTTTAACGATCACCATGGACATGCACGAACGGTTCTCTTTGCGTGTGGAAGGCGGCGCGATCGAGGATGCAAGCTACCGGGCACGTCTGCCGCACCCCTTCCACGACTGAAGAGTAACGATAATTGGTGATGGGAGAAAAAAGTAGCGCCGTCCTCAGCACGCACGTGAAGCCCGCTGCCTCGCCTGGCGGACAAGGAAAAAGAAAAACGAAAAAGTCTAGAAAAAATTATATATGAAAAGTAGTTAAACTAAAGTAATAATAGTAAGACAATGAAAAGAAATCGTTACGGTGTGAAGTACTCCTCTTTCCTTTTGTGTTTTTTTTTTGTTTTCGAAAAGCAAAAAGAAAAAGAAGTTTAGCAGAAAAGCGGGCGTAACGCGAAAGAAAAACAGAAGAGAGTGGAATCGTTATATAGAAGTCTTTAGTTGTCACTCGAAGGAGAAGGAAAGCGGAGCTGAGAAACGCGTGCCTTTCTTGTTAAATTAGTTTTCTCAGACCCGCAATACTCCTCCTTGGCACCGTGTTAACAGAAAAAAGGCAGAAAAAAAAAGTAGAAGACACATCGTATAGCAGGTTCCTCGCCCGGCAATTTTTTTATAAGTTAAGTTCATTTTTTTTTCTCTTACCGAGCTCAAAACAGAAAGTAATCGAGGTTGAAGAAATATGAGGAGCCCACTTCTATGTTAAACTCGATCTGTTAGTACAGTGGCCCAAAACAACAAAGAAAAAACAGATAATTTTTTCAGCGGAAAACAAGAGAGAAAGAGAGGAAGCGCGGCACGGCGTCTACTCCGCAGCAACGCTTCATCGTGCACAGACTAATAAAGAAAATTCAGCAGGCATTCGTGCGTGGTTGTGTGTGTACGGGTGCCTGTATGTGAGTGCCGCATGCACCCCTCACCGGTAGCGGATGCACGCAGCGACGCGCACACGCACACACGTTCACGCACGCATAGTGGGGAGGAGCCAGGCGATAAATTATTCATCGCACTGCGCCACGGAAAAAAAAAGTTGAAGAAGAGATAAAAAAAAAGATGCACACGGGCCGCCTCCGTCGCGGCATGTGAGTACATAATTGCGTGTGTTGTGTGTGGTGTTCGCCCGAATCGCGGGGCAGCGGCCCGTCTGCTGTAAAGACCGCTGCGCCGCGCACCGAAGGCTGCGGCGACGCACCACGCACGCACCTCCGAAACCCTCCTTTCATCGGCGCGTTCAAAACTGCGAAGACGGTGAGTTTGTCTTCGAGAGCTGCGGAAGAAATACTCAAAAAGGCTTGTAGAAAAAAAAAAGAAAGCGAGTAGTGAAATGAACGTCAGCGAGAAAAAAAAAACCGTTGCTACGCCTCCCCTCTCACCACACGCGAGTGGTCGCACGCAACCACAAGAAGCCCCACAAGCTGCCAGAGAGGCAGACGTGGATGGGATCGTGAGACAAGGAAGACGTCGGCTGCTCGTCTCCGTTCGCGAGCCTACAAGGAAGGGGGGAGCACCAAACGCCCCTTCATCTTCGCAGCCTTCGCGACTCATACGAGACGATAAAGTCCGAAAAGAAACCCCTCAGAAAAGAAGAAAAAAAAAGGAAGAGAACAAAGAACTATTTTTTTTTAATCACAACACGACAGAGAAAAGGAAGGTGATGAGCAGAGGAGAGGTGCGTGCGGGTTTCGAAAGCAGAGTACAGAAAAAAGAAAGAAGTGGCGTACGTGCGGAAAGGCACGAGCACACTAAAAAAGGTGCACCACCTCTACTCGCTCCTTCCTTTCCTGAAAAAGTAGATAAAACATGTAAAATAAAAATGAAGAAGGCAGACAAGAGGGGAAAGAACAGCACACAGCACACAGCAACCCGCACACGCACCTGAGAGAAAAACTGAAAAACAGCAGCCGTTGCAATTGTGCTCGTTAGCGTCGGCGGCACACTCCATCTTCTCCCGCTAACAAAGAGAGAAAAGAAAAACGGAGAACGACGTTACCAACGGTACTCGCAAAGGTCTGTGTCTTAGTAGGTGAGCGTCGAGGCGTGGGCTTTCGTGTGGCGGGATCCAAGCAGAAAAAGTCAAGGAACCGCCCACCTGTAAAAAAACAAAAACTAAAATGCAGAAGGAGTACAGACCACGACAAAAGTAGATTTATTTTGTTGTTCGTGCTGTTCTACACTGCCAGAATAGCTGTTACCAGTGCCGCTTCACCCTTCAGTTGGGGTATAGTATGAAGGGCCATGAACTCCCTCGCCCCTTTCAGTCATCCTTCCCTTTTTTTTTTAGTTAACTATCAATTATATTTTTTTTTGTTCTTTGATTGAATTTTATAAAGGTTTTTTTTTAACTCTTATATAGATGTCTTCGCTCTTCGCGCGGTGTCTCGCTCCTGCCTCGGTGCTCATGGAAGAGCTTCTCCTTTCCCTCTCCAGCAGCACTACGAGAGGTACGACAGCACCGACACCCACGGCAGCTCCGGATCGACGAGGGCGTTGTGGTAGACGGCGTACACGTCGGAGCCGTTCTCCGGGCTGTGCAGGCGCTGCAGCAGGTCCATCACCGCCGACCTGTCCAGGATGCCCTGCGTGCACCACCGGGCGTACATGAGGCGCAGCTGACGCACACGCACGCTCTTGCGCGGGTTGGCGCCGGAGAGGGAGAGGGTGTGGTGCATGATCACCTCCATGGCGGCCATTGCCTGGAAGAGGGGACCGGGGCGCTGCTTCAGGATGCCGCCCACCGTCTCGTCCACCTCCGCAGCGGAGACAAGGTTGCTGCCGTTGAGGGAGACGGTGGAGCAGGCGAGGAGGGCACCGACCACCTTGGCCACCTGCACGAGCTGCGCGACGGTGGAGCCGTTGCCGGTCTCGGCCAGCGCCAGCGCCACGACGGCGTCCCGCCAGTCCCGCGTGCGCTCGCCGGCGTCGGTGCGGGCACGGCGCAGCACCACGAACTCGGCATCCTCGGCGATCTTCTGGAAGGACATGCACTGCGAGAGCGGGTCGTAGTGGCCGACGCTCGTGATGGACTCGGCGAGGGGGCTGTTGCGCAGGTTCGGCGTGGTGGGCGTGCGGCAGCGCGGCGGCGTGCAGGGGATGCCGTTCTCCGAGATGTTGCTCACGCTCAGAAAGTAGGGCAGCAGGCGGAAGCGGCATTGCAGGGCAACGCGCAGCATCGCCGCGTCGGTCGAGGGGTTCGGGACGGCGTTCAGCAGCGCGGCGCCGATCGCGGTGGCGCTCCGGGCGAGCGTGACCATCTGGTCCGTCCCGCTGGAGGTGGTGAGGTCGTGCAGCATCACATTGAAGAGGCCGAGGTGCATCAAGTTCTGCACCTGCGCAATCTTGGGCAGGCGGGCCACATCCGCAGCGTAGCAGTGCTGGATCATGTGGCCGATGTTCTCGAACATGCGGGGGCACTGGTGGTACTCGGCCTTCTCAATGTCGAAGCGGATCCACTCCACAATAGCGGTCATGAGGTCGTTGGGGAGGAGCGAGGGACAGGAGGTGAGGAGAGACGAGAGGAGCTTCGTGATGCGCTGCCGCTCGTCGAAGCGCGACGTCTCCGTCGCCGCCTGCCGCAGCCACCACGTCAGGCAGAGCACCTTGTTCTTGAGGCTCATCTCGCCGATGCCGTGCAGCACCGTCTGCTCCTCCTTCGGGTCGTTGAAGTTCTGCATGAGCTGCAGGCTGACGTTCTGCATGTTCACCACCTCCGTCGCGCCGGGGTTCGACGTCCGGCTGCGCGAGAGCAGCGAGGCGCTCATCTCCGACGGCGGGCGGTGTGCGCCGTTGGCCGCAGCGGGGCGACGCTCCGGCGGGAAGTTGGCGAGCGACGTGTTGTTGCCCGCCTTCAAGAAGTTGCCGTTCTGCGCGGCGCTCTTCGGCGCCACGTACGGGCGTGCGAGTGCCGAGTTGTTGGTGGGGCTGGGCGGGGAGATGAGGATGCTGGCGCCAAAGCTGGTGCTGTCGCGGAAGGTCACGGAGGCCGGGCGGGGGAGGGCGAACTCGCTGCGCTGCGTGATGTTCTCCTCACTCGGGCTCATGATCGAGGAGGACTGCAAGAACGAGGTGCTCGCGACGCTGTCAACGTGCTTCATCGACATGCTGCGCTGCATGTCGTCGCAGGAGTCGGCCTCCCGCATCGTCCGCTCCGACACCCACCCCTGCTTCGCGTTGAGGTCGGTGAGGTTCATCATGAGGAAGCGGATGCGGGGGCGGGGGTGCGACGCCTCGACGCTCTTCGCCACCTCCATGTAGCGAGCCAGCACAAGCGGGCGGCGATCCTTCAAGGGGGAGGCGACCGTCTTCACGAGAGTCGCGAAGACCTCGAACACGTAGTCCTCCCGCTCCACGGGGCTGCTGGGGTTGAAGCCGCCTACCAGCAGCTGGAAGATGCTCTCGATGACCGACTCTGCCACCAACTCAATCTTGAAGAGCTCGCCCACAAACTTGATGTTGCCGACGAGGCGGTTCTTCAGGCGGGTGCGCTTCATGTCCACCTCCTCCTCGCTGTACGGCTTTCCCGTCGTCCGGTCCACCTTCTCGTCCGCCGTCAGCTCGATCGGGCGGCGAAACTCCTCGTCGCAGGTGCGGAGCAGCTCGCGGCTGATGCGGTTGCAGAAGAGGCGATCGCGCAGCTCCGCCTCCAGCTCCCGCTCGCTCTCCTTCATCTCGCACAGCTCGTTAAAGAGACGCGCGTAGAGGGCACTGTACTCCGGCTCCTGCACCGCCTTGTCGAAGAACACCTTCACCACCTCGTGCAGCTCGCTCTCGTCCGTCTGCCGCAGCGGCAACTGCTGCAACTCCTCCAGCAGGTCGTTGTACTTCTGCGGCGTGATGCGGCTGAGCACCGACATCACCTTATGGTGCACCATCCGCACCGGCTTCGCGCGCGACTTGCCCTTCAGACCCGAGCCGAGCGCGCCGCGGTTGACGCCGTCCTCGGCGTTTAGCACCTCGTTCATAGACAGCTGCAGGTGCTTCGGGACCTTCAGCGTCGGCACCTCAAGGTACTGCTGCACGCACCACCGCAGCACCCCGTGCGGCGTGTGCGAGGCGTCCTTGCGGACCGACAGGAACATGTCCACCGGGTACACCCGCGCCGCCGTGGCCGCCTCCGAGAAGGAGTGGAAGCACGTGTGCACGGGCTGGGAGAGCGGAGAGAAGGGGCTCGAGAGGGAGCCGTGCGGCGACATAATCGCGAGCGGCGAGAGCTCCGGCGCTGCCTGCGGCTTCGTGTCGGGCGAGTGGCCCAGCGCCGTGGGCGGCACCAGAATCGGGCGTGGCGGGGCGAGTTGCCGCTTCTCTGCGGCCGCAGCGGTGACAGGGGCGACGGCGGCGGCGGTCGTGCCGCTTGTCGGGTACCACGGCCGCGCCGTTGCCGTGAGCGTCTTCTTGTGGGGCGGCAGCGACTTCACCAGCTTGGGTGGGCGGAAGACCGACTTCATGCGCCGTTCTCTCTCAATGAGAGAGTGCATGCTCTGCGTTTCCATCATCATTGTGACTCGACGTTTGGGGGGAGCTAAGGTAATAAGACTGTGAGGGGAAAAAGAAAAAAAAAGGTGTTTAGGGAGGCTGGAGGAAACTGCAAGTGAGAGAGAGAAGGAGAGGGGGAGTAAGTGTGAGAGGGAGACGAGTAGCGAAACGCAAGAAGTCGTGAGCAGCACTTCACTGTTGCGTGCCTGCGGGTGTATTCTGCAATGCCTGTGGTGATGCTGAGTCAAGGAAATAGAGGGCTTGTCATGCGCACAGAAGAGGGGCCACTAGCTGTGGCAGCCTTTAGTAGAAATTAATTTTGAGTTGCGTTCTTTGATGGGGACGTGCATTGCCGCACGCGTCTATACATGTAGAAGGCAGATGCCCAAGTCAGCAGCCGGCTCCGGCATCAACGACAAATGAGTTTAAAGCCAAGAGGGAGAGGGGCGAGAGGAAAACAGCGTGGCGCTCCTCCTGGTCTAAAGCATAGAAAAAGATGGGCAACGGTCACTGCCACTGCCGTCACGCACCACTCACCGAAGCATCCGCAGCGTCATCGTCTGCTAGCGCCGGCGCCTCTCGCAGAGCGGGCGGGCACGCATCGTACGCAGCCAGCAGCTCCACGGCTCGGCGCCCCGCACTCTGCAACTGGTCCCGCAGCCCCGTGAAGGGGTCAGCCGAGGTTATCGCGGTGGACGTCAGCCCCACCTCACGTGCCCGCTCCTCCTCCGCCCGCGCCTCAGCGAGCAGCCGCTGCACCTCCGCCTCATCGATCGCGTCAGCGGGAGACTGAGCCCACAGCGGACGCAGCGCCACCAGGTCAGACGGCGTGTCCTCGGCTGGTGCGAGCGCAAGTGCCTCGCTGCGCTGTTGGAGGGCCTGCAGACGTGCATTGACACGACGCAGCCGCTGCGCAGCCTCCGCGTGCTGGCGTGCCTCTCGCATGTAGATGTTGCCCATCTCGGCAGCGGTGGTGGCAGGAGGACTCGATGCTGCGGCGCCTGCTGTCGACGGTGGCGGCAGATGGAGCAGCGGAGCGGGCTCTGCCTGTCCGCCACGCGCCGCCACGTAGCGGCTGATCTGCTCCTGCAGTGCGGCAAAGCGAGCAACAAGCTCCGTGGTGGTCGTGAAGGGGTTGTGCGTGCTGAGAGCCCCAAAGACCGACTCGTCCAGCAGCGCCTCCACGCGCTCCTCCTCTGTTGTTGTCAGGCCAGCCTGCGGACGCACCGTCACGGCTGGCGGCGCCGCAGCGGCAACGCGACTGACAGACGCCCGCGCCGGGGGAGGAGCGGGGGCGAAGCGGTTCGGCACTCGCCCCGTGCGTGCACTTCGCTCTGCTGTCGGTCGTCTTTGCTTCTGTGACTGCGTGTGGCGAGCTGAAGACGTGGTTGGTGGGGCCGAGGAAGGTGCGTCCCCTGCAGTGCGAGGCGACACATCCGGCACCGTTGGAGTGGAGGGCTGGAGTTGCAGTGCTTCCTGAACATCCTTTGCACTCTCCTCATCTCCGACCTCATCGACCTCCTCGTCCGCGATCAATATTTGGCGATGGCCGGATGGACCGAGGCGGATATCGTAGCTGCGGCCTTCGTTGTCCACCGCGGTGATAAAGGTGTCGATCTCGTGTTGCAGGGCGGCCATGCGTGCCTCCATCTCGTTAACAGGTGCGCTTGGCGGCCGAGGTGTGTCGCTGCCCGCCAAGCAGCGCAGCACCGCCGCATCCGTTATGTGCCCGATATCCTCCGCCGTGAAGTCGGCCGTCAGCCCACCATTTGCGAGTGTCAGCGGGCGGCGCAGCTGCGCCTCGGCGCGGGCCAGCGCAGCGAGCGGCATCCGCGGCACCGCAGCGTAAGAGGAAGATGCTGCAGTGGTGGCCGTGCCGGCGGTGCGGTCGCTGACGCTCACGCTGTCCGATGCGAGGGAGGAGGAAAGAGAGGAGGACGAGAGCGCCTCGTAGTCCTGCTCATGCAGGAGGCGGGAGGTGAGGACGTCGAGCCGCACCTTCGGCACACGGTCAATCGGAGCCGCCGTCTCGTCTGCCGCTGCGCTCGAAGTGCCCGATCGTTTCATCGGGGGTGACAGGACTGGTGAGTGTGCGTGTATGGCGTGTGATAATAAGATACAATGAAAGAGAAAGGCGAAGTGAGAGAAAGAGTTAAATTGCAGGAGAAGGAGAGAGGCAACGCTGATTCCACTGTGTTGTGCTGCGTCCCTCGAGCAGCGACGCACGTGTAAAAACTGAAGCGTAAAGCGGAGGTCCTCGCAACTACCAAATCCTCCTCTTCTTCGCCTCGCGGCTGCTTCTCTGAGTGCGCGCAAGAAGGTTGGAGAGGAAGAGCTGCCCTGTACAGATGCCGGCCCTCTGAAGCGACCACTTTCATTTCGCACTTCAGCTTTATAGTTACTTATATTGGCTTGGATAACGACCACAGGAACTGGTAGTGCGCAGGTGTCATGCAACGGCTTCTCTCCTCTCCGCGTGCAAACACACACACATACACACACACAAACACCACAACAACAACAAAAATGCGGCACACAGTGACCAGCACCGCGCTCGCCCTCGCACAAGCATCAGCCCTGCGCAGATGCTCCTGAGAAAAGACACCCCCAAAAACAGCCAACAAGAGAACCAGGCGAAATTGTGAACAGTGAAAAGAAAACGTATCCAGGCGGCGAACGCACACACACGGTGCAGACGCCCCCCACAAAGACCGTCGGAGAGGTCGCGTCGAAAGAGCGCCACGAGAGGCTTGCTACTTGCTTCGACTGCTGCTCGAGCCACGCGCCGGCGTCTTCTTCTCCTCCGCGCTAACCACCGGCGACGCCCCGGTGTACCAGTCCGCACTGCCGGTGTGGTCCGTTGCAGCCTCCTGCAGCTGCCGCACGCTGTCCTGCTGCGTGTCGTGGATGTGCACCTTGTAGCTCGAGGCGGGTGCGCCGCCGTCCTCCTCCGACTCGGCGGAGAGAAGGTCCGCCAGCGACGCGGCTGACATCTCCTCGCCGGCATCAGCAGCACCCGATGTCGCAGCTGCCGCGGCAGCGGTGGCGGTGCTGCGCTCGACGGTGGCCTCGAACGCCTCCCCGTCCGCAGCAGCCTCGCGGTGCTCCTTTGCAAGTAGAGTCACCTGATGCGGCGTGAGCTGCTCCCTCTGCATCTGCGTCAGCACCCCCATCACGACGGTGGCCTCCCGCATCGAAATGAAGCGGCCGGACAGCTTCGCCTCCTCCGCCTGGATCGCAGCTACACGCTTCTTCACCGTCAGCTCTTCATAAAAGGAAGAAAGTACCTTCTTGATGGCCGCCGAGTGCGTCACACCCTTGCGCCGCAGTTCGTAATACTGTCGCTCCATCCGGTCGAGGGGCTTGCGGACCCAGAAGATGTTGTAGTAGCGCATGCCCTCCGAGGCCACCAGTCGGCTCTTGCGGGCCAGCTCGTCGCGCAGCGCCATCCGCTCAGCAGAGAGGCGGTCCGTGTCGTCCTGCGTCGGCTCGCTCTCGTTGTGCGGGTTGAGGGTCTTTTCCTGCTGGAAGTTGTGGTTGATCGGGGGGAACATGCGGAAGTGGTTGTACCACTCCGGCGGGATGTAGAAGCCCGTACCAGCGAGCCGCCCCATCCGCTTCATGTGCTCCCATGGCTCGTACTTCTCATTCCACGTGTCGAAGCGCGGCGCAACGCCCAAGTTCTTGGGGAGCTTGTAGAGCTGCGCACTGGAGCGGCGCATCGTGTCGTCGGGTGATACTATTGCTAGAGATGGAACACCGCACAGGGTGCAAATGTGGCAGGGGAGAGAGGAGCAGCGGTGAGTCCTCTGTTCTCTGATGTGTGCACCTGCACGTTGTGTTGCGTGTGGTGGTCAGCGAAGAGGAGAGAGAGAGGGAGAGGAGAGAGGTGTTAATAGGGTAGAAAAACGAAGTACAATAGTGGGAGATGGGCTCTGGGGCCTGTGCAGTGAGCTTCAGTGCGGTTGTGTCGCCATAGAAGATGCAGGCGACAGGACGAGGGCTGCCTCGGCAAAGAGTGGATGTGAGATAGCTTCAATGATTCTGTCATCACAAGCATGAGAGAGTGACGAGTGTGTATCGATCATAATGGGAGCATAACGCTGCGCTAAAACATCTTACGCTGCCCTTGCACTTTCGTAGATTATATTGTATGAAAAGATAAAGGTGAAAGAAGCACCTTTTAGCTGTTGCTGCTTGGCGCCAGCTATCGTCTTTCATTTCGTTCTTCCCACTGTACTCATCTTCACTTCAGACTTTTTTTATTGTGTTTTGTATTTCTTTTTGTTTTCAGCATTCAACGAACAACTTGTCGAGAGAGAGAGGCGGGGAGGAAGCGGCGCCACAACGAGCCGCTGCCCCGTCCGCCTCATCCCCGGCATCGCAGCCACAACGGAACTGTGAGAAGAACCCCCATACCACCGCCACCACAACAACGTGCGCCGACGTGAATCACAGCACAACCGGAAAGAAGACCGTCACAACACCAGAGAAGACAGCAAAAAAAAAAAAAAAAATGAAGCGACACCATCACTCGAGAATAGGGAAAAAGTTGTAAAAGGTGAAGCAGGCCGCGCACAACGAGCGCTGAGCACAACCCACATAAAACGCCGCTTGGCACACAAACACCAACGCCTCTAAGCGTTTCGTTTTGTCAATTCCGTGCAGCACTGCAGCTGAAAGACCGACAGGTGAACGGCGCCTGCAGCAACAGCGACGAAAGGAAGTCGGAGGTGGTGGTGCCTCTCCTCCAGCGCGCGGTCCCATCTAAGAAAAAAAAAAAGAACACACCGCACCGAATAGAAATAGTAAGCTCGGCGTGGGAGAGGAGGAAAGAAAGAAGAGGCTCGCAGGCACGAAGAGAGAAGCTGAGATAGCGGAAGCTGCGCCGACTACAGGATGAACTTCTTGATGTCGACCTTCTTCACCATCTTGTCCACCGCCTTCTTCACGTAGGCGGCATCGATCACAAACTTCTCGCCCTTGCGCTCCGGCCCCTCAAAGCTGATCTCCTCCACCACCTTCTCTGTGATCGTGATGAGACGACGCGCACCGATGTTCTGCACCGTGGCGTTGATGTGGGCCGCAATTGCCGCAATCTCCCACAGCGCGTCCTCCTCGAAGACGAGCTCCACCCCCTCCGTCGCCATCATCGCCTTGTGCTGCGAGATGAGGTTGAAGCGCGGCTCGGTGATGATGCGGTGGAAGTCTTCCTTCGTCAGCGGCTGCAGCTCCACACGAATCGGCAGACGACCCTGCAGCTCCGCCAGCATGTCGGACGGCTTCACGCTGTGAAAGGCACCGCTGCAGATGAAGAGAATCTTGTCCGTCTTCACCTGCACGTTGAACTTTGTCGACACCGTTGTGCCCTCCACGAGTGGAAGGAGGTCCTGCTGCACACCCTCGGCAGACGCCTGGTGGCCCTTGTAGCCGCCGGCTGCCGTCACGATCTTGTCAATCTCATCGATCACCACAATGCCGTCCTCCTCGCAGGCCCGCAGCGCCTCGGCCGTGACGTCCTCGGTGTCCATCATCTTGTCCAGCTCCTCCTGCAGAACCGCCGGGAACGCGTCCTTGATCTTCATCACCTTCTTCACCGTCTGCTGGCGTTGCCCGCCCATCATGGAGGGGATGTCGAGCGAGATGAAGACCCCCTCGCCCGACGCAGACTTCGGCTTCTCCTTCTTCTCCTGCAGCTCCACCATTACTTCGATATCGTCCAGAGCGCCGCTGCGCAGGTGTTCCCGGAAGCCGTCCGAGACGCCGGCCAGCGACTTCAAAATGCGGTCCTCCGCCTTCACCTTGGCCTCCTCCTCGTGCTGGCGGCGGATGTTCTGCTTCGTCTGCGAAAGCGAGGCCTTGTACAGGTCCTCGATGATGCTCTCCACGTCGCGGCCGTGGAAGCCGACCTCAGTGAACTTGGTAGCCTCCACCTTCACGAAGGGGGCGTCGACCAGCTTCGCCAGCCGGCGCGCAATCTCCGTCTTGCCAACACCGGTGGGGCCGATCATTAGAATGTTCTTCGGGGCGATTTCCTCGCGGATGTCGCCGGGCACCTGGTGGCGGCGCCAGCGGTTGCGCAGGGCGACAGCGACGGCCTTCTTCGCCTCGCTCTGGCCCACGATGTAGCGGTCCAGCTCCTTCATCAGCTCACGCGGACGCATGTTGCGGATGAGTGTCTTCGACGTCGCGTCGGCGGCGGGGGCGGGCGGTGCGGGGGCGGCGACGGCGGCGGCGGAGGCGCTGCAGAAACGCGCCGCAACGCCCAACCGCGTCGAGGGAGCGATGAGAACACGGCGCATCTGCCAGCAACGCGTGCGTGCGGTAATATCACGGAGAAATTGAAATGGAAGGAGGAAGCAGGAAGCAGACGAGCCTCTCCGCTGATCAGAGCACGTCTGCGGCAACGGCGCACGAAGAAAAGAATAGAATCGACTCTCTCTCTTTCACTGTGTGTGTGAAATAGAAGGGGAAGAGACGCGGGAGGCACCGCTGTGTCTTGAGTGGGTATAGAGAGCGTAAGTGACGAGTAATAGGGGAGAAGTGGAACAAAGCAAAAAAAAAGAGGGCGCGAACGGGCAGGCAAGGGGGATAAAAGAAAAGGAGAAAAAAACGAAACCCCAGCGAATAATATTATTTTTTTTTTATAAAATTAAAAAATTTTTCCTTTTTTTTTTTAAAAAAAAAAAAAAAGAGAAGAAGAGGAAAGAGAAAAAAAAAAAAAAAAAAAAAAGAGGAGAGGAAAGCCCTTATAAAGTGGAAGGTGGGGGGGAAAGGGGTGGGGGGGAGGAGAGAGAAGGGGGAGAGGGGGGGGAGGAAAAAAAAAAAAAAAAAAAAAAAAAAAAAAAAAAAAAAAAAAAAAAAAAAAAAAAAGAGAAAAAAAGGAAAAAAAGAGACGAATCCGATTAATGCACCCGACACTTGCGTAAACAAGATTGAAGAGAAGACATTGTTGGAGGTCAGACGAAAAGAGAGGACGATAGCAAGGAATGATGGGGGTACACACACGGAAAAGGAGAAGCACTCGCTGCCCTTGATGACAACGAGATCCTTGTGTCGTAGGCAGAGAAGAGGCCCGCTGTGTTTTTATACTAATTGATGAGAAGAAAGGCGACTCATGGCGCAACACTTTCTCTTACTGCGACGGCGATCTCTGCAATCCATTCGCCTGACTCTCAATGTTTTTTCTTCTTCCTTTAGTGAAGTGCAGATACACCGTGACGCAACTGAGCATTTGTGACGACGAATACGCGGAGAAGAAAAAGAACAAACTCCAACACCTCCGCACACAACGTTTCTTCCTTACCTCCCAAACTTCAAATCTTGTTGCTGAAGAGCACGTGTTGCTGCTTGCGCTTCAGCGGGGCCCACGAGCGAATCTTGTGGTAGATGCTCACAATGGTGGAGCCGAGCAGCCAGCGCTGGCGCTGCATCACCTTCACCGTGTACGTCTCGCGGGAGCTGACGCCCAGCTCCTGCTGCAGAACGTTGAAGTACACGGCGGAGTGCAGGCCGAGTCCCTCCGCGCTGTACAGGTCCTTCAGCAGCGGGTTCTCCTGCACCAAGGCGTCCTCCTTCGCCTGCAGCCCAGCAGCGTCGCCCGGCAACGACAGCCGCTGCGTGAAGGCGTACGCGATGAAGCGCGACTGCGCCTCGAAGAGAAGAAAGGGTGGCAGCATCTCCCGCTGGTGGCCGACCACCGCCAGAGACGGCTCAGAGGCCCAGAGCGTGCCCAGGTAGAGTCCACGGCGACTTTCCCCACTCGCATTCGCCGTCGCTCCTCCCTGCGCAGTCGCGGACGCCGGCAGCAGCGGTTGGTCCTCCTCCAGCACACGGCGGATGTCAGCGTGCAGAAAAGGGTAGCGCCTCGTGTAGCCGGTGGCGCAGATCACCGCGTCGACGTTGTCCAAAAAGACACCAGACGGCACGGTGGCACGGCGGCCGTGCTGCGCGCGCGCCTTCGCCTCGGCCACCACCTCCGCCGTCGTCCTCCGCACCGACGGGTCATCGTTGAAGTAGATGCCGCGTCCCTCCGCACTCACCGGCAGCCCAACGGTTGGGATCGCCTCGATGCGGGTGTTGCGGTAGCGCAGCCACTTACGCACCACTTCATTCGCCGCGTGCACGTCGTTGCGCAGCCACGGCAGGCGCGCCGTGAAGGTGGCGAGGCGGGTGGCAGCATCGGCCGCCACGCGCAGGTCGGACACCGCCTTCTCCCCACCGCTCGCGGCGGCAGACGTGTCTTTCCAGATGGACGACGTGAGCGATGCCCGCCTGTGCTCTGTCCTCGTGTCAGCTCTCTCATTCGTCATTCCAACGGGTTCTCGCTGCACCGCCGTGCTGTGCGTCACCTCCGCCCCCACTCGCTTCAGCTCCACGCAGTAGTCGTACGCCGACACGCCGTCGCCGACGACGACGACCCGCTTGCCACGGAAGGTACGGAAGTCCTTGACGTGTGCGGCGTGGTGCACCTCCCCGCCCTCCGCCACGTATCCCTTGAGGTCCTCCCGCAGCCCGGCGGGGAAGCGCACCTCCTGCGTCTGCCCGGTGCACACGCACACCCGGTCGAAGGACCACTCCATTACGTCCCCATTCACGACGTTCACTGAGATCAGCTTCCACAGGCGGTCTGCGGGGTCGAAGCGGGCGGACTCGATTTTGGTGTTGAAGCGCGTTAAGCCACGCACACCTTTCTGCGAGGCGTAGCGCAGCATGTAGTGCTGCACCGCCGTGTGGTGCGGGAACTGCGGCACGGTGAAGTCGAAGCGCACGTCGCTAAAGCACATCAGCTCTTTGGGCAAGACGCAGCGCATGGACGGGTAGACGGGAGAGACGGCGCCGCGGCTGGAGAAGACGTCGCGGGCGTTGCTGCTCCAGATGCCGCCCGGTGCGGGGGCCACATCGAAGCAGGTGACGAGGAGACCGCGCTGGCGGAGGGCGGTGCTCGCTGCCATGCCGGCGGGGCCGCAGCCGATCACCGCGCAGGACTGCATGTGACAGAAAGAGGCGTGTTGGTGTGTGGATGATGTGTGGATGATGTGAGGAGAGACAGCGTGCACTTCTGAACGCAAAAGTCGAAAGTGCGTGGAACGGTAAGAAACACCCTGGAGGAGCACACGTGTCGAACAATGCTGTGCTGGAAGGAAAAATAACGAGAAAGCGAAAGAGAGAGAGGAAAGACGCAAATGAATGATTCGAGGGAAAAAATACAGTCGCGCCGCGTACTGACACGCCTATGAAACAGACACACAGACATGCAAAAGAAGATGGCCAATTCTCTCTGGTGTGCACTGTCGAACCTTTGAGCATAAAACACACAGTTGATGGCACTTCGCGGCTTCATCTCCGTCGCCTCACTTAACAATTCACTGCTGGCTTCACAGCTTTGTCTTGTGCGTTTGTTGTAGTGGTTATCGAGTAGAGGCGTCCAACCTCTGCTGACTTGTATGTACATCGTCGCAAACAAAGCGACAGGCAGCGGGTGCACTACATCGCAAAAGAAAAAAAAAAGAATTTTTCATGCCGTTCAACAAAAAAAAGACTACTGCGAGGAGAACATGCACAGGTAAGAACGGAAGTGTTCGCAGCGCACTTCCTTTCCTTTCCTCCCTCTCCTCTCCCGCTCATCTTGTGACGGTGGCGGTGGCGACGGCGCCGAAGTACGAGCCCACTGGCGTGACTTGATATTGCGCCGTGTGCCCTGCCTCACTCATCAGGGCGTCCGTCACTCCGGCAAGACGGCGCAGCGTCGCCGCCTGCTCCTGCTCCACGGTGGGCTGCGGCTGGATGACAGCCACCACGGCGGGAGAGATGAAGCTCTTCGCTTCGATGCCGCCAACGAACAGCTGGAACACCTCCCCTCGGTGGAGGGCGTGCTCGAGGCGTGTCATCTGCACCTCGTCGACCGGAGGCTGCTCCGCCGCTGCCGGCTTCTTCTTCTTCTTGTCCGCCGCTTTCGCCTCCACAGCAGCAGGGGCATCGGCTGGACTCGCCTTCACTGCAACGACGCGCTGAGACAGCTGCTGCCCGTTGTGATCCGGAGCCCCGTAGAGCACCCACAGCTCCATCACGTCTCCCGCCTTCACCTCCGCGTAGCCCTCGAATGCGGCGCGCTTCATGTTGAAGGGAAGAAAAGAGACGAGCGCGCGGTTGGATGTGGGGCTGTTGGTGCTGCTGGTGGCGTTCCCCGCTGCTGTTGCGGCTGCTGTTGATGATGGGCCGGTGCGGCGCACGACGGCGACGGCGCGCACGTTGCTGCACGACGGCATCACCGTGAAGCGCTGACTCCCCAGCGTCACCTGCGCACACAGTGGCTGCATGAGCCGGCAGATACTGGGGGAGAGGTACTGACGCGGCAGCACCGGCACGCTGCTCGACGTGAAGCCCACACGCACCTCATAGAACACAACAGGCGTGAAGGCAACGGCGCCGCCAGCTGCGATGACGGCGCTGTACGGCTCCTCGCGAATCGTGCGAGCGCCGACAACCGCAACGTAGTAGCCAGCCTGTGGCACGGTGAGCGTGAAGGTCTCTGTGTCGGTCGTGTCCTCGCGCTGATGCCACACCCACTCCGGTCCCAGCGGGACATTGCGTGTGACGTCCTCTGCGAGTGTCTGCAGGGTGCCGGAGAAGAGAACGCAGCACAGCTCCGTCGTGCCTGGTGCGCTGTTCGCCAGCGAGAGATAGGCCGGCGTGCTGCCTGTGGTGATAGCGGCGTGGGTCGGGTGCGAGACGAGTTGTAGATCGTAGTGGTACAGGGCGGGCGTCACGCAGGGCTGCATCACCCAGTGCACGGCTTTGGTCGGCAGGGCAACGAGCGAGTGTCCCGCCGTGTGGGGGAGGTGAGTGGACAAGAACGGAGAGGGGTGAGTGAAGAAGAAGAAGTCGCGACGCATCGCGGCTGGCGTGGTGGGCAGCAGCCGCGGTGCTCCCGTCGCGTCTGCCTCCTCCACCGCACCACCGCTGCGACTGGTGCCCGCTGCGTTGGCGGCAGCAGACGACGGAGCAGACCGCCCGCCCTCCGCTGCCGGCACGGCTGCCGACGACGGCGCGGGTGGGGGGTTGGCTGAGCGTAACACACCGTCCGACAGCGCAGCCGCCGCGTCGACAAGGTAGGAGCGGCCCTCGATGCGCACCACATTCCACGCCCACTCGAACGTCTCACCAGGCGCCATGCCCTTCAGCTGGCCCGTCACAACGTCGCACCGGACGCCAACGGCGCCGAGCATGCGTGCGTACAGCTGCGCCAGCAGCAGCGGGGTGACACGGCGGGCAGCCATCGCCTGCGCGTGCGGGTCGAGCGGCCCCACCGCCTCCTGCGCCGGCGACGCCTCCTTCTCTCGCTTCGCCGGGCGATTTGCCTTCTTGCTTCCGGGGGCACTGCGCTGCGATTTGGCCGCCGCTGCCGTCGCGCCGGTCTCCGCCTCGGGCGTCGTCTCGTCCAGCGGGCGGAGCTGCAGCGTCATGTGCGCACAGAGCCACGCGTAGAGGCACCGGGTGCGCTTCACGGCACACTGCGTCGCCGTCTGCCGCCACGTCACGGCCGTAAAGGGCGAGCTGAGCAGCTTCGCCAGCGCCTCGCAGTCCGTCACGCCAGCTACTAAACCAACAGCTTCGCTGCGGGCGTCGGCTTCTTGTCGCATCTCTGCGGATATGCCCCAGTCAGCGGTGTCGGCCAGTGCAGAGAGATCAACACTGCCGTGACTCGCGAGGTGACCGGCGGCGGTGGTGAACGCAGCGGGGCGGGCAGCGGCAGCACGGCTACGGGAAGTGGCTGTATCTGCGGTGCGTGTCATCCCGAGGCCGCTGCTCATCGTGGCGGCCCCGCGGCCACGGCTCTCTCGCTCCACGCTGAACCCAAAGTGATGGAGGTAGTCTGCGTAGCGGGTGAGGGGAAGCTTCGCGGCTGCTTCGGCTGGCTGCTGGCTGAAGGCTTTAAAGAGAGAGTCGCCAAATTGAAGGAGAGCGAGGGTGGAGCCGGCGCTGGCGGTGCCCTGTGCTTCGGCTGTGGCCGCGGCGGCGGCGGCTCCGGCCGCTTTGCCTTTCGTTGCGGCTGCCGTGGTGGCCGCTGCGGAGGCACCGGCAGATTTCATTGAAATTCTGATATAAAAATATGTAAACAGATGGGAGAGTGCGTGTGTGTTTGTTGTCAAATGTTGGTGTTCTCTCCTGATCCTCCCTCCGAGTGAATTTGTGGAAGGGCGGGAGAGGGAAAAGAGCCACAGGTGGACCTGCGCAGGAAGGGAGGAGACGGAGTGAGAGATAATAAAGAAGCACACGTGGTGGTGAGAGTCACAATGGAAAGGAGCAAGCGTGTCTTTGCGGCACGTACTCCTCACGTCTCACATGCTCTTCTCTGTGACGCTTTCTGGAACGACCTCAGCGACTCCTTTTTTTTACTCGCGCGTCGAGCAGAGCTTCTGGTCAAGCATGAAGCAGAGACTGGAGAACCGCGAAGCTGAAATTTAAAATCACAAGACGCACCAATAACAGTATCAAACGTGCGGTGGTCGCAGCTCTAAACGCTTCATAGTCTTTTAGCCGCAACTACTCCTCGCTCTCAATCTTATCTGTGTTTGCTTGAAGGCGTCTGTACGCGTGTGTGTGAAGGCATCGCAGCCAACAACGTCGGCAGAAAGACAAGAAAACGATTTGAATGAATTTGTACACCGCAGCTCTATAAGCGTGGCAACCACTCGTGGCAACCACTTGTGCGCCGTGACCATCATCACGCACACATACAAACATACACACACACACACGATGCAATCAAGCACCCATCCCCGCGTTGAGTCACCACAGGCAGCGCCGTTGTAGTTTAGATTCCCGCTGTAGCACGCACTGTAACGCAGAGAGTATGGAACACCTCCCTGCGTTCACACACACGCAACACGCAGCAGCGAACCGCCGCCATCGCGACCTCCCAATCAACTCAACACTTACACACACGCACCTCTAACGCCCATGTTAAGAGAGCTAACACAAAAAAAAGTCTCACCATATAAAAAAAAAAAAACACATACGCGAGCCACGACAGGCCTTCGCCGTGCCTCCTACTTTGGTGCCTCCGCCTCTGGCTCTGCAGCCGCATCGATGATGCTCGCCGCAGGCACCGGTGGCGGCCGCCTGTGGTACATCTGCGCGTAGGTGAAGAGCACCAGCTCAAAGGCGTAAATCTGCGTCGCCTTGCTGATGACACTGCGCAGGATTTGCGGCGCTAAGCCCTTGTAGAAGCCAAGGAGACCGTCTGCTCGATAGATGTGCTGCATGGTGGGCAGCACCTTCACATAGTCGTGCTTCCCGGTTGCCTTGTTCACCGTGCGCAGGTGGTTCATCACCACGTTGTACGGGTAGGCAATGCTGACGGCGGCGAGCTTCGCGATCATCGTGAGCGACACCATCGCCGCTGAGGTCCACCAGAAGCCACCCTCCCCGAACGTGCCCTTGTGCGTCACCCGCTTCAGCAGCTCATAGACGGTCCAGAAGCACCCCTCCTCCACGAAGCGGCCTGCCACGTTGGTGACGGTGCCGCGGTAGAAGCCTCGCACGCCGTCGCGCCGCATCACATCCGTGAAGACCTGCCGTATCGTCAGGCGGTCATCCACCTGCACCCGCGTGCGGACGAGGAAGAGCGGCGAGAGCGCTACGTTGGTGGCCGTCACCGCACCGAATGCGCAGAGCAGCGGTCGCGCCTGCTCGCTCACCCCCATCTCTGTCAGCTCCGTCTTCAAGAAGTGGTAAGTAGGGAGGTAAATGGCATTGGAGGGCATTGAGGCCATGATGTTGGCACCAAGGCCGCGGCCAAAGGCGTGCACCAGGCCTTCGTTAAAAAGCTCTTTGGCGGTCATGTAGAGACTTTTGTGCGCCTTGCCGGTCGCCGCACGGCCTGCGGAGAGGCGCACGCGAATGGTGTCGAGTGGGTTCGTGACGCAGGTGGAGCAGATACCCGCGACGCCGCCGGCAAAGACGGACACCGCATTTTCCTCAGCCCTCGACGTCGACGCCATGACGCTGCCCCGTACGAGTCTGCAACGTGCTTGCTGCTGTGCAATGCGTTAAGCGACACGACGGTGACTGGAGCGTTTGAAGTGAAGGCGAACGAAGATGAGGAACGACAAAGACAGGAGAAACGGTCACTGCTTTAGATAAAAGAGCAGCTATACGGAGCAAACTGATGAAGTACACGCACACACAGACGAGGAAGGCGAGAGAGGGAGAGAGCACGGCACAGAACGAGTGATGGTGTGCCGCAAAGGGAGAATGCGCAGCGATGCGGATCAACGGCCACGAAGGATAGTCGTATTCAAGTGTGTAAAGGTCTAAGTAAGATTGAAAAAAAAAAAGTGCTGCACAGCCGTACTGGGCGTGCAGAGGGCAATGTAGCAGATATACGTCTATGTTCTAGCTGCATGTCATGGCCCATTTTGCAACCAAAAACGCGTGGAAAGGCGTTGAAAAGAAAAAGAGAAGAAAAAGGCGAGAACGGAAGAAATGTAGTGAGAATGCGTCGATGTTCCTTTACTTTTCTTCTCATCTTCCACAGCACTGGATGTGCGGTGGTAGTTAACAGAGTAGCAATGAAGCCGCACAGCTCCCACAACGCACCAAAGAACTCGGGACATAAGCAGAATTGTTTACGGAAGCGCAAGTGCCACATTGCCTCTGCCTCCTCCATGTACCGCCGTTGCCGCAGAAGCACTGAAGTATCACAGAAAGGACAGTGAGAAAGAAACAAAAGAGAGGGACGGGCAGTTCTGCAGCCTTCCTCCCTTTCTCTCCTTGCCCTTCAGTCGCCTCTTGCAGAAGGAACGGCTGTCAATAATAGTAATCGTTCAGCCCACAGCCTGTGCTTCACCGCGCGGAGCCGGCTTGCATCTTCACTTATCTTTTTTTTTTTTTAAGAGATTTAGTTTTGTTTTTGCTCTTTTCTGAGCTCGTCGCCGCTGCCAGCGCTGCGTGACGGCGTTGAGAAGACAATTATTAATGGTCCTTAGTATTAGCCATCCGTGTGTTAAGCGTGTGTGTGCTCAGTCGTTTACAAAGCAAAAAAAAGAAAAGAAAAACCGACGCCCACAACAGAAAAGCTGGAAGCATCTCTCGCCAGCAAGGAGAAGCGAGAGAAAAGGTCAGCGGAGACAAGACACAGTGCATCCGTCACCTCCACCTACACCTACACCCACACACAAACACAGCTGGCCTTAGTGCTTCCGCACGCGCTTCTTGTGGCGCGACTTCTTGTTGCGCTGCTTGCCATCGCCATGTTTGAAGGGTGCCACGCCCTTCTCCGCACGCGAGGCGGCACGGCGCTCCTTCGCGGCCTGGCGGATCTTGCGCTGCTTCAGCTTCTTCACAACACCCGCGTTGATCTTCTTCTCGCTCTTCTTGCGCAGCTCGCGTGCGCGTGCCTTCACCTTCTCCGTCTCCCGCGCCTTCTTCTCGCGCTCCACACGGCGCACCTTCTTCTGCCGCTGGAGGATGACGGACTCCTCCCGCTCGAGGTTCGACAGCTCGTTCTGGAAGTGGTTGATGGTGACTTCGGCCTCCTTCTCGTAGACACGCCGCGCCTCGGCATCGCGCTTCTTGCGCTCCTCCCTGCTGAGGCACCACTCCCGCTTTGCCTTGGCCGTCACCTCGTTCAGAAAGCCGTCGCCGGTGGCCCCGTAGCGCTTCTCGGCCTCCGCAATCTTCTCCTCCAGCTGCTCAGCCGCCAGCTGTCCGCGGATCAGCGGGAACACGTCATCGACAGCCTTCGCGGCCTTCGCCAGCAGCGCATCCGGCACGTCGCGCCGCTTCACGGTCGCCACCTGGTGCTCATTGACGGCACCACTCACAGAGAGAATTTTGCGCATGATGTCGGCGTCTTCCGTCTCGTGCACGAGGGAGACGGCGGTGCCGGTGTGTCCGATGCGGGCGGTGCGGCCCACGCGGTGGATGTACGCCGTCAGCGTCGGTGGCAGGTCGTAGTTGAGAACGGTGGCGACGCCTTGGATATCCAGGCCCCGCGATGCCACGTCGGTTGTGATCAAGTAGCGCACCTCATCGCGTGCAAACTTCTCGAACGCGGCGAAGCGCTCCTCCTGCAGCTGGTTACCCTGGATCTCCGCCGCTGCCAGACCCAAGGCGTTGAAGAGAAGGGCGAGGCGGTGGGCAGTGGTGCGGTAGCGGCAGAAGATGATCGTCTTATCCGTCAGGTAGTTCTGGCAGAGGGCCACGAGGTAGCGCGCCTTCACCTTGGCGATGTGATCCGCCTCGTTCTCGGGGGCGGCGGCGGCAGCAGCAGCGTCGTCACCATCAGCGTCGCCCCGCGCTGCGCGGGTGCCCTCACGGCGCCGCTTTGCACGCAGTCGCTTCTCGCGCGGCGTCTCACCGGTGTGACCGGCGCCGTCTGCTGCGCTCGCGTCAGCCTCAGCGGCCTCGTCGCCCTCCGCCGTCAACGCGGTGGTGCGGATGCGGACGAATTGCTGGCGAAGCTTCGACTGCAGTGCGACGTGCCCGATGTCGACGTTGACCGGCTTGAAGAGATGCTCCTTGGCGAACTCGTCCACCTCCTTCGTCATGGTGGCGGAGAACATCAGCACCTGTCGCGTCTCCTCGGGGATGTGGTTCAGGATGTCCTCCACCTGGTCCTGCAGCGTCACCGTCAACATCTTGTCGCACTCGTCGAGCACCACCACCTCCACACCCGTCAGGTCCAGCCCGCTCCCGCCCTTGCAGTTGTGGATGTAGTCGACAAGCCGCCCGGGTGTGGCGACTAAGATATCGGGCACGGCATCGAGCGCAGCCTCCTGTGCCGCCGGTGCAACGCCGCCGATGGCGAGGGCGACCGTCATGCCCGTTGTGAACTGGAGGAGCTGTGTCAGCATATCGTGGCACTGCACCCCCAACTCGCGCGTGGGGAGCAGCACGACGGCGCGGATGTAACGCCGGCGGCTGTTCATCGTCGTTGTCTTCTGCGGCGGGCGAGTCAGCAGCAGGTGGGCCAACGGGAGTAAAAAGGCGGCGGTCTTGCCAGAGCCGGTGACGGCACGCGCGCACACGTCGGCCCCGCGCAGCACAGCTGGAATCGCCTCCGCCTGCACGGGTGTTGGCGCGATGTAGCCGAGGTGCGACACAGCCCGCACCAGCGCCTTGCACAGGCCGACCTCCAGCCACATCACCGTCTCCTGTGTCTGCTCGCTGCCGGCTATGGTTGGTGCCGCCGCGGACGCCCCACCACGCAGCGCGGCGGCCTCCTCGCGGCCCAGCGGCAGGGCGGAGGAGAGAAGGCCGGTGGAGGCACCAGTCGAGGCAGCAGCAGGCGCAGATGCCGACGTCGCTGACGGCGTGGCTGGCATCTTTACTCGGCCCCCTGTGAGTCCGCTGAAGAAGGACGACGTGTCTTCCACCAGCTCATCGCTGGGGATGACAACAGCAGCAGCAGCAGCAGCGTTAACGCCACGTGCGTACGAAGCTCCGCGGCCACCGCGGAATCCGCCACGACCACGACTACCGCCACCACGACTACCGCCACCACGACTACCGCCACCACGGCTACCACTACCGCGGCCACCACGACCACCGCCGCGACCACCGCGGCCGCCTGAGGAGCGACCACGACCCCGCATGAGTGGGACGAGCTAAAGGAAGAAAAAGGTGAAGAAAAGAGAAGAGAAGGCTGAGCCCCTGCTGTGGTTCATGTCGTGGACGGAGGTGAAGAACAAGAAGAGAAGGCAGAGAGAGGAAAGAGAGAAGGAAGTTGAGCGACAAATTGTGCTTTTTGTGCCTGAAATAATTGGGCTAAGTTACTAACGCAGACGCGCGTAGGAGGAGAGTCATTGCAGTGTAGTGAGCCGCGCGAAGCACCACTCAGTAAACTTTCTTGACTTGAAGAGCGGCATGACGCATCGCAGCCACACGAACACTATCGAGAGAAGGAGAACGAGCTCACACACTTCCTTTATTGCGAAAGTCGGTATGAGCAGTTGATCGAAGAAACGCATGTGAAGCACACACACACATACATCTTGCCTGTATTGCCTCTCTCCCTCTCGCTCTCTCTCTTTCTGCAGCTTTGTGCTAGATGGAATTAAATCTGCTTTCGGCGCACATACCACCACGAGTGGACCTCACTGGTTCACAACGAAGCATTGCACATCAGTTAGTAATCATAAAAATAAATAAATAAAGAGTTATGTGCAGACGCCCCACTATGTCGCTCGCAGCGGAAGAGGTTGGAGGGGTGTCATTGATGGAAGTCCGCTTATCTTGTACCGCCTCGACCACACTGCTACGAGCTCCTGAGAAACAAAGGATGACACAAAAAGAGAAAAAAACAAAGAAGGCTACAAAAATAGAAAAGGAAAAAAAAGCCGCGCGTATCACCGCGAACAGAAACAGTACCACCAAAGAGTGAAGAGCAAAAGAAAATTGGAGATCGACGGTGCTGTGCAGCCTTCTTCTTTCCCTCATCGCGTCTCGTCGCCCTTCTCTCTCTCCCACGTGGGGATGAGAGGGAAAGAAGTGCCGTTGACTTTGTGTCGTAAAGTAACCAGATAGAAAGAGAAGGCAGAGTACGCGTGGTAAAAGAGAAGTCGCACACACCGAAAAGATAAGAGGAAATTGAGCAGCCTCTAAGTTGCTGCTGTGCTGAAACAACAATTTTCTCCTTTACCTGCTTGAAGCGGTTGTTCTCATTGTTCACCGGGAAGAAAAAAGAAACAGCGCACGTGTGTGTACGTGTCATTGGGTGCGACTGGAAAGAGGTATTTTAAGGTGTGAGCGACTCCTGCCTCACAAACCTCCTTAAATCAGTCGCCCTCGAAAAAGATAAGACACACACGCATTCACGCACATTATTCTTGAGCGTCCTACCTCGCTAAGATTGCCTCAAACGAGGTAGTGCGAGAAGGATTGACACACACACACAACTGCACAGCTACGCAACGAGATGTGTGGAACCGCCTTCGCCGCAGCGACGACGTCAGAGTGGTGCGGTTCCCTGCGCTGCCAACCCGGGTGGAGAAACGTGGGAGAAAAAAAGTGAGATTGGGAGAGACGGGGCACAGGCACCGCTCTAGGTATAATAAAATTGAGTCACAACAGGAGGAGCAAAAAGGGGGAAAAAAAAAGAGACGGAGATCGAAACAAAAACAAACAAAAAAGAAAAAGAAAACTAAATACAGAAAAACAAAAAAGCAGAGCCGAAGCCCGCTTCAGAAAAAATGAAGAAACAAAAACAATAGATATATATCATTCACACGAGACGCGCAGCGAAGGGTGCACTGACAGCACGTAACACAGAGACGGCCTTTCTTCAGAGAGGCGGCTCCGCCACGTCAGTCGTTGCCACCTTCACCCCTTCACCGGGTCCAATCTTATTGTTTACTATTTTCCTCCGACTTTTACAAAAAAGAAAAGAAAAGAGAGAAGATGCACTACGAGAAACGCAATGCAGAAAACAAAACGAGAAGTGCAGAACACACGGGTTGATCGACAACTTCTTGTTTTTTTTTCTTTTGTTACGACACCTCCGCCACACAAAGAAAAGCACACCGGTACGTCTTGGTTGGGTGCCTCTGTGGGTAGAGGTGTCGCTGGGATTCGTGTTCTTCGCCTGCCAGCCTCTCTCCTTCCTCGTACTGACGCGAAGATGTGTGTGTGGCGGAAGAAGAGAGACTCCGCTCACGCACGCACACGCAAAGTCTCCACCTTCGGTCAGCACGAAGCCCCTGCGTCGTCTTCGCTTCCCGGCACGCCGCCTCTGGTCGGTGAAGATGAGTCCTTCGCCGGCCGAGCGACAGTGCCTGCGGTGACCACGGTCGTTGACATGCACACGCACTAGCAACGCCGTCACGCGTGTACACACACGCGGGCACTTTAGAAGAGTACAAAAAGGGGAAGTTAAGGGGGAAGAGAAGCAATAAAAAAAACAGAAAGTGCCGAGCACGGCTTCTAACGCAGCGGGGACTCCTCAACGCACTGCCTGAGGCCTCACAATAGAAAATGTGAGTGAGCTCAAACGAGGTGCGAAGAGTCGCCCACACACCGCACACAAAGCCGTGGGTCACAGACGCACATCCTGCACCACAAACACTTCCTCTCTCTTGATGACCGCTCCCCCATTTTCTCTCTCTCTCCCTCCTTCGGATATGATGCAGGCACAACGAGGCGCCGCATGTGACACACGAAGAGAGAGAATGGCAAAGAAAGCAGTCAGAGAGAGTACGCAGATTTGTGGACGCGGATGGGGACGTGGGTGAGACAATTGTCAGGAGAAAAGACTCAGACAACGGAAGAAAGAGAGGAGAGGGCGGGGAGAGGCAACGGCGGGAAAGAAACATCGGTGCGCGAGCGCAAAAGAGAAAACTAATTTAAAACGAAAAAAAAAGAGAGTGATGGATGAATGTGCGTGTGTGTGTGAAAATATTTTTCTTTTTGTGTTTGTGTGTGTGTGAGGCGGTGCGACGCATCATAACAAGAATGCAAGGAAACGTCTGAACTCTCCCTCTCTTCTCCTCACTTCCTCCTCTTACTTATCGGAGGAGGGGAGAGAGAGAAGGGAAGTGCAGACGTACAACAGAACATGAAAAAAAAAGAAGTACAGAGAAAAACGACGCAGGCAACAAAGGCCAGCTGCAATGAGATGAAAAAGCACTATCTGAGCAGCTACACCGGCATGATAAAAAAGCAAACAAAGAACTCCGCATTTACCTTCTGGAAAATGCATCGTATCTGCAAGCCGCGGAGAGATGGAGAGAGAGCAAAGAAAAAGGACGTGCACAGCGCCATGCACACCGCAGCCCTCCAACAACCGGTGTAAAAAGAAAGAAAAAAGGGATAATCTTCACGGAGTCGCTGGAAAGAGGATTGGGTTGCTCCGGCAGCAACAGGAGACGACCCACCACGAGCCGCCAATGCACACGTGTCGTGCTGCTTTTAGCACCGTCAGACCACACACGTTTTGTGTTGTGCGTGTGTCTCTCCCCGTCAACGACAGCACCTCAAGCGTCGTCAAAGCATCTCTCTCAAAGGCGTACATGTGAGGGTGAGTGGAGTGCTGTGCCGTCGCCGCCGCTGCGTGTCCATATTGTTACCAAAGTGAAAGTCCACACAGCTGCGGTGCGGCACAGCACTGCGCACAGACGCACACAAACATGTACACCGAACGAGAGAGAGAGAGAGAAAAGCAGACACAGCATGGCGATCTGCGGGCTACCACCAGCTCAACGTGCTGCCTCGCATCGTTTTGCTTAAAATTAATGGAATAACGAGGCAGCACCGCGTACACAATCCCTTCTCTTTCTCTCCTCGCAAGCTCTCTGCCTGCGTCGACACAGCCTCGTAAATCATCGGTTCCTTGACTGTCTACTGTACATCCGCCTCTCATGATGCATACACACCCATCGACAACCACACACACACACACACTCGCACTCGCCTCTGCACGTGAGAGCTTCACGACTCCGTTCGTACAGCGGCACGCAAAGGAAAATAAAATAAAAAACAGGCACGCACGAACACACATACACACTCGCTTGGACGCGTACCCCTAAACGATACGACAAACACGGTAAGTCAACACTGACTTGAACCGCGAGTGCATGACGATCATAGAGGGGGGCGACGTAGCTAAAAAAGCATGGAGAAAGGGGGGAAAAAATCAGAACGTTAAACTATAAACTAAAAAGAAAATATTCTCTGCGTTGGTAAAGAGTGCTGAATAAAAAAAAATGAAATTGAAAATACAAGAAAGGAGAGAAGAAGTTTTCCATACCAACTCGACTAACTCACCCGCCTTTAAGGGGCTTCAGAGACAATGACACGTGCAAGCAGTGTGCACCTCGAGAGGGAAGGAACCAACTTCAAGGGAGTGCAGAAAGGTAGCATAAGGAACAAAAGGCAGAACTTCTTCTCCACCCCATCGCTCCCCACTACTTGCCTCCGCACCAAATGCGCTCGACATCTCTTCTTGACGTGATCGTTGAACTAAGAGGGAGATGAGACGAGACACACCGATGCACACAGGCCCACATTCACACACAGCCACACAGAGCACATAGACAGCACGCACGCCGGCAAAGGGATTCGTGCCGCATACACATGCAGGCAACGTCCCTCGGGGGTCGCACGCACGCCGTCGAGCTTCAGTGGTCCTCCGCGATTGCGACGGCGGGTACGCCGGTGTGTGCGCCTATGAGTGTGGATGTGTGTGTGTTTGTGGTACAGATGTGTACCTGAGCGAGGGAGAACAAGCGTGCCGAACGCGTTCACGGCACTTCTCGAAACAGCACACAGCGAGGGCAACGGTGAAAGAGAAAGTGTGTCGGTGTGTCACATACACACAAACACACACAACGACACGGAGGTGAAAATTGAGAAGAAACTTTTCCTTCCCCTCCTGCCCCCTTCCCTCTGCCGCCCTCTCAGCACTCCCTCTTCTTCCAGCACAGACGTGGCGCAACACAGACTGATGCGAAGCGCCAAACGCCGCGGTTATGAGGAAGGTAACTTAGAAAAAGAAGAAAAGAAAAAAAGAATGGAAAAAAAGCACTCAGAAATAAGGCAGAGCTTCCAAGCTCTTCACACACCTTTGGCAGCGTGTGTGCAGCTTGTCTCTATCCGCTTCCGTTTCGTTCCCAAAGTGAGAAGCACATCGTTCTGCCCTTTTACCACTGTCGTTGAATCGACGAGGGGATGAGAGGGACGAGTGCTCTCGACACTACACACGGTCCTACGCGCACTGGGGAATGCGGCCCGTCATACCGTACGGGTTGTGGCGGTACTTCGATGGCTGGCCCTGGCTGCACGTCGCCGAGAAGCGGCAGTGGCAGTACTGACTGTCCGCCAGCGTGCTGCCCACAAAGCTGCTCCCCGCCGGCAGCTCCGCACGCATGACGTTGATCGCCTGCTGCGTCGGGTAGCCGTACTCCGCCCGGCTCGCGTCACTGTAGCAGGGGTCGTACTGGTAAGCGCTGTAGGGGGACTGGTACGTCTCGTTGCGCGTGTTGGCCTTCGGCAGCGACACCATGACGGTGCGCCGGCGCGGACGCACCAGCGGCGTTGTCGGCGTCGGCGTCGGCGCGCACTCAGAGGCGGTGACGGAGTCGGAGAGGAGGCTGGCCGTGAAGGAGTTCTCCGACGCGGTGGACGGAGACTGCACGCGGACCTCCTTGACCTCCTCGGGCTGCACGCCGTCGAGACGCTGCAGGCCGGTCGCCTTGAGTACCTCGACGTTCTTCGCCTCCGTCTGCAGCTCGTGCTCGCCGTGGGCGAAGGCGCAGCGGGCGGCGTAGGGGCACTCCTCGCCCTTCAAGAAGAACTGGCACAGACTCGTCTTGTACTTGGACGGCTTCACCTCGGCATGCTTGTTGGCCTTCGGCATGGTGGCTCGGAGGGTAGCGTGGGGAAGGGGGAAAGGTAAGAAGTGGAGAGCGACAAAGAAAACACTTGCGAACAAGGGGGAAAAGAGGCTTGAGAGAAATAATATTTTCTTTTTTTTTAATAGTAAAAAACGAACTGAAGAAAGAAAGTGGTTAAATGAAGACGTAATAAAAGGCGTGAAGAACTCGAAAGATCTGCGGTGCGAGAAGGTGCGTGCGTGCGTGCGATCATCAACAATGGTGTAGAACAGAGCAGGAGAGAGAAAGAATGGGTGTGTGGTCAAAGAGCGAGTTTAATTTGACGCGAGATGTGAGAAAGAGGGGGGAGAGAGACGGAATGGCTGCAGGTGAGAGAGAGATCGGGAAGAAGCTCTAATACGTGCCGCCTTCAGTCTAAGCTCAGTGGCTGTTTTATTTACACGTGCGTTTGGTGCGGGTCAGCCCTCCCGCAAAAGAAACTCAACGCAACGCTGCCGTATCAAATTACTCAAGCTCCCATCGCACAATTTTGGAAGTCACTTTCCCCGCTTTGGCGTGTTTTTTGAATTCTCAACTATTTTTCTCATTTTAAGCATCGACACGTGTACAGGTGGGGAGAAGGACACAGAGAGGGAGAACTCAGCGCAGTAAGGCCCCTTCGTGCACGCGCTGTTCGCGTCTCACCACGATGTAGAACACAAACGAGTGAGGTGAGAGAGAAAAAGAGAAGGTGCGCTGAGGCAAACGGAAAAAAAAAAAGGAGTCGCGCAACCAGCGCAGAGCGTGGGCCACAGAAGCTATGCAAAGGAAAATAAGCGTGCGAGTATGCGCGTAAGGCACAGGTGAGAGCTTACACACTCACTGATGCACAACAAAAAAACGCACGCAGACGACCACACGCACATTTTCCTAACAACTAATGGTCAGCTTTGTGTTTCGCGGACTATAAGCGAGCAAGCTTGCACATGATGCTCCTCTATCCTCCTCTTACTCTGTTGGTTGTCCATCACGGTGGAATCGCGTCACTCTCCCCACTTGTTTCGTCTCGTCTCCCATCGCCGCGACTCTCCGCACATGAATGTCACTTGTGTTTCTTAACGAACATGTTCATTTCTCTGAGGAAGGCGTACGCGCCTGAGCAACAGAGAGGAGTGAAAATAAAAATGGAAAAAAAGGTTCTCAAGGAACGTAGCGCACACTCCTGCGCGAGGTCGATCAGATCACATCTCAGTAACGCAACATGTGTAGGACAGAGAGCATGGGGGACAAAGAACGGAAACAAAAACACGCTCTGTTTGTTCGCTTGTCTTTCATCTTCTGGCTCGTCCGTCTCGTCACCGTTGGCAGTGCAATGAAGGCCACGGATGTCTGCAGCGCTGCCGACAGCCCCTCGCTGCGCAACGCCACGTATAAGAGGGGACGAGTGAAGAAAAGGCGCTGACACAAAAAGTGAAAAATGAAAACAGAAAAGAAACAAAAACCAGCAAAGCTCTTACGGCTTTGGGCACACAAAGAAAAGGTAAAGGAGGAAAGAAAACGCAGTGGGGAAAGGCAGAACTATTCCAAACCTCGGCTGAAGACAACTAAAGAGATAAAATAGAAAGAAAGTAGAAAGTAGAATAAAAAGATGTAAAAGACTCGTAGCCGGTGTGAAGTGCTGCGAAGACCATCGAAGAGACGAGGGGAAAGAAAATCAAAGAGGTGCGAGGCAACGGAAGCTTACGCCCCTGTCGCTGCGTTAACGCCTTCAACACGTCTCTGCGGAGAATTTTTACCCGCTTCAACTTTGCAAAGAATTTTAAAATGAGCAAAAAGAAACAACGAGAGAAAAGTAAAATGTCCGGGGAAGACAGTGGGACCTGTGCAAAGGAAAAAAAAAATGTTCTGTTTTCCCTCGGCTGCTTGCTTCATTTTTATCCTTCTTTTTTTTTTCTTTCTCATTTCTCTCACAGGTGGTGTCGTCCCTCACACATTTGAAGAGTGCGCGTGGTCCTCGTTGCATGTCACATCCGCTTCGCTCTCTTGAAGCTTCCTCCTCTCATCAACTCCATAGAGTCGGTGTGCTTTGCAATATGGGTGAACACTGCTGTGCCTTTCACACACAGAAAAACAAACACGCATGCACACATGCACCGGCACATGTCGTTGCGCATCGGAAAGCGATCGGCTTTTCATACACACACACTCTCCCAACGACGCCGTCCGACGCAGCACCGCTGCCAACACAAAGCAGGGAAAAAAGGAAGTGAGAGCAGCAAGCGGAAGAAGAGGAGGAGACGCAGGCCACACTCACGCAGGTGGCGAGAACTGAGCAAAAATCAGAAAGTGGAAAAAAGAGATAGGGAAATATATTTTTTTTTACCGAAAAACAGAAACCATTGATGATGAAAAACACAGAACATCACAGCTTGGCTTTTTTTTTCTGCTCATCTGTGTGGGTATGTGAGCGTGTGTGTGGTGACGTTCACCTTCAGAACCGAGGAAACACTTCCTTCATCGAAAGGGAGGGGATATAATCACAAGAAGGGCAAACACACGAAGAACGAGAACGCCGCCATGCAGCTCAAAGTCTGCGGGTGTATAAGACTACGACGAGTAGAAATAGAGAGAAAAAAAAACAATGAAAAGATGTGACACCCACACACGCGCTTACCGCACACGTACACACACTGCAGAAAAAGGAGAAAAAAAGAAAAAAGAAAAAACGTGTCCCCCGGTGCCTTTTAAGTTTTGCGGTTTGTGTTTTATGATCGCGTTGTGTTTGCCTCGCATTCGAGAAGGTGCGGCGCTTTTTCCTTTTTTTTCTCTTTTACAAGAACGCGCACACCCACTACCGCTCGTGCTGACGACACGGGCAGGAACACGTAAACGCGTGAGTTTGGACTCGCAGAAAACAGCAGAGGAGAGGACACGTAAGGGAAGAGAAAAAAAGAAAATCAGAAGAACAAAAAGGACAAAAGAGAATTTTAGAAAAATATATACTGGTGGACCGCAGCTCAGTCAACCACCTCCGAACACCCTTCCCCGCAAACGCACGCGCAGGCAGATGGAGAAACACGTGAAGGCACTCTCTCCCCTTTTCCCTCTCCGCCTCCCGCCTCGCACTGCACGCACGCTCGGGTCCACACAACTCAAAGAGGAGTTACCTACATTGAGAAATAGAGGGGAGAGACGACGTGGTGCGAGTTACTGCAGCGAGAAGCAGCGAAAACAGAAAAGAAGGCGCTGCGGCTTCGTAAGTGCAACGGGAGAGGGAGAAGCAAGGAAAGACAGCACGGCAGAGAGACGCATGCGTCTGCTCGTGCGATGCGGGAGGCGGACAGAAGAACAGCCGGAGCCGCTCGCCTGACGCCCAGCAAGGAGTTGCACAAGGAGGCGTGGCGCACGTCTCAACATCGACAACACGTCGCGCGCGTGCTCGTGCGCGTCGTCGTCGCCGGCGTGGAGGAGGAAGCAGTAGTCGCAGCGGCCGGCTTGCCGAGCTCCAAGTGCGTGAGGTGCAGAGGGACGAAGTGGACGCTTTCCGCCACACTGGGCGGCACGCCCGTCACCACCACCGTCGCAACGCCGCCGCCACCCGCCGTGCTGCTCGACAGCGGCGTCACGCGCTCCAGCGGGGCCGGCAGCGCGGTTAACGTCGGCATCTTGTGCGTCAACAGCGGGGGCAAGTCGAAGAGCTTGCACATGCAGTTGGCCTTGTCCAGGCAGTAGCACTCGCGGGGCAGCGCAGCAGCGCCGATGAAGGGCGTGAGGCGCAGCGACTTCGGTGTCTCGGCGCCGCGGCTGTCTTCCTCGCTCTCCGAGTCCGTGGAGAGCACGTGGTTGTTGCGCTCGGTCGCGCCGTCGACGGAGGCAGCACCGGTGTCCAGGAAGTCCAACACGGAGTGCAGCTTCAGCGGAACATCGGTGAAGTCGTCGTAGTCCTCCTCCTCAAGAAAGGCACGCGTTGACATGGCGTAGTGCGTGTATGTTAAGCTGGCGAAGGAATTAAAGAGAGAAAAAAAGAGAAGAAACGGGCACCGAGACGCACTCACAGATGTACACGTTTGCCTGCTGGCAAGGCACTCCTCTCTTCCTTTATTTTTTCTCCCTTTAGTCGCGAGGCGGAGAGGAGTGAGTGGCGACGCACAAGACAGAAATCGTCGCGCAAAGAAAGAAAAAAAAACAGAACTGGCGACTGGAGAGAGGGAGAGGGATGTGCGTGAAAGCAGGCGAGAAGGGCGTCGAACAACACTGTTGGACGTCTTTCTTAAGAAAAAAAAAAAAGAAGAGAGCTAAAATAGTAATAGGATTCTGAAAACAGAAATAATTAGAAACCACAGAACAAAGAAGATAAAAGAGACTCAGAAGAAAGGGCGAAAGAAAAGCAGTCGAGAATATGTTCACCGCGTGTGGCTTCGAGTTAGGCGTTGCGATTGGACACTGAGAATAGAGAGTAAAGAAAACTAAAAAAAAACTGGAGGACAGTGAACACGATTGCAGAGAGCGGCGTGTAAGAGGAGAGAGAAAGACACGAGAAGAGGTGACGGGTGGCAATGGAAACGCATGAAAGAGGTGTCAGAGCAGGACGCAAGACGCCGCAAACAAAGTCACAGTGTGGCTGACTTACCAACTTGTTTCGAACACGGAACGAGGCTTTTCTTTGCGGCGACCTTGAAACGCACTGAGCGTCTAGTAGTTCGAGTTGTTCTGTCATTCATGCCACGTGCTTAGGATAAGAAGCAGTTATGTGCGTGCGACGGGTGCAGTGCGAATAATGTGATCAAAGCACACACACACATGTCAGCGAGTCAACTCGTAGTGGCGCCACCAAAACATCGGGTTTCGTGTAGAGAGAGATCGAACAATCTCGATCATAGTGTTGCTGAAGTTTACCTGTTATCCACTCCTTTTTTTTTCATTGTTTGCTGGGGCGACTCCCTCGACAAAAGAGAATCGCATGGGCGTGCGTGCGCGTTTCAGTGAGAGAAAGACCAACGGAACGGAAAGAAGAAGAAAACGATCAGACAAGAGGTAAATAAACAAATAAGAAGAAGAAGAAAAACACAAAAAAAAACTAAATTAGAAGAAGAGACCGTCACGCGCGGTAGACAGAGAAGGAAACCGCGCAGTTTCCATCCGTGGGTAAGTCAACACGTGCGACGAAGCGAACGCACACACACACACGCACACACAAACACACACAACGCAGACGCGTGCACCAAACAGCAAGCAGAGGGGAAAGAAGGCGACGCGTGCTTTTTCTTTTCTTTCAAGAATCGACCGGAAACATAACGCAGTCACGCAGCCAGAATGTCCACCACGGAAACGGGGAAAGCAGGAAAACCATTTCGTGTGGTGATGAAAGATGCCCTGCCTTCTCATAGCGAGAGGAGGGCACCGCAAAGCCAACGCCTGTGGTTAAGAAAACCAAAGAGGAGAGAGAAATTAGCCAAGTGTACATTTCTGCGCGTGCGTGCGCGCGTAATTCCTCCATGTGCGTGCGGCGTGCTGCTCAGCAACTGCTACCGCAAATATTTAAAAGAAAGGAATTTCAGCGTCGTGCGGGAGACAGAAAAAAAAGGTAAGGAGAAAGTGAAAAGATCACGTTCACCTCTCGTAAACTATTCAAAAAAGGGTTCCGCGTCATTCACCTCATTTGGCGCCCTTCCTCGCATCAACAGGCAAAAGAAATACGACGTGCCTACTTTTACTCACCGGTGAAATTCAAAGAAAAACAAAATACCCAACGGCAGCAGAGATCTCCAACACAACAAAAAAAAAAAAAAAAATGAAAAACAGCAAAGGTGCGAAAGAGCATTGCTGGTCGGACATCACCTCTCCTCCAGGACACAACAATCTCCGCCGCACCCTCTCGCCTCGCCATGACGAACTGAGAGACATCGCTCACGTCGGGAAAGGCGCTCCAACACGATCCACGGCCGAGACACCACTCACACACATACGCGTCGACACTGCAAAAAAAACACTAAATTAAACTGAAAAGACACTGGTATATGAGGAGATAAAACAGTGGAAAACAACAAAGGACATGGCGACAAAGAAAAGTAAAACTGCATCGAGAGGAAACGTGAGACGGCAGCGGAGGAGCAGCTGAGGCAGCCACGCAGAGAACACAGGAGAACAGCAAAAATTTGTGAACGGGTGTTATCACGCGCTTCACACAAAAATACTTTAAACAGGGCGAGGACTGCACATCGAAAACAGCAGCAGGCGTTCTCTGTTCGATCTAATTGCCCACATCTCCGCGGAGCTTCTTAACGGACGTCCTTCGGGTTCAGAGAAGCGCTCGTCGCTGCTGCTTTGGTGTCTCCCTCGCCTCCTTGTTCTTCTTTTCATCATCTCTCTGCGCTGCTGACACCGTTAGTTAAGTACTCCCCGCACGCCACTTATTCCACATGTCCGCACTTCATCGCCACAAAACAGTAGAAAAAAAAGAAATTTGAAATAGATATAAATTAAGAATAGTAGGGGGAAGCAGCACAGCACGCACGTGTCTTTCTCCCTCTGCTGACCCACCTTCACTCCAACAGTTGCGGCCCATCCCACGATGGTCGTCGCAGTGCGCAGCCACAGAGCGCACAGAGAGAGAGAGAAAGCTTGAATAGCTCTCTTCTTATGCACAAAGAAAACAACGCGTCTGTGTAGGCATGTGAAAACGCGTGCTCATGTTTAAAGTCGCGTTACGGCACCTTCGGCCATCCGAAAATTTGCGCACATACACGCACACACACGCGCGCAGGACACGGCAGCGTCCACCGCGAACCACTTCTCCAACCCACACTCATGCAGGGCAAGCAGATGACGATGCAGGGAGGTGCTGCGGCCCGACCACCTCGCGCGTCAAGGAAAGGGAGACAACAGCGACAACAACAACAACACCAGGAGAGCTAGATGCTCGAGTAGTAGTAAGCGCAGTCACGCACGCACGGCGCGGCACGGAAACAAAGATGCGCTGCGCCTAGATGCAGTACTCCGCCTCGTTGTCACCCGCCTCCGGCTCCAGCACCGAGTGCTTCTTGCGACCCGGGTTGAAGCGCACGTCAAGACCGAGGTCAATGCTGCTCGCCATCACCGTTGGGCTGTCGGGAGAGCCAGAGGACCGACCAGCCACGTCAGCCGCACCGTTCGACTGGAGAGAGCCGGCATGACTCGCCGTGGCCGCCGCAGCCGCAGCCCCGTTGGCGGACGTGATGTACACCAGCGTGTTTTTCTCAGCGCAGTACAGCAGCACAGATCCGGAGTCGGCCTCGGCGGCGCAGGAGCTCTTGAACTGGTTCGTCATGACGGGTGCGCGGCGCCGCGCTGGGGCGGGCTTCGTGCCAGCACGCGACACCTGACACACAACGGCGGGCTTGCGACGGCCGCCCTCAGCTGCTGTTGTTGCCGCTGGTGCCTTCGCCTTCGCCTCGCCCTCCATCAGCACCGGCGTGTGGTTCAGCGCGGACGTGACGGACTGCGAGGCCTTGGGAAGCTCCGGTGCTGCCGCTGCTGCTGTGGTAGTGGTGGTAGTTGCTGGAGCTGCAGGCGCAGAAGGCGTTGCGGTCTCTGCAGTCGCGGTTGCAGTGGCCGTCGTCTCCTCCGCCGGAGAAGCCGCTTTCTTAGCGGCGGCAGTGTTGGCGCTCTCCTCTTTCGCCGTGTGCAGCCACCGCTCCAACGCCCCGGTCCAATCGAAGTCCGCACTGAAGGCCCCGTCGTCATCATCGCGCGTCGGCCCCCGCTGCCGCACCAACTCATCCAGCGGAATCGTGGTGTAGGAGGATCCACCGATGCCAAGGCCGGAGAGCAACGCGTTGTAGTCCCTGCTGGGGTCGTCGAGAGCAGAAGACGTGAGAGGGTTCAGGCTGCCACCCGCCGGGCCCCAGAGCGCATCGCCAACCGTCTTCGCTGCTGCACCGCCAGCACCGTCGCTGTTACCCGTCTCACCACTCTTCAAGGGAATCTGCACGAACGTGGGCTGCGGTCGGGTGGCGGCAAAGGGAGGGTAGGCACCAGCATCAGCACCTGCGACACCGGCGTCTCTGCCACGTCCCTCCACGGCAGCCGCAGCACCGCTCTCCCCGTCGCCGTTCCGCGTCGGCGAGTTGTCGTGCGAGGGGAGGGCAGCCGCGGGCGGGTGGTAGTTTTTGAGGTTGCTCGGCACCACGAAGCCACCGGAGCCCGACTTGTGTGGCACGACGATGAGGCGTGGCTGCTGAGGGTGCGGCGTGGACGGCTGTGATGACGGCGGCGGTGGTGGCGGCGCGTTGTTGGCGTGTGCCACACCGCCGTCCGCTGGCGCAGCTGCAGTGGTGTTTGCGGGCGGCGGAAGAGAGGTGGCACCGTTCATTGGCACACCGGCAGCTGCCATGAGACCGTAGACGTACTGCGGCGTGGCGACCTCTGCTGGTGCGGCGCTCGAGGCGCTTGACGCGTGGCGGCCGTGTGTGTGGGCCATCGTGTTGCTACTCACAACGTGCCGCATCGCCTGCCGCGGGCGCCGCTTCGCCTCGTCGCTGAGCGGTGGCGCTCCTGCCGCGGCGCTGGCGGTGCTGCTCGTGTTGAGTGCGCTCACCGCGGCGTGCTTCGCGTGCAGCGGCAGCGGGCTGCTCGGCATCGAGCTCTGCGGCGAGGGCGTGGACTGCGGCGGCAGGGGCGGCTGAGGAAAGGACTGCGGGTGCGGCGCCGCCGCGGCGTACGGCATCGGACTCTGCATGTGCGGCACGACGTTGATGGCGTGCTGGTTGTTGTTGATGACCGAGAAGGGGTGGTTGCCCACCGTGGGGATGTAGTAGGGCATGCCGGACATGGCCGGGATGCCGCCGTAGGCCATGCTGAAGTCGCCGTAGAGGGCGAAGGGGCCGGGCGGGGCGGGGGCGACGGAGAGGGAGTAGGCAGCCGACGGCATCGGTCCTTGGCTCTGCATCGGTGGCGGCGGGGGGAAGGCGCGGCGGTCACGCTGGGGTCGACATCGACCCTGCGCCACCTCTGCTTTTCCGCCCGGGCCGCCGTGCGTGCTAGCCGTCACTGCTGCCCCGCCCGTCCCGTCCATTCTGTTCTTCTTCGCCTTCCGCTTCGCCGTTGCGCTGGCGTTGACGTTGGCGTGGCTCTGCGGCTTTGTGCTGCCGGCCTCCGCACCGGCGCGTCCCTCGCCCGGCTCCGAAGCGTGCGAGCTCGTTGGCGAGGAGGTGGCCGCTGCTGCTGCTGCTGCGGTCGCGCCGTCGTGCAGCGCTGTCGATGCTCCTGCGGTGCTGTCCTTCGGCTCACATCGCAGCTCCTCCTCGCCGTGGGCGAAGGCACACTTGTCGCCAAACGGGCAGCCCTCCGCACTCATAAAGAAGGTGCACATCGACGTCTTGAACTTGGAGGGCTTGACGATGTCATGGCGGCGGTTTTTCGTCATTTTCTTGTGTTTGTGTCGTGGTGCACGCGGTGGATCTTACTCGTGTGTGTGAGTACTTTGCTCAGCGGCTTTGCGCCAATCTGAAAAGAGACGGTGATGACTTGCTCCTCCTTTACCTTGGACAATTGGCCTGGAGCGCGTTGAGCCGGTGTACCCACACAGAGAACGCGAGAGAACTGAGAGAGAGGCCGCAACACGGAAAATAATAAAAGGAGTAAGGGAAAGGAAAGAAAAAAACTAAATCGGCGCGCGTCTGTGCGACGTCGCTGACACACACACGCGTGGCAGCGCACGATACGCTAGCAAACGCTTCGCAGAAAAAAAAATTCTTCTGCAGTGTCCACGAGACACGAGAAGAGCCACGAACACACGCACAGACTGTAAGTGCGTAGAATAGAGGGAATAGAGGAAGTTTCTTGCGATGCCACAGGTGCTGGAACACACTCGCGTGAATATTTTACCGCTGCTGCACTGGTGCGGGTGCGCACGTAGCCTCTCGTTGGGCTTTCACCCAGAGTAAAGACGCGGAGAGGGGTGTTGCGGACGCCCCCACAAAAAAAAAAAAAAAAGAGAGAGAGACGGGAAAGAGAAAGAGAGAAGAAGGCGGAGTTCCTGTCGCGGAACGAAATGCAATTCCAGCGTCCGGTTTTTTTTTCTTGCTTACTTTGCCCCCGCCGTCGTAAGTCCCGACGTCACCGCAGTGAAGCACAGAAGACGCGAGAAAAGGAGCAGATGATAGAGAAGGGGGAGGGTAAAGTACAAGAAAGCTCAGGAGGGACAAGACGAAAGAAAGGAATGAGAGAGAGAGAATACAAATAAGAAGAAATCAGCGCACGACGTACAGGCCAAGGATGCAGCTCGCAGGAGAGAGAGAAAGGGAGAAAACAGAAGAAACGGCGTTGTAAGCGAGGTGCCTGGCCGTCGATGCTGCGGTTGGCGCGCGTTCGCTCAAGGCAAGAAGCAGGTGAACTACGTGCAAAGGATGCAGAAAATGAGGAGAAGGAGAAGAGCATGTGACAAGTAGACGATGAGAATGATAAAAGCTCGAAAAGGCGCGGAAGAGAGGAGAGTACAATACGACATCTACGCGACGTTCTTCTCTTGCTTGCTCCGCAGTCACGGCAAGGCTCCGTTTCTCCTTCCTCTTGCTCTGCATGTTGCAAAGGCAGGCGAGGCGCTGCAAGAAGTCCGGAAAGATAGAAGGAGCCGTCGACGACTGCGCTTGTCTGTGGCTTTGCGACCCTCTCTTGCCAATAGCACAAAGAAGAAATCAGCACACGTACAGGCATGCGACCATGCACGGCGCACTCGGTGCAGCCGCAGCAGAAGGTGTAGACCACGCAAAAGCTGTCGAAGGGCGTTCATCATTCCTCCTTGTCAACAGCTGACTCGAGACGCGTCAACTTCGTCCCTTTTCTTTTCTTCTCTGCTTTCGACGGCTTTGGTGTGTTGTGTAATTTCGGCCACTCTGGCGCTTTTAGTTACGCTTAAAATCTCCTTCTCGTTGCGGAAACGGGGCGAGTGCACAAAACGCAAATTTTTCTTTTTTCTTCTTTCTTTCGGATTCACAGGAATAGACAACGGGGTAGAGAACACAGACGCCGCACCACATCGATGCGACGTTGCAAACTTTGGGGGACACAGAGAAGAAACAAAAATAGGTGCACCGCAATATACACAAACGCCTTCACAGGCGCGCGAGGGTACGCGATTTGCCAAATTTTGTTTCAGTTTTTCTCTTTTTTTTTTTTCATTTTCCTCCATCTCTCGTTTTAGCACCGATTTCAGCGGCAGGAGGCAACACCACTAACACAAACTTTGTTTTTTTTTCCCCTCCCTCTGAGTGAGGGCCTCGACAGCGTCTATTGACGATGGGGCCTGAAAGAGGTGAGAGAGGCGCAGCCCTGCCACCAACCTTCTTCTCTCACTCTCACACGCACCTACACGGCCATCACCTGGTGTGCTTTGGCCTTCACCGCGCAGCTTACTTCAGGTCAACGATCATGATGGTCATGTTGTCCGTCCCCTCCGCCGTAGCCGGGCCGCCCTCCGGCGCCGCACGAGCAAGACAGCGGTCGCACACGGCCTTGCAAATATCGACGTTCGCCATGCCCTCCGCCTTGCGCTCATTAATGAACTCAATCAGCTCCTCATTCGTCAGCACATCGAAGATGCCGTCGCAGGCGATCGCCACGTACGAGTCGCCGCCGCCACGCTTTGTGGTGATGACGCCAGGGACGGGCACCACGAGCTGCTGCCGTGCGTCGCGCTTCGCGTCCTTCTTGTAGACGAAGTCGCCCATCGCACGGCTCATCGCGAGCTGGCCGTTAACGCGGTTGTCCTGCACGAAGCCGCCGGCGTCCTCGATGCGGGCCTTCTCCGCCTCAACGTCGGGCTTGTGATCGTAGGAGAGATCAAAGGCGGCCGTGTCGCGGCACAGGACGGCACGCGAGTCGCCCACCCACGCACACGTGATCTCCGCGGGGGAGACGTACACGGTGACGGCGGTGCAGCCGGAGCCGCCCTCGCCCAGCTCTGCGCGCAGCTGCGCGTCCACGTCGAGAAACGCCTCCTCGAAGTTGATGTCGTGGTGGTGGTCGCCGGCCTTGTTAGCGTACTTCGCGAAGGTCGTCGCGAACATGTCGCCCGCCAGCTTTGCGCACTTGGAGCCGGAGTGGCCGTCGAAGACGCCGAAGAGACCCTCCTTGCCCTGCGCGCTGTCGGACAGGAATTTTACGTTGATGAGGTGGGCGTCCTCCATCTGCGCGCGCCAGCCCTGCATCTCCCCCACCGCGATGTCGAAGTTGGGGTTGTCGGTGCACGTCTCGCTATGGAAGTCCGTCACCGGCTTCGTGCCGAAGGGACGCTGCGCGGCCAACAGCTCGGAGAGCAGCTGCTGCAGCTGCATGTTCTTCTGCCGGTTCAGCAGCGCCTTCTCCACGTCGTTGCTCTTCCGCTGGTCGGTGAGGTCGGCGTGCTTCTTGCGGTGGTCCTCGCGCGCCTTGGCTTCGCGGGCCTCGCGCTCGTTGCGCTCCTTGCCCACATGCTCGGTGGTCTTCGAGAGGGTGGAAAGGAAGCGCTCAAACTCGTCCTCCTCGACCTGCTTCTTGGACTTGCCGGCGTTCTTCTGCCCGTTGTTCTTGTTGGCGTTCTTCCCCTTCGGCGGCATTTTTGCGAGTAGTAACTTTCTTTTCTTTTCTTTCTTTTTTGTTACGTGTCGCGCTCTATTTGTGTGGGCGGGTGAGTGTGTAGGTGGAGTGTAATGATGACGGAACGGATGATCTTACAGCGAAAGATACCAGAAAAAAATATGTAAAAGACAACAACACTCAAAGGTATTCAAAAGAAAAGCGCCAATTTAGAGGAACTGAGCACAGCAGAGTCAATGCGAGCACCGTTTAGGAAAGAAGAGGTGAAAGACAACGATACGTGAGCGTCAGACGCACGCGCGTAATAATTATATTTTTTTTCTTTGGAGGGTAAACCTGCGCGATCTGGAGATGAATTTCCCTTTTTCAGCAATCTTCGCAAACGCTTTCGCACTATCTTGTCCTTCTCACGTCGTCGAGTGGGAGTGATGGAGTATGGGCGTGTATAACGGTGGTGTATGGTACGAGACAGGCGTTAGAGAGACGGTGGAGGAGAGGAGAACAAAGTGGTCGAAAGCGGGGACGACCGGGGAAAAGATAAGGGGGGAAGATGAAGCTGCACTCGCGAGTGGCACAACGAGAGCTGCCTTATTTTGTTGTTGTTATTGTTGATTTGTGTTTTCTTTTTTTTCTGTGTAGACCTAAGAGAGAGAGCAAAATAAAAAGGTCATGAAAGTGGAGAGAGAAAAAAAAAGAGGAATAGTAAGGTGAGGGAAGCCACGCCGGGTACCGAAAGCGCGTTATCATTGCGGTGTGCCTTCACTGTAACGTCATTCACAGCTAAAGGTACATACACGCAACAAGAAACGTTCTTCACCTGTCGTCGTGATCCTGCACGGGTGGAATTTGGCAAGAAGAAAAGAGGGAGTGACACAAAGGCGACACGCCGTTTCCGAGCTCTGCCACCTGTGTAGTGCTTCACACCCTTCATCCTTTAATAGGTGGCCCAGAGAGTCGAGGAGAGAGTGTCCCCTCTTCTGTTCTCCCACTCGTCAGCTCAAAGCTGCGCAGTCAACGGCACATGATTTGATCATGAAGCCGACAATGCATCACTGCAACCGCAACTCAGCTATTTGTATTATTAGTCTTTCTTTTTTTCGGCATACGGTCCAACGATCAGGCCAAAGAACGAAGAGTCGCAAAGAAGGAAAGAAAGAGGAGCTATAGATACTGAACAAAGACGTGTGGCGGCACCGGCACACCGCGAAGCCCCAACAATACAAACAGAAGAGAAGCAAGAAGAAAAGGAAAGAAACAAAAAAAATGAGGAGAACAACGAGAGATAAGGGGACACAAACACGCTAGGAGGAAGTACCTACACTTACAAGTCTAGAAAATCAACAGATCGTGGTGCGCACCGCGTGATCGAAATTGATAGTGGTAGTGGGAGAAAGAGAGAGAGAAGAAGCGCATCAGCGGCGTTTACGCACAGCAGACAACGTGACAAGACGCAGCATTCCTTAACGGGTAACGAGGCCTTAGAACAACAACGACAAACAGCAATAGAGTGCCGCTCTACAAGTCAAAAAGAACAAACAATCAACGACGAGAACAACAACAAAGCAAGAAGAGAGAAAAAAAATAGATTGACAGCGTAAAAAGCATGAGAGCAGCGACAGCAGTGGTGTGACAACAACAACACAGAAGGAGAGAAAGAGGAGCCCCCATTTAAATTTCTCAGCCCCACGTCTTTCACCGTCAAGTAAGCAGGCAGGGGTTCTTCGGCAAAGCAACGCACCGGCACACACCCTCAAGCACGACGGACAAACCCAAATTTGGGATAAGCGCACCGAATATTGCCGATCACGGCGGCATAAGCCACACAAACCAATGAACGAAGGCGTTCCTTTCTTCTCCCTCTCTCTTTTCCCCCGGTCTTACTGCGCACGTGAGAACGTTGCGGAGCCGCCTCAGTGCGCGAAGCCCCCAGTCGACCCATTCTTCTCCGCCGCTCCGAGAGCGACCGCAGAGAGACCACTGGGCCGTCCAGCCGCACGGGCGGTCGGCGCAGGCTGCAGTGATGCGGAGGACGTCGCTGCTCCTCCTCCGGCAGCGGTTGGCACTGACGACTGCTGCTGCACGTTGGCGCTGGCGGTACTCCCCTGCTGGCGGTGCTGCGCCTCCCGCTCCTGTTGCTGCAGGAGGTCCGAGGTGTAGAGGGGCATGAGGAAAGGGTGCTGCAGAGCCTCCCGGCAGCTCATTCGTTCCTCGGGCTGGTAGCGCAGAAAGTGCGCGATGAAGTCGTAGAACTCGCGGTAGGACTTCTCATCATGCCCGGGCGTGTCAAGCCGCCGCCCACGCGGGCCACCGGTCGACACACCAATCACGCTCTCCAGCGAGCGCTTCTCCGGCACCGGCTCCTTCAGCTGGTACCCAGATGCCAAACTGCCATAATAGAAGCGGTTTGCCTTGGAGGAGGCGGCGATCATGGCTGCCGGCATCGGCCCCAGCGTGCACTCGAACTTCGCCAGCTGAGCTGCCTCTGTGCGGCCATCGAAGAGGGGCACGCCGGTGTGCAGCTCGACGAGGACGCAGGCCAGCGACCAGCGATCAATCGCGGTGCCATACTCTAAAAACATAATGACCTCGGGACTGCGGTAGAAGCGGCTCTGGATGTAGCGGTGGAAGCGCTTCACCGTGTAGCAGGCGGAGCCGAAGTCGATGAGGCGGATGCCACTACGGTTCTGATTGCGCAGCAGGATGTTTTCGGGCTTGAGATCGCAGTGGATGATCGGGTGCGGCCGCTGCGACTCCAGCTGGAGCAGCGTGTGGGTGAGCTGGTAGGCAAACTTGCGGACGAGGTCGAGACTCACGCCGTTGAAGCGGGTGCACTTGATGAGCTGGTAGAGGTTGAAGCTGAGCAGCTCAAAGACGAGGACGAGATGCCCCTGCCACTCGAACACCTTCAGCAGGCGCACCACGAGGTGGTTCAGCGCCGGGTTCTCGTTGAGGCGAAGAAGGATGTCCAGCTCTAACTTGGCCTGACTGCGGAAGCTGGAGCCGCGCCGGGTTATCTTCATCGCGACGGCCTCGGACCGCTTCTGATCGAAGCCGCGGATCACCGTGCCGAAGCTGCCCTTGCCCAGCACCTCCTGCGCGATGTACCGTTGGAAGATCACCTCACCAGGAAGGAAGAGGTAGTGGCCGTCCTTGTCGTCGTAGCCATTGTTGTACTTCGGGCCCGGCGACTCGAGGCGGCGCTGGGCACAGTACTGCGCGTTGACCATCTTGTACAGCTCCAGCAGGTTGGCGGTGAGAGCGACGGCAGGGCGGGTGTAGGGGTCGGTGGCTCCGCCTTCCTTGCCCTCCTTCTCCGCAGCACCACTCAACCGCTCCGTCGCGGTGGGCTGCGTGGAAGAAGATGGGGCGGGATGCGGCGGAGGGTGCTTCGGGGGAAGGGCCGCAGCAGCAGCAGCAGCAGCACCGGAAGGGTCCGAGGAAGCAGCGCCGCCACTGGTAAACGAAATCGGTGGTGGTGGCAGCGAAGTCGTCGCGCCTCCTCCGCCACCACTGCTACTGCTGCCGCTAAAGTTGGGCCGCGTGTGTCCAGAGGGGAGAGACGCGGCTGATGCTGCTGCTGCTGCTGCTGTGGTCGGTGCAGCGGCCATTCGTACCCCATCGACTGTTGCTCCGTTAGAGGAAGAGAGAGTCGCGGAGGCAAAGGACGGCAGACCGGCAGCGACGGCGAGACTGTGCGGTGCCGGCCCTGCCAGCGTACCACTCGTCACCAGCGGAGAGGGGTTCAGCTCCTCCGACGTCTCTGCCGTCTGCGGCACCGTCGCGCCAACCGTCGAGCACGACGCGCCTGCTTTAGGGGCGGACGGCGCAGAGTCGTGTCGTGGGGCAGCAGCGACGGCGGCGGGGTCGGCGTGGCGGCCGGGACCGCCGGCAGCGCCAACACCAGGGCCATCGCTGCTCCCGCGCGGCCCAGAAGAGGGAGAGGGACGCCCACGTGCGGCAGAGAGAGACGTCGCCGATGACGTGGCCTGCCGCCCGCTGCTGTTGGACGAGTGCGAGTGCGGCGGCTGGGCGGCCTCGCTGGGCCGTGGCTCACGATCGCGTGCAGCTGCCTCCGTGTGTGCAGCTGGTGCGGGTCCCACTGCGAGGGTCTCTGGGAGCCGCCACCCCGAGTTGGGTTTGCTGGTATGGCTGCCGTGTCCCTCGTCCGCCTCGTCCGCCTCGACCTCGTACGGCGCGTGCGTCTCGTCCTCCCTGGGAAAAGGGCAGGTGGTGGGCACGTTGGACGGCCCGGTCGCTACTCTCGACGTGTCGGACATCCTTTCTTTCCCGCAGCCTGCCTCTCTGCCTCTACGTGTGTGTGTATGTATAAAAGAGTGGGATGTACTTTATAAGGCTTTTTTTTCCTTTGCGGCCTCGAGGACGGCTACCGAAGGCAGGTGGAAATCGAGGACGCCTCAAAGTACGACAGTGCGACAACAACAAACAAAGGAAGGAGCACTCGCAACGGCGTGAAGTCTGATGATCCAAAAAAAATGAGGCAAAAGAAGACAGATACAGCAGCGCAAGAGCGAGAGGGTACAGAGGGAGTAAAAAAAAAACAAGTAAGGGAATACGTATATGTATCAATGTGACACCTCGTGATAGAGAGAGAGAGACTAGAATAAACACCAGGGAGGAAAAGAAAGACACCAAACAAAATTTAAAAAAAGGACAACAACTGCGTGAATATCTCAGCACCAGGACAAAACAGAGTACTATGCGTGTGTGTGCGTGCGGGTGCCCTTCACCTCACTAGTTGGACGTCGTGCGAATTCAGAGCGCTGCGCAACACACCGAACAACGAAGAAGAGATGATTAGAAGAATAAATACGATTACACTGGCTCTTAGTGCACTGACGACACAGAAGAAAGGACCGATAACTACAAAGAGTAAAACGTTCGTTGGTTGTGTGTCTGGGACTTCACTCTCGCATTCCCTCCACACTTTCTTTCTTAGAATTTCCAATGAAGCTCACAGATGCGTGACCAATCTGCTGTATGTTGTTTTTCCTTCGCTATCAGTAAGATTTTTTCCCCTCGTTTTCGCTTTCAATTCCGTCCCTCCACGACTCAAGTTTGGAACGCCCTCTCCTTCCGTCTCCCTGTCGCACCGTTGCGTAGAGAACGTCGAAGACGACGCGTGTGTGTGCGCGCGTGTGCTTGTGGATATAAAGAACCCTAGAGAAGTCAAAAGAAAAGGCGGTCGGCGTGCACGTAGCTAAAAAAGCGAGCGCGCACACCCAAACAGAGAGAGATGAGGGGAGGAAGCAAAACAGGATCGCCGTTGTTCGATGACTTGGACGGAAACTGGAGGAAGTAGTTTACTTGTGCGCCACACTGCAACTGTTACACCGGAGTGAAGAGAGCGAAAGAGAGAGAGAGAGGGGAGCCAGGTAGGAAACACTGAGAGAGAAAAAGAGGCACAATAATGATAATAATAAGGCAGCGGGAGAAGAAGTCAGAAAGAAAATGAGTGTGTGTGTGTATGTCTGCTAGTGTGGGTGCGTAAGAGACACAACACACAATGGCACGGCCTGTGGACAAAGCCTGGTGCTACGTAGGTAACGCAACTGAATGAACAAATGTTCTCCCATGCATACATTCAGAAAGGAGAAGCGATGACGGTGATGACGCAATGCGTTGCGTGTGGGATACCAGAAGAAGTGAGAGAAGGGGGAAAGAGAAAGAGGGAGAGACGAGTGAACGCGGCATGTTTTCACCCTTCTGAGACTGTACCTTTTAAAGCGCTAGATTGAACGAGGAACAGACGAAGATACGTGCCTTCGCGCGATTTGAGCCTCCTCCTCCTTCCTTCTCGTGCAGCACAAGGAAGGGAGTGGAAAGGGAGGAGAAGACGAAGAAGAACATAAAATAGTACTACTCGTCAATCACGAGTACAACCAGCGTGCTGACAACTTCGCCTACACAAGCCTCCTTAATTCTTCGCTTCCTTCCCTTCAGTGGGAAAGAGAAAGAGAGCAGGCAAGTACCCACTTCACACCTTCCACACTGTCGGCACGTGATGCAGCAGAAGCGCATGCCGTTGTGCCGTCAACTAAAGAGAAAGAAAATGCCATTTAAAGAAGAATGACATTGTTTTTTTTTTTTTTCAGACCAGCCCATTAATTCGTTTCTTGTGGTTGTTGTCGTCATCGTTGTAATAAGTATCCACGGGTGTATGTGCGCACTTCGAGGCGAAGCAAACGAACAGGCAAATAATTATTTTTTTTTTATAAGGTACACGATCAGAAACGAGAAGAAACCACGAAAGAAAGAGGGAGAGAAGAAGAAGAACCAGAAGAGGACCTTCCACATCTGGAGCGCTGCTTCGAAGTCGTTTCGCGGGCAACTTCGCGGCAGACGACGCTCTCCACACCGCCAGAGCGGAATAAGAAGGTGCAAGAAAGGCGAGCAAGAGGAGGGTAAAAAAAAACCGAAGAAAAATGGTTCCAGGTAAGAGAAAAATAAAAGAGAAGCAGAGAACGTAAGGCAACACACACACGATTGCCACCAGACACAAACACACGCACACACAAACACCTGTTGATCTTTATTTGTTCCCCTCACCATATGCTGGTAGCGCGCCTGTGTATTATAATACTTGGCGTACCGCTAGACCTTCGTGGCAGGGCTCCAAAGGAAGTCAGCACAGGAGAAGAAGAGAAGACTACTGTACATGCGACGCCGTCTGACCGCTGCGCGGGACGGTGAAAACAAGATCCAGAAAGAAGAGGAAATAAGAAAAAAATGAAACAGATGTGTTTCATAATGTTAACGAGAACGAAGAGAAAAAAGCAGAAGAAAACAAAGAAAAACATAATCCATACTGATAATAATACCTCCCGCTTCGCGCATTAAAAGAAAAAAAACACTGATGGAAAGCAGAGTGGAAAGCTGAGAAGACGCGCACACGACGACGCGTTCTCCCCAATGGTTTTTTCCCCTTTTCAACGAGGGTAGTGCGTCTTCATGTGTGTGGGCGTTCTTATAGAGCATTCACACACATAGCGCAAAAAAAAAAAAAAAAAACCAGTGTCTGGGCTGGTCCTCCCCGTGCTGCTGGTGCATAAGAAGCGACACCGCAGAGGGAAAGGCACGGCCACTTTCACCGACTACCTCACTCATTACAAGTAGAAGCGGTCGCACTGTCGGTGCAAGATAATGTCTGGCGTCGAAACGGTGCGCTGCCCGCCGCCAACAGGAGACGTGATGTGCACGGTGGTGTTGGCAGCGGCCGGACTACCGTTGTCGCTATCGGTGCGCTCTGCCAGCGGCGAGGCGGCGCGTGGGCCACCCGCACCAGCTGACACGAGGCTCCGCCAGCACTGCCGCACGACGTACTCCAACTTGTTCTCCAGAAAAGAAGGAATCTTCAGCGAAGCGTGCTGTTGAGCATCATCCAAGAGAGCCTGCACGCAGCCCAGCACCTTGTGAAAGTCGTTCACCATGTCGCGCCGCTCCCGGACCTGTCGGGCGCACTGCAGGCGGAGGTGCAGGCGGGAAGCAGTCAACTGCTGCACCCTCTCGCGCAGCTGCTGAAGCTCGTCACAATCTGTCCGTGGGGTGGGGACCGGCACACACGTGGCGTCGCCATCGCGCACTGCAGAAGCGCCTTTAATTGCCTCACTCCCTTCCTTTTCCACCTCCTTATCGTCACACTCATCATCCTCCTCAACATCAGCGGCAGCTGTCACGTCCTTTGGAGATAAGGTGCGCACGCGATGCGTGAGAGGGGCTGCGCCGCTGTCTGACGCCGTCGGGCTCGTCTCGAGACTCTTCTGTGGCGACGTGGGCAGCGTCAGTCGCAGCGGCGACGACGTCACTGCCTCCACATCGAGACGCAGCGGCGTGGCTTCGCTTGGTACGTCGGTCAGCAGCGTCTGCGTCGCCGGCGAAGAACACAAGAGAGAATTTGTCACTGTCGCTTGCCGTGCTTTATCCGCGCTGGTGATAAAGGTGGGCCGCAGCAGCGGCGAGTACGCCACGCCATCCTCCTCCAGCTCCACCTCCGACCCTGGCAGCGAACACGCAGAATAAAGCCCCTGTGCCTCTATTTCCACCTCCGACAGCTGCATCTCATCATCAGCTGCGTCTTGAAAGGAAAAGGGGTGCGACGCCCGCTGCGAGTACTCCGTGGCGTACAGCAGTGATGTCTGCAGAGCCACGATGCGCTCCTGCTGCTGCTGGATAACTTCGAGCAGGTACTGATTCGAAGGGGACGCCGCGCTTTTCGGGGAGGGGAAGGGAGGAAGGGCGTTGCTGGCCTCCTTGGTGGGTTCACCCTCAGACGCGAGGGAGCGGCCGCCACGTTTGCGCGAGGTGCGAGCGAAGAGGGACGAGGGAACGGTGCGCCGCCGCTCCGAGAGAGCGGTGCTGTCGTCCTTGGCGTCCCTGTCTGCGGCCGCGCCGCACCGTGTGTGCGACGGCGGTGGTGGGGTGTGGGACATTAGAAGCTCGACCGACGTGCAGAGGAAGGGCGACTTGGGGACTAAAGAAGAAGGCGTCGCAGGGTGGCTGACACCACAGTGCATGGCCGAGTAGCAGAAAGACGCAGAGGTGTGTGTGTCTTGCTGCTTCTCACCAACGCGAGTGTCAGGCCGATGCGGCGTGGTGGTCGATTATTCTTTCTTTATGTTATGCGAGGGAAGCAGCTCCTAATTGGAGTTGTGTATCGAGACGTGGAAGAGGGAGAGGAGAGGAGAGAAGAAAAGAGAAGATGCGGCCGCCTGAACCCAATTGTGTCGGGCAACGAAAAGAAGAAGGGGAAGCGGTGCTATTCAAACCGAATGGCGCGGAAGTCGCTTCACTCACCACTCATCTCCCGAAGGCCAGCCAAAATTTGATTTGACAGAGTATGTGAAGCTTCATGCAGCTGCGGTGGCGCCTGGCGTCAGTGTCTCGCCAAGCAGCGCAATGACACGCTCAATTTGAGTATGCTTCGCGGCAGCCAGCACTACGGCAAGAGAAACAAGAGCGATGTGCAGTGCAGAAGAGTCCGGCTTCTTTTTTTACTTCCATTGAGGATGTCGCGTTGCCCCGCTAAGCTCTCACAACGCCTTCACAATTGCCTGCATATCCCCGTAAATTTTGCGGTTTTTTTTTTCAATTCGCGATGCATTTCTTACTTTCTCGGCATCATCAGCCTCAAAGCGACGGTGAATAATATTTAAAATGCACTCCTTCCTTGTGGAGTTGCGCTACGGCTGCATGGAGGCGGCGCGCTTCACAAAGTCGCCGTTCGGGTCGGTGACCCAGCCCACCGCCGGGTACTTGCTGCGCAGGCGCTCCTCCCACTCATGCAGGGTCTGCAGGTGGCTCGGTGCCAGCGTCGTCCAGTCCGCGTTGATCTCATCCCGACTCACCACCACCTTGCCCAGCTGGCGAGAGCTGTCACAGCCTGCAAATGCGTTGTACGGGCCCTCAGGGCCGTACCAGTCGAGGGAGGCGTTGTAGATCACACCCTTCACCCCAACGAAGGCTTCGGGCTTCTGGCGGCCGTCGTACTGCGCCAGCTCCTCCACCGTGTAGGCGCGGGGGACAAAAAGGTTCGTGCGGGGCTTCTCCGTGAGCCGCTCGCGGCTGCGCAGCTGGAGGCGGATGAACATCGTCACGGCGATGCCAACGACGACGCCGAGAATGATGCTCATCGCGCCAACCTCGCCGCCCTTCGACACAAGGCTGCTCGCCATCTCGACGCAGGAGAGAAACAAAAAAGTGTGCTTTTTTTCGTTGTTGGCTGTTGTTAATGTTAAACCGCCGAAGTTGATTATCTTTTTTTTGGGGGGGGGAGGTCCTGTTTATAGGAAACAGGGAAGCGCAGATGGAAGAGGCCGTCGATGTGCGAGCACCGCTGTATTGGTGCGTGGATGGTCGATAGACGTGTGTATATTGCTGCGGCGAAAGGGTGAAGAAACGGGATAATTCGGCACCGGGATGAAAGAAAGATGTATAGTATATTTTCTTCGGTCGTCAGCTGTGACGATTCGTGAGAGAAGAATAAAGATAAGATATAGGTATACCAATAAAAAAAAAAGTAATGGGAGGAACAAATGATGGTGACGGCTGTGCAGCAGCGGGTGTAATGCGACGCCGCCGTTCAGCACGCGACAGATAGCAAGGAGGAAGAGAGAAGGGAAGAAGAGTTAGGAGAAAGCACTTCAATAAACAAAAACACTTGTGAAGCTCATCATTACCTCAATCGAAGAGCAAATGTGTATGTGCGTGTGTGTAGAGGTGCGAAAGTACAAAAAGAGGGGTGCAATGCGTGTGACGGCTGCTACACGGTACGTCCCACCCACCGACCTCTTCGACACCCCTCTGTGCAGCGAGCCTCAAGGACCCTCACCGGCAAGGCAAAACGCGAACCTCGCAGGATTCGCCGCTCACCTTTCCTTTTTTTTTTTCACTACGCGTTGGAGGAACACATGTCGTGGGAGCACACCTTTCTCAACACAAAAGTCTTCACAAACGCCGTGATGAAGAAAGGAAGAATAGAGACGCAAAAGAAAAAAAAAACATAGAATAAGCGAAGCACAAGAGCACAGGAAAAGGCTTCAACTACATAAAAGGGTTTTTTTTCCTTTGGAACAGAACAACAGAGAAAAAAGAAAAAGCAGGTAATGACAACAGCCTTCTTCACAGCAGCAGCAGCAGTGGAAAGACTACTAGCGGACGATGCCATCCACCCCGAGCTCCGTCTCAAGACGCTCCACGGAGTAGGTGGGGAAAACACTCAAGAGAAGCGCCTCGAAGCACTTGGCGGCGATGTAGCCCGCCTTGCGTCCCCTTGACACCGGGCCGGTGTGCCCAGCAGGTTTAAAGAGACGACCGAGCAGCGACGGCGCCGACACGGTGCCCGTCTCGTGTCCAATCCTAAAGTTGCGCACCACCGCACGCAGGGCAGAGAGAAGGCCAAAGGCGCCGAGCATGAAGAGCAGCGTGGTGCTGTCGCCATCGGACTGGGTGTAGACCAGGTAGCCCAGCAGGGAGAACTGAAGCAAGTGGACAATGTTGTCCGCCACGAGCACCATCAGCCACCCCACACCCGCAAGGAGGGCCTCTACAATGCGGACGACAAGACCCGGTCCCTGCGGTTGCGGCTGTCGCTGCGCAACGCTCTCACCATTGTCGACTCTCCCGTTCATGTTGCCCTGGCCCTGCTGAGCCAAGGCGTTCAAGTCGGCGCAGAGCTCCTCGGCAAGCACACGGCGCCGCTCCTGCTCGAGCGTCTTTTCCTCTGCCCGCAGCTCTTCCAGCTCGCGTGGGTAATGTGCGGCGACGAGCGGGGTGCGAGTCTGCCGCACAAAGTCGGACTGCTTCGAGGCCACGTAAAACTCGCGGAACTCCTCGAAGCTCAGCGCTCGCCGTGAGGGGGACTGCGGTGCGGCCACTGGCGCTGGCGTTGCCGCCTCCGCCCTCTGCTGTCCCTCCACGCCCTCCATCGCGGAGGCGGAGGCAGCAGGTGGTGGGGTTGGCATGAAGTGCGCAAAGCTGTGTGTGTATGGGTTTGTGGATAGGTGCTGAGGTAAAAGGCGAAGCGTTTGCAACTCAGCGGCGTGTTGCTTTTGTGGAAAAAAAAATTTATAGGAAGGGGAGAACTTATCAAAGGGGCTTTCGGTGACGAAGGCGGAGCTGCGGCGTTCAGCAGCGAGGCACGTCACCGTTGGCCGACAATCAAGCGACAGAAAAAAAAAAACGAAGGAAGAAGGAATGAACAAGAGAGAGAGAGAAATGAGGAGACATTGTCAGATACGTCGCCAATGAGACAACAAAAACAATAAACAAAAGCCGGATGCATTTTGCAAAAGCAGCTCGAAGTGTCCTCCCTTCTTTTCCCACCTACTGAGCAGAGCGCGGAGTGGGAGTTCGCAGGCGAAGATGGTACAACACCACCAGCGATGCTCAAGGGAAGAGTGTGTGTGGACGCCCACATCCGACGAGAGAAAAACACACCAAAAAAATGAAGAATCGCGGCAGCCGTAGACGCAGCAGTCGGCACAGGAGAGTAAGGATTCTTCTTTCTCTCTCTCTCTCTCTCTCGCAGCGTTGCGTGCACCTCGTCGTGCTGATCACAGTCCTCACGGGCTCGGCTGAACCGAACTGCGCGCCACATTCGCGGCCGACGCAGATGCGGAAGGGGAATGAAGACAGCCGGTTCCGCTCTCTTGTGTTCTCTTTTCGGGTCTTTTTTTTTTTTAGTGGATTACACAAACAAAGAAATGAAAGAAACTATCATTCGCGTGAGGTGTTTCGATGCAAGCTTTACGCGTAGCCGAACTTCTTCAGGATCTCGACGTTGTGCTTCGGCATCTTCGCCAGAGCCTCCTTGCGGGCCGCCTTCCACGCATCGCGCAGCTTCGCCTGCTTGTTGTGGTGGCGGGTGGACTTCTCAATGCGGGCCTTCTCCAGCTTGGCGACGACGTCGCTGTACTTCCAGCCAACGTGCTTGCACATGTTGCCGAGGACCGTGTACGGACGCTCCGAGCGGTAGCACGCGTGGCGCTGCGCGCGCGGGATGACGGCGCGGCCGCCGGTGCGGACCACGTTGGCCGGCACGCCCTCGTAGGCCACCAGCGAGTTCAGCGCGCGCATCCCGCGCTTCGTGTAGCGGGGCAGCATGCTGCGCACCGTGCGGACGAAGACGTCCGACGGGGCACGGTGGTGGAAGGGACCCTTGGTCGGGTTCGTCAGCTTCCGCTTGCGCAGGTACTGCAGGTACTTGATCTTGTTGCGGATCTCAGTACCGGCAATGTTGAGCTGCTCGCAGCGCACGACGGTGATCTTGCGGCCCAGCAGCAGCTGCTTGGCCACCACAGCGGCGGCGCGACCGAGCACGTGATCCTTCAGGTCGATCACGATGATCTCAGGGCGGTGGCGCTTGAGGCTCTTGCGCTGCGCGCGAGTCGCGTTCTTGCGGCTAGGGACGGCCATTTTTCAAGTCGTAAACTAGCGAAAACACCTGCACCGGTTTAACGAAGCAGCGAGACGAGGGGGAAGGGAGGAGAAAGAACGACACCGTGTGTGGGTGCGGAAAGGTATAGTGCACGAGAGGAGAAAGAGCGGAAAGGAGGGGGAAAGATTCGGGAGATTGAGAGAGACGGGAAAGAGGAGGAGAAATTCACGCTGTCACTTCCAATTGTGAAGCAACATGCTACATCGCCAACGCTCGACAACTATCCGCCTTTACGCCTGACAAGCTTTTGCGAAGAGTGAGCGCGTGGAGAGAGATGCCGCTGTGAGGAGAAGAGCAGAGAAGAATGCACAGCATTATCTCTCTGTTTGGTTTCTCAGGCAGCAGTGAACTAAGAGTTTACAGCAAGGGCAGACTGTACTTCACAAAAAGCAGCGTGCTGGAAGCTGCTGCAGAGAAAGCTGCTTTTTTGTCGTTAATTTTAATCCGCTTTAATTTTTTATGTGGAGCCGCTTTCAGACCGAAAAGTCCTTCTCTTGGAAAAGCGGAACAGTGGCGGGGAGGGCAAATGTACAAGAACACACGAGTTGTTGTGAAGTTAGAAATAACAGGCGGCTCCGCGAGGCTAATGAACATAAAAACACACTGGTCCTTTTTTTTTTTTTGAAGATAGTTAAAGAGAGAAAGGCGACAAAACCCATGTCCGCTCTATGTTGCCCTTCTCTCTTGCTCTCCGTTGTTTTGTCAGGTAGTAAATCTGTAAGAATGCCTTCTTTTCTTGCGAAAGGCGAGCTATTCGTCGTCGGAGTTCAAGGTCAAGGCGCCGCGCAGGTTTAGATTGGCGTCCTCGTCCTCTTCGTACTCTCCGTTGGCCTTAAGGACGCCAAGATAGCCAAACCCGAAGCCGCAGAACGGAGTATCAGACAGGGAGCTTGGTGTTGCCCCCAAGGCGTCCTCTTCCAAGTCCACCTGCTGCCAGAGAGGAATGTCAGAGGCCGCTAAAGCCTTCGCCGCTGCCGCTTTGTTGACCTTCTGCTCGTTTGCACGAAGAACACGCATTCGTCGTCGGAGTCTCTGCTGCCGGCGCGAGCCAGTGCTCCGGCTGCGGGCACCACCACCGCCTCCGAAGTTGGTCTGGCGTGGTGAGACTTGGCGCTTGCGAGCGGCGACGATCCGCTGAAGGCGCTCGTTGTCAGCCGGGCCGCCATTGGACGGCCCACTAATCGATCTGCGCAGCGGCCGTCTGGCTGGCTCCCCCTTTGCTGCTCGACCCGAGGGTGCTGCAGCGGTCTCTGGCTTTCGGTCATCAAGCGGCTGCTCCCATCCGCTCAGGCCCCCAGCATTGTTTTCTGCCGCCCCTCGCGCTCCAGTTCCGGGCAATCGCCGTGCCGCGCTCTCCGACGCCCCGTCGCCGTAGGAAACACGGCCGGGAAGGCCATCGTCGGCAGCGGGACTGTACTCATCCTCCACGAGCCGGATGTAGTCACACTTCGGGTTTGCACGGGCAGCAGACCCGTTGCGCTGCGTAGAAAACTCCGGAGGAGGGGCAGGAACTAAAGGCTGGAGGCGAACAGGGTGACCGTCGGGTTTTTCGTGTGGTGGCGGTGGTGACGGCGTCAACGACAGAGAATAGGATGACTTGCGCAGCAGACCCAGGATGTCAGAGGGTGGCGCGCTGTGTGGTTTCTCAAGTGCAGGAAGAGACGCCACGTCCTCGGCGTTCGCCTCAGCCGACTTCCAGATGGGTGGTGCGTAGGCAGGCACGGCAAAAAGCGCCATACTTTCTGGTGTCGCATCTATGCACGCCTGCTCGTCGCTGCTCGTCGACAGAGAGCACAACTTGCCCGATCCGGCGACGGTAATCGTGTCGATGCACTTGCACTGGGGAAGATTGAAGACAGACTGTACAATACCAGCAATGTGAAAGACAACCTGCACCCACTTGTTCCTCGGTATGATCAGTGGGAGGTACGCGACCGTCAAGTCCTCTACATTGTCCTCATATCGCGCCACTTTTACGTGTGTCCCAATCACTAGCTTTGTCCTCCGCGCTCCACTTTGTGCAACCACGATTTCGAGTGCAAAGTGATTCAGCACATCTAAGCACAGTTGCGCTACTACAAGGGACGCGTGCAGGCGTAACGACGACAGCGGGCGATCCTCGCGCGGGAGACGCACGCTGGTCTCCGTCACCGTGCCCTTTAGAACGAGCACAGGTTTTTGAATGTGCCGATCTACATCGAGCGAGCACCCTTGGGAATTCATCACCTTTGCTGAAGCGAGAAGCTTACTATTTGCCTCCATCACAAGCTGAAGGCTCGACGACATTGTGTCGGTCTAGAGAGGGAAAGCACGAAATAGCAAAGTCGGTCTATTGTCACACACGATGTGCGTGACGTTCTACGCGAGTCTAGCAAGTGAATCAACTCACATGCACAGCCCTGTCCAGAATCCTCCTTTAAAAAATGGGGAAAACAGGAGCTGTCCCGAGAACAGAGATGAGCTTGAGTTGGAACGAAGCGTTATAGTTGCAGCGATGCGCAAAGGAGAGAGCAGCAGAAAAGATGGGGAAAAAGATAAAATTCGGAGAAGAGAGGGGAAAAGGTAAACGAGCGAGCAGCAAGAAATGTTGCTGATCACGAGTGTCTCACTAGAGCCTTGCTGCAGTCGGCTGACACGGCTGCCTTCATAAGGGCATTCCCTACTGTGAACACAACTATGGAGCAGACACCGCTACTAGACAACAATTCACATTTTTTGGTGAGAGGAAAGGAGACAGCTTTAGAGAGTCGTCTTTCAGATGACGGATATTTTCCCCTTCAAAAAACTCGTATTTTTATTTCACTATTCGCCGAAGGTGCCATGCTAGCTGCAAACTGTTTCTTTTTCTTGTTTTTAGTCAAAGGCGTTAATCTATAATAGTGTGTTGCTGCTTAGTCTATAGCGGAAACACAGACGAACGCCACTGTGCTCATGCTTGCATCCCTTCCCGCACTTAATGCTGGGCATACTTTTTTTTTCTCTTCTTTTTTGTGTGCGTCGAGCCACTACTCGGTGTGCTGCGGATTCGGTATCGGATCGCGAAAGAGCATGATATCACGCTGTTGCACGAAATCGGGAGGCTCGAGTGTGATAATGCTACAGACACCCTTCTCGTCAACGCTTAGAACACCGCCGCGGTTGCCGAATTCATTGCAGTAGTTGGTGGCGGAGAAAATAGTGAGCAGATGGCGCTTCTTGTGGTCCGGAAAAAATTGGAAACCTTCCTCGACCACTTGGTGAGCGCGGCACACAAGGTCGATATCGTTCTCAGAGAGAAAACGCTCCAAGGCTCTCTCCGAGAAAACAGCAGAAATGCGGCGTGAGCTCGGAGCCCAGTCTACCCCGGCGGGCAGGTCGGCTTCGGGGTCAGCCCAGAGTAGGTCACAAATAATCCCCGAGTGGGGAACGTTGCATGGGCGGATGTCCGGGATATCCTTCAAAAAGCGCAGCTCCGCTGACAGCCCACCGTGCATACAAAAGATTGATCCGTTAACGAGCGCCGCCACGGGAAGCACGCGAAAGAAATCTGTAAACATTTTGAACAGCTTTACCCCGTACCGGCGCTTGCACTCGTCGTAAAACCCGTAAAGCAGCATAATCTGCTCATCCTCGTGATTTCCTCGCAGCATCGTCATGTGCTGAGGAGAGATAATTTTGAGGGCTAGAAGAGTCATCACTACCTCAATCGACCGCGCGCCGCGATCGACATAGTCGCCTAAAAACAGGAAGCTGTAGAATTTCTCCTCCTGCTGTCTTTCGCCATCAGGACGCGGTCTTTTGCTGTCAGAACCAAACACCTTGCCACCAAGTGGAGGGCATCGCTTGAAAATGTTCACCAAGTCGTAGTACTGTCCGTGCAGGTCGCCGCAGACGTAAACAGGCGAGTCTACAGAGACGATTATCGGCTCGCTCGCGATAATCGCGCGAGCCTTGACAAGAATTTGGATGATGAGCCCCTCTGGAATGCGCTGCTCTCCCAACGACTTGCTTGTGTAGTGATCCGGCAGCAATTCCAGCAGACGATACAGGACATCGTTTTCAGTGTCGACGGAAAGTGTGTCCGTCGGCAGCGTGCTTAGTGTGCACTCCGACAATTCCACCGTAATTCGGGCCCTTTTTTGCGACATCCTACTAAACAGAAAAAAAAAAGCCGCAAGTCTCTTGACGCAAAAAGATGTAGGGTGTGCGACGGTGGTACTCGAACGCACTTTACACTGTTCCGGTTGAACAGTATCTGCGGCACGAAAAGGGAAACAAATGACAGGTCGAAAGAGGGTAAAGAGAAGAGCAGTACTGGTTGAAAGTGAGCAGAGAACACAACTTTGGCAGTGCCGCACTTAACTCTGCGCTTTCTTCAAATAAAAGACAAAGAGTCTTTGAGGACTTGATTTTGATACTATCTTGAATAACGGAAGAAGTAGAGACATACTACTGCCGCGTAGAGCATTAACGGCGCGTTACTAAGTCAGATGCGACACGTAGGTACAAAAAGTAGAATTTGAATTAGAAGAGGAATATTTAATCGTTGTTATTATTAGTCTGAAAATAATAGGTAGAAAAAATACCAATCCCCGTTCAAAAGCTTGAGGGCACACAGCATCACTGCGGTCAGCTCTCATCATCACCACCGTAGACGGGAGCGTACACCAGCGTCGGAATCTCATCTCCCGCGTCACTGGCAAGAGACTGCTGACGCTCCGCGGAGCGGGAACGTTTTCTAGTCTCAATCTGCCGCTCGCCGTCAATCAAGTGGAGCGGATCTGGCGTCCACGTCGTCAACGCAGCAGGAGGGGCATTGGACAGGAAGAAACTGTTGTTGCTCTGAAGAAGAAATCCGTTAAACGCAATCTCACGCACTCCCGCACCAGCACCGCGCTGAACAAGCAAGAGGCGTACGCGATCACCAGCGTGCAGTTTGAAGCGAACCGACACGGAAGACTGCGCGGTGTCTGTAATGACAATCGGTACAGGAGGCCCTCGCGCCTTTTCACTAAAATCGAGACGCTGCAGAAATAGGTACACCTTGCGAGAGTCGGCTCCCTTTGGGGTTCTCAGCATTACGGAGTTCACTTCCAGCGATGACACGGTCGCCATCAGCGGAATCTGGAGTAGGGACGAGTGCGTTGCGGCCGACGAGTCAACGACAGCGTCCACGCCAAGAGAGAATACGAACGGGATATCCTCCAATCCGCTTTCGTCGTCCAGCATCGAATGCAGAGAGGACTTCAGCGGAAGCTCGGCCTTTTCCAGCATTTTTACAAAGCTAATATAGGGAAAAAGATGGTTCTCAATATACAATGAATACGCGACTTTTTTTGCAGGCGATCAAAAAGAGAAGCGGCGAAAAGAAGAAAAAAAAGGAGAGTGAATGTGATAGAGTCAAAGCACAACCATAATTTTTTTTTTTTTACGCGTGAACACTGTCGTATAGCGGTGGTCGGAAAAGCGGTACTGTATTCCAATGCAGTTTTTAAAAACGGGTAAACACTTACCTGTTGCGTGCGGGACACGCTGATCTCAATAACCGCTTTTTCTTTTTCCGTGACTCTTGTGAAGATTTAAAAAGTTTACCATGGAACGGTGCTTTATATTACGGCGCAGTGTAGTGCGGGAAAAAACAAAAGACATGTTTTTTTTACACAGTCGGTGAAGAAATAAAAAATCATTGAAAGCGAAGAACAGAATTTTTTTTTCCTTCAAAAATGAGCTTCTTTTAATCTGCTCACGTTGCGGGTGCAAAGCAATGAAAAAGAACCAGCATCGAGAGGGCAGCTCGGCAACTTTCTTGAGCGGCAAAGAAGAAACAAGGCGGACCTTTTTGCTTTTCTTCTTACTTCCCCCCCCCGTTTTAATTCATTTCCTTTCCGTCTGTGTGGCTTTAAACTTAATCCAATCTAACTTTAGTGGCTTTATGGAATCTCTCGAGTCCCGCACCTCAGATCTTGATCCAGCTGTGGCTAGTAAACTTTGGGGAGGTGCATCTGCGAGTTGGAATGTCTCGGGGTCTTCTTTCGTCATCAGGGAACGTTATCTTTGCATGTATTTTTTTTCAAAGGCGCTTAAGTTGAATTACGTCTATCTCCTTTCCGATCTGTTGCGCGAGCAGGTGGCTTCGCACAATGCGGAACACTAGTCAGCAAAACGGCTGACGAAACGCTGTGTGCATTCTTGACATCCCACTGTTTCCAGTTTCTCCGTGTACACTGTACTTTCCACTCTCTCTCTTTTTCTTTCTTTTCCTCCTTTAAAACTCTTTCATTTTCGCTAATTTTCCTGTTGTTTTCAAATCCTCTATTTTTGATGCACAGAAGCGCCTTTCTGCGAAAGAATTGCGGTGCGTGTAAACAATTTCCGCCGAGTCCTTTCCCGCTTAGCGTTTGCCTTCCACAAAATGAGTTCCGCCTCGGCTTACGGGTTGGACCTGCAGGCCCGGGCTCTGTGCCCCCTCTATCACGCGTCCCTCAACTCACAGGAATGCCACCCGTTCCTCATTGGCACCGCAAGCCCGTCGACTGAGAACAAAATCCACCTCCTAGAGTATCAAGATGACACAAAGTCGCTGGATTGCGCCACGATCTGGTCGCACAACGACCCTATCACGGGCATGTGGTGTTCGCCGTCCCTAACGTCCGATGCTCTCCTCGCCGTGGCGGGCACGCAGAAGCTAGAGGTTTTTCGCCTCTCAGAGAACTTGATGAACGAGCCGAAGTGTGTGGCAACGATGAAGAAGAACTACAGCCGAGTTTTGTGGGACCTCGACGGACTGCAAAATGAGTTTAAAGCAGTGCGTCAAAACGCTCTCTGCACCATTTCCCTCGACGCGTCGAAGCTGGGATCCGAGACAGTAAATTTCACTGCGAAGAGTGACAAAGTTCGCTGCGCCGCCATGGCTCCGTACGACCCCACACTCTGCCTCCTTTCTTGTGACGAGGAAGGATTGCAGCTGGTCGACCTGCGCACGAAGAAATCGTCGCCGTTCGCGAACACAAAGCACAGTCACGGCTTTGGATACACAACGGCTGTCGACTTCGACCGAGCCAAGCCGGGACAGTTCATGTCTGCGGGTACCGACGGCTACATCTACGTGCACGACATCCGCTACAACGCCACTTGCTCCGTTGCCACGATCCGCGAAGTAAAGGCTCACGAGCATTCCATTCATGGGTGCTTGTTTAACCCGTTCCACGACGAGCTGGTGCTGTCGTGCAGCTCTGACGAGACGCTTAAGCTGTGGGACGTGGAACAGGGAAGCGATGCTAAATGTCTCCGACGCTTGGCGGACTACGGCGATAGCGTTGTAGCGCTTTGCTGGAGCAGCACGAGCCCGTGGGTGTATGCGGGCTTGTCTTACAACGGAAAGTTGTTGGTGGACACTGTGCCGAACGAAAAAAAGATGAGCATTTTACTAGACGAAAAGAAGTAGTGCTCGCTCTCTGCTTTCTATTGTTGCTTTTCTGGTGCATTTCTGGTGCTGTCATCGGCGCGGTGAAAAAGAAGAGCGGACAACGCCGCTTAAAAAGAGAAAATTGAAGCATGAATATGCATTCGGCACACCAATAAAGAAGTGTCGCTGTTGACTTGACGGCAGTTGCGTGTGTAAACATTTTTATCGTCTGGGGACGGTGCCCTCGTGTCAACGGCTTTTTTTTCCTATATCGAAACTATCAGTTGCTTATGCTTCACTGCGAGAGAAAATGACACACAACATTTACAATTGTCGATTCATTATCGGCACGCCGTAGCAAGGAAAAAAAAACACAATTTGTGGGAACGAATGGGGACGATGTTGAGAGTGCTTTTGTGCGCTTTGTGCCGCTCTTTTTGTTTCTTTTCTCCACGACTTCAATAGGCTACTTTCTATTTTTTCTAGTCACTTCGTGGCTCTTAGTAGGAGGCTGCATTGTTGTCTTTGCCAATCTTTCAAATTTTCTCGATGTGCTTTACTGCTTCTTTAGTGGTTGTGGGCAACCCTTCAGGAATATATGTGGATAGCTTCTTGTTAATTCTGCCGTATCTTTCTTCTAAAAAAAAAATCCTCGCTCTTCTTTTGACTTCCGTTGATCTGCCCATAAACGCCACAAATTGTATTTTCTTTTGCAAATGAAGCAAAAGATTTTTGCAGCCATCCATCTCGAACTCCATATTTAACGTTAACTTCCCCGACAACATCCACGCTCACCATGTCCTCCGCTGAGGAACTCCGCAAGGAGATTGAGGCGATGGCCGGCCAGATTGCGGATTGCAAGAAGGCGCACGGTGCTGACAGCGCTGCGTACAAGGACCTTGTGAAGAAGATGGCGGAGCTCCGCAGCCAGCTACCGCAGGACGCGAAGAAGGCGAAGAAGGATAAGGCAGCTGAGCCGACGTACTTCGAGTCGCGCCTCGCGATGGTGAACGAGATGGGCCTTCTCGGGGCCGCCTACCCGCACAAGTTTAATCGCCAGTACAAGATTCCTGAATTCCGCGCCAAGTACGCGCCGCAGCTGTCGGAGCCGGGGACGAGCATCGACGAGGTGGTGACGATCGCTGGACGCTTGATCAACAAGCGGAGCTCTGGGTCGAAGCTGCACTTCCTCACCCTGCAGGGTGATATGGAGACCGTGCAGGTAATTTCTGCCATCTCCGACTACGTCGACCCTGCCAAGTTTGCCGACATCCACTCCAAGCTGAAGCGCGGCGACATGATCGGCGTCTCTGGCAAGCCGTCTCTCGCCAAGAGCAACGAGTTCTCGATGAGCGCGAGCGAAATTACGCTGCTGTCGACGTGCTTCCACATGCTCCCCGATGACTACTTCGGTCTCTCCTCCTTCGAGCAGCGCTTCCGCCAGCGTTACCTTGATTTCATCGTCAACCGCGACAACATTAACACCTTCCTTCAGCGCTCGAAGGTGATCAAGTACATCCGCAAGTTCTTTGACGAGCGCGACTTTGTCGAGGTGGAGACGCCGATGCTGAACCAGATCGCCGGCGGCGCCGCTGCCCGCCCGTTCGTGACGCACCACAACGACCTCAACCAGACCATGTACCTCCGCATCGCCCCGGAGCTGTACCTGAAGGAGCTTGTGGTCGGTGGCATGGATCGCGTGTACGAGCTCGGCAAGCAATTTCGTAACGAGGGCATCGATCTGACGCACAACCCTGAGTTCACGACGATCGAGGCGTACTGGGCCTACATGGACTACAACGACTGGATGACGGCTACCGAGGACCTTGTCTACGGCCTCGCGATGGAGCTGCACGGGTCGCCGATCGTGAAGTACGCGCCGAAGGACTCCCAGGGAAACCCTCTGCCGGAAGTCACGTTCAACATGAACAAGCCCTTCAAGCGCCTCTACATTATCCCCGAGCTGGAGAAGCGTCTGCAGGTGTCTTTTGACAACGTGGACTTTGACTCCGACGCCGGCATCGACTTCCTCAAGGCGCTCTGCAAGAAGCACAAGGCCGAGTGCCCTCCGCCGTACACGTCGCCGCGTCTGCTGGACGCCCTCATCGCCGAGTTTCTTGAGCCGGAGTGCCACGATCCGTGCTTCATCTGCGATCACCCGCGCGTCATGTCGCCGCTGGCCAAGTGGCACCGCAACGATGTCCGCCTGACGGAGCGCTTCGAGCTGTTCATTAACAAGAAGGAGATCGCGAACGCGTACACCGAGCTGAACAACCCTATCGTGCAGCGCGAGGAGTTTGTGAAGCAGATGGCGAACCGCGACCGCGGCGATGACGAGTCCATGAAGATCGACGAGGGCTTTATCCGTGCGCTGGAGCATGCTCTCCCGCCAACCGGCGGATGGGGCTTCGGCGTTGACCGTATGACCATGTACCTCACGAGCCAGGCTAACATCAAGGAGGTGCTGCTGTTCCCCGCCATGAAGCCGGAGGGCAAGAGCGAGATCAGCTACCCCGCTGGCACCGTGCTCAATGGGCAGGGCGTTCCTCGTCTGCACTAACGGAAAAATATTAGTCTGGGTGTGAGTGTGAAATGTGCTGAAAATATATTTTCCCTTTCTTAGTAGTGTTTGATCCAAAAGAAAAACAATTCTGTGTGAGATGGCTATTGGTTGTGCGAGAAAGCAAAAAAAGATAAGTAATTAAAGGCGCCGGCATCACCTGTTTTTTTTTCCTTTAATTCCTATTAGTTTCGTAACCTTTAACGTTGGTGTAACAGAGCAGAAGAACACCGGATCTCGAAAAGGTAAATTACAGCTACCCTTCGTATTTCTAGTATGGCCCGCCACAAAGCACCACAGTGTTGTTGTTTCCCTTTTTTTTCTCCATTTTCTTTTTATCAATTGGTGATATCTTTCTGACCGGGTGTGTTTGACACCAGCAATTAGCGTGGTGAAAGCATTGACAAAGCATTTACTCAACACGGAACTTCATCTCTGTGGGCAGCCTCTGTACATGTCAGCAACTGAGATTTATGCAGACTGCGCTATTTTCCTGCTCAGCACTTGCACGGCACAAGCCCGCATATCAGACTGCTTCTGTGCTTGTAAGAGGAAAAATGTTTTTACCTCACAAGGCGAGAGTTACTTCCCCTGTGAGTCACTGAATGAAGCGAAGTAGCTTAGCAAGCCCCGCTGTGCTTCCCTTTCTCACTACTTCAACTTTTTCTCAACCCCTTTACTCTGTTTTGCTCTCTTCCTTTTTTTTTCCTTTCGAAGTCCAGCACAGCCTGCAAGACTTTGTCGCGTTTTACGAAAAAAAAAAAAAAGGAGGCGTTCTCGCACAGTGCGTTCGCTTCTTTTTTATTTTTAAGTATTGTTGCGGTGGCGCTGTTACGCTCGGACAGCGCAATTCTTTCGTGCCCCGCAAAGGTGGGTCGATTGCTGATGCAGCGAATTCGGCTCGTTGGAGTGGGACGTACCGCGATTGGTGCGTTGAAGCGTGACAGCACCGACCTCGCTCGCGAGGCTCTGCAGCTCGCCTTCGCTGATGCCCGCGTTGCGGCGAAGGATGTCGGTGCTCTGATTGCGACGCCCTCGCTGTCGTCAGGCCACTTCATGCAAGCTCACTACCTTGCCACATCGTTTCAACTTACCGTGGAAAACCCCAAGATGCTGCTCAAGACCGTTGACACCGGCGGTGCGAGTCCGATCAGCGCCATCGGCGCAGCGATGGATCTGTTTCGTCGCATGCCGCAGCTGCAAACGGTTGTTGTGGTGGCGAGCGATGCGGTGCATTCTCTTCCAAGCGCCGAGTTTGCCAAGCGCTCCAACGAGAGCATTCCCTCGCCTCACTTGGCGGAGCCGCACATTCCCAATGGCTACGACTTCTACGCTCGGTGGCAGATGAAGCGGTACGGTGTGACACGCGAGCAGCTTGCCATGGTGCCAGTCATCATGAGCGCCATGGCCGCGCGGCACCCGGATGCTATGTGCAAAAAGCCTTACACACTGGAAGAGGTGCTGCAGGCCCGCCCGATCGCACCCGTGACCAATCTGCCCGAGTGTGCGCGGCGGGCCGACGGCGCCGTTGCGCTTGTTCTCGCTCGCGACGACTACTACAGGGCCCACGTGGCGTCGGCGTCACCTGGTGAGACGAGCAGGCCCTACGTTATTGGCGTCGGTGAGGCGTCGGGCCCGCTGTACCCGCCCGCCAACATGGACGACATCACACCGGAGACTTTTTCGTGCCACCGAGCCATGGCGCTTGCGTACGAGGCAGCGGGCGGGCTCAGCGCCGCCGACATTGGTTTTTTCGGTCTCTACGACTGCTTCCCCATTTGCTTTCTGCGCGCTCTGGAGGCATGTGGGCTGTGCAAAGAGGGAGAAGGTGGGCGGCTGGTAGAGCAGGTGTACCGCCGCGCTCTTGACAACGGTGGTGTTGTGGACCCGTCCACCTTTCCAGTCAACACGCACGGTGGGCTGATGTGCTTCGGTGCGCCGTGGGAGGTACCCGCGATGTACAACGTGACGGAGGCTGTGGCGCAGCTGAGTGGTACGGCGGGAGGGCGGCAGGTGGTCCCTACGCCAAAGCGCGCACTCGTTTACGGCAACGGAGGCGTGTTTTCCGCCTCTGCCGTCGCGATTCTCAGCACTGAGGCGCCGTAGCAGTCTCACAACTCGTTCGCCTTCCTGTTTTCCAGCTCACCTTCTGTTTTTTTTTTTGTGTGTGTTTTTGTCCATGTTTAGGTGTAATGCTGTCCTCGTCTGCTAGCGCTAGATTTAACGTCTAAATCTTTTTCTTCGTTTCGGGTTGCTATCGTCCTTTTCTCTTTTCTCTCCCTCTTTTCTGCTCTCTGCTGCGTCATGATGCCAATATGATTGCTACACCGAAGCGATGACACCAACTCGAGCGCGTTTCACTTCTTCCCAACACTTGCAACACCGCAGTAATCGCAGCAAAGAAAAAAAAAACATCGCATTGCAGGGACAGTGAATTGTGCAGACCGAAACATCTCAAGTCTGTCGGACCAGTGCCTCGACTTCTCTTGTAGAAGACGTAGACGGGGAATCTTATGGGTTGTGCGCTTTTGGCTTCTTTTTTTTTCTTTTCACTACGTCTGGTCCACCTTTCTTCGCTCGTCCTCTTTCTCTTCCTCTTTCTCTCCCCATCTATGCGACACGGCAACGCCTCACTGTCAACTGTAACGCAAAAAACTCGCGGCTTCCTGTGTAGCTGAAGCGGTGACGCAGGACAGCACTTTAGTCCGATCGGAGCACCTCTGTTGCCTTCATACACGTTGCACGGAAATCGCCGACCGTGACGCTACGCAGACGAGCGAGTGGTTTGCAAACTTACTTTTTTCTTTTCTTTCTTCCCACAATGCACACATCAGCGAAAGGGGCAGCGGCGCACACGGCCGCCGACCTCGACGCGATGGACGACAAGCTGCGCCGCCTTGGCCTTGACGTCGACCACGTCGGGGAGGTTGCTGCGGCCGCAAAGACGCAGAGCAGCGACGACTACCTGCGACGCATCCGCACCGCGAAGGCGGAGAAGCAGCAGGCGCAGCGCGACCGCGTGGCGCGGCAGGCGGTAACGGCGGAGAAGCACCTCTCCGTCCACCCCTCCGCCGCGTCGGGCAACCGCTCCTCTGGTGCCCAGCCGACCGAGGAGACGCTGGCAGCAGACAAGGCCCTCCTGGCGAGCGACACGGCGGAGGCGGCGGTGCGGGCCCAGCAGGACTACCAAAAAAGCACGACGCAGCAGATTCGGGCGGAGCGGATGCTGCACGCCGCACAGGAACCGCCGCCGCAGTCGACGCGGCACACCAGCACCGTGGGCTCCTTCGCAGGGAATATGGCAGCCGGCTCTCCAGGCGCCTCAGCGATTGCGATCAGCGTAAAGGACACCATGCCGTGGTCTGCCAGCGCCGTGGCTCGGGCAGACGCGAAGCGGCGCGCAGTGGCGCCGTGGTGTGGCGGCGTCGCGCAAGGTATCATTGAGCTGGCGATGGAGATGTCCGACCACCGCCACCTGCCCGCCACGGGCCTCGCCGGCCGGCCCGTCTACCGCCTGCAGCAGGACCTCGGCGTGACGCAGTGGCGGGACGCGGTGGAGCAGCACGTCTTCGCCCGTGCCGCGCTGGCCGACGCAGCGGCGGAGGCGGAGACGAGGACAGCCGAGGCAACACGAGACGGCCGGTGCACTCGCGGCAGCGATAGCACCAACCTGACAGCCGCCGCCCCGTCTGCCAGCGTGCTTGCCGCGGCGGAGGACACGGCTCTCCACCTCGAGGCCTCCCGCTGCATTGAGATGGCTGCCCGCGCCGCCGCCGAGGAAGCCACCCAAGCCCAGCAGAGGGCCGTGGCGGCGGTGCTGTCGAAGCTGCAGGTGGAGGTGGCACGGCAGCGCAAAGCAGCCGAGGAGGTGGTGCGGCGGGAGGCTGACGAGGCACCCACCGGCGAAGCCCTTACTCTGAACCCGTCAGTCGTAGGAGGGCAGCGGGAGGAGGTGCTGCCGGGATGGGCACAGCGGATGCCACCGGCTGGCTGCTTCGTCTACGGCGACGACCTGAGCGGTGCGCGGCTGCTATCCGACACGATCGAGCTGTGCATGCAGCGCAGCTTCTACCTGACCCAGCAGGCCGCCGCGGCAACGACTCGGCAGAGTCACCACTCCACCCACGCCCCGCCAGCTGCTCTCTCGACGGTGTTGTCCGCTGCTGCGGCGACCGACTCTGCCGACAACTCACACCGCGGCCCCGCTGGCGATGTACTGGAGGCCGGCGTGTCCAACGTCTCCTTTGGCAAGCCGTCGCCGCCCAAAGACCCCCTCGCCCACTTCACTGCCAGCGAAATAGGTGTGGAGAGTGGGGAAGGAGGAGAGGGCGGGGTGGCGGTCACCTACATCACCCCCAAGACCTTGATGGGCGGCGTCGCCATGGCAAACCTCGGCAGTGACAGCCGGCGCACCGGATCAGCCAGTCGCGGCGCACGCGCGCAGACACACGGCTCACCCACTAGCGGGGCACCGGCCATCTCACCGAGTGGTGCGGCGAGCACCGCCAGTGGAGCGGGCGGCGGCGGTGCTTCGGGTGCCGGTGCCGGTGGTGGTGGTGGGGGCAGCGCTGTCCGCTCGGGCCGTCGTGCCAGTGCGGCAGCCAGCGATGGGCGGCGGGGCGTGGAGCAGCAGCTGGCTGAGGCGGCCGTGCGGGAAATGGTGCGCGTGCACCGCCACAACCTCGGCGTCTTGGTGGGTGACAAGATCCCTGCCTGGTCCCGCGTCACCGCCACGCCGTCTGCGGGGGACACGGAGGAGAGCGAGCACGACGCCGTGCGGGCACCGCTGCAGGCCCTCGTCCTCGTCGGCTTCCCCGACACAGCCTCCTTCGCTGAGGTGCTTGCTGAGCGCCTGCGCAACGCCACCGCAGCGGCCGAGGTGGAGCTGCTGGAGCTGGAGGCGCGTCGCCGGGCAGCGGAGCAGCAGGCGGTGGCGAACGCCGCAGCGACAGAGACGACGAAGCCGCGCAGCCCGTCGACGAAGAGCGCTAAGGGAGCAGCGGCGCCGTCGCGGCAGAAGACGAAGGGCTCGCCAAAGACCGCCGTAGAGGCAGAGGAATGCGCCGTGACGTCCGTCACCGAGCAGCTGCGGGCCCTCTTCGCCCTCCCACCCCTCAGCGTCCTCTCCGTCTTCCTCAGCTACGACGTTCCGACGCGGCAGCAGCGACTCGAGGACGCCGCCTTCGCCGCGGAGCCGCCGCCGTCGACACTGCGGGGGATGAGCGACAGCAACGAGGACGACATCGTGGCCACGCTGGCAGCCGGCGGTCCGGGCTGCGAGTTTATGCACCCGATCTTTCACCCGTGGCGGGTAGAGGAGAAGGAGGTGGTGGAGCCGAGCCGCACGGGAAGCTTCCGCCGTCCTGTTGGTGGTGCTGCTGCTGCTGTGGCTGCCTCGACGCCCGTGCTTGCCTTTGCCACCACCGCGACGCCGCCGCACGGCTTTGCCCGCTCGCTTGACGTGTGGAGTGTGCCGACGCTGCGGACGGAGTTGGAGCAGCAGGACGCGCGGCAGCACCTCCAGCGGCAGGCGTGGACGGGAGCGGTGGCGTCGGCCTTTGGGCGGAAGGCGCGGGAGATGGCGAGCGCCGGCGCCGACCTGCGCCGCGTCCCGGCCTCCTTCTACGCGGCGGGAAAGCGGCGTGACAAGCAGTTGCCTGGCAGCGCTGCGCAGGACGGCGACCGCTCTGTTCAGGCGTCGCGGCTCACGAGCATCACCACGACGCCGGGGAAAGTTGCCACAGACGGCGCTGCTTTTCCAGGAAGTCCTCTCGGGCTGCCTCCTGCGGCAACTGCGGACGGGGCAGCGAAGCTGAGCGCGCCGCAGCTGCTGCCGCGTGCCATCTTCTTCGCGCGTGTGCTCGACGTGAGCGATTTAACGGCGCCTATGCCACTCTCGGAGGACGCTGGTGCACCCGCAGACTCCCGAGCACTCGGCCACGCCGTGTGGCGCTTCTCTGTGACGTCCACCGCCGCCGCCTCCAACAACGCCGGTAGCGCTGCTGCTGCGGCGGCGCTGAGCAGCGACGGCCTGCCGGACCTGCTGCACATGACGGCACGCGCTGCAACGGTGGATCGCATCTTGACACAGCTGCACCTGCTGTGCCGCCCCGCTGGCGGTCGTGCGCTCTCATCGGACCTCCTCGTCCCACACCAGCTGCCGGAGCCCTTCCGCCTCGGCGACTACCGCCTTGCAGATGCCCTCTGTGTGCGGCTGCGGCAGGTGCATGAGGTGTACAGCAGCCTGCTGCCCGACCCGGCCAGCGTGCAGCGTGTGGATCGCGGTGCGGCGAAGCAAGACGGGGACGCAGCGTCTGGCGTGGCAGCGGCGGCCCTGCAGGCGGAGACGGAGGCGTGGGGGGCCGTGGTGCAGTACGCCGAGGGGCTCTACTCTCTGGTGGCCCGCAACGTCTTTGCTGATGGCACGGCTGGCGCAGAGGCGGGGGTTGCGCACGCCGGTGACGAGAAGGCGCGTTTCGTCATGACAGCAGGGACGATGAACAGCACGGCGCGCTTCACGAACATCGACCGCGGCTACGCAAACGTCAAGGATGCCATCGCGCAGCACACAAGTCGAGCTGTGACACGCATCCAGGACTGCCTCGCGCTGCTGCTCCGCCTCTCCGTTGATGTCTACGTGGCGCAGCTCGCCGCCATGGTGCGTCTGTTCTGCACTCTGCTGGACCGACCGTCACAGGCAAAGGCAGGCGGCCACATCGGCTTCGCCTGCTTGCCGCCGTCCACCCTCGTGGACAGCGAGATAGAGGGTGCCTTCTTGTCTGCCGTGCCGCGGCTGCCGGAGGGGGCGGCGCGCTCCCTCGTCGCGCAGCTGCTGCACCAGCCGCACCCGCAACCGATCGACGACACCCGTGCCCGCGAAGCTGCTCGCAACGGCTTTTGCGCGACGCTGGACCGCACCTACTGGACAGCGGTGAAGGCAGCAGCAGTGGAGGTGCTTTCGGGGTACTTTGCCCGCCGCGCCAAGGACGTCCAGCTGGCGGAGAGCAGCGCGGTGGCAGCCGACGGGACGCCGAGCTGGGACGACGTGTCCGAGACGCCCCACGCAGCCGTGCGGCCAGCAGCGGTGAACATCCCCGCGGAGAACCTCTCTGCCGTGGCGGCGCTGCTGCTCGAGCACGCAACGACGGCGCCACCAGTCCCGCTCAGCCGCCTCGCCCTCCTCTTGCAGGAGTTTCAGTGCAAGGCGCGTGCCCTCCACGATGGGGCGGACGCGTGGGTGGAGAAGCTCTATCACGACGTCCTTGCTGCACAGCCAGGCAGGGCGGCAGAGGCACCACAACAGCAGCAGCCACAGCAGCAGCATCAGCGGCGGCCGCAAAGCATCGATGAGCTAGCCGACGGGCCACAGGCGGTGCTCGCTGCTGCTGCTGGTACGTCAGGCCCGCTTGCTTCTGTCCATGCTGCTACGGCAGTGCGTGGGTTGGCCCACGCCGATCCCGCTGCTAAGCTGCCCTCTCCCAGCCGCTGGCGCTGCGGGGAGCTGGAGCTTTTTTTGGCCAGCATGCCTCAGCCCGATCACTACGGTGCGGTGACGACGACCTCATTCCATCGAGGCCTGCTGATGAACCAGCTGCCCCGGCTCTGGCGCTTTCTGCCGGAGTGCGCGACGGCACTGGCGGAGCAGGTTGGGTACGCGGTGACGGCGGTGGATGCCGTGGTGCAGCAGCGCGGCCGCCGCGCGTCTTCCTCCTCCCCTTCCGCTCACGCTGCCGTCCTGCCCGATACGGCGCTGGACGCGTACCTCGTTCATGATTGCCCCTGCAAGCACACTGCTGCTGCGTCGGTGGCTGTGCCCTTCCTCACCGTGGAGAACGTGCTGCAGCTCGCTGCTCTGGCGACAGGGGAAGGCGGTCCGGTTGTCACTGCCTCTGCCGTTGCTGCCGCCACTGCCGTCTCGGTCGGCAACGTTGCGCCACCGGTGCGAGCCCCGCTTATGCATCTGCGGCGTTGGCTCATCGAGCTCGCGCTCGGCCGCTGCTGCTTCTGCGCGCACGGTGCGGCCTGCGCCGCCCACGCTGCGCGGTCGTTGGCGGCGGGGCACGCTGCCGGTGCACGTGCAGCGACGCGACGCTTCGTGCCGCCACCGAGTTCTCGTGCGCTGCGCCAAACTCTTCTCTCGTTGCCGCCCGCAGTGCTGGAGCAGGCGGCCTCGCTCTCCACGGTGCACACGATCCCGATTGGGCTGATGACGCCGCTGCCGCCGCTCAGCGCGCAGATGGTGGCGGGCTGGGTGCAGGCGCAGTGGTGGTGGGAGACGGACGGCGGCGAGGACGACGAGGGAGAGGAGCAGAGCGACGCGGGTGCGCGGCGTGACGTGGCGCTGTGCTGGACGCTGTGGCGTGTCCTGCTGCGTCCCTCGCTGTACACAGATGGCGAAGGAAAGACGGCTGCATCGGCTGCTGCTGTCGCCGCGGTGCCTTCTCTCATCTCGTTGCTGCGGCTGCTGCTTATTGGCGCACCAGGTGAGGGCAACCCGCTTGAGGAGCGGGTGCGGCGCGCCTTCCACTGTCTTGCGGCGCTGCGCGGCGTGCGAGAAGGCCGGACGGAGGCCTCTATGTCTGTCAAGGACGGCGACGCCGCCGTGGCAATGGCGATTGAGGATGACATGGCACTGACGCGCGAGGAGTACACGCTGCTGGGCGACTTGCTGACGGTGCCGATGTCGCCAATGGCACCGGAGGCGGCGCCGTGGGGTGGGATGCAAACCACACGAGGCGTGGCGGACCTCGTGACCGATGTGCAGCTGCTGCTGCAGGTGGAGGGGACGGAGCGGGTGACGCTGCCGCTGCTTTTGTCCTCTCGCTGGGCCCAGCTACTGCTCACCGCCCACTTTTAGAGAAGAGAGCCAAAAAGCATTGCGAAGGTCAGTGCGCGCGGTTGTCTGGACAGAGTTGCCTCGTTGCTCTCTTTCCTATTCGTGAACGGCTCCTGTTTTCATCTTTCTGTGCCCGACCGTTTTGCGTTCTCGTTTGGTGGGGAAATACCCCTTTTTTTTTTTTGCTTTCCCCGTTCGTTCACTTTTCAGCAGGGACCCTTGTTGCACGCAATCGTTGAGCTTTTTTTTCTCTTTCGCGTGCACGGACTGCTTATCAGTTTGAAAGATGTACGCTCATGTACGACACCTCGTCTTGTTTTTCTCCTTCTTTTCTCCAGTCTGCCTTTCCCCCATATTATGTAGTCGATGTACAGTGGAGGGCAACGTCCCCTCTTCCCATATCTCACTCTCTGTGTTCAGTGCTGCTTCTTCTGAAGAGAGCGTCCTTTCCCTCTGATCAATGAAGTGCCACCAACTCAGCCAAATTCAGCCCTATTGTTTATAATGTATACAGAGTTCGCAAGGGATGCGTTGCGCTCTCATCATCGACAGGACGTTGTGTTCAGTCGCTTTGTCTATCGTTGCCGCGTGAGGATTCCTCGCATCGTTGTGCCATCACCCTTTATGTGCTCGCATCGTCAGCGGCGCAGTACCGCCACACGACGTGCACCTGAACGGCGGCAGGTCAAAGCAGGTGACGGAAAAGTGGGCAGAGTCCTCTCATAACGCTGCCTCTGACACTGAAGGTCAAGGAGCTGTTCAACATTCTCGCTCATCTCCACGCATCGAGCAACTCACTCTGCCATGTGTCATTCTCTCTCCCCCTTGCCCTCTCCCATATCTCATTTTCTCTCTTACTGTACATACCTCCCATTGGTGCTCAGAGCCTCCACTAATATTTCTTTTCTTTTTCCTTTTACAAGGCAACCGGAGGTGCGTGCTTGTCTTTGTGGGTGTACATACTAAATTTGTTTTAAAGAGAACTATTCAAATATGGAGAGCTACAAGGATGTCATTGTCAGCCAGCCGCCGGCGATGTACGCCCAGGCGGGCTACACCGCCCAATTCTCGGTGGAGAACTACAAGGGCATCTTGCTGTGCGAGCGGCCCTCGAACCTCGCCTCGGTGGCCGGCGGTGCAGGCGCGGATGCTGGTGGTGGCAGCGGGTCCGCCACCCCTTTTATCCCCTCGAACCCAACCGGCAACCCAGTCGGCTACGCGCCATCGAAAGAGACACGTGCGTTAAACGCCGAGCACGTTGCCCGTCGCCTGTCAAACCAGCGCCAGCACCAGCTCAAGTCCTGCCAGGCCCTCTCCCGTCACCGCCGCTGGTTGCGCAGCTTCGCCCACCAGATGAAAGCCATGAAGGAGTCGGACCGGCAGTGTGAGGTGGCGGCGGCGCGGCGGGCCGCACGTGTCCGCGACAACGAGCAGCAGAAGAGAGCAGAACAGCAGCAGCAACAACAGCAACAGCAGCCGATAGAAGTCGCGTCGTCACAGGCGCCAGCGGCGGCTCCGTACGACATGCAGCGCGCGATGCAGGGGCACGTCGCAACTGCTCGCAAGGCAGCTGCACCGGCGAGTCGCAAGCCGAAGTGGGCCATGACGGAGGAGGAGGCAGTGGACGACGAGCTTGACATCGACCGCGACCTCCTCGACTTTGCCGAGCACCTCGACTACGAGCGCTTCATCTCCGACTTCGAGGTGGCAGAGGCGCTCGGCGTGATGCGGGACCGCGTCGTGCAGATCGCGAAGGCAAACGACTGGTCCGTCGACGACATACGCCGCAGCAACGCAGACGACGACGACGACCTTGACTCGCTTGTGACGCCGTCCGAGGCGCATGTCTTGCGGCGGCAGCAGCAGCAGCGAGTGCCACAGCCGGGGAGCCCTACTGCTGCGCGTGCTGCGCTGCCTGGGAGCGCCGCTGAACACGCACATGATTGGGACAGCAGCAGCACGGGACGCGGACGCTTGCTGAAGAAGGCGATCAGTCGCGATGCCGTTGCCCTGGCCGAGCGTCTCTTCGCGGCTTCCCCGTCGCTGCAGAAGATCCACACAAAGCAGAGCCTCGCACGCGTGCTGCAGCGGTGTGCTCTGGAGGGGCACGTCGATGTGACAGAGGCCATGCTGTTGCAGGTGGGTGGACAGCGGGGAGCTGTGAAGGCAACGGCCTCTCCTCTTCCGCCTCCGTCGACAGCAGCGAAGGAACCCGTGGCGATCCCTGAGCCGGTTGTGGTGCAGGTGAGTGCCGATGCTCTGCCGCTGGGTGGCGCTGCGGATGGCGGCAACGGCACGTCAAACCCGCCGCGGATCCTTCGCGAGTTGCAGCAGTCGAAGGAGCGGACGCAGGGGCTGCCCTACCTGTACCGCTGCCCTGCTATCTAGGCAGCAGGGGAGGAATAGGAAGGGGTTAGAAGTTGGTCTGCTGTTCTTTTGTGCGATGCGGATGTGCCGTCTGCTATACAGCCCGATGTACTTCTTTTTTTCTACTGTTATGCCTTTTGTTATTGCACGGGCGTGCTCTCCGGATGTAAAGCTGTAGTGTATTTTCTTTCTCTCTCTCCTTGTCTTCTTCGACACCGTGTTGCTCTGCCGACATGTCCATGTAATCCTCTCTTCCAGCGCCTTTGCTTCTTTATCATTATTACTCCTTTCTCGTTTTTTTTATCACACTCGTGTTGTTGTTGCTGTTGGCGTTGTTCGTCGGTATTCGACGCTTTCTTTTTTTCTTTTCTATGGTGCTCCCTCTTGGGATACCTCGGCTAGCCGTGTATTTATTGTGAACAAAACTAAAAAAAAAAAAAAGACAAATTGGACGAGACATTTAGGTGGTTGCGATGCTTTTTATTTTTATTTTCTTCTTCTCGTGTCGGTCAGTCGGCGGTGGCAGGCGCGTGCAGTTGTGGCGGCGCGGGCTCGTGCGTACGCACATTGGAAACAGAGAAGAATGCTTAGTCAAGTATTTGCGCAGCCAAAGCGCATCTGCAACGCTGCGGCTCTCCTTCTCTCTCTCTTTAACTCTTTACTAAGCTGTCGCCACAAAGGCTGTGACTGCTGACGAATGCACCGTGAAGAAAGCTGCTGCTTCGAGTAATTGTACCTCTCCCTGATGCACTCTCTTTACCTCTCACCGGCCCTTCTCCTCATCTCCCTCTTTTCTTAACGACATCACAACAGACTCGTAGCAGAGTACCCACTTTTCAGCGCTTCAAGCAACGAGAAACAGTAGAATATATTATATTTCACTCACACGGACGTGTTGATCGCCACAGGCAACCTACGCACACGTTAACACCAGCACCAGCACCAACACACACACACCAACACAAAAAAGACAGACAGGTAGAGCACCTCACCATGCTGGCATCTCAGGCAGGCAGCAACTTCAGCGCGGCGGCATCGTCGAACGGCGGCCAGCAGCAGCAGCAGCGCCGTCAGCACCCCATCCGTCCTCTCACTATCAAGCAGATGCTGGAGGCGCAGAGCGTCGGCGGTGGCGTGATGGTCGTCGATGGCCGCGAAGTAACCCAAGCAACTGTTGTGGGCCGCGTTGTGGGGTACGAGAACGCGAACATGGCGTCCGGCGGTGGCGCGATCACCGCGAAGCACTTCGGCTACCGTATCACCGACAACACCGGCATGATCGTTGTGCGGCAGTGGATCGACGCCGACCGCGCGCAGGAGCCCATCCCCCTCAACACCCACGTGCGAGCCTCTGGCACGGTGAATGTGTGGCAGCAGTCCCCTATCGTCACTGGGACGGTGGTGAGCATGGCGGATAGCAACGAGATGAACTACCACATGCTGGACGCTATTCTGACGCACCTGCGGCTGACGCAGGGTAACAAGCGGGCAGCGGGCAACAACGGCAGCGGGGCGTCGGTGCAGAACTCCGCAGCTGCCGTTGGCGTGCAGAACATGTTGCCTGGCGGGGACAACAAGGTGCTGCTGACAGATCTGCTCGTCTCCTTCATTAAGCAGAACGGGCACGGCGATGCTGGGATGTCGATGGATGAGTTGACGATGGCTGCGCAGCGCTACAGCTTTACGCCAGGGGACGTGCGGACGGCGATGCGCACACTCGCGGCGGAGGGGAAGGTCTACCAAACCCACGACAACCGCTTCAACATTTAACGTGTAGGGTCAGAGGGAGCGCAAGACGCACACACAGGTGCGCACTGCATTGGTGTCAAATATTTATTGATGTTTTTGCTTGCACAGGCGATAAAGTATTATCATTTTTCTTTTTCTTTATTATTGTGTTGCTGATCGTAGTGCCGAAGTGCGGCATGCACTGACACACACACTTACACACAGAAACAGAAACAGAGCTCTACCCATACACACACCACATATCATGCGCACTAGAGCACTTCCTCCGCGAACACCTGCGCTTTGCACTTATGCCCCCAAAAAAGAAAAGAAGTATTTTATAGAAGGGCTGGATGAAAAAGAAGCCGCCGTTGCCGCACCTCGGCTGGATGAGAGAGCGAGTGCGTGCGGCTACAACGAAAAGAAAAAGATATTTATGATATTTACCGCGGAATAACGCATAGACGAACTCTTCTTTTTTTTTTTACCGTGCAAAGCAACTTTTTCAATTGTTTGTTTGTTTGCTGGTTTGGCAGGAGTCCCTGCCTCGAGGGAAGAAAATGCTTTTAAGAAAGAGAAAGGCGGCGCTGCCGGCGACGTCTCTATTTGCCATTTTTTCATAAAGCTTTCTGATATTAAAAGAACAAAAGCGAAATGGAGCGACGTATGGGCTTCAGACCGAAATTGAGTGCTTCGGATGCCGCTCGTGACTCGAGTGATGGCATGCGAAGCCCCCCACATCCATTTTGAAGATTTTTTCAGCGCATCGATTGAAAGCGTCGCGTACAATTTTCGTTTTTCCGCCGCGACACGCCTCCTTCTAATGCTCTGTCTGTTCTTCAGCAGACACCTTCTTTTGCGTGGCGAGGGGCAATTAATGGCGCTGCAGCACTCAGAGCCAAATGATGAGCACAGCAGGACAGCGTCGGCTGATGGCGCTCTATACATTTTCTGTTGCAAAGGCGGCTTCAGACTTCCAGCGACTCCGCTCTGCTTTGTTTCTTCTCTTCTACTCTCTGGTCTCTCTCTTTCTCTGTCTTTCTCTACATCTATCTTTTTTACCATGCACACACTACACCCAAGTGCCTTGACCTACGCATCGTAGCCTCATCTCATCGCCCCCCGCACTACCGCCCACTCTCTCACACTCTTCCCTTCTCGGAGTTTTCTCCGTTGCTCATCATGCGCCGTTACTCTAGCCAGGTTGTGTGCGCCGCCGTGGCGGCCCGCTTCGCGTCTGCTGGCGCGAAGAAGTACGATCTGTTCGGCTACGAGGTGGACACGAACACCGCGCCGTGGATCGAGAAGGTGAAGAAGTGCCAGTACTACGACGAGGCCGGCGAGGTGCTGGTGAGCATGAACGTGAAGAACTGCCCGCCGGACCTGGAGACGTACAACGCGACGCTGCAGAAGATCTTCGAAGCGCCGAGCAAGTCGGACAAGCCGGTGGAGAACGAGAGCAAGTTCTGCGCGATGATGGACCTGATGGAGGAGATGCAGCACCGTAACAAGGTGAAGCCGGACGTGCAGTCGTGGACGTGGGCGATGAAGGAGTGCGTGGAGAGCGGCAACTTCCGCCTGGGCTACTGCGTGGCGAAGCTGATGGAGGCGGAGTTCAAGAGCGCGCCGGCGGACCTTGTGAAGAAGAACGAGGAGAACGCGGCGAAGGCGAAGGCGGAGGGCAAGGAGCACCCGAGCGCGATGACGCAGCAGCAGAGCCTCTTCGAGATCAAGATTCAGTAAGTCTGAGTGTCTCTTGCCCTCTCCTCACTCGTCGTGCTCGCCAGCTCGAGCGCAGCAGCGGTGACTGGCGTCGCGTTTCTCACAGCTCTGTGGCATCAATGTCGTCTTCTCGACCAGTAAAGAGAAAAAAAAAAGAACAAGCGATGAGCGGATAGGGGGGAGTGTGGTTTGAATGTACGTCGTCCACACCGCCTGTGGTGGTGTCAACACCTTCCCCCTTCCCTCTCTCCCTCACAACTTCTTCTCTTTTCTTTACCGTCTCTATCCTAATTTTTATGTTTTCTCTAGTAGCGTAGCGTTTTAAGCGGAGTTCTCAGCGACTGAAATGCAAAACAAACCTCCGACGACACGTTTGTGGCGTGCGTAAAACTCCGCTGCCACCCGACAGGACAGGCGCCGTGCCTTGAGTAGCGACTCTGTGCCGTGTGGGTGTGGGTTGCGGTTCTGCACACACGATACACCCGCCCTGTCCTTCTCTCTCTCCTCTTTTTCTTTTTTTTTCTTCACGGATTGCGCGGTGCGTACCTGAGGTGTGGAACGGCGGTAGTGGAAGGTCTCGTCTTGAATTTATAGGATAAACTAAAAGACAAGAAAAGTAAATTAATTAGCTGTCGTGGCGACACGTAGCGGGTTGCGTGCGCTTTCGACGCGGGACGCTTAGTGAGAGCAAAGGGCTAGAGGTCCAAAGGAAGGTGAAGTGGCGAGTCCTACTTTGAAGGATCTTCGACACGAGCGTCGTGGCGTGTCACTTCAAAGCAGGCAGTGTCGTTGCTGCCAGGCCTGTTGCTGAGCTAGAGGCTTCCCGCTGCCTACTTTGAAGTGCCGAAGTGGAAGTAGGGTGAAGTTGCTGCGGCTTCCTTCCGACAGCATTCTTTAGCGCTATGGCAACGAGGGAGGACAATGTTTTCAGCGGTGAAGAGAAGAGTGAGCTGCTGAAATTGCGTGCAGTGCGTGCGGCGACCAGCAAAGTTTGCGTTGGCGCCGTTACTCTAGCGATTTCCTGCCCTCTTTTTTCCTTGCTGTGGCGCCAGTGTGTACACGTATGTGTGTATGTGTGTTTGAGTGTGTGTCTGGTGGTTTTCCATGCTGACTTGATTATCTTACTTAACGCTAACTCTCTCTGTCTCTCTGTCCTTCTCTCCCTTTTGTTTTAACAATGTCACCGCATACTTACTCATCAACACACCGAATTAACACGCGAACGCGTCAGTCTCTAAGGCTGTTTACCGTCTTCCTCATCTCAACGCCCCCTTCGTATTAACTTCGTCTTCGACACCCCTTTTCTCGTTTCCTCTTTATTCATCATGCGCCGTTACTCTAGCCAGGTTGTGTGCGCCGCCGTGGCGGCCCGCTTCGCGTCTGCCGGCGCGAAGAAGTACGATCTGTTCGGCTACGAGGTGGACACGAACACCGCGCCGTGGATCGAGAAGGTGAAGAAGTGCCAGTACTACGACGAGGCCGGCGAGGTGCTGGTGAGCATGAACGTGAAGAACTGCCCGCCGGACCTGGAGACGTACAACGCGACGCTGCAGAAGATCTTCGAAGCGCCGAGCAAGTCGGACAAGCCGGTGGAGAACGAGAGCAAGTTCTGCGCGATGATGGACCTGATGGAGGAGATGCAGCACCGTAACAAGGTGAAGCCGGACGTGCAGTCGTGGACGTGGGCGATGAAGGAGTGCGTGGAGAGCGGCAACTTCCGCCTGGGCTACTGCGTGGCGAAGCTGATGGAGGCGGAGTTCAAGAGCGCGCCGGCGGACCTTGTGAAGAAGAACGAGGAGAACGCGGCGAAGGCGAAGGCGGAGGGCAAGGAGCACCCGAGCGCGATGACGCAGCAGCAGAGCCTCTTCGAGATCAAGATCCAGTAAGTCTGAGCGTCTCGCTCTTACTCACTGGTACGCACTAACCTGCGCCGCACCTCTACCTGTGGCGGGTCCGCTCCTCCGTGTGTGTTTTTGTGTATCTGGCGCTGCTCCTGTGCACATACGAGGGACTGTGCTCGTGGGTGCGGTGCCTACCGAATTTAGGAAGGCGCATATTCTCCGCAGCGTATCCGACTGTCTACGTCTCTCTGTCGTCTTCCCGATCCCTTACCGAGGGAATGGAGTGGATGCACTCTGTCCGTCTTGCTTCGTACCCTTGAGGATGAGAAAGGGAAGACGAGCATGAGAGCCGTCTCTCGCTGAATAGGGGTGAGAGTGGGCTATGCAGTGCGTCTGGTGTGCGTGTATTGTGTTCAGTGTATCGGCGAGGGTAGGCTTTTGCCGTGCACTTGCTTACCGCTGGCAGTTACACAGACAGACACAGGCACACATACGCACACACACAGAAATGTGCACAAGGCAGGGCTGCTCAACGCCTACTACAGAGATTCTCACGGCTGACGCGTGCTCAGAGAGAGACCAAGATGGAGGACATGTTAGGAGTGGTTGGGGAAGGCGGAGGACAGCGGTGCAGCTTCTATCCTTCTTGTATGGCTGCAAAGCCACTTAGCGGAATGCCCGTAAAAAATACAATTTACTTTTTTTATCTCCTGTGTTGTGAACTCTTTTTCTTTCTTTTTTCTCTTCTCTCTTTGTCGCTCTGCGCGTCACTGGATCGTGTCTCGTCAGCAAGAGAGAGGGAGAGAGGGGAAGAGAGAGAGGGTGGCGTCTGCGTGTTTTGGTACGGTCTTCAGCACCGCAAACGGCAGATGCACACCAACACATCGATGGCAAAACACACATGGATCATCACGACCGCCATCACCACCGCTGTCGTTAAGGAAAAAGAGAAAAAAGAGGCAATAATGCGCTGGCAGCTACTCACTGTTATTATTATTATTTTTGGTGAGAGAGAAGGAGTGCCCAGCAAATCCTTTTTTCCCCCTTCTTTTTCCAATTGCCTCTTATGCGACGTGTATGTGCGTGTAGGTGCGTTCCTTTGTGTTTTCTTTTGTTCATCTCGTAGTAGTGATAGCAGAACGAAGGCGAATAAAGACGAAGAAGATGCCAGAAAGAAAAACAGGAGGCAATGTTTGAGGAGCAGCACAAGAAGTGTGTGCCACAGCTGTGACGATGCGGCCTTCGCTGCTCACTGGCGCACTCAGCTCGAGCAGTGCGACAGTGCAGCTACCGCACCTTCAGCTTCTCCTTCACGTGGTACAGCAACAAATATCAATAGGTGCATGCGTGGTATTGCGCGATGCACAACGGCAGTGGGTGTCACGTTCTGCCTGCTCTCCTTGAAGCCCTCATAGCCTTTATTTAAAAAAAAAAATAGAAAATTGTTGTTTGCCTGCGATGCAGTGCCTCTCAGTCATTATGCTTAGATGTATTCTTCTCATATTGAATACTTCCTGTCTATCTCTCATCTTCTCTCCATCTCTTCAAAGGTAGAGGTGCTTTTTTGCTCTGGCGACTTTTCCCGCTCACCGCACGCCACTCTCTCCCACACATACAAACACAAACACACACAAAAAAGATGCCGCCACGCGTGCCGACCCGCACGGTGCGGCTACGCCAGCCCCGCATGCCGGCCCACACGGAACGCATGCAGCTTCTCATCTACCCAATGGCAATGGCCCAGCACGGCGTCACACTGCCGCTCATCAAGGGACACAACACAGCAGCAGCAGCAGCAGCAGGAGGAGTATCGATGCCTCCAACACCACCTTCTGTTCCATCGGCACGGACTACCAGTGGTGCAATGGAGAACGCGCCGGGAGGAGGCGGTGTGGGGATGAGTGGGAGCGCGTCTCACGAGGAGCCGGCTACGAATTTGCCGGCGCCACGTCGGTGGGTGCGTGACGCCGACGAGCTTTGCATCGCATCGATTCACCGCAGCAACAACATCAACCGCATCAACTCGTACGTCGCCACGTACAAGTTCGACGATCCGCAGTGGCGGCCAATGCTGTTGCCGGAGGTGCTCGTGCTGCCGAAACCCGCACACGCAGCACAACAGGATGGACGTGCGAGTGCAGGCACGAGTAGCGCGGCGTCAACCTCGGAGAAGGTGAGCGGCTTCGACGTGTTTATTGACTACAGCAAACTCACCACGCTGGAGCTCGTCTCTCGGCACGCGAACTATGCACTTCGCCACCTAGTCCAGAAAGGCCACGCCATGTACCTCGTAAACTTCGCGCAGCACTCCATCCTGCAGATGCGCGGTCTCGTGGAGGCGTCGTGCGTGACGTGCGCGTTCGGTATTCGCGGTGAGCGCCTCCGCACGCACATCGTTCACACCGGCCCGGTGGACGTGCGGGACATCATGGAAATCGACCCCCGCACGCAGCACGTCACCTTCAACTTCAAAAAGCCAAACGTACGGCGCGGCGTCGTCGCCGTGTCCACCGTTGAAGGCTACGGCACGTGGTTTCAGCGCAAGCCGATGCTGTGGCAGCGCACGCGTCGTATCGGTGCCCTCCAGAGCCAGATGGGCAGCTACGACTACCAGCTGTGTGACCCGGCATCGGTCGGCCGGCGACACTCGCACGAAGTCTCCCTTCTGGCCCCGCATGTGCGGCGCATCGGCGCGCAGGGCGGGGCTGAAGCCATCGCGCTCGTCGCCTCCTCGCAGGTGGCGCAGAACGACCGGCTCTACATGGGCCAGTTCGAGGCGCCGGTGCTGACGGCTGTTGACGCCGTGCAGCAGCTGGCACACCACAGCGCGTTGCACCACCAGCTGATCCGGCCGGCAGTCAGCGACAACGAGAACGACGCGGCCGTTGCCGACAGCGACGGAGCAGAGGAGAGTGTTGGGGAGTCTCCGCAGCTGCAGGAGCAGCGCCGCCTTGCTGGAATGGAGCGGCTCCTACCGGTGAGCTGGGTCACCCGCACTCCTCCCCCGTACGTCCCTTTGGAATCGGACCTTCCCTTCCGCATCCAGCTCTCCCAGCCCGCCGTGTTCCGCACCGATGTCCAAAAGGGTTTAAAGGACTCTTCCACTGCCGGCTCGGTCATCTTCCCGACTGGCGGCTCCGTCGGTTCCCCGTTTGTGACCGGCGTCCCCCTCAGCCTGCACGAGTACATCATCCACCAAGGCGTGGACCACTACATCTTCGACGACGCCCCGAGCGCGCGGCCGCTAAAGTGGTGGAACCAGAAGTCGAACATGCCGTACAACGGGTACATGTACGCGATGCGGAGTGGGCTGCTCGACCACGTGGAGGCGGCGGAGACCATCGCGAACCCGTTGGCGCCGCCGTCGACAGGGAAGAGCGCGACGGCGGCGTCGGTGAAGTCGGCGAGACGGCGCCGCAGGCGGCACACCCACGCACGACGCGGTGCGAGCACCCCAGCAGCACCAGCAGCGACAACCGAAGGCTCTGAAACAGTTGGCGCTGCCGAGGAAGGGTCAGAGGACGCGTTGAGTGACGACGCATCCGAAATGCCGCTGCATCTGGACGGTGAAGATCTTGCCGCGGGTGCAGAGGAGCTGACGGGTCACGAAGGCGACGCACGACAGACGGCTGCGCTGCAGTGGGCGGAGGAGGGGAAGGAGGTCTCGACAGGCGATCGTCCGCCGCTGCACGCGTTGGTGGCGCCGAACAGCGCCGCACAGGGACGGCTGCGGCGGTATGCGCAGCGGGGTGCACCAGCAGATGCAACACTGAAAAAGAAGAAGAGTGCTGCTGCTACTCCTGCTGGTGAAGAGAGCGAGAGTGTGTCGTCACTGCCGTTGGAGGACCGCGCCGGTGCGTTGCTGCAGCGTCGCCTGCGTCTGCGCCGTCTGCGCCACTCAAAGAGGGAGGCGGAGAAGACGTCGGAGGAGGCTGCGGTGATGGATCGCCCTGAGCCGGAGAAGGTGTGAGGTTTTTTATGGTAGCTGGGTTTGGTGGCGGTGATCTTTCTTCTTGTGTTTTTTTTTTTTTGCGGGTGTGTGTGTCTTCACAATTATCTTTTAAAATAATGCGTTTCAGTCCTTTCCTGACTCGTTCGCTCTCTCTTTCTCTCATTCTCTCGCACGAGTAAAGAGTTCAAGGAGGGCACGCGTCTCGCCTAAACCGGTATGTAATCGCATCAATCATGCACCATAAGTGTATCAGTAAAGCAATGCTGTGGCTCTAGGAGACGCCAAATCCCCTAGCATTTGTTCTGAGCCATGACGAAGCTGTGAGGAACTTTGTGCTGGCATGCGAATGGAAAAGCGTTGGTGGTGCTTCCGTCGTACAAATGCCATCCCGCGTTTTGCGACGGCTGTGCAGTGGATCGATGCGTGTTGTTGTCGTCAAACGGCATAACAGTTATGGTTTTCCTTTTTTTTCTGCACCTCTCATCTCCTTCGTAACTACACCCCAATTGTCTACGGCTGCGACTACGTCCTCCCAATCTCCAGTTCTGTTATCCCAGTCACACCGTCCACCGACTCATTTTAAAGACCGTCCCACACTTACACGCGCACGTACACACAGCTGCTCTCATGTCCTACTGCAAGATCGCCGCCCCGTACCCACCCGCGCCGCGCGGGGAGAAGCGCATCATCTTCGCCCTCGACCCTCACGGCGAGGACGTGGAGCAGCAGCAGTTCATGCTGCAGCTCATTCCCGGACGCATGATGACCATGTCCAAGACGGACGCCATCAACCGACTGATGCTCGGCGGTAAGGTGGAGCAGCACACGCTGGAGGGCTACGATGCACCGTACTTCCACGTCGAGCTGAACCGCGACTACGCGTCGACGCGGATGGGCTTCGCGCACGACGACGGTGTGAAGGTGCAGAAGCTGGTGTCCATGACGCAGCCGCCGATGTTCCCGTACTCGAGTGCGCATCCGGTGGTGGTGTACCTGCCGGAGGACGCGGAGCTGCACTACAGCGTGTGGTACGGTGGGGAGCCGATGCAGGCCGCCTCGGAGTAGAGGAGCGCAGACCGAAGAATACTGCCGTGGCACTGAAAGCATCATCATAAAGCTGTACCTCGGCCTTTGTTTGTGTGTGTCTTTTTCCTCCCACACAAACACAAGCACGTCGACTTGCCTCACCCCCCTTTTCCCCCACTCGTCAACATCGTTCAGTTCGCACGCGTCGTTGCGCACCTCCCCCTCATTCTCTTTCCCTTCTGTTAATTCTCATTTGTTTTTGTCCCCCAGGTGTTTGCTGAGTTTGTGGTAGCGACATGGATGTCAGCCTCTGTCCCCCTCACGCCTTGTTGCCTTCTTTAGGCCTTTTTCTCAGCGGTTTATATATTTTTCCCTTTCTCTCTTCAGATTCGATGTAGCGAATGCGTTCCCTCACTTCTTCCTTCTTTTTTTTTTTTTTCTGGTAGAGCTGCGATGACACGTTGCTAGTTTTTTTTTGTTTATTTTTCTGTTTTTTCGCTTTTGCCTTTCTGACTGTGCCATTCTTTCTTTCTCTCTGTTTTCCGGCCAGTAGGAGTTGTGGTTTCAACGCTAATTCTGACATTGAGCATGTGCGCACGCATGGACCCCCACACACGCAGACACTTACAGGCACGTGAAAATTATTTTCTTCGAAAAAAAAAAAAAGCGCTCGTGTGACGCCGTACTGATGTTGCGGTATGATAATTTGTTTTTTTTTTTTGTGGTTTTAGTGTCTGAGAAAAGAAAGAAGGGGAGAAAGGCATCTCGACGTGCAGTCTTCTTTCACTATGGCATTTGCCCAACGCAGCGTTTGCGTCGCTGACTTTCTCGGGGAAAAATGTTTGCTTGTCTATCTTTTTTTTTTTTCTCACGCAATGTGAACATACGTAGAGCACACCTCATCAGCCAAGTATCACACGGCAACAAGAAAAGAATGCAGAGACATTAATTCGATTGCAGGCTGCGCATGTGCGTCGATGTAAAGCGTTTCGTGCGTATTAGTATTGCGAGTGCTTGACGACGTGTTTCTGAGATTCACGTCGGGGGAAAAAAAGCACGCTACTCAGCAGCGCGGAGGAAAGAGACAAGAGTTGTTCGTAATGCCGAGTGAATCTCCGCAGGTGCGCTACTCTTCTAAAGTCTTTGTCATCGCAGGTATGTAGTGCCAGCATGCAATACCCTTTTTTTGCATCTCTCCCTTGCTTCTCTTACCTCTTCCCCTCCGCGCACACATCCAGGCGTCTGCCTTTGGTGCGTTTTTTGTTTTTCCGCCCCGCCACAGTCTCTTCGGTGCCACACCGATATCCAGAAAAAAGAAACACAACATAATCTCTCTCAGCCGTCCATGCAGGATGCCACCACGACGTGCCCGTGATGCGCACGAGGCCCGCGTCGAGGCGCTGCGCGAGGAGGCACGTAGCGGTCTGGCCTCCAGCGACGTGCGCCGCACACTCATCAAGGAGCAGCTGCGTCCGCCACCACGGCCCATACCGACTCCGCCGGCGAAGCCACGGCAACACACCACACTGAGCAGTGTACCCTCATCCTCTGCACCTCATGTCTCGGTGCACGCAGAGGCTGCGGGGAGTGCGGAGGACAGCCTGCCCGCTGCGTGGCTGCAGGGTGCGTTCAGCCTCGACGACACGCCCTCCGCACCCACTGCACAGGCGCTGACCAGCTCGACGAGGAATTACCAGTCCGCGCAGCAGGCGTATGAGGCCTTGTGTGCTGTGGCAGACAGCGTGGACTACGACGTGCCGTACGAGGAGGGACTGCGCAGCGTGGAGACGCGCGACGGAGACACCGGCGTGGCCACGAGCTGGATCACACGCCGTGCATCTGCGCCTCCGCTTGGAAGCAGCGCCACACCCCTCCCACGCCACCGCGCTACATCCGCTACAGCATCTGCGTCGAGTCCCAAACACGCGCTGACTGACGCCGCTCACTCGCTGTACACCCCATCTCCGTCGGCGCATGGCGTTGCCAACGCGTCTGCGCCGCCCTCACGTGCCTCCCTCTACTCCACGCCTTCCACCGCAGTGCCGAGCGAGCGCAGTCGTCGCTCGTCTCGTGGGGCGACGACACTCTCCGGCAGGCCGTCCGGGCAGCTTCCTGCCGCCACCGTTGGCACCGCCGTACTGCGCAGTACCGCAGCCGACTTCGCCACGGCGCTGCGTCGTCGCGTGCAAGCGCAACGCGGCGAGAGCAGCAGCAGCAGCCGCGGTCGCCTCGGTGCGCTGGCGCACTCCTCTGTGAACGACGTGTGGCCTGAACATGCAGGAGATGAGGGCGGTGCTGCGACGTGGCGCACGTCTGTGACGGCTGCCGTGGCGCTCGCCGCCTGCCCCTCATGTGAAACTCTCTTCCAACGTGCACTGGATGCCACTGCGTTGTGCCCGCAATGTGGAAAGACGGTGTCAGTGAAGGCTGCGACGAGTTTGGAGGGAACACCGCAGCAGCAGCGATGGCTCCTGCCCCCACCCCCAACACCAACATTACCTTCTCCACCTCAACAACACGAACAGCGCTCACCACCTCCGCCAGCGCCTTTCACCTCAGCCGGCGAAGGCTGCGGCACCGACAGCATCGGCTTCCCGAGTGAGGATGGCGAGGATTCCTTCACTGCGCTTGTCGCCCGCATTCGGGCCTCGAAGCACGCCGCTGTGGCGGTGACTAGTAAGAGCGCAGCCACCACGTGTCCATCGTCAATGGGTGGCAGGCAGAGCGTCGCTGCTGGAGACGGGCGCTCAAACCCGGCTTCGGTGCCGCCTTCGCAGCCGGTTGCGGTGTCGGCGGTGGCGGTAGTTGATCCAATGGTGGCTCGTCTGCGTACCGCTCTGAGTCGACCGTACTACTTTGAACTTGCGAGGAGTGCGCAAAGGTCTTCTTTGCCGCCATCTTCATCATAGCCACGTAAGATAGTTGAAAAAGTGGTTTGTCTGGACCTTCGCAGAAGCACCATTTTTTGTTTACCTCTTTTTTTGTTCCTTTGTTGCCGTTCTCCCCCAGCTTTGGAAAAGCGTTTGGGATGTATTGTACTCCGAATTTCACCGAGTAGCACAGCAGTCTTGTGTGTGCGTGTGTGTATGTATGTGCGTGTCGGCTGTGAAGGCTGCAGGGAACGAGAAGAAAGGTATGGTTCGTAGTGAAGGTCAGAGAATTGCTTTACCTACTCTCTATGTAAAACAATACCTTATGAGATGTATAAGACGAGGTGTGCCAATTACTGAAAACATCTGCATGAGCTTAGTTTTATACCTGCTAACGCTTCATCCTCTCTCCCTCTCTCTCTCCGTTATCTTCCTAACTTTTTTTTTGTGCGTATTCATTTTGATCGTCTCATTCCCCACATTTGTGTCGTGTACTGCGTGTGCAGAACGGTTCCGCTTCCTCGTACACGACGACTCTGGCAGCAGCGAAGAAGAACAAGAGAAAGGAAAATATATATAAATAGAGAATAGGCACATCATTGCCGACTCTCTCTCTCAATTCTTCTCCGTCGTCTTCATTGCCCTCTTCCCCGTCTCTGCGACCTTTCTTCTTTACTACTTTTTATAGTTTTGTATCTTCCTTTTTTTTTTTCAATACACCCGTTTTTTCCTCCTTTTTTTTTCTCACTCTATATAAATCCGCTGCCATCCCGCGAAGAGGTTGCAGCTGCTGCTCCGGTCTTCATTACCTATACCCCACAAGTCTTTCTGTTTTCATTCTATCCGGCAACGAGGCAGACATATCGCGTTGACTGATTACACACACGCTCAACCCTTTCTCCGCGTATCTCTATCTCTCTTGCACATTCATACATACCCGCCTGTACAGAGAAAGAAAGAGAGACTTACACACACGCGCGCGCACGCCGGCCTATTCTCTTACCTCATTCACCCGTTTCCAGTCTTCGTGTATTCCTCGAAAGGAATATTACTTGACTAAGGAGAATCTCGCTTTTCTTTTTTTTTTGTTGATTTGCTTTTTTTTTTTATGCATCTGCGTGTAATAAAGTGATTATTCCTCGCGCTGCAGTGCCTTACCTCCTCCCTTCCTTTTTTCCTCGAACTTCGCCGTTCAAAGCAGCATTGGTCGTAGGCACTCCGCATTATCCCACATCCAACAACACACACAAACAAACGCCGTTTGGCTTTCAGACCAAAGAAAAATGCGGAACCGCACCTTCGAGTATGTCTTCCAGCAGGTGATGTGGCTGCTGGGGACGGCGGCGCAGCTGATCGCGTCGATGGGTGTCGGCTTGAAGTGGGTGTTCATGACGATGCGCTGCATTACCTTCGCCATGCTGGACCTCGCCTACTTCATCCCACACGTGTTTTGGTATCTTCTCTCCCCCAACATCATCCGTCGCGTCTCCTACCGCTCCTCGCACACGACGAAGCTGCGCAACTTGGAGGCGCTGCTGGCGCAGCAGGCAGCCCCGGAGCCGGCAGAGCCGACGTCGGGAATTTCTTTTGCGTGGAAAGATCGCAAAGGTGGGTCGAAGGGCCGAGAGGCGTCACCCGCGCCAACGCTGCCGGGGGAGCCGTCCGAGGTGGACTACGAGGCAGTGGAGCGCTTTGCCCGCACCCTCAACCCTGCCGACGGCACCTTCGTGAATGGCCTTCCTGTCGACCTGAGCGATGAGGCGAACAACGCCACCTCGTTCTTCCCTGGTGCGCTGAACATGAAGAACTCCTTCGACGACACACTGGCGGCCCTGCAGCGCATCTATCGACACCGCACGCAGCAGCAGCAGCAGCAACAGATGGCCAAGTCGACCTCGATGAACGCGAGTCACAGCACTGCCGTCGGTGGTGCGGGTGAGGAGCCGGAGGCGGCACCGCCGTCTCCACCAGCGGAGAGCTTCACCGACAGCGACAACGATGACGACGTCGAGGACCGCATGAACCTGCACAACCGCGCCACCCTCGACATTTACCTTCCCATCCCACTCGACTCCCTCTTCCGCTTCATGGACCAGGAGCGGAAGTCGTCCGAGGCCAACGGGCACTCGCCGGCAACGACGCCGCGAAAGGGCAACGCAGCAGGAAAGCGCGACGGCGACGCGAAGGCGAAGGGCGGCAAGGCGGACCGCAAGAAGGACGCCGCCCACCACAAGAGCCGCCTCGCGCGCAAGAAGTTCCCGATCCTCATCTCTGTCAACGGCGGTGCATGGATCGTCGGCTGCTACCTCTGGAACTTCCTCATCGCCCGCCTCTTCGCCGCACGCGGGTACGTCGTCTTCTGCCCGGACTACCGCAACTTCCCGCAGACAACGATGGAGGGGATGACGCTGGACGTGTCGGACGCCGTCGCGTGGGTGCTGAACAACGCGGAGCGCTACAACGGTGACCTGAGCAATGTGACCTTGATTGGGCAGTCCGCCGGTGCGCATCTGACGATGATGTCGCTCCTCTCGCAGGCGCAGCAGTGTGCCTTCAACTACAACGAGGAGCACAACCTTTACCAGGATGTCCCGCCGCCGTCCAAGGTCGCCTACAACGTGCCACGCTACAACCCGCGAGAGTCCATCCATCGTTATGTCGGCCTCAGCGGTATTTACAACCTTGGTGGCCTTGTGCGCCACTTCGATAAGCGCGGTCTCTACCGCGACGTGCTGCATCAGATCGCTGGCGGCAAGACGAACATGTCGCGCTACACCCTCAACAACTACTTCGACGACCACGCAACCCGCAAGACTGGTGAGGTGCTGCCGGACAACATCTTCAACTACTTCCCGCAGCGCATGTTCTTTGTGCACGGCGACGCTGATAAGAGCGCGCCGGTGACGGAGAGTGCCAACATTGTGTACTTGATGCGCAACGCCCAGCGTGATGCCATCGTGCGGACGATCAGCGACAACCCAGAGGCGGCCAAGACGCTGCCGAAGCCGGTGACGATCGAGTACATTCTGGTCCCGGGTGCGACGCACACCGACTCCATCATCGAGGAGCCCCTCTGCGGCAACAGCCACATCGTTGAATTCCTCTGCTACTACGACATCGACGACGATCAGCGGCGACACGCGCAGCTCACCGGCAAGTCGCCGAGCGCCGGTGCCCTCGAGAGCCGCCCTCACTCCCGCTCCTCCAGCGTTGTGGTCACGAACGCCAGCCCAGCTGACGCGTCGCTGGCGAAGCTGATCGATTCAGACGCGGTGCCGGCGGCGCTGAGCCCTGTACTGGCGAGCTTGTCGAAGAGTGCGCAGTACGAGTTTCCTGTGTTGCCGGCAAGCAGGCCCGACGGGATCTTGCTCTCGCCCTGCCCGTCGCCGTCGCGGCGCAAGCTGATGCGGATGGCCAGCTTCATCTGCCCCTTCTAAGGAGAAGAAAAAAAAATAAAGGCGTGGAGTGAGCTGCGGCACAGCGAGGCACAGAGACATGAATACATCTTTGAAGACCACCAACTATCATTTCTTTCGTTGTGGTGGCAAGCGAGAAAAGAGAAATCAAAAGAAAAGCAGAAAAACGAGAAAATTGTTTTTCTTACCTGATGGCATTGTGGCGTTTGTGTAATGCCTCGTGCCCGTCCTTCACGCTGCTCACCCATGAGGCGGCGGTGCGGACGTTGTTTGAGGTGTACACGCTGATAGTAGAAATTTTTTTTCTGTTTTCTTCCTCCTTTGCCTCTCTTCGTGTCTGTCTCTTAGTGTATTCGTGGACAACGCTTCTTTCTTCCTGTTGCGTGTTCGCTGGTTTTTCTTCTTTGCTTGAGGTGCATTCTTCTCATCTTCACCTTTTTCTTTCTCTTTCTTTTCTTCTCATCTTCACCTCTCATGTCGCATTCCCCGTGTGTTCCATGGTGCCCATGAAGGTGAATGAGTCCTTTTTTTTTTTCAATTTGCCTGTGTTCGTGAGTGCGTTTATGTGCGAGGAGGCGATGGGATTCCTTACTCCTCTGATGTTATTTCACTTTTTTTTTTATCACTCTCTTATGCTTATACCCGTAGCAGTATTCAAATGCGAAATTTAAAGCAGTGCCTGTGCGTGTGTGTGTGCGTGTGTGTTTGTGAGAAGGAAGGTGACCTTCGCAAGTGCAGCGCCGGTGAGAGTGAAATGAAGGTGAGGGTTCCCGACAGCCACGTCCCCCTTCACACGTTTTGAATTAGATATGTTTTACCATATCTAAAAAGGTTTGGCGTGGAAGAAGTTAAGGTACTTTCTATTTTGCAGGTGGTGGCGCTGTGGTTGCGTCTTGTTTCCCCTGCCCGCACTCGTCTCTTCGCTGTCTCAAGCACTCCTACTTTCTTATGAAATACGCCTGACACATTCCTTCTCGGCTTCTAGTTTTAACTTTTCTCTTTCTCTCCCTCTGCTATCATCCTTCACCCTCTGTCATTTTCGCTTTCTCTCCTTCTCTTCTTTGAATATTGTCTTTTTTCTTTTCTCTCATTCATGACGCGCATCACCCCATTCCTCCGCACCACCAACCAATGCCCCACACGTCACTCTCCTTCCCCTAAAAAAAAATACAGAGAAGCGGACTCTCCTTCTGCTCCGTCTCCCATTTCTCATCAGCATTTATCATAACAGTCTTCATAGCCACAATTGTTCATTATTTCCATCATTTTACTTCTCAACAGAAACAAAAGAAGAAAAAAAAACACTCGAGCCAAATCACATTCGTTTCGCCCCTCTTGTATTTAAATTTTTACTTTTTCTGTGATTTTGCGCTCCTTTTTTTTGCCCTTTTTTTTGTCTTGGTTTTTCATTTCATTCACGTCGTGCTTCCCCTTCTTTCCTTCTCTTCGTTGACACACGCACAGACTCTCTCTGCACCTTTCTTCGTCCTCTACTCGGCCACTCCTCCCTCTCTTCATTTTTTTTTTGTTTGCTTGTCGTGTTTGTTGAGTGGGTGTTGTCCCACAAACAGACACACAAAGAGAGAGAGAGAGGAAGCCAGTAGGCCGCTCCACACACTCACACAGACTACCCGTTTGAAAAGGGAAAAAAATTAAAGAAAAAAAGCACGCGGTTTACCGCTGCCTTTCTCTGACGCCATACAAGAGGTGAGATTACGAGAAGAAAAAAGCAAAGAGAATTCGGTGCCGCTTTCTTCCGCTTACACCGTCTCTCTCTCTCTCTCTTCTTTCAGAAATTGATCTCCCTAAAATTAAAGAGTAGCAAAGAACGAAGAGGATAAGAAGGAGTGCTTGCTTTTTTTTTTCTCAGAGTCGCAGTGTGGAAGAGAAAAGAAAATAGCGATCCTGAGCCAGGGAAGATTATTCTGATCCAGGTTTAAGTCCTCCTACGTTGCCTGCTCGCTTGTGGTGCTTCTCCCCCGACAGAAGTAAGTGCGTGTGTGTGCCTCGACGCATGCCTTTGTGGGGCGGAAAAGACCCTTAAGAGGGCACGTCACAGACAGCGCATCGGCACGTCTATTTTACGCCTTTTCTCGTTCACTCACACGAGCACACAGACACACCAAAAAAAAAAAGTCGGGCAAGACCAGCGAGAAAGTGCCGGAACGCGTTTTTTTTCTCCCTTTCTCGAGCACACACGTCCTCACTGTCCTGACGACATCTTTCATCGCCATCATCACCAGCAGCGTTATCACTCAAACAGACACTGGAAAAAAAGTAGTAGTGCAGAATTCCTTTTTTTCTTTATTTTGGGTCTTTTGTCCCGTGCTGCTCTCTTTTTCTCTTCGTTGCCGCCGCCCCAGTATCTATTTTTTCTCTTTTTTCCTCTTTTTTTTCATCAGCTGCGTACTGTCGGCTGCTGGCCGAATCACCGGTGCCTCCTCCCAGGCGCAGCCTCTCTCGTCGTCGGGTTGTTGTTTTTCTTCTCTGTCGAATCGAAACCATTTCGTATAGTCCCGAAGCAGACCCTTCTTGTCACGCCAAATTTTTCTTTGATTTTTCTTCTTTCCTTCCGACGAGTACACCTCCCGCTTACTTCACACCAAAAAAAAATAAAGAGAGAGAGAGAGAAAAAGGGACGCACGTGCCGCAACAGCCTTCACCACGAGAGGAAAAAACGTTTTTTTTTTTGGGTTGTCGGTGTTGTGTGACGTGTTTTTTTCCCTTTCTGCCTTGTCTTCTCTCTTCTTTTTTTTTTCTTTTTTTTTTTTCTTAAGTTTGACTTCTGGATATTTTTCATTTTCTCTGGTTACAGGTCTGTACAACTCGGTGACATCTTTACGCCACCTCTCCCCCACACCACCCTTCCACGCCACGCACACCCGACACGCTCTGGTGTTCTTCTTCCTTTTTCTCTTTTCTCAGTCGCGGTGGTTCTTCGTGGCACATTCTTTTTCTCTTTGTCTCTTTACTGCTCAATTCAATCCTTTGCGTGTGCCCCTTTTTATATTATTTCTCTATTGCTCCTCTGCGCTCCTCTTTAGTGCGCAAGGGAAGGCGGGTGGCCATCGTTGATCGCGGTCACACACCTCGGCCACCATCATCTTCTTTTTTTCTCCATTATTTTTTTTTTCGGCCGTATTGTTAAGTGGAGAGTGAGCACTGAGAGAGAGGGGAAGCAGACAACGTTCTCTTGCCTTTTTTTTAAATATTATTCTTCACCCCCTCTCCTTTGTTCGCTTCTCGGGCCTGTCAGCGGTACGTGAGTTGTGTGTTTGCCAGCCCGTGCGCCACCACCTGATTAAAAGCCTCATTTTTTTTCTTTGTCAGAGAGTCGGCCGCGTTGCGTGTGTGTGTGCGTGCGTGCGCTGCAGACGAGATGCTGCCCTACACCCTTCGTCAGCTGGTGTGGATGTTGACGAGCGCACTGCAGCTCGTCTACGCCCTCAGCACCGGCATCGTTTGGGTCTTGCAGATGCTGCGCCTCTTCGCGTATGGCGCCTGCGTTGGGATCTGCTTTATCCCTCACTGGTGGTGGTATTTGACCTCGCCGAACATCATCCGCCGCGTTTCGTACCGCTCCTCCGACACGACGAAGAAGCGCAACATCCTTCGTGTCCTCGAGGCGGAGGGGGTGGACCTGCATGAGGTGCTGCGCAAGAGCGCCACGCCTGCGCACTCGTCCTTGCAGCCCGGCGGCGGGGGAGGGCGGCGGCGGCGGGTGATGGGGGGGCTGCGCCTGGATAGCAGCCACGAAACCCAGGAGTCGCATTTTGCTGGGAATACACCTCAGCGTAGTGGCCGCGCGCTGCCGCCACCGCAACGCCGTCGGCCGCTGTCGACCGTCGCGACGGTGGCGGGCTCGCACCGTGGCTGGGAGGAGACGGACGACACGCAAGGGATGGGCGGTGGGGAGGTCGTGGAGGCGGGGCGGTCAGCGTCCCGCAGCCGCGACGGGCACAGCGCTGTCTCGCAGCCCTCGCACCGGTATGCCGCTACACCTGCGTCTACTGCTGTGGAGCGCCGTCGTGGCGGTGGGATGCATGGCGGGCACAGCTCGGTGGGTGCGCTGCGCCTGCAGCCCCGCGCTGCCTCCTCGCTGGACGGCGCGCGAGTCGAGGAGACAATGGAGGCAGTTGCGGCGCACGATGTGTACAACACGCTTCCACCGCCCCCACACGCACCCTCCGCTGGTGCTGGCCCGCCGCATCGCAGCGCACCGCGGCGCCGTGGTGGCGGTGGAGGCCCGGTGCGTGGCAACGCGTCCGACACGCCGCCGTCGACAGCGCTGGAGCGGCTGATAAGCGCTGCTCCCGTCCACCTGAACCCGGCGGACGGCTCCGCGTTGCGCAGTCTGCCGATGCAGCGCTCCGCAACGCGTGAAGCATCGCTGACATCCGCGAGTGGCCCAACAAAGACTGGTGGGCGTGGTGGGGGACGTGGCGGCCCCGATATGCCTCGCGGTGTTCAGCGTCGGCCACATCCAACCTTAAGCCCTCAGCGCACGCCACCAGCCGTTCACAAGGGCTGTGCTGCTGCTGCTGCCGCGGCGGCTGCGTCAGGTACTGGGATGAGTGTTGGCGGTGGCGGTGGCGGCGCGGCGGATATGCGCCAAAGTTCGTCGTCGAGTTGTGATATGACGGGCAACAGGCCAGAGAACAGCAGCGGAGAAGAAGGGCGAGGCATCGGTGGGAGAGATCACCTCCGCTCACCGGCGTCCGCACAGCCGCCGCTGCCCACCGGCGTTGATGCCGAGGACACATTCGGTGGCGAAGACGGCAGCGCGATGCGTCACCGCAGCAGCGGCACTGATGCCGGCAGCGCACCGCACGCCCCTGTCTTCGCAGGCCGGCCGGTGTACTACGACACGCTGCCGCAGCCAACGCTGCCCAATGACCCGCTCCTGAAGGACGTGCTGGCAGCGCTGGAAGAGAGCTCCTACAGCGGCGGCGGTGGCGGCAGGCAGGGCTACAGAGGCCCTGCGCATCCTGCCGCTGCAGCTGAGGAGGAGGGAGAGGAGGAGGACGACGAGGAGGCATCGCGGATGGCGCGACGAGCGGTAAACGCAGCAGAGCAGCAGGGTATCTCTCCCAAAGCACGTGGTGGCCGTGGCGGTGGTGGCGGTCCGCGGCGAGGGCAGAGGCGCGGTCCACCTCCCTCGTCGACACGCCAGCCGCCTCAGCAGCAGCAGCAGCACGCGTCCTCGACACCCGCACCGCAGCACACCCGTACCTTCTCGGAGGAGAACATTCTTGCCGGCCTCGACGAGGAGGACGAAGAGGACCGCATGAACCTGCACAACAGGGCCACCGTTGACATCGTCCTCCCCGTGCCGCTCGACTCGCTCATGAAGACACTCGAGTACACGCAGCACAGCAACCGACTGCGCCGCAAACGCTTTCCGATTGTGATCAACGTCACCGGGGCCGTCTGGATCATCGGGAGCCACCTCTGGAGCACCATGATGGCGCGCGTACTCGCGCAGCGCGGGTACGTCGTCTTCTGCCCGGACTACCGCAACTTCCCGCAGACAACGATGGAGGGGATGACGCTGGACGTGTCGGACGCCGTCGCGTGGGTGCTGAACAACGCGGAGCGCTACAACGGAGACCTGAGCAACGTGACACTGATTGGGCAGTCCGCCGGTGCGCATCTGACGATGATGTCGCTTCTCTCGCAGGCGCAACTCTCCGCCTACCGCAGCAACACGATGTACGGCACCTACGAGAACGTCCCGCCGCCGTCTGATGTGGCCTACAACGTGCCACGCTACAACCCACGAGAGTCCATCCACCGCTACGTCGGCCTCAGCGGGATGTACAACATCGAGGGCCTTGTAGACCACTTCCAGCGAGAGGGCCTGAACACACCCGTGCTGCATCAAATCGCGGGTGGTCGCGATCAGCTGCCGCGCTACTCGATTCACGCATACTTCGATGACCGGCGTGGCGGGGACACTGGTGAGGTGCTGCCGGACAACATCTTCGATTACTTTCCGCAGCACATGTATTTTGTTCACGGTGACGCTGACAAGTGTGCGCCGGTGACGGAGAGTGCTTCGTTGGTGGCGATGCTGCGCACGGCCCAGGAGCGGTACGCGCTGCGGCGACGCGAGCGCAATGAAGAAGCGCGGCGCCACGCGTTGCGCAGTCGGCGACTGCTGCCCGGTGCGTTGGCGCCTGCAACCACAACAACGATGGTGGGCGGTGGAGGTGGTGGGAAGACGGTAATAAGCAGCGCTGTTCCCCACCACCGCAGAGACGGCTTTCGTGGCGAGGATGAGAGCTACGGAGCCGCACCGCGCCGTCACCCCGCACCAGCGTGGAGCCAGTGGGGGGCCGGCGAGGAGGACGGCAACGACTATGGTGAGGAGGACTTCGTTCTGGATGGGGCGGAGGCCATGCAGGCTGCAGCGTCCGTGGTGTACGACTGCACCGGCGGCGGACGCCCAGCTGCGGGGCCTTCCATCTTTGTTGGCGACACGAGCGCTCGTCGCGGTGGCTATGGCACCCCTAGCAACACCACTTCTCCCGCACCACAGCAAGAACACCAGCAGCAGCAGCAGTCGATGCCGTACGGCCCTCCCGCGGTGATGAGCCCCATCGTCCCGCACTCCCGCCACGACATCCCGCGGTCCTCCGTGGAGCTCGAATTCATTGTGATCCCCAACGGACGACACTCCGATGCCTTCGTGGACGAGTGCATCGCCGCCGGACGCAGCTGCTGCGTCGACCTGCTGTGCGACTACGAGTCGGCGGTGGACTTCCCCAGCCGTTCGTTCTCTGCCTCTACCGGACACGGCCTGGAGAGCGACTCGCTCTGTGGCTCGATTGCCGCTGCGTCCTCGACAGGGCACCGCGGTGGTAATGGTGGTGGTGGTGAGCACGTCCCGGCGTGGTTGGCACAGTCGTCGCAGGTGTGTGCGATGCCAGATGGGATTCTGCCGCTGGCAGTGCCTACAGAGGAGCGCTCCTTGCCGCTGCGGCTGTGCACTCTTATCTGCCCGTTCTAGTCCGCAACCTCCCTCTTTTCCACGAGTATGGACGCGAGGGAGTTGGGGTATTCTTGGTGATCTATGGTTGCCTCCACCGCCGGCTCCATTGCCCCGATGAGATCTATATATTCGTTTATTCTGTATTCGCTTCGTATATATTTCTAATTTTACTTTGAGGATATTTATGTTTTTAGGATAGCCAATAACAGAAAAAACAAGCAAAAAACCTGTTAGTTTGTGTATGTGTGTGTGAAGCGGGGTGACGTGAAGCGGAAGATGAAATAAAGAAGAGACGGAGCACGACGCGAGCTGCCTTCGGTGGCGATGCCGATCGTTGCGACCTCCTTTCCTTACGATCTTTTTTTTTCTCGCTGAAGTTGTGAGAAGGGGAAGAAAGCAGCGGCGGTGGAAGGTCAACACGGTGCATTGCCCTTGCTTCTTCGCAGCTGTGTAGATGCAGCATCTTTTAGAGAATGAGAGGGATAAGAAGACTGTGAAGAGGCGAAGCGCATCAACCGCTGTGAAGCCTTGACAGTGCCGTGTCGCTTTCAGTGATAGCACAGATAGTTCTTTGGGATGAGGATGCGTGCAGAGGCAACCGAGTCTGCGCTGACATGATTTTGATTGTTTCTCCCTGTGCGCAGTTTCAACACTTTTGTCTACGTATTTTTTTTTCTTCTATCCTGATTCTTCATACTCTGCGCTGAACGCGGGTGCATCAACGCCAATAGCACACCTACACCCACTCTAACGCACATACCTGCAAGCCGTATTCTTTTTTTTTTTTCTCGTCTCCTCGGCTTACAAGCAGAGAAACACGTACGTACCCGTACATACGTATCCACACGCAGCGCACACCATGGCCGACCCTGAGGCGCTGCTGGCCAAGTATCAGCAGGACTTCGCCGCGTACGACAGCTTCCTCCAGCGGGACTCGCAGGCGCCGCCCTTGACACAGCAGCAGCCGCAGCAGCGTACACCTCGCTCCTCAAAGCTGCAGCAGCGGCAGCAACAACACGTCGACCCTGATGCAACCATCTTAGAAATGCAGGGCAGCGAACTCGAGGAGGAGCGGGACGATGCAACGGGGAGACCGGCGCAGGGTGACCTTAACAACGCCTCACACAGTGGCACCTCAACCAGTCCAGCCGCGCGTCCGCCTGCACCGCGCGTCACGTCCGCGACATCCGCAGCCGCCGTCGCGCGCGCCATCGCAGCGCATGGTGGCTTAGAAGGACCGAGCTACGACACCTCTGGCCGCGCCTCCCACCTACCGCGCAGCATCCACAACGCGAACTCGCCTACCGCCCCGACGCGCACGTCGCGTCGCCGCACCCCGGCGGACCAACTCGACGAGGTCGATCACCTCATCGAGGAGCGCCTGCAGTCCGCCGGCCGCTACCGCACCACCTCCTCACCAGACGCGATGTACATCAAGTCGCAGGCGTGGGCTCAGCGGCGGCGGCAGATCAACGAGGCACTGCGGCACGAGCAGGCAGACTCGGAGATGCGCGCGTGCACCTTCCAGCCGCAGCTCGGGCCGGCGGCAGTGACAGAAACCGACTCGTGCCACTTTCCACCGGTCGAGGACGAGGGACCCTACGCAGCTGCCGGAGTGTCCGTCACCGAGGACCCTGGCGTGGCGCAGCATCTCGCGCGACTCGAGGCCGCACGCCGGCGGCGACAGGAGGCGCAGGCGCGGCTGGACGGCTCCGACCACCACGCGAAATGGACGGGCCGGCCCACCGTGCCGCGTGCTCCTGCTCTTGGCGGCCGCGTTGCTGAGCCGATACCCTCGCTGCGGAAGCCGTGTGCCCCGGTCCCTGGAGAGGTGGAGCCGTGGCTTGCCGGTGCACACCACAGCACACACGCCGGAGGTGTCGGTGCAGGTGTTGCTGCCGGGGCTGCAGGCAAATCCTCCTCGAGGCCGCGCGTTGTCTTCGGCACTGTGATGAGTGCAGAGAAGGCGCAGGCATCTCCGTCGGCGGCACAGCAGAAAAAAGCACGTGGCCCACGTGCTGTTAATGCTGGCGCTGCCACCAGCTCCTCTGCTAACGGTGCTACAGGACGGCGACGCCAACATGAAGTAGGTGTGCCGCAGTCGGACGGGCAGCCACCGCTGATCCGAGCACCATCCCCACATCAGCAGCTGGCGCTGAACACGGTCGATTACGACACGGATGTCGATCTAACCTCTGCACAGGCAATGACGGTGAAGGAAAAGGAAGAAGGAGGCGATGCGCCAGAGTCGCAGGATTTGGTACGCCGCCTCTCCACGCAGCTGGCTCACAAGGACGCCGTGATTCAGGAGCAGATGAGCGACTTGGAGCGGCTGCACCGGGAGCTGGAGGCGGTGAAGGAGACGCTGCAGCAGATCGCGTCGATGGGAACCGTGCGGTGAAGAGTGCGGGGGAAAAGAGTGTTGACAAGTGTAGGGCATCATCTCTCTTTCTCTCTCTCTGTTTGTGCGGAGAGATGAAGTCCCGTTAAATTCCAATTTGGATCGCAGCGCATTCGTGTCCTATTCGTGAAGAGCCACGCTCTTATTATCGATTTGGTCTTGTTATTGTTGTTGTTGTTCTTGTTACACGTCTTATTGGGTGGTGTCAACAACGTACTTCTTCTATCATTTTTTTCTTTACGGAACGCCACTTACGCTCTTCATCCTTCTGTCGTCTGCCCGGTAGCAGGTGCTTCGGCTTTTACTTCTGCTTTAATGCAATGAACGGCGATGCGTTCGAGCGGCCTTTCCTGATGGAGACGACGAGGGAGGGGAAGGAGGAGAATGAGATAACGCGTCGTACACACTAACGACCTGGTAAATGTTCGTTTTTGCTGACAACCGTTTTACCTCGAATTTATTTTTTGTTTGCGTCTTTACTTTTTTTATTTGTATGTCTCTCTCTTTTCCCCCTTTCCCCTTATCTCTCTCTCTCTCTGATTTACGCTTGGGTGCGAGCGACCTCTCTGTTGCTCTCTCTCTCTCCTTCCCTATTTTCTTCTTGTTTTGTCACCACCGTTGGAGATGCGCCGCTTTTAAGTTTGAGAGTGAGGGGAGGGAGCCACAGTTATGTGACAGTAGTTTGAAGGACAACAAAGAGAGGTGTAAAGGGTTTAGATAGAAGAGAGCAAGAGGTCAAGCGGCACTGGAGATAACACAGACTGACGTGTGTGAGTGGGTTTGTGTGCCACTCCTCTGCAGTATCAGAGATACGCCTGAAGTCGGATGGGAAACGCCGCATTTCTGTTTGCGTCTTATTCGGATTGCAGATAAGGTCGACGTCCCTTACATGAGCGCGCTTGCTTCGAGCTAGACGGTGCTGGACCGGCTGGTTGAGAACCCAGCAACCTTTTTTTTTTTCGACGTTTGCACCCTCTATGCGTCCCCTGCCAAAGGAGAGTGAAAGGCGCTGTCGATCTGCACTCATTCTCTGGCCACATCAGTACGTGCCCCCCATCTCTCACTCTCTTTCTCTCTTTGGATGCGTTAGTAATTGCTAGAAGGTGAATACATCGACGTTGCTGCTGCGCACCCACCCGCAGCTATCGACGTACTCCTTCGCACCCACACCCGCTGCCTTTGACTCACACGCAGACAGGTAGAAAAGACAGACATGTCCCGCGAAACACATCGCCACCCACGAGCGATGCCTCTCAGGCTGCTCGTCACCACGACTCTTCTCTTCGTTCTCCACAGCAGTGAGGTGCACGCCACCGTCACTGACCGCTTCCCTGCCATCCCTAACGCCTACGCCACCACCTCAACAGACGTCACCGTGCGCGCCGTATTCGATGCAGCTCAGCTCACCACGCCGTCAGCGGCAGCGGTCACCACCAGCGTGGAGGGAAATTCTCTAAGCGCGTTGAGGAGCAGCGGCTATGTCCTCTGTCAGCCACAGACAGCCACACCAGACACGAGCACCGCCGCGATTGTCTCGGCGTGGTGCAGCACGAACGACTTAAACAGCGCGTACTGGGGCACGTACGTGACGCAGTCGGTAAACTGGAGCACGTTGGCACCGCCCGGACTGCAGCTGCTCGACGCCTCCGCTGAAAGCTATCGGGCACGTGCGTGGGATTGTCTGACCTACGCCTGCGACACGGAGAACACAATCGACACCACCACGCACACCGCGCCGGCCGCGATAGGGGGATTGGGTGTGGCCGCTCCCTGCTGTGGCTCGACGAACAGTACCTTCGTACTGTACAACACCCGCGGGATTATTGTGCAGGCGAGTGACCTGCCTGTGGCGGCGCTGAACCGCGAGGCGCTGCTGCTGGCCGAGGCAGACGCCGCAGCCTTCGCCGCAGCCTCCGCGTCCTCGTCCCTCGCCTCACCACCGGCAGCACCGGACTTGACGAACGCAATGGACTTCTGCCTCGTCCGCCAGCTGCTGCCCTCCTTCACCGAGAACACCATCGTCCACGACAACCCTGACAGTGTCGGTGACGGCGCTGTTTTTCTGCCTGTGGAGGTGGCGGTGTGCGGCAACGACGTCAGCGACCGCATCGACCCCCGACACGCCACACTCGCAGTGCGGGGCTACACGCTGATTCTCACCACCGCCGACGGCGTTGACGAGATGGCGTTCCCAAAGGAGCTGATCAACAGCATCGGCGCGTGGATCGCGTACAAGGCCGGCACAGCTGCTGGCAGCTACGGCGCAGATAAGAGCCTTGCGCGGGCCGACGGCATCTGCGCGTGGCATTACGAGGCGGCGTACGCGACGGCCTACCGCACAGGGGACTACTACGACTGCGCGGTCAGCGACCCTGCCCTGTTGGCGCACCTGCCCCCGCTGATGCTGTCGATCCGCAACGACTCCATCGTGGACACGGAGGAAACAAACAGCTCCTGCAGCATCGCGCTCGACCTCACCGCGTGCGTCGTGGCGAACGGCGCGTCGCTGCGCTTCTTCTCCTCCGGATCCATCGCGTCTCAGCTGCAGCTGCACGAGAACTCGATGGCACAGTTCCACGACCCACCGCTGGTCGTCGGGATGCGGCAGCTGCGCGGCGCAACGATCGCGGTGACGCGCTCTGCATTAGTGGACAAGTGGGCTAGTGCTGGCTACTACCTCTCCGCCGGGCTGCCGCTGCTGTACCTCGCTGTGCCGCGTGGCACGGCCATGGCGTCGGCTCTGGCCTCCACCTCGTGGCCAGCGTGTGTGCAGGCGCAGACGTGCCAGAAGCGGCAAATCTTTTACCCGTCGCTGAATCGCTGCGCCACGAAGGAGTGCCTTAACGTCTTATTGTACCACTTCGACCCCGAGACGTTCGCCTGCTCGGTGCGCGTGAGTATTGTCTCTCTCTTTGCTGCCATGTGCTTCGGTGTCGTCGCGGCGGAGGTCCTGGTGCTCTACCTGCGGCGGTCGACAGAGGAGGCGAAGGAGGAGCACGTGCGGCTCGTGCACGCCGTGCAGCGGAAAGGAGCGGGGACGCAGTAAAAAGGGTGGAGGAAACATACGCTTGTGGAAGTGTGTTTACATGTGTGTGTGTGTGTGTGTTTGAATGTGTGTATTTGTGGCGGCAGAGGTCACAGGGACGTGTTGCGATGAACACGTGCTGTGTTTAAACTCAATAAAAACAACTTGTTGCTGCGCCAACCTCTTTTTTTTTTTTTTATCTGGGGCTTACTCGCCTTTCAATGCGGATCGCTGTGGGTGCTCTCTCTTTACTATTGGTGCCTGTATATCTGCACGCCGTGCTTCACCGCTTTCATTTTTTGTTGCTCAGCTCTGAGGTGGGACTCATCCTCCCTCTCTCTCTCTCTTTCCTACATTTTTAAATACATTTCTCCTACCTGCCATCTTGTTTTCTAACGATGAGGCCAGATGAAGCGGTGCATCTCACGACAACGCATGCCCACAAAGCACGTCTTCAGCAGCCGCAGCGTACGACGCTGTTCAACTACTACTGCAAGGTCGATGGGGGATTGCAAGCGGCTTTTACTGTCTCCGTCCTTTTTGCTTTTTGCTTTTTGTTGTTGCTCTTCTTCTTGCCTCCATCAACCCGCTGCGTTGTCTTTTTAAAGAAGACGCATTAAATGAAGTGCGTGCGATGCTTCTTTCACTCATTCTTTCTCATCTCTCTCTCGCTTCTTTCTCCTCCCACTTTCTTCTCGCAGGAGTACAAGGGAACACAACACAGACACACACAGAGGGAGAGAGAGCAAATTGACCAGCTGCGATGCCGACCACCACCACCACCACATCCGCCCCGACGGCAGCAGCAGTCGCAGCTCCTGGTGATCGTTATCTCACGCAACGCCCCTGCGGCCCTCAGTGCTGTCAAGCGCCTGCATCGTCGTCACCGCCCACGCAGTGGATCGCGATGCGGCCCTACAGCTTTGTCTTTCGCGCACCCGTCAAGGGGCGGTGGCTCGGCCGTGGGCTGCTGGAGCTCTTCATCCACGAGTTCGCGTACGTCCCCTGCGTGCCGGACGAGGGTGAAGCGGTCAGAGAAGATGCAGAGGCACCGCTGCTGCGCTCTGCTGCCGGCCTGCCCGTGCTGCCGGCGTCAACCTCTGCAGTAAAAGAAGAAAAGGATTCCACTGGTGCTGCTAACAGCGTTGTTCTTCGTGGAGCTGGTGGTGGCGCCACGCTCGATCGTCGCTTCACTCTCCCGGCGTACGTCGAGGAGCTGTGTGACGGGTCGCTGTGGCTGCAGGGGCGGGAGGCAGAATGCCGTGCGGCGGGGCGGCGCTACCGAGACGCACTCATTCGAATTGCGCAGGCGAGAGGCGCGGAAGGGGTTGACAGCCCTGCCGCGGCATCTCGCACGAATGAATCGGCGATTACTAACAATATCACGAGTCTCACAGGCACGTCAGACAGTGTAGCTGCGTCGGAGGCGTGGTGCCGCACGGTGCGGTGGCTCTCTCGCCTCCCCTCTCAAGGCGAGGTGGACGCGATGATGCCGCTGCTGCATCGAGATTGTGGCCCATCACCGGCGTCGGCGTCTTCTTCGCCTTCAGTGCCGCTCCTCCTGCGACAGAGGGACGTCGTGCACCACCGCGTGTGGCGCCGCGAGGGGCGCATGCTCGCCCACCCGCCCTTGCAACTCCTTCGGTGCGACGTCGCGTCCGCCGTCGCGCGCCAACGAGCATGTCCCTCTGCCCTCGCATCTGCCACGTCGCCAGCGCTGGTCGTGGTGAATAAGCCTCCCGGCTTGCCCGTGCACCCGTCTGGGTGTTACCGCAAGAACAGCGTTACGAGCATCTTGGAAGACGTCTTCGGGGGCTGCGACGGAGGAGCGTTCTACACAGCGGAGGAGCACCTAGGGGAGAGTGAAGAGCGTCCGTATGTATCGGTGCGCCACCGTCAGCACGGCTTCGAGCTGATACGCGTCTTCGTGCGTCCAACCACGTCGTCGTCGTCTGCGGATCCTGCGGCAGGCGTGTCGATGGAGGACTGGAGAATACTGCGGCACCTCTTGCAGCGCAGTGCTCCTGAAAAAGAGAGGGAGGAGGCGCATGGAAGCAGCAGTGAGATAGCACCGCCGCTCAAGCGTACACGACAGGCATCAGCGTCCGATACGACTCCAACGAATAACGAGACGAGAGAAGATGTCGAGTTGGGTGTTGCTCGTGACTACGTGCTGAAGGCGTTCGTGGTGCATCGTCTCGACGCGGCCACCAGCGGTGTTCTTCTTTTTGGTCTCAACAGCGAAACAGCGCGTCGGACGGCGGCGGCCATCGCGAACAAGACAGAGGAGGAGGACGGGGAGAAGGCGATTGATGTGAAGGACGTGTCAAATAAGGTGGAGGACGGGCTGCCGGCTGCGTCGTCGCGGAAGGTGTACTACGCGCGTGTGCACGGCCGTGTCGACCTTGCTGCTCTGGCGCTCACGCAGCACCACTGCACGCTGCAAGAACACAGTCAACAACAAGAGGATAAGGAAGAAGGAGACGATGTGCTGGTGGTGCAGCGGCCCATTGGATGTGTGGATCACCACCGGAGTCTGTACTGGTGCCCGGATGCGCCGCTCACAGATTCTTGGCTGCGTGATGAACATGAGCGGCGAGTAGCAGCCACTGCGTCCTCGGCATCCGCAGCGGCAAGCGGAAAAGGTGTGTCAAGTCGCACACCAGAGGCGCTAAAGGCGAAGCACGAGAGAATGCGGCAGCTCACACGCGGCGCAGCCACGCACGCTGTCCATGAAACAACGAACACTCTTCTCGACGTCACACTGCCGTCTGATGCTACCCAGGCTGTCGGAAAAGAGAACGATGAGGCCGGACAACGTCTGCGGCAGTACGTACAAACGCTTCGGTCCGCCACCACCATGGTGTCCCTCGTCCACTACGACGCCGTCACACAGCAGTCGGTGGTGCGGTGCACGCTCGGGACGGGCCGCACGCACCAACTGCGCGTTCACTTAGCCTCTGTGGGTCACCCCATCGTGCAGGATGAGAAGTACATCGCGATGGAGAAGTTTCTGCGTGCGGTGGCTGCGGGGCCGCCTCTGGCTTCTGCTACTGGCCCCAGTCTCGCTGAGCCACGTGCTGCTGACGTCTCACTCGTACACTTCTACGCAGCCTCCTCCTCCTCTTCCTCGCTCTCTGACAGCAGCGGCAGCGTCGACACAGCGGAGGGAAGGCCCGCTCCTCAGTTCGATGACGCCCGCCTCGCGCACGGCTGCGTCTGCCCCGATGCGATCTGCCTGCATGCGTGGCGCTACGTGTTGACCTACGCGGACAGCAGGGAAAATGTTGCGGTGGAGGTGCCACTGCCGGACTGGGCGAGAGTCAGTTGAGGTGCGAGCGTGTAGCATGTCATAGGGCCTGCTAAGTTTGGTTTCTCTCTTTTTTTTTCTCCCTTTTTCTCTCTTTCCTCCTGCGTTGTAGGTGGTGAGGCAGTGGGCAATGCACGAGTTGCAAAGTCCAACAAACAATTATAATAAAATAGATTAAAGAGCGAAGGCATCGTTCTAAAGAGAACGTTCTATGGAATGAAAAGGTTCCTTTTGCAACGCCGTGGCTGTTTCTCTTGCTCCGAGGCAGCGGCAGGCGATCCACTCATAAGCTCAAAATTAGATTGGTTTGGATCTTCTCCGCGGTACTACCTGCATGCGAGTGATTTTTTTTTCTAGACCCACTACTCTTCTCCCCCTCTCTCCTTCTCTCTGTGCGTCGCCAATTTGTGCCTCCATTACACATCGATTTCACCTCACATACACACACACGCAGGAATCGCAAAGACTTCGTAGCCATGTCGAACGCTCAGCTCGCCTGCACGTACGCCGCGCTCATCCTGAGCGAGAACGGCAGCTGCAACGCCGAGGCGATCCGCAAGGTGACCAAGGCCGCTGGTGTGGAGGTGAGCCAGGGCATGGCCGCCGCCTTCGCCAACGCCTTCGCTGCCATCAACGTCAACGAGGTGCTCGGCAGCATCAGCTTCGGTGGTGCTGCTGCGGGCGGTGCTGCGCCTGCTGCTGCCGCGTCCGCTGGCGCCGCTGCCCCTGCCGCCGCCGCCGCGAAGGAGGAGAAGGTGGAGGAGGAGGGCGACGACGACATGGGCTTCGGTCTCTTCGACTAAGTCTCGTGTTTGTGCGTGTGTGTCGGCTTCTGCAAAGGTGTGATGGCAAATTGTGCCGCCTTGTCAGGTCTTTCAGGTTTTTCCTTTCTTTCCTCCATCTCTCGTGTTCCTTCCCGACTTCTCTTCTCACTCACGTGAGTTGGTGTTGAAGGAGGGGCACGAGGAGGACTTCTTTGAGCTTTGTTTTCTCATTTCAACGCAAAAAAAAAAAAATGATTATGGTGAACAGCAGGTGTAAAGCCATCTTGTGACGTGGTGAGGTTCCAAGTGCTGATGGCCAGCAAACGCACCCTGCCATGAAAAGGGGGGAAATAAAGAGGGAGGCAGATCGCATGGAAGGAGAAGAACGGCGATGCAGTGCGCGGCTGTCCTTCTGGCTTTGCTGCCAGACATCGCAACTTTGGTTGTGTAGTGCATGTGTGTGTGCGTGTGTGTTCCTTTCACCACTGCTCCGCGTAGTGCTTCTGCCAAGAGCTTGTACACGCGTTGCTGAGATGCGCACCTCACCAACAGACAAGCTGACCTGGAAAGCGCGCTACACCTCGAATCCTGCACGAGACGCTGGTGCAGCACGTTGTCGACTGCAGCAGCACTTCAGGAAGACGCTTTGCTCGTCGCATCAAAGTCTATTTTCTTTTTATTCTGCGCCACGCTGGTGCTTTTGCACTTTCTCTCAATTTTTCCCTCTCTCTCTCTCCGTCTGTTTTTCTTCTGTCATATCGGCCATCTCACCCGCAACACGCGCCACTCAAACACTTCCTACTCCTCTACCCACAACTGCGCAGCTGCACGTGTTGTGTTTATCAACTTCGTAGCCATGTCGAACGCTCAGCTCGCCTGCACGTACGCCGCGCTCATCCTGAGCGAGAACGGCAGCTGCAACGCCGAGGCGATCCGCAAGGTGACCAAGGCTGCTGGTGTGGAGGTGAGCCAGGGCATGGCCGCCGCCTTCGCCAACGCCTTCGCTGCCATCAACGTCAACGAGGTGCTCGGCAGCATCAGCTTCGGTGGTGCTGCTGCGGGCGGTGCTGCGCCTGCTGCTGCCGCGTCCGCTGGCGCCGCTGCCCCTGCCGCCGCCGCCGCGAAGGAGGAGAAGGTGGAGGAGGAGGGCGACGACGACATGGGCTTCGGTCTCTTCGACTAAGTCTCGTGTTTGTGCGTGTGTGTCGCGTACCGCAGTGCTGTTGATGGTGGTCGCTCACACAGACATCTGCATAGTAGAGAGAGGAGCGAAGGAGGGAGGAGGAGGCTGGATGTGTTTCGCTACGTTGCCAGACGCCTCTCCTTCACCCTCCTTCTCTCTTCCTTCCCGCCCTTCTAGGAGGGTAGCTGTGCAGCTGCGCGTGTGACGTCGTCGACCTCCATCACACGCTTGCAATCCGAGCAGCGAAATCTTCTCTGATTTTCTTTTTTTTTTGCCTTTTTGGCTCTTTATTTCTCATCTCAACTCAAAGCCATTCTTGACCTGTAAGGGGAAACAGAAAGAGAAGGGTCTTGGCTGCCAGAGAAGTGGCGACGAGGATGCGCAACGGTTTGGCAGCGCCGTTTTCCTTCCTCTCGCAGCTACACTTAGAAGAGGTGCCGCTCAACCTCGCACACGAAGCCGCGCTCTCTCGTTCTCTCTCCCTCCCTCTAATTGTGCCTTAAAGCACGTTTCGAGCGTGCACAGAGGGAGGCACTATGGCGCACTGCTGAAGCCAGTGGTGTTCTGTCACTCTGTGCGTAAATCTACTTTGATGCATCAATGCGAATGTTTGTTTTATCCATCTCATTATCTTTCTCTCTCTCTCTCTCTCTCTCGGTGTCTAACCTGCCGCACTCGTCTACGCACAACAAGCCTGCCTAAGTCCCCCATCATCTCTCATAGTCGTCACAAACACACACACACACAAACTCTCTCTTTCCATGTCCAACTCCCCTCCCGCTGCTGCATCGCCGACGGCGCCATGCGGTGGTGACGCCCGCCGCATCCTCGTCATTTACGTTGGCGGCACCATCGGCATGATGAAGAACAGCGAAGGCGCGCTTGAGTGCGTGGCGGGCTACCTGACGCAGCAGATGCATGAGATGCGGGAGCTGCGTGAGAGCGACGAGATCGCACCCTTCGACATCATCGAGTACGATCAGCTGCTGGACAGCAGCGACATGCGCGCGGAGGACTACTGCCGTATCGCCGCAGACGTGGCCGCACACTACAACGAGTACGACGGCTTTCTCATCGCGCACGGCACCGACACGATGCACTACACCGCGAGTGCGCTTTCCTTCATGCTGAACAATCTGGACAAGCCGGTTATTGTGACCGGTGCGATGGTGCCCCTTGCGGAGCCGTACAATGACGCGCGGCGCAACGTCATCATCAGCATGATGATCGCTTCCGATCCCAAAATATGCGAGGTCTGCGTCTTCTTCAACGACAGCCTCTTCCGCGGCAACCGCTGCTCGAAGGTGTACCACACCTACGGCGCCTTCATCTCGGCCAACTACCCACCACTGGGCACGATGGAGGCCACAAACTTTGTGCTGAAGGAAGAGCACCTCCTCCCGCAGCCGAACGGTTCCATGAGAATCATGTCTGACCTGCGGGGACGCGTGGGCTGCTACCCGCTCGAGGCCGATGCCGATGTGGACACGATCGTGGCGCTGCTGGGGCACAAGCGGACAACGACCACGCCGGGAGGCGGCGGCAGCGCGGAGGCACCGCTGCTCGATGCCGTTGTCTTAACACTGAATGGCGTGGGGAGTGTAAACGGAACCTTAGCGAAGCAGTTGCTACGCATCGTGCGTGCAGCGCAGCCGCACAACATCGTCGTGTGCGCCGTCACGCGCGAGTTAAGTGGGACGCTCAACGCGCTGGAGGTGCAGCGGCTGCGTGCGATTGCGCCGTCGGTGGTGTATCTGAATGACATGTGCGTCTCCACGGCGGAGGTGAAGCTGATGTACCTCTTTGGGAAGCGGCTGCGGCCCGCGCAGGTGGCGGCGCTGATGCCGCAGAACCTGCGTGGCGAGATCACGCCCATGCTGGTGAGCGGTAAGCTGTGAAAAGGACAATCGAAACGATGCGACAAAGGGCGTTTTTTCGTTGTTTCGCTTCCAGCGCTCTTAAGAGAAAGAAACAGGTATGGTGCGAATGTGGACTCAAACCCTCTTTTTGCCGTGACTACCACGTATTGCACCTGTTGAGTTTTCCTTATCATTGATGTCGTCGCTGGTCGTTAATTACTAATCTTTTTTCTGCTCCGCCCATGACGGTTTTCAGCGATTTGCCTGCCAGCGCTTTTTTTTCCTATTTATTCTTGTTGTCGCTTCTGCTTGTCTTTCAGCAGCTTGAGAGAGGAAATGTGTGAGAGAGAGCGACAATAACCACTTTGGAAGAATATATGATCCGTGTCATGTATTATTGGAGTAGAGGCGTATGTGTGTAGTTTAAGGGCAACCTGCTTTTCCAGCGGGAGGAAGGTGCGGTGTAGCACACGGCTCCTGCATCAAACAAATTTTTTCTTAAAAAGGTTTAGTTGCAATACAGGGCAGCGCTCCATGTGCGAGTGCAGGAGTTTTCCTTCCTTTCTTTTTGTTTTAATATTTAAACCGCTCTTCCCCACTCATTCTTTCTCTCACTCATTCTTCAAGTGTCGCAGGTTGATTCGTCGTCTTCTCCCGTCTCTCCATCCACATACACACCCATACACATACAGTAGCAACCACTAGCCGTTGTGCACACACGCTACGGTGCAACAAAAATGAGCGACTTTCGCTCTCTTTTTCTCCCCCTCGCCGAGGCGGAGCGGGCCGTCTTCGCCGCGGTATTTCCCCTTCTCCTCACCGTCCCCTCCGCCGTCGAGGGCGGCGCAGCTGCGGCGGCGGGGGAGCACGGCAACCACCGGCCTTCTCCACAACAGCAGCAACAGCAACAAGGACGCCGCACCGCACACGCTGACCCTGGCATTCTTTCCCCCGTTAGTGCAACATCGGCGCTCTTCTCCCCTGCCGAGGGTGCCCTGTCGGCGAGTCCACGCGAGTCGGTGAGCGAGGCGCAGGCGCGTCGTGGGGTGCCGCTGCGCTCGCTCGTCTTCGCGGTGGGTTGTGCACGCGCAGAGGCGCTGCTGGTGGTCCTGCGTTCTGCGCATGTTGTCGTGTTCGGCCTGGACCGACCTCGCGCGCCGCCCTACGAGCTTTACCGCCTCCGCCCGTTGCCGACCACGCAGCAGCTGCAGGTGGCACGCGACGTCGCGGCCGGGAAGCCACGGCACGGCGGCAGCCACGGCAGCAGCGGTGGCAATGCGGCGGAGGCGACGTGTGCGACTCTCATCCCGCTGCACATCGCATACTGCTGCCGCCTCAGCGTGCCCACCGATGGCCGTCGTCGTCGTGGTGCCCCGCTGCGTCCTGCGCTGCATCACGGCGGCGCAGGGATAGAGGGGGACAGCGAGGAGGAGGAGGTGTATCTGCGTGGCCTCGTGGGTGGCAGCGACGGCCGCGTGAGTGTCTTCTCCGACGCCGCCTACACGCTCAGCTTTGCCGCGCATGAGACGCCGGTGGCGCAGGTGGATGCGGTGCTGCTGCCGCCCTGTTCCCTCCACACAACAGCATCCAGTGCGCACACCGCTGGCAACGCGCGTGGTAGTACGGCAAGCAGCATGGCCACCTTCGCCGGTGGCGGTGTGAGCAGGCCGGCATCTCCCACGGCGAACGCCGCCGCCGCCGTCTCCTCACGTGGGTCACCCCTGCTGCCTTCCTCGGCCGCCCAGCAGCAGCAGCAGCAGCAGCAGCAACAGCGGTGGGAAGGGGTTCAGAACGCGATGGACCGACTCGGGATCGTAACGAGTGGGACGGACGGCGTGGTCATGCTCTGGCGCCGTCTGGATGGTGCCATGGCGCCCGTGGTTCTCCTCCGCCCCTCGCATTTTTCTCGCCAGGTGCCCTACACGCCCTACCACCCCTCACCCCTCTCCGCACTTCTCGCTTCGATTGCCCCAAAGTCCCATCGCGAGGCAGCCATCGACGCCGCGCTGTGCTGCCCCCCGTCGTGCCTCGTGCACGCCACGTCGCGACACGCACATGGGTTGCGTGTGCGTCAGCTCGCGTCCCTCGCGTCGGCTCCGTCCTCCTCGACACAGCAACAGCAGCAGCAGCAGGCGGAGGCGTTTTCCTTTTCCTCGAGTTTGGGCTCGACTGCTGCTGCTGTGGTGGACGCGGCTGAGCGGGCAGCGCCGACGTGGCTGCGGGTGCCGATGCCAGGCTCGTGGACCGCTGCTGTCACCGCACTCGCAGTGCACAACGGCCTCACGCTCATCGCTCGTGAGTCGACGCTCTTCTCCCTCGTCCGCTTCGACGGCAACACACCCGTTCGTGTGTGGCGCGCTGAGCAAACCATCACGCACCTCGTGCTGCAGGACACAATTGCGCTGGCCGTCTGCGCGAAAGCCGGCGCGGTGCACGTGCTGACGATAAACCCTGTCACCGGGCACGGCGCGCACGTCCGCAGCTTTTACGCGTATGGTGGACGCGCCATTCAACACGTCAGCCTGCACGAGCCTTCGTTGCTCATGACGGTGGTGGACGGGTATGGGTCCACCGAGCTCGTGCAGCTGCCGCCTGATGTGATGCAGCTACGCGATGGTCATCCGTCAGGCAGCGCGGAAGGCGCCAACCTGCTCGCTTCGATGGCGGCGTTGCGTGCGAAGGTGTGTATAGAGGAGGTGAAAGGGGCGGGCAAGTATCGCGACGGGTCGTGTGGTGTGCCCTCCATGTACGAGGCCAACGCCGCGCTGGACGAGCTGAACGAGCGGCTGCTGCTGGCCCGCTGCGCCGTGCCGGAGGAGTGCGACCGCTACCTGGCAACGCATCAGCACGTCTTTTGAGGATTAGTTGAAGCAGGAAAAAAAGGGGGTGGAGGGGAATAGCGCTGCTTTCAGCGTGCATTGTGCGCACGCCGGTTTTCTCTCTCTCTCTATCTCTCTTGCTTTAGCCCAAACAAAATTTGCTTTTTCTCCTCTCATTTTTTTGGAGGCTGTCTTGTCGAGATTTATTATTCTTATCATCATTGTTGCTTTTAGGTGATATCCGACTATACTCCGGATGCCTCAGCGGCGTCTTTGCAAACGCATATCTGCAAAGGAGAACAAAATAAAGAAGGGCAACGTTGGCAACGGCGCTGGAACTGGTTTTTTTGCGCCGCATCCTTTTTCGTGTTATAAGAGGTCTTACTGCCGATAGCTGCCACCCATGCAGGAGCGGAGGTGGCGTAGTCTGCGTCATTTGGTATTGTCTGTGTATGTGTGGCTACAGCAGACACGGTGATCACTTCGCGTGAGTGGCTTTGTTGCTTAGGCGGCGGTGGACTGCAGCCCTCTCATGGACATACTTCTTCTCTTCTACTTTGTCCCTCTCTTTCTGTTTATTTCTCACCCTCCTTCCCTCCATCTCTTTCGACGCTGCTATTTTAGTAGTTTCGGAGGTCAGCAGCCCCAAAGCGTTCGTTGTCTTCTCCCTCCCCCTCCATCCACTTCTTCGCACGATGCTCCGACGCAGTTTCGGCGCGCTCGCCGCCAACATCCCCCGCAGCGCGTGGGACCCGGCGCACCACAACGAGAACTGGGTCGACAGCTACAGCACCAGCATCGCTGACCGGCGTCACTGGCCGGCAAAGAAGTGGTCCATCGGCCTCGAGCCCCGCACGCCGCGGGAGTGGCTCCGCTTCAGCCACCGCAACCTCGCCTACGCGTACAACGGCGCTCTGCGTGCCTGCGCCACCTTCCCCGAAATGTTAGTCTACTACAAGGAGATCAAGCTGCGAGGTGTCAAGGTGGATGTGGACACGCTGAACGTGCTGCTGTCGCGTGCCGCCCGCTACGAGCACATCCAGGTCGACGACGTTTTTCTCCTCTTCGACGAGCTCACGGCGCTCGGGGCACGGCCGGACATCGCGGCGGTGGAGACGCTTCACACGGTGCTCGAGCACGCCGCCCATCAGCCACGGGAGTGGCGCGAGGCACGCCGCCGTCAGCTCGTGGAGCTGTACCAGTACCTGGCACTGGAGGAAATCGAACGGCTGGCCCCGCACCACGCCGATGCCCTGCTCGCTGCACAGATTTCCCGTCTGCGAAGCAACTTGAAGCAGCTGCAGGCGAGCCTCAGCCCGTCCGTGTACCGCCGCTACCTCGCGGTAGTTGACAGCGGCGAGACGTTGATACAGGAGGTGCACAACTTTCTCTGGGAGTACGTCGGCGCCGACCACGCCGCCCTCGACATCCCCTCGCTGCGTCTGCGCATCCCTTTCGTGGCGTCCGTCATGAAGCGGCCGGCGGCGTCGGCGGATCCGGCAGCCGTGAAGGCGACGGACTTCGAGGACGCTGACGTGTGCAGCGTGCTGCTCGCCGCGGTGGAGCGCTGCGTCGACGGCGACTTCCACGACCGCCGGCCAGTGACGGAGCGCCGCATGTACCTTGCCCTTCTCACGATGCTCACCTCTAGCGGTGTTCTCTACTCCGCCGACGTTATAGCGCAGCTGATGGACATCGTGAAGTACTCGCGAGACGAGAGGGGGCGGGACCGCGATGCACAGCGGCTGCTGCGCTACGCCCTGCGTGGGTCGTCGGCCGCCAACGATAATGCCCATCGGGAGTTGTGGCGCGCCGTCGCCACGCCGGTGGACGCACGCGTTGTTGGCCGGTATCTCGCCAGCCGTGACCCGTGGACCCCGCTGCACATCGCATACGACCGCAACTTTCAGTTCCGCGCTTTTCCGGCACTGCAGCTCACACGCGCCACCTCCAACCCAGCAGCGGCAGCTGGCGGTGAGCAGCAAGCGCAGGGAGACGACGCGGGTGGGGCCGCTGGTGCGGAGGGCGTGAGCGCTGATATGCTTCCCAGCATCGTACCAGAGCCCTTGTCTGACAGCAGCAACACCAGTAGCGCGAAGAGCAGCGCAGATGTCTCCCCCAACGCGGTGACGCCGCGCACGGCAGAGGCGCTGCAGCAGCGGTGGAACGACGTGCAACGCCTCATCGACGCTACCGGTGTGCTGCGCCGCACTCTGGAGCCGGCGAACGCTGAGAAGGGCGACGGTGGTGCGCCGCGCACGACGCAGGCGGATGCGCAGAACGCGATGGAGGTCTTCACCGGCTGTGCTGTGTTTCTGCGTGGCGTCGCGAGCGGCACGCGGTACGGTGCGCTGGAAGAGGCCATGTCGCTGCAGGCGGTTGGCGAGGGAACAGCGCAGAACGCCGTGTCTGGTGCTGCTGCTCAGGCAAACACTCGTGGTGCTGGTGCGCCTTCGCTGCTCTTCGAGAGTGGTCTGGACTTTGACGCGTGGCAGCGTGTTCTTCAGTGCGTGCAGCAGCTCCGCCAGGACATGGAGCGCTACATGGCCCAGCAGTACGAGCTGCATGGCTGGCAGGTCGAGCCGGAGTTCGAGTGCTGGGAGGCGATGCTGGTGGTGCTGCGGTGTGTGCTAGATTTCTGTGTCGTGCACACGCAGCAGTACGGGCGAGCTGCCGGCGGCGGGATGGCCGAGGCGCTCTTTCAGGAGTCGGCGCAGCTGCGCGCAGACTTGGTGGAGGAGAGCCGCACGCGGTTTAACGGGCGCATGCGCATCTTGTGGCTTCAGGAGGTTTAAGCGTGTGTGATGATGGAGTGAGATGGAGACTAGTGTGTGTGTATACTGAGAGGGTGGCGACACCGTTTCCTTTTTTGTTGTTGTTGTTCTTGATCGCATTCTGTAGCTCGTTGTTTTCTGCCTGTGTCCCTCGTTGTGGTGTGATGAGTGGTGGTGTCTGCCGTCTCTCTCTCTTCGGGCGACGCACCTCCGCAACGTCCTTCTTTGTTGACTTCACAAATATTTAAAAAAAAAAGTCTGCGTTTTACCAGTAGGAGATGAAGGACGCGGCGGTGCAGATACGCAAACGCTTTTTTTCTTGACCGTCCAGGTGTAGCGTGCGGTGTACTCCTCTCAGCAGCACGGCGGAGAAGGCGAAAAAAAAAACTAAGATGAAGGCATTGCTGCTGTTGAGGACGTCTTTAAAAAATAGCAGAGTGGCGATCCGCGAACTAAGGTCCTTAAAATACTTTTCCTTTTAGTCCTGCAATAGAGAGAAGGTCGAGTAGGTGAAGGAAAAAATTGGCAGCTGTCGGCTCTCTTCTTCTTTGGCCCCTCCTCTCTTTTTTTTTCGCCCCGTTGTCTTCTCCGGTTGACTGCATTCTGCACGTCTCTGATGTGTGTGCAAACGATACCCTTTCTGCATCTCTCTCTTCCCTCTCTCGTTCTCCTCTCTCGTCAATCTGCATCACCGCCCCATTTTTCTACGTCTCAACACATCCGCATACATATATCTCTACGCGTAGTTAATTTAAAAAATCACCGCTGATGTCTTCTGTTTCAAGCGGCGGGGCAACGCGTGCGCCTCCGCCGGCTGGTGGCATGCCCTCCCTCCTTGGCCCTGGCATGCCGGACATGTCGCAGATGATGCGATACCTCCCAACGATTCTCAAGGTGGCCAGCCAAATCCCCGGCATCCTCGTTGGCTTCACTTTAACTCTCATCTACATGCTGTCTGTCGTGGGCCGCCGCGGCTTCACGGAGACCGTCTCTCCTGTTGCCGGCTTCCACATCTTCGTCTTTTTTCTGTTGCGAGAGATGGTGGAGCCGTGGCAGACGGGCCGTGCAGCGGCGCAGGCCGCGGCCATGAAGGAGGCAAAGCGGCGCTCATTCAACAAAGACATCGCCATGCAGTACCGCGAGACGCTGGACTAGTAGTGAGAGAGAAGGCGTGGCGCCGTTTCAAACGTGTATTGAGTGCGCATATGTGTGTGTATGTGTTGTTGTTGTGGCTTTTATTTTTTAGCTCGTTTGTTGTTGTCGCTGTGCCTTGTGAATGGTCTTTCATGAGGGGGACCTTTTTTTTTTTTTTATCTGGTGCTGCTACGAGTGTCTTCACGCACACGCACACACGTGCCCTTCTCCCTCTCCGCGGCTTCTTCTTCTTTCCCACGAGCGTTGAACGCCTTGGCTCCGTGGTGGTGGAGAGGACGGAAGGGGGGTGTAGGAGTGGTTCTGGGCTGCCACCTCATCACCTCCTGGGAAGAAATGGGAAAAGAAAAACGCTCTGCAATGACAGCTGCTGATGGATTTGGAATTTTTGACCTCTCTCTCTTCGCATTTTTTCTGTGCTGTGTGAGTTTGTTGTTCTACTCTCCGTGCGGCGTGCTGCGATGATTTTTTTCCCCAATATAATAAGAGAGGCCACTGAGCGAAAAAAGAAGAAAGAGCGGGAGCGCAGAGTGCGTATTGGGCTTTGGATACTATGTTCTGCCATGCAGGCTCGCAGGTGCTGTCCGGAAAGAGAGAAGGCTTTTAAAGATGATGCGATGAAAGGTATTTTGTACTCCATCGGCATCTGCGGCATCTCGATGAAGAAATGTAGGGACTCCATTACCTGTGCTTTTCAGCCGACAATGTTGCCTTCTGGTAGAGGCACTACTACTTCAACTCCTTTATTATAATCTCCTGCTCTTCTCTTGTGTTTTTTTTTTCTTGTACGCTTGATCCAACACAACAGAGTGCACTTGACACAATTTCCTCACCTCTCTCCCTAAGTCTTCTTTTCTCTTTCTCATCCCCACGACAGCAGCAGCAGCGACGAGTACACAACAACAAAAGAGGGCGTTTTCTGCTTCGTATTTCCCCTCCTCCTCACACGCGTACGCCATCATGAACATTTACACCTCTGACGGCCTCCTGGTGGAGCAGGTGGGCAGCGCCGCGTCCGCCACCGCCGCCGCCCTCGCCCCCCATCACGGCCAGCAGCTCATCTCCATCTACCGGCTCTTCCTGCAGCTGCACCACGCCGGCAACGGAGACATGCGCCTGAAGGACATGCTGAAGCCGGAAGCCGCCGACACCGGTGCTGAGGGGGGACCAGAGGCCCTCACAGCCGGCGGCGGCGGTGACAGGCGCAGCGCAGGTGGTCGCAACGTTGGTGGTGGCTTAAATCACAACTGGAGCTCGATGCCCTCGATGCCGGAGGCCGCCTCCGCCTACGCAAGCACCGCCGCCGCCATCTCGACTGGTACGCCCTACCCGATGTTCCTGCTGTCGGCCAACGCGATTGCCGAAACACACCGCCTGCGTGGGTTTCCTGATGCGTCGGCTGGGCACCGCGCTTCTGCTGTGACGGAGTCGAAGAACAACAACCGCAGCGCCAACGGATGCGAGGAGATCCCGGTGCGGTGGAGCCTGCTGGCGAAGCAGCCCTTGAGTGCGTACAACACCGGCACGGCAGCAACCACCGCGACGACGAGTGCCGGGGCTGCGAATGCGCCACACAGCAGGTCGGCTGACGGGGCAACAGGTCGGGGGGAGGAGGAGGCAACAGCGGGTGTAGAGGGCGATGCGCACGGCAGTGCTGCCACCTCTCCCGCAACCCGTGCATTCGCGTCTGGCTGGGTCGCGGCGGAGCTGCAGGTGCAGACGACACGGCACGTTCTGACCTGCACGGCGACGGAGATGTCGCTGGCGGGCGAAGAAAGTCGTGGCGGGGATGACGGGGATGTGCCGCTTGTCTTCTGCTGCGGAGTGCTGTCCGGCACGGCGTAGATGAGAGGAGAAAGCAAGCGCTACAACTTTTTTGCTATTTTTCTGATGCATCCTGTATGACCTTCTTTCTCTGTTTGCTTCGGCCTGTCTGTCATTATAGTAGTTTAAAGCTTCTTTTGTGTGGTGTGTCTGAGTGGGAAAATTATTATTGCTTTTGCGGTGCTTCTGCTGTAGCCGACGTCGACATCTCCTATTCCCTCTCTCTCTTCGTCTTTTTTTTTTATTGCTGTTCTGATTCTTATGGGTGTTGTTGCACGGTGCGGGGTCGCAACGGGTTTCGACAAGTGTCTGCCCTTTCTAAAATCGTACATTTTTTCCTGCTTGCTGCCTCGCTTATGCTGCTGACGGTGTCATTTTCAAGCTGTATTTTGGTTGTTTGTCTGTGTTGTTTGACTATGCCGCTGTTGCTGGACGCGCTATTCCCCGCATGCTACCTTCTACAAAAAAAAAATTAGAGATGAGAAGAAAGATGAGAAAAAAGAAAAGAGTTCAAAAAAGAAATCCAAGGTTGTATCATGAATGGGGACCGCTACCTTTTCACGGACGGGTAGTGGCGATGCTCTGAGGTGCTGTCGCACGCTTACCTCACCTCCTAAGTGCTTTGTCGAACTCGCCTTCCCTTTCACACAGTCTCCGAACACTTCCACCTTCGGTCTTTTAATTTCCCTCTTTCTCACACCTCTGCAGCCTGTCGTATTCGCGCACCCTAACCAAAAGAAAAAAAAATTATTCGCATAATACTTTAAAAAAGAAGTTCACAATTCAGAAAAGAAAAAATAAGCAAACACAAGCATCAAGCAACAGAAGGAAGAAAAGGAAAAGACAAGCCACACCTTTCTCAGTGCTGACGGCTGCCCGCTTCACCAGATCGAACAAGTAAGTCCGGTTCTTCCTGTCTCTACTTCTTCCTTTCTCTCTCTGTGTGCGTGGGCGTCTGTCTCCTCGCACGAGAGTGTGTGTGTTGACGCTGCGCTTCTCTTTTTTTTTCTCTTCCTTAGTTCTTACTTCAAGTTTCTTGTGTGATTGCTTGTGTGTGTGTTTTTTTTTTTCGTTTTTGGACTCTGTCGTCCTGTTCAGGCGTCGCCAAACCTTTCCCCCTTTTATTTTTACCGTCCTTCTTCCCCCTGTTTTGCGCGCAGTCGTCTTTGAGCGAAACGCGTCTCCTGGGCTTACCTGGTACGTGCAACGAACACATCAGAGCAGGTACGGTAAAAACACACATACTTTGTCGTCTTTCTTCTCGCACCTCTTTTGCTGCGAGACGTCACGCCTCCAGCTCTCCCCCCTCTGTGCTTGTTGTCGGTAAGTCTTATTTGCTGTTATTGCGGTGGTTTGGTGTGTTGCACTGGCGGTTCCCTCTTACTTACCACTGAAGTAGAAGGTCGTCTGTGCCTTCGCGAACCGGTTCGCAGTACATCCACACGCCAGAAGAAAAAAAACCAGGAGCGTCTGCGGCTGCGGCTGCGCTAGTTCGTGATTTGGTAGTTGGCTCTCATCTTGGTACACTTTGTGCTTTCGTGTGGTCTCTTTGTTCAAAAGGCGTCGCGAATCGCAGTTTGCTCTACGAGTGTTGAGCATACGCAGACGAGGGAAACAAGAAGAAAAAAACCGTGTAGCTTTTTTTAAACTGCTGCTTAAAGGAGACATTTCAAGCACACAAATAAAATTTACGAGAAAAAGGTACTGCTACCGTGTTCGCGTGCCTCTCTCTATCTCTCCCTTTTTCCTTCTTCTTATCTCTTCCCACTTTTTAGTCTTTTTTTTTGTTGTTGTGATTTACTTTCTCTTTCTCTTTTTCTACTTCAGTTCTGATTTTGGCGTCTGCTTCCTTTGGCTTTGTGAGAGAGTGCGGCGGAGTACGAAACTATTTGTGTGCGTTTGCGTGTGTGTCTTTAGCGCACAGGTTTTCATTTCTTCAATTGTACTTTGCGGCTTCGCGCTGCCAGTGTGGTAAGCCCGAGTACACCTCTTTGTTTAATTCTTTATTCTGCGCTCCGCAAATCACCGGCTTCCGCTGTGTCTCTCCCGCGGTTCGTGCGAAGATTATCCCCCTTTTTGTGTTGAGTTTTTTTTTTTAGGTCTCCATCGCTGATTGTTGAGAGCAGCAGCCTCCCGTGGTTCCCACAATTCTGATTCTTTTTTTATTTGTTCTGAGCTGCATCGACGAGTTTATCTCCCCCTCCTCTCACTGAAGCACTAAAGCACACGCACGCACCGCCCCTTACTCTGGTTCCCTCTCTACACGATAAAAGCAAAAAAGGAAAAAAAAGTAGATCGCTGTGTCTGACGCTGAAGTGCCTCTCCTCCTCGTTGCATGTAAATACACACGTCTATAGTGCCCCCCTCTATTTCGCGCTTGCGACATTTTCGTCGGAGGAAAAAATTGTCTATTTTCTCCTTTACTTTTCCCAGCTGTAAACGAGTTCTTCGTCTTTTGTTTTTAAACCTTCCTTGTGTATTCCAGTCTTTTATTCTTTTCTTCCTTCTTTTCACCATTTTTTTGCTGTTTTTCTTTGGACTGTGCTCAAGCGGAAAAGTCGAGGCGAGCAGTCAACATTTTGCTTCTTGCTTCTCTATTTTCGTATTTTTTCGGTGTCTGTCATTCTCGCACAAACCCTCTCTTTCTCGTTCGTTGTGTTTGTGCACATTCGACGTGTTTGTGTGTCTCCAACTGCCTTCTCCCTTACGGCTTGCTCCAAGTACCTCGTTGCAGAGTGAATTCAACAGTGACTTGGGCAACGCCGTTTTTTTTTTCTTTCTGCCACTAGCGTAAATCTGATCCTCCTCTCTGTCTCTTATTTTTTGGTTTTTTTTTTAGTCCTGTACCTGAGCCCTGACCACTTCGTGTCGCCCCTTCATTTCCTACTTCCTTCTTTTCGTTCCTGTTCGTGTCTGTTCGGTGCCGTCGTTCCCCTTGTTGGCGCTCACCGGCTGAGAAATTTCCGCATAGAGTAACGCTGCATTAACACGCGTTCCTGATTTTTTTCCCCCTGTCTCCGACTTTTTCGTTTCATTCTTTGTATTTTTTCTTCTAGCTGAGTAGAGATCGCTGAGACGTTTCAATTGTGCCTGTCTGTTAGTGCGTTAAGCTTTTGGCCCTTGTCGCTCTCTCTCTCTCTCTCTCTCAACACTTCATAAAATACCGGCTCTGTTGGACTATTTTTTTGTTCGTTTCTGCCCCCTCTTATTTCTGTGCTTTTTTCGTATTTTTTTTTGTTTTCTTTTGTTATCAGGCCCGACTTCACTACCTTGCGAGTGAACGTTGGCGATTTCAATTCTGTTTGTTTGTTTGTTCGGCTAGTGCTGATCGATTGAGTGGACAACTGCGCTCTTTTATTGCCAAGAAAAAAATTTCCGTTTCTGTACTGTTTTTTGGCAGAGGCAGATCAGAATCTCTTAAAGTGAAAAAAAAATTAGTCGACGGTTACACGCCAACGCGCATCCATTGTTTTTCTTCCGTCGTCATCACTGTTGACGTCGTTGCGACATTTCGCTTCTGCCTTAGATACTCGTGCGTGCATCGATCACGGCAGTGCAGCAGCGTTTCTTTCTCTTATCTGTTTGTTGACTTCTTTTCATTTTTTTTCACACTCTACTTTCATTACTTTGTAGTGTGTGTGGGTGTCTTGCTCGTGCTCCTTGCCTCTCTCGTATTTTTTGGAGAGTGCAAGTACCTGAGGCATCGCGTATTCTCTTGTTAGAGCCGGAAAAAAAAAAGAAAAAAAGGAAAAAGAGTTCAATAAACACAGAAGCACTGCAAAAGAAAAAAAACTGGCCTTTATTTTTTTATTTTCTCGTCACGCTCAGCACACCTACGGCGGTACAAAGGACCACCACTCAGCGTGCGAAAAACATTACGAGTCGAAAAAAAAGAAAAAAGTCTAAAAAAAATTGTCGACTGTGATTTTATTTTTAAACACCACAACCACATTTTTGTTTGTTGTTGTTGTTTCAGTAGGGAACCTAACCTTCTTTTCTTTTCTGTTTCGTGTTGGTGTGGTGCGCGTTTGAAATAGAGGCGTCAGCCTACACTCTTCCCACAAGCAGCGGGGCTACGCATATTCACGTCAACATCGACTCACTTTTTTCTTCTTTTTTCGTATCTTTCAAACAATACCTTATTTATTTGAGTTTTTTTTCCGTTTCGCTCTTCTTGCTTCTGCAGCTGGCACGTAGGTAAAGACCACCAGGTTCATTACTGCAGCAGCCATGGAGGCACAGCACACCCCACGCAGTGGCACCGACGGCTCCGGCTCCGGGGCCACACCACGCAACGGCGACACCCCACCGGACCCCTCCGTCGCATCGGGCCAACGCCCCGGCAGCCCCAACGCCGTCCCCGCCGTCCCACACGCGCCGGCCGGTGCTCGACACGCCGCTGGTAATGCCCGCACACATCTCACACGTCCTGGCGCATTGGACAAGGCCAACAGGGCCGACGCTGCCAACGCCGGCGACGCGTTTCCGAACGAGGATGAGCAGGACTCACCGACGCTCGAGAAAGCCTTTGAGGAGCAGCTGGAGAATCTTCTTGCCGCAGAGGACCGCCACCGCTTCCAGCTTGAGTGCATCGCAGAGGATGAGATGGAGGACCTGTGCGACGTGATGATCTCCCGCGAGGACGAGCTGCTGCAGGATGAGTTTCGCCGCATCGACGCCGAGGAGGAGGCAGAGGAGCGCGACTATTACCACGCTCAGGTGGCCCGCGAGGCGGCCGAGCGCGGCTTCCTCAGCGGCGAGGGCGAGAGCGACGCGCAGTCGGACCCGTTCCACGAAGACGAGGAGGACGCGGATGCGCGGCAGCAGCAGCAGCACCGCGCGCAGCACCCGACCGCAGCCGCGGGCGGTGGCCTTGCCGTTGCTGCCGAGCCCGCGGACGAGTTTGAAAGCTTCCAAGAGCCCGCGGCGACGGAGCAGCTGGCACGCCTGGAGCGTCTCGCACAGCCTGGCAAGAGCGGCTCCAGCGACGAGGACGAGGACGAAGAGGCCGAGGCGCCGCTCGACGCGCAGGTCGGTGGCAAGACGGACCGCTACAGGGCCGGCCGTGGGGCACAGGACAGCAGCTACGACGCCACGCACGGTGGTGACGCCGCCGCCTCTGACAACGAGTCGGATGAGCGGCCACTAACGCCGTCTGCGACTGCCGGGCCGCAGCGTGCGGCAGGCCGCCCCCAGCAGCAGCAACAACAGCAGGCGAGCGCCGCGGGTGAGGAGGAAGAAGAGGTGGTGATGGATGAGGCGGCGGTGGCGGCAGCGCAGGCAGCCAAGGCGGCACGTGCGGCGCGTCTGCAGCGACAGGCGGGCCGTGGCCGCTCAGCGGAGCCTCCCCAACCCGCACCTGCTGCTCAAACCCCTTCTGCTGAGGAAGAAGAAGAGGACGACGAGGCGGCACTGCAGCCCACGGCGCTCTTCGGACCGTCGCGCACTGCTGGCCGTGTGCGCTATGGCGCAACTCCCGAAGGCGGAGAGGCCGGCACCGCAGTGAGCTCCGAGAAGGATGAGGAGGAAGACGAAGAGGAACCGCTGCAGGCGCACGCTGAGGAGGGGCCGAGGCGTGCAGCGGGCCGCGTGCGGTACGGCGCCACTCCCGAGGCCGGCGAGGGCCGCCCGTCAGACGAGGAGAGCGACGAGGAGGAAGAAGAGCCGCTGCGGCCGCTGGCGGAGGCGGGCCCGAAGCGCGCCACGGGACGCCCTCGCAAGACCGTCACCCCCGAGGCGGGCGAAGGCCGTCCGTCCGAGGATGAGGGGGCGGATGAGGAGGAGGAGGCGCTGCAGCCGAGCGCCACGGCCGGCCCCCGCCGCTCTGCCGGGCCGCACCGCGCTGCAGGAGCCCACGAGGCGGCTGACAGCGGAGTAGCCGCTCCCGACGACGAAGACGAGGAGGACGCCCTCACTTCCGATGTGGCTGCTGGGCCGAAGCGTGCGGCAGGTCGGCCACGCGGCTCCGCCCCCGCTGCAGCAGCTGGTGAAGGACACGGCGCTCCTGAAGAAGAAGAGGAGGAGGCGATGCACCCCTCGCAGGGGCAGCGTGGTCTGACGGCCGCCGCCGCTCCCGCTTCGGGCTCAGAGCCGCCCACCTTCGCGGTGATGGCGGAGGAGGATCAAATCTTCTCCGACGCCGACGACGGCGAGGACGCCTTGTGGCCCTCCGCACTCTTCGGGCCCTCGCGCGCAGCGGGCCGTCCAGACAACAGCACCACCCACGGCGAAGAGGCGATGGAGGAGGCGGCAGCGGCGCTGGCGGAACACGAAGACGAGGAGGAGGAGGAGGCGCTGCGTCCCGCACTGGGAGAAGGCCCGCGGCGTGCGACAGGGCAGCCGCGCAGTGCAGCCGCGCCAGCCGCCGGCGAGAACCGTCCGTCCGATGGCGAGGAGGAAGAGAGTGAGGAGGAGGAGCCGCTGCAGCCGAGCGCCATAACGGGTCCTCGCCGCGCTGCGGGGCGTCCGCGTGCGGAAGATGGCCTTCAGGCCGGTGCTTCACGAGACGCCGCAGAGGACGAGAACGAGGAGGAGGAGGAGGAGGCTGTGACGCCGTCCTCGCTTGCTTCAGGCCCGAAGCGTGCCGCCGGTCTGCCTCCCCGCTCCACCGACGCCTTCACAGCTGGGGAGCCGCCCTCAGCGGAGCAGCCCGTCAGCAGCACCCGCCCGCTCGCCCGTGCCCAGAGCGACTACGTTCGGGGCAACAAGCGGCACATCTCCCCGCACGACCGTCCTGAATTGGCGGCCAGTGCGGAGGCGGTGCGGGGACAGCTCAACGACTCTGCGAAGCGCACACAGGGCAGAGCAGCAGCAGCAGCAGCTGGCAAGACACGGTACGACGATGAAGAGGATGAAGTGGAAATGGACGACGCCGCCGTCGCGGCTGCGCGGCAGGCAAAGGCCGCCCGTGAGGTACGGCTGGAAAAGGAGCGGCTGCGGCTTGAGCGGGAGCGCAGTCGCGCACCAGCGGCTCCGCAGCTCATCCCGAGCCCACAGCGGCAGCACGCGGCAGACGACGAGGACGAGGAGGAAGACGAGGAGGAACCGCTGCAGGCGCTCGCTGAGGAGGGGCCGAGGCGTGCAGCGGGCCGCGTGCGGTACGGCGCCACTCCCGAGGCCGGCGAGGGCCGCCCGTCAGACGAGGAGAGCGATGAGGAAGAAAAGCCGCTGCGGCCGCTGGCGGAGGCGGGCCCGAAGCGCGCCACGGGACGCCCTCGCAAGACCGTCACCCCCGAAGCAGGCGAAGGCCGCCCGTCCGAGGATGAGGAGGAGGAGGCGCTGCAGCCGAGCGCCACAGCCGGTCCCCGCCGCTCTGCCGGGCCGCACCGCGCTGCAGGAGCCCACGAGGCGGCTGACAGCGGAGCAGCCGCTCCCGACGACGAAGACGTGGAGGACGCCCTCACCCCCGATGCGGCTGCCGGGCCGAAGCGTGCGGCAGGTCGGCCACGCGGCTCCGCTCCCGCTGCAGCAGCTGGCGAGGGATACGGCGCTCCTGAAGAAGAGGAGGAGGAGGCGATGCCGGACCAGGAAGGTGATCGCCGCCGCCACGCCGCTGCCCGCCCTCCACAAAAAGACGACTCTCGACGCACGTCAGGTGAGGGCGATGAGGAGGAGGAGGCGGTGGTGCTCGACGAGGCAACCGCGGCGGCAGTGCAGGCAGCCAAGGCGGCCCGCGAGCTCCGTCTGGCACGCGAGCAGGGCAGGTTGGAGCGCGAGCGCGCGCGTGCCGCCCTCGTCCCGCCGTCCCCCACACCTGAGCCGGCGGAGACGCCCGAGGCGGAGGAGGAGGCGCTGCGGCCGACGGCGCTCTTCGGCCCGCAACGTGCCACGGGGCGGCCAGAGAGCGCGGCGGAGCAGGAGGCGGCGGACGCGCTGCTCGGCACGCCGTCAAACGCGAACAGCGACGAGGACGAAGAGGAACCGCTGCAGGCGCTCGCCGGAGAGGGGCCGAGGCGTGCAGCGGGCCGCGTGCGGTACGGCGCCACTCCTGAAGCGGGCGAAGGCCGTCCGTCCGAGGATGAGGAGGCGGACGACGAGGAGGAGGAAGAGCCACTGCAGCCGAGTGCCACGCGTGGGCCGCGTCGAGCGGCGGGTCGTCCACATGACGTCGACGGCCCAGCTGCCTCGGAGCGCGGCAGCGTGCGGCGGCAGCGGGGACCGAGCACGGCCGGCGAGAGCGGCAGCAGCGACGATGGGACGCCTCTCGTGCCCGCACTCGGCAGCCGTGGCGACCCCTACCATATTGGCCACACAAAGCCGCAGGACTACGAGGCACGCGAGGCGCGAGAGAGTGTGCCGCTGACACCCGGCCTCGACGGCGAGGAGCCGCTGGACCCGTCGCTCATGCGGTCGCCCCGTACCCGCGCTGCCCGCCTGCGCAAGCAGAGCGACCCGCTCGCCGGAGAGGAGCGGCCGACGCCGGAGCCGCGGGACAGCAGTGAGGAGCCGCTGCGGCCCTCGTACAGCCACGGCCCGGTTCCGAGCAGCGCGTCTCCGCAGGACCCGCGACAGAAGTACGCGGCCGACTTCGCCGAGAGCAGCGCGACGACCGACGAGAGCGACGACGACGATGAAGAGCCGCTGGTGCCGGTGCTGGGCAGCCGCAACGCGAACCTCTACCGTAGTGGCCACCGCAGGCCGCAAGATATCGAGGCAGAGGAGGCGCGCGACGACGCACCGGATTCCAATGCGAGTGACACGAGCGACGTGTTGAAGCCGCGTGTCAGCAGTGGACCGAAGCGGGCACGCGGACAGGGCCAGCGGCCGCGCGAGATGGTGGCCGATGAAGAGGGCCACGTCGCCACATCTGCGGGCAGCGATGCAGAGGATGACGAGGACCCGCTGGCACCGGGACTGGCGAAGCAGCCCCGCACCCGCAGCGCGCAGCCGCGTCGCACATCAGACCCCATGGCGGCGGAGGAGCAGCCGGACTGGGAAAGCAACCAGAACAGCGATGCGGAGGAGCCGTTGGGGTCGCAGGTGCACAAGCCGCGCAAGACGAGCAAGCCCCACCCACGAGGAACCGCCGGACCGGAGGCAACCGCGCAGGGCGACAGCGACGACGACGGCCTCGACTCTGATGTCCCGCTGCAGGTCGGCTTCCTGTACGGCCCTACCCGCCACGCCACCGGCGACCCCTCCAACACCGCAGCCCCGGTAGCCGAAGACGCCGCCACCCGCGGCTCCACATCAAGCACGGCGAGCAGCGAGGAAGCGCCGCTGGAGGTGCGGCTGACGCGTGACGGACCACTGCGCAGCACCGCCCACCGCAGGGGAGAGGAGATGCTGGCCAGCGAGGCAGGCACGAGTGCTGACGAGGCCACCGACACCGACGTCGAGGAGCCCCTTGCTCAACTCGCGGAGGGACACAAGCGCAGGCGCGCCACCGGACCTTTGCCTCGTCCACGTGGACACGCCGCGGACGACGGCGCCGATGCTGCACCGTCCGAGGCGGACGAGGAGGACGTCGAGGAGCCGCTGAACCCCCTGCTGCGGCCTTCCACAAAGCGCAAGGCCGCCCGCGGTCTCCCAGCAGAGGGCCCGGAGGCAGAGGAGGCGCAGTCGGCCGCCCCCACCACGCCGAGCTCCGACGAGTCCCTCGTTCTCTCCCCATCGTACGACCGCACACAGCCGAAGCGCGGCGTCCAGGCGCAGCGCACGCCTTCCTTTTCCATCGAGTTGGAGAACCCTGCGTCGCACACACCGATGCAGAAGTCCCTGCGGCAACAACCGATTCAGCAGGCTCCCAACGCTGCCGGCCATCGCCTGAGCACCACGCTGGCAGAAATGGAAGAAGTTGCACCCACCGCAGTGGCCAGCAAAGGCACCCTCCCTAGCGTGCCCATTGCCCAGCACACCGCCGTCCCCGCTCCGTCTCCGCGCTCCGCTGCCGATACGGCACCCGCAGCAGACGTTCACCAACCTGCCGTCGTCGCACTTGGGGCAAGAGCTGATGACTCTCCTCACGCTTTGGAGAACGCGCTGCACCAGCCCGGCGACGAGAACGAGCCCGCGGACAGCAACGCAGTGCGTGAGCACCCGATGGGCGAGCCCGGCGATGACGAGCACAAGCCGCTGGAGAACGTGCTGGAGGAGCCCTACGTGGCAGAGATCCCGACGGAGGAACCACCGGCTGAAGGCGCTCCGCGTGACCTGCCGGAGGAGCCGAGCAGCGCTCAGCCAGACGTTGCCCGCCTCGCCGAGCACCCGATGGGTGAGTCGGGTGACGACGACCAGAAGCCGCTGGAGAATGCGCTGGACGAGGCACCGGGTCAGGAGGTCGGCGAGGTGCACGCAGTGAAGAACGTGCCGCTGGAGCAGAGGCCACCGCACTCGCAAGACCACGTGGCAAGTGCAACCCCCAACCCTGCTGACGTGGCAGAGCTTCCCGAGCACCGCCTCGGCGAGCCCGGCGATGACGAGCACAAGCCACTGGAGAATGCGCTGCACCAGCCCGGCGACGAGAACGAGCCCGCGGACAGCAACGCAGTGCGTGAGCACCCGATGGGCGAGCCTGGTGATGACGAGCACAAGCCGCTGGAGAATGCGCTGCACCAGCCCGGCGACGAGAACGAGCCCGCGGACAGCAACGCAGTGCGTGAGCACCCGATGGGCGAGCCCGGCGATGACGAGCACAAGCCGCTGGAGAACGTGCTGGAGGAGCCCTACGTGGCAGAGATCCCGACGGAGGAACCACCGGCTGAAGGCGCTCCGCGTGACCTGCCGGAGGAGCCGAGCAGCGCTCAGCCAGACGTTGCCCGCCTCGCCGAGCACCCGATGGGTGAGTCGGGTGACGACGACCAGAAGCCGCTGGAGAATGCGCTGGACGAGGCACCGGGTCAGGAGGTCGGCGAGGTGCACGCAGTGAAGAACGTGCCGCTGGAGCAGAGGCCACCGCACTCGCAAGACCACGTGGCAAGTGCAACCCCCAACCCTGCTGACGTTGCGGAGCTTCCCGAGCACCGCCTCGGCGAGCCTGGCGATGACGAGCACAAGCCACTGGAGAACGCGCTGCACCAGCCCGGAGACGAGAACGAGCCCGCGGACAGCAACGCAGTGCGTGAGCACCCGATGGGCGAGCCCGGCGATGACGAGCACAAGCCACTGGAGAACGCGCTGCACCAGCCCGGAGACGAGAACGAGCCCGCGGACAGCAACGCAGTGCGTGAGCACCCGATGGGCGAGCCCGGCGATGACGAGCACAAGCCACTGGAGAACGCGCTGCACCAGCCCGGAGACGAGAACGAGCCCGCGGACAGCAACGCAGTGCGTGAGCACCCGATGGGCGAGCCCGGCGATGACGAGCACAAGCCGCTGGAGAATGCGCTGCACCAGCCCGGCGACGAGAACGAGCCCGCGGACAGCAACGCAGTGCGTGAGCACCCGATGGGCGAGCCCGGCGATGACGAGCACAAGCCACTGGAGAACGCGCTGCACCAGCCCGGAGACGAGAACGAGCCCGCGGACAGCAACGCAGTGCGTGAGCACCCGATGGGCGAGCCCGGCGATGACGAGCACAAGCCGCTGGAGAATGCGCTGCACCAGCCCGGCGACGAGAACGAGCCCGCGGACAGCAACGCAGTGCGTGAGCACCCGATGGGCGAGCCCGGCGATGACGAGCACAAGCCGCTGGAGAACGTGCTGGAGGAGCCCTACGTGGCAGAGATCCCGACGGAGGAACCACCGGCTGAAGGCGCTCCGCGTGACCTGCCGGAGGAGCCGAGCAGCGCTCAGCCAGACGTTGCCCGCCTCGCCGAGCACCCGATGGGTGAGTCGGGTGACGACGACCAGAAGCCGCTGGAGAATGCGCTGGACGAGGCACCGGGTCAGGAGGTCGGCGAGGTGCACGCAGTGAAGAACGTGCCGCTGGAGCAGAGGCCACCGCACTCGCAAGACCACGTGGCAAGTGCAACCCCCAACCCTGCTGACGTTGCGGAGCTTCCCGAGCACCGCCTCGGCGAGCCTGGCGATGACGAGCACAAGCCACTGGAGAACGCGCTGCACCAGCCCGGAGACGAGAACGAGCCCGCGGACAGCAACGCAGTGCGTGAGCACCCGATGGGCGAGCCTGGTGATGACGAGCACAAGCCGCTGGAGAATGCGCTGCACCAGCCCGGAGACGAGAACGAGCCCGCGGACAGCAACGCAGTGCGTGAGCACCCGATGGGCGAGCCCGGCGATGACGAGCACAAGCCACTGGAGAATGCGCTGCACCAGCCCGGAGACGAGAACGAGCCCGCGGACAGCAACGCAGTGCGTGAGCACCCGATGGGCGAGCCTGGTGATGACGAGCACAAGCCGCTGGAGAATGCGCTGCACCAGCCCGGCGACGAGAACGAGCCCGCGGACAGCAACGCAGTGCGTGAGCACCCGATGGGCGAGCCCGGCGATGACGAGCACAAGCCGCTGGAGAATGCGCTGCACCAGCCCGGCGACGAGAACGAGCCCGCGGACAGCAACGCAGTGCGTGAGCACCCGATGGGCGAGCCCGGTGATGACGAGCACAAGCCACTGGAGAATGCGCTGCACCAGCCCGGAGACGAGAACGAGCCCGCAGACAGCAACGCAGTGCGTGAGCACCCGATGGGCGAGCCTGGTGATGACGAGCACAAGCCACTGGAGAACATGCTGCACCAGCCCGGCGACGAGAACGAGCCCGCGGACAGCAACGCAGTGCGTGAGCACCCGATGGGCGAGCCTGGTGATGACGAGCACAAGCCGCTGGAGAATGCGCTGCACCAGCCCGGAGACGAGAACGAGCCTGCGGACAGCAACGCGGTGCGTGAGCACCCGATGGGCGAGCCTGGTGATGACGAGCACAAGCCACTGGAGAACATGCTGCACCAGCCCGGCGACGAGAACGAGCCCGCAGACAGCAACGCAGTGCGTGAGCACCCGATGGGCGAGCCCGGCGATGACGAGCACAAGCCACTGGAGAATGCGCTGCACCAGCCCGGAGACGAGAACGAGCCCGCAGACAGCAACGCAGTGCGTGAGCACCCGATGGGCGAGCCCGGCGATGACGAGCACAAGCCGCTGGAGAATGCGCTGCACCAGCCCGGAGACGAGAACGAGCCTGCGGACAGCAACGCGGTGCGTGAGCACCCGATGGGCGAGCCTGGTGATGACGAGCACAAGCCACTGGAGAACATGCTGCACCAGCCCGGCGACGAGAACGAGCCCGCGGACAGCAACGCAGTGCGTGAGCACCCGATGGGCGAGCCCGGCGATGACGAGCACAAGCCACTGGAGAATGCGCTGCACCAGCCCGGAGACGAGAACGAGCCCGCAGACAGCAACGCAGTGCGTGAGCACCCGATGGGCGAGCCTGGTGATGACGAGCACAAGCCGCTGGAGAATGCGCTGCACCAGCCCGGCGACGAGAACGAGCCCGCGGACAGCAACGCAGTGCGTGAGCACCCGATGGGCGAGCCTGGTGATGACGAGCACAAGCCGCTGGAGAATGCGCTGCACCAGCCCGGAGACGAGAACGAGCCCGCGGACAGCAACGCGGTGCGTGAGCACCCGATGGGCGAGCCCGGCGATGACGAGCACAAGCCGCTGGAGAATGCGCTGCACCAGCCCGGCGACGAGAACGAGCCCGCGGACAGCAACGCAGTGCGTGAGCACCCGATGGGCGAGCCTGGTGATGACGAGCACAAGCCACTGGAGAACGCGCTGCACCAGCCCGGAGACGAGAACGAGCCCGCGGACAGCAACGCAGTGCGTGAGCACCCGATGGGCGAGCCTGGTGATGACGAGCACAAGCCACTGGAGAACGCGCTGCACCAGCCCGGAGACGAGAACGAGCCCGCGGACAGCAACGCAGTGCGTGAGCACCCGATGGGCGAGCCCGGCGATGACGAGCACAAGCCACTGGAGAATGCGCTGCACCAGCCCGGCGACGAGAACGAGCCCGCGGACAGCAACGCAGTGCGTGAGCACCCGATGGGCGAGCCTGGTGATGACGAGCACAAGCCGCTGGAGAATGCGCTGCACCAGCCCGGCGACGAGAACGAGCCCGCGGACAGCAACGCAGTGCGTGAGCACCCGATGGGCGAGCCTGGTGATGACGAGCACAAGCCACTGGAGAACGCGCTGCACCAGCCCGGAGACGAGAACGAGCCCGCGGACAGCAACGCAGTGCGTGAGCACCCGATGGGCGAGCCTGGTGATGACGAGCACAAGCCACTGGAGAACATGCTGCACCAGCCCGGCGACGAGAACGAGCCCGCGGACAGCAACGCAGTGCGTGAGCACCCGATGGGCGAGCCTGGTGATGACGAGCACAAGCCACTGGAGAACATGCTGCACCAGCCCGGCGACGAGAACGAGCCCGCGGACAGCAACGCAGTGCGTGAGCACCCGATGGGCGAGCCTGGTGATGACGAGCACAAGCCACTGGAGAACATGCTGCACCAGCCCGGCGACGAGAACGAGCCCGCGGACAGCAACGCAGTGCGTGAGCACCCGATGGGCGAGCCTGGTGATGACGAGCACAAGCCGCTGGAGAATGCGCTGCACCAGCCCGGCGACGAGAACGAGCCCGCGGACAGCAACGCAGTGCGTGAGCACCCGATGGGCGAGCCCGGCGATGACGAGCACAAGCCGCTGGAGAATGCGCTGCACCAGCCTGGCGACGAGAACGAGCCCGCGGACAGCAACGCAGTGCGTGAGCACCCGATGGGCGAGCCCGGCGATGACGAGCACAAGCCGCTGGAGAACGTGCTGGAGGAGCCCTACGTGGCAGAGATCCCGACGGAGGAACCACCGGCTGAAGGCGCTCCGCGTGACCTGCCGGAGGAGCCGAGCAGCGCTCAGCCAGACGTTGCCCGCCTCGCCGAGCACCCGATGGGTGAGTCGGGTGACGACGACCAGAAGCCGCTGGAGAATGCGCTGGACGAGGACACGGAGCATCCGGAAAAAACGCGAGTTCATGCGGTGCAGGAGCAAGCTTTATCTCATGATGGTGCTGCGGCGCCGGGGGAGCTTGAACACGGTGCAAAAGCGTGTGAGGCTCTGGTGGGTGAAGTGAGAGAACATCCGCTGCATGGCATGAGTGGCGAAGACGACGAGGAGAAGGAGGGTGGACTGCAGGAGAAGCCAACGAAGCGCCAGCAGCGCCGCCGCAGCCAATCCTTGGGTTCGTCTACCACGTTTACCGCTCTTCCAGAGGACGAAGTCGGAGAGCTGAGGGACACGGACCAGCAGCTGCCCACTCAGCCGCTGGATAAGATGGTCGCCGGCGTTGCAGCGGTGCCGGAGCGAGAGCTGGCTCACGAAATGAGTAATGAAGAGGCTGGACTGGAGTCTTCGATGAATGAGAAGCCAACGAAGCGGCAACCACGCCGGCGCAGTCAATCCTTGGGCTCTTCCACAACCTTCACCGCTCTTCCGGAAGACGAAGTCGGAGAGTTGAGGGACACAGATGAACAGCTGCCTGAGCATCCGCTCGACAGAATGGTCGCGGGTGTGGCAGCGGTGCCGGAGCGAGAGCTCACGCACGACGCGAACAACGAAGGTGCCGGGCCTGAGACGACGATGCACGAGAAGCCAACGAAGCGCCAGCAGCGGCGTCGAAGCCAATCCTTGGGTTCATCCACCACCTTCACCGCTCTTCCAGAGGACGAAGTTGGAGAGCTGAGGGACACGGACCAGCAGCTGCCCAGTCAGCCGCTGGATAAGATGGTCGCCGGCGTGGCAGCGGTGCCGGAGCACGACCTCGTGCACGATGTCCCAGAAGAAGTCGCCGAGAAGGAGGCGGCGATGCACCACAAACCAACGAAGACTCGCAGTCGCCAGCGTGGGCAGTCGATGACGTCCTCCGCAATGTTCGCCGAGATTCCTGAGGAAGACCAACCAACGGAGCTGGTAGAGGATGACGAGCCCCTCCCATCCAAGCCGCTATCCAGATCTCCCGCGCCACTCTACGCTACCCTGCCAGACACCTACTACGAGCAGCTCCAAGCCCTCCACGAGAATCTTGTAGCTCAAGACGATTCATCAAAGCTAAACCAGATCACTGCCGTGGAGGAGCAGATGAAGGACCGCGCGGACCAGCTGCACGACGACGACCAGCGTGCCGAGGCGGCGCGTGGCCGCGCGCGCGAGGCGGTGCTGCAGCAGCACCCCTTCCTGCCGGAGGAGATGCGCGGCATCGCGCTGGAGGACCTGCCGCTGTACGACGACGATGAGTTCGCCAGCGCGGCGCAGGAGCACGCGCGCCTTGCCGCGGACCCCGAGCGCAACGCCGACGCGCTGCGGGCGGCGGAGGAGCAGATGAAGGACCGCGCCGCGAAGCTTGCCGACGAGGCAGCAGCCGAGGAGCAGGAGCTGCACGACAAGCTGCCGTTCGTGACGGTGTCCAAGGTGCCGCTGCGCGACCTGGGCCTGGAGTCGGTGCCGGAGTTCGCGGCGCTGCTTGCGCAGTACGAGGAGCTGGCCAAGGACCCCGCGACGGCGCAGGGCCCGGAGGCGAAGCGGCTGGAGAAGGCGATGGACGAGCTGGCCAAGCTGCTGGCCTTCGACGAGGCGGCGGCGGCGCAGTGCGAGGCGCTGAAGGAGGCCGACCTGCACGACCGCTTCCCCTTCCTGCCGGAGCAGCCGGTGCCGGGCATGCCGCTGGCGGAGGCCGGGCTCATGGAGGACCCCGAGTTCCGCCAGCTGGCCAACGAGCTGGCCGACCTGCGCGAGGACCCGAGCACGGCGCCGCAGTCGCTGCGCGCTGCCGAGGAGCAGCTTGCCGAGCGTGCCGCGGAGGTGGCGGCGGAGAAGCTGCGCGCCACGGAGGAGGCGCAGGCGCAGTACCCGTTCCTGCCGAAGCGTGTGGGCAGCGTGCCGTTGGGCAGCTTGCCGCTGAAGCAGGACGAGACATTCCAGGAGCTGGTGGCCGAGCGTGCGCCGCTGCTGGCGGACGAGCAGGCCAACGCCGAGCCCATCCGCGCGATCGACGAGAAGCTGCGCGACCGCGCCGCCGAGCTGGCCAAGCAGCACACCGAGCTGAAGGCCCTCCACGACGCCGAGAACGAAGACGTGCGTGCGCACAACCCGTTCCTGCCGCACAACGACGTGCGTGGCGTGCCGCTGCGCGAGCTGGGCCTGCCGCAGGACGCGGACTTCGAGGGCAAGCGCCTGCAGCGTCTGCGCCTGATGGAGCAGCCCGACCGCAACGCAGCCGCCATCGAGGACGTCGCGGGCGCAGCTGCGCGACCGTGGCCGAGGAGCCGGCGCGCGAGAAGCCGCGGGGGGGGGGGGGGGAGAGGGGAAAACCCCCCCCCCAAAAAGAGGGGGGGGGGGGGGGGGGGGGGGGGGGGGGGGGGGGGGGGAGGAGGAGGAAAAGAGGGGGGGGGGGGAGGGGGGGGCGGGGGGGGGGGAAGGGGCGGGAAAAAGGGGGGGGCCGGGGGGGGGGGGGAGGAGAAGAAAGACGGGGGGGACGGCCCGCCCCGAAGTGAAGCCGGCGGAGGTGGCGCGCGAGCTGGTGCGGTCCAACCCCATGTGCGCGCCGTACGTGCCCCCCCCCCCCCCCAAAAGCCCCCCCCCCAAACCGGCGGCCGCGCGCCCCGCCCCCCCCCCCACCCCCCCCCCACCCAACCCCCCCCCCGCCCCCCCGGGGGAAAAAAAAACCCCCCCCCCCCCCGGGGGGGGGAAAAAAAAAACAACCCCCCCCCCCGCCCCCCCCGCCCCCCCCCCCCCAAAGGGAGAGGCCGGGGGGGGGGGGGGGGGGGGGGGGAGAAAAAAAAGGAGGAGGAGGCGGACGTCGTGCCGCGGCTGTCGGGCACGGAGGTGCGTGACCCGTACTACGAGCAGCTGGCGGCGCTGCGCGACACCCTCGTGGAGGCTGGCCGCGACGCCAACGCGGACAAGATCACCGCCGTGGAGGAGCAGATGAAGGACCGCGCAGACCAGCTGCACGACGACGACCAGCGTGCCGAGGCGGCGCGTGGCCGCGCGCGCGAGGCGGTGCTGCAGCAGCACCCCTTCCTGCCGGAGGAGATGCGCGGCATCGCGCTGGAGGACCTGCCGCTGTACGACGACGATGAGTTCGCCAGCGCGGCGCAGGAGCACGCGCGCCTTGCCGCGGACCCCGAGCGCAACGCCGACGCGCTGCGGGCGGCGGAGGAGCAGATGAAGGACCGCGCCGCGAAGCTTGCCGACGAGGCAGCAGCCGAGGAGCAGGAGCTGCACGACAAGCTGCCGTTCGTGACGGTGTCCAAGGTGCCGCTGCGCGACCTGGGCCTGGAGTCGGTGCCGGAGTTCGCGGCGCTGCTTGCGCAGTACGAGGAGCTGGCCAAGGACCCCGCGACGGCGCAGGGCCCGGAGGCGAAGCGGCTGGAGAAGGCGATGGACGAGCTGGCCAAGCTGCTGGCCTTCGACGAGGCGGCGGCGGCGCAGTGCGAGGCGCTGAAGGAGGCCGACCTGCACGACCGCTTCCCCTTCCTGCCGGAGCAGCCGGTGCCGGGCATGCCGCTGGCGGAGGCCGGGCTCATGGAGGACCCCGAGTTCCGCCAGCTGGCCAACGAGCTGGCCGACCTGCGCGAGGACCCGAGCACGGCGCCGCAGTCGCTGCGCGCTGCCGAGGAGCAGCTTGCCGAGCGTGCCGCGGAGGTGGCGGCGGAGAAGCTGCGCGCCACGGAGGAGGCGCAGGCGCAGTACCCGTTCCTGCCGAAGCGTGTGGGCAGCGTGCCGTTGGGCAGCTTGCCGCTGAAGCAGGACGAGACATTCCAGGAGCTGGTGGCCGAGCGCGCGCCGCTGCTGGCGGACGAGCAGGCCAACGCCGAGCCCATCCGCGCGATCGACGAGAAGCTGCGCGACCGCGCCGCCGAGCTGGCCAAGCAGCACACCGAGCTGAAGGCCCTCCACGACGCCGAGAACGAAGACGTGCGTGCGCACAACCCGTTCCTGCCGCACAACGACGTGCGTGGCGTGCCGCTGCGCGAGCTGGGCCTGCCGCAGGACGCGGACTTCGAGGGCAAGCGCCTGCAGCGTCTGCGCCTGATGGAGCAGCCCGACCGCAACGCAGCCGCCATCGAGGACGTCGAGGGCCAGCTGCGCGACCGTGCCGAGGAGCTGGCGCGCGAGAAGCTGCGTGCGGAGGAGGAGGAGCTGGCCAAGCACCCCTTCCTCAAGAAGCCGGCGGGTGCGCCGCTGCTGACGTCGCTGGGCGTGCCGCAGGACGAGCAGTTCCAGGAGCTGGCGGCGCAGCACGCGTCGCTGGCCGAGGACCCGGTGCGCAACGCGGAGCCGCTGCGTGCCGTGGAGGAGGCGATGCAGGACCGCGTGGACGCGCTGGCCGCCAAGGACGCCGAGGAGGCGCTGAAGCCGGCGGAGGTGGCGCGCGAGCTGGTGCGGTCCAACCCCATGTGCGCGCCGTACGTGCACCCCGCCGTCCCCAAGGATGCGGCCTTCAGCGAGCTGGCGGCGCTGCGTGACACGCTGCTCAGCGACCCGGAGGCCAACGCGGAGCCGCTGCGCGCCGTGGAGGAGGACATGCACCACCGTGCCGTGGAGGTGGCGGCAAAGCACAAGCGCCGCTCGCGGCCGGAGCGTCTGGGCTCCAGCATGGAGATGTCGGCGGTGGAGCCGGAGGAGGCCGGCGAGCTGAAGGAGGACGAGGCGGACGTCGTGCCGCGGCTGTCGGGCACGGAGGTGCGTGACCCGTACTACGAGCAGCTGGCGGCGCTGCGCGACACCCTCGTGGAGGCTGGCCGCGACGCCAACGCGGACAAGATCCGCGGCGTGGAGGAGCAGATGAAGGACCGCGCGGACCAGCTGCACGACGACGACCAGCGTGCCGAGGCGGCGCGTGGCCGCGCGCGCGAGGCGATGCTGCAGCAGCACCCCTTCCTGCCGGAGGAGATGCGCGGCATCGCGCTGGAGGACCTGCCGCTGTACGACGACGACGAGTTCGCCAGCGCGGCGCAGGAGCACGCGCGCCTTGCCGCGGACCCCGAGCGCAACGCCGACGCGCTGCGGGCGGCGGAGGAGCAGATGAAGGACCGCGCCGCGAAGCTTGCCGACGAGGCAGCAGCCGAGGAGCAGGAGCTGCACGACAAGCTGCCGTTCGTGACGGTGTCCAAGGTGCCGCTGCGCGACCTGGGCCTGGAGTCGGTGCCGGAGTTCGCGGCGCTGCTTGCGCAGTACGAGGAGCTGGCCAAGGACCCCGCGACGGCGCAGGGCCCGGAGGCGAAGCGGCTGGAGAAGGCGATGGACGAGCTGGCCAAGCTGCTGGCCTTCGACGAGGCGGCGGCGGCGCAGTGCGAGGCGCTGAAGGAGGCCGACCTGCACGACCGCTTCCCCTTCCTGCCGGAGCAGCCGGTGCCGGGCGTGCCGCTGGCGGAGGCCGAGCTCATGGAGGACCCCGAGTTCCGCAAGCTGGCCAACGAGCTGGCCGACCTGCGCGAGGACCCGAGCACGACGCCGCAGTCGCTGCGCGCTGCCGAGGAGCAGCTTGCCGAGCGTGCCGCGGAGGTGGCGGCGGAGAAGCTGCGCGCCACGGAGGAGGCGCAGGCGCAGTACCCGTTCCTGCCGAAGCGTGTGGACGGCGTGCTGTTGAGCGACTTGCCGCTGAAGCAGGACGAGACATTCCAGGAGCTGGTGGCCGAGCGTGCGCCGCTGCTGGCGGACGAGCAGGCCAACGCCGAGCCCATCCGCGCGATCGACGAGAAGCTGCGCGACCGCGCCGCCGAGCTGGCCAAGCAGCACACCGAGCTGCAGGCCCTCCACGACGCCGAGAACGAAGACGTGCGTGCGCACAACCCGTTCCTGCCGCACAACGACGTGCGTGGCGTGCCGCTGCGCGAGCTGGGCCTGCCGCAGGACGCGGACTTCGAGGGCAAGCGCCTGCAGCGTCTGCGCCTGATGGAGCAGCCCGACCGCAACGCAGCCGCCATCGAGGACGTCGAGGGCCAGCTGCGCGACCGTGCCGAGGAGCTGGCGCGCGAGAAGCTGCGTGCGGAGGAGGAGGAGCTGGCCAAGCACCCCTTCCTCAAGAAGCCGGCGGGTGCGCCGCTGCTGACGTCGCTGGGCGTGCCGCAGGACGAGCAGTTCCAGGAGCTGGCGGCGCAGCACGCGTCGCTGGCCGAGGACCCGGTGCGCAACGCGGAGCCGCTGCGTGCCGTGGAGGAGGCGATGCAGGACCGCGTGGACGCGCTGGCCGCCAAGGACGCCGAGGAGGCGCTGAAGCCGGCGGAGGTGGCGCGCGAGCTGGTGCGGTCCAACCCCATGTGCGCGCCGTACGTGCACCCCGCCGTCCCCAAGGACGCGGCCTTCAGCGAGCTGGCGGCGCTGCGTGACACGCTGCTCAGCGACCCGGAGGCCAACGCGGAGCCGCTGCGCGCCGTGGAGGAGGACATGCACCACCGTGCCGTGGAGGTGGCGGCAAAGCACAAGCGCCGCTCGCGGCCGGAGCGCCTGGGCTCCAGCATGGAGATGTCGGCGGTGGAGCCGGAGGAGGCCGGCGAGCTGAAGGAGGACGAGGCGGACGTCGTGCCGCGGCTGTCGGGCACGGAGGTGCGTGACCCGTACTACGAGCAGCTGGCGGCGCTGCGCGACACCCTCGTGGAGGCTGGCCGCGACGCCAACGCGGACAAGATCACCGCCGTGGAGGAGCAGATGAAGGACCGCGCAGACCAGCTGCACGACGACGACCAGCGTGCCGAGGCGGCGCGTGGCCGCGCGCGCGAGGCGGTGCTGCAGCAGCACCCCTTCCTGCCGGAGGAGATGCGCGGCATCGCGCTGGAGGACCTGCCGCTGTACGACGACGACGAGTTCGCCAGCGCGGCGCAGGAGCACGCGCGCCTTGCCGCGGACCCCGAGCGCAACGCCGACGCGCTGCGGGCGGCGGAGGAGCAGATGAAGGACCGCGCCGCGAAGCTTGCCGACGAGGCAGCAGCCGAGGAGCAGGAGCTGCACGACAAGCTGCCGTTCGTGACGGTGTCCAAGGTGCCGCTGCGCGACCTGGGCCTGGAGTCGGTGCCGGAGTTCGCGGCGCTGCTTGCGCAGTACGAGGAGCTGGCCAAGGACCCCGCGACGGCGCAGGGCCCGGAGGCGAAGCGGCTGGAGAAGGCGATGGACGAGCTGGCCAAGCTGCTGGCCTTCGACGAGGCGGCGGCGGCGCAGTGCGAGGCGCTGAAGGAGGCCGACCTGCACGACCGCTTCCCCTTCCTGCCGGAGCAGCCGGTGCCGGGCGTGCCGCTGGCGGAGGCCGGGCTCATGGAGGACCCCGAGTTCCGCAAGCTGGCCAACGAGCTGGCCGACCTGCGCGAGGACCCGAGCACGACGCCGCAGTCGCTGCGCGCTGCCGAGGAGCAGCTTGCCGAGCGTGCCGCGGAGGTGGCGGCGGAGAAGCTGCGCGCCACGGAGGAGGCGCAGGCGCAGTACCCGTTCCTGCCGAAGCGTGTGGACGGCGTGCTGTTGAGCGACTTGCCGCTGAAGCAGGACGAGACATTCCAGGAGCTGGTGGCCGAGCGTGCGCCGCTGCTGGCGGACGAGCAGGCCAACGCCGAGCCCATCCGCGCGATCGACGAGAAGCTGCGCGACCGCGCCGCCGAGCTGGCCAAGCAGCACACCGAGCTGCAGGCCCTCCACGACGCCGAGAACGAAGACGTGCGTGCGCACAACCCGTTCCTGCCGCACAACGACGTGCGTGGCGTGCCGCTGCGCGAGCTGGGCCTGCCGCAGGACGCGGACTTCGAGGGCAAGCGCCTGCAGCGTCTGCGCCTGATGGAGCAGCCCGACCGCAACGCAGCCGCCATCGAGGACGTCGAGGGCCAGCTGCGCGACCGTGCCGAGGAGCTGGCGCGCGAGAAGCTGCGTGCGGAGGAGGAGGAGCTGGCCAAGCACCCCTTCCTCAAGAAGCCGGCGGGTGCGCCGCTGCTGACGTCGCTGGGCGTGCCGCAGGACGAGCAGTTCCAGGAGCTGGCGGCGCAGCACGCGTCGCTGGCCGAGGACCCGGTGCGCAACGCGGAGCCGCTGCGTGCCGTGGAGGAGGCGATGCAGGACCGCGTGGACGCGCTGGCCGCCAAGGACGCCGAGGAGGCGCTGAAGCCGGCGGAGGTGGCGCGCGAGCTGGTGCGGTCCAACCCCATGTGCGCGCCGTACGTGCACCCCGCCGTCCCCAAGGATGCGGCCTTCAGCGAGCTGGCGGCGCTGCGTGACACGCTGCTCAGCGACCCGGAGGCCAACGCGGAGCCGCTGCGCGCCGTGGAGGAGGACATGCACCACCGTGCCGTGGAGGTGGCGGCAAAGCACAAGCGCCGCTCGCGGCCGGAGCGTCTGGGCTCCAGCATGGAGATGTCGGCGGTGGAGCCGGAGGAGGCCGGCGAGCTGAAGGAGGACGAGGCGGACGTCGTGCCGCGGCTGTCGGGCACGGAGGTGCGCGACCCGTACTACGAGCAGCTGGCGGCGCTGCGCGACGCCCTCGTGGAGGCTGGCCGCGACGCCAACGCGGACAAGATCACCGCCGTGGAGGAGCAGATGAAGGACCGCGCAGACCAGCTGCACGACGACGACCAGCGTGCCGAGGCGGCGCGTGGCCGCGCGCGCGAGGCGATGCTGCAGCAGCACCCCTTCCTGCCGGAGGAGATGCGCGGCATCGCGCTGGAGGACCTGCCGCTGTACGACGACGACGAGTTCGCCAGCGCGGCGCAGGAGCACGCGCGCCTTGCCGCGGACCCCGAGCGCAACGCCGACGCGCTGCGGGCGGCGGAGGAGCAGATGAAGGACCGCGCCGCGAAGCTTGCCGACGAGGCAGCAGCCGAGGAGCAGGAGCTGCACGACAAGCTGCCGTTCGTGACGGTGTCCAAGGTGCCGCTGCGCGACCTGGGCCTGGAGTCGGTGCCGGAGTTCGCGGCGCTGCTTGCGCAGTACGAGGAGCTGGCCAAGGACCCCGCGACGGCGCAGGGCCCGGAGGCGAAGCGGCTGGAGAAGGCGATGGACGAGCTGGCCAAGCTGCTGGCCTTCGACGAGGCGGCGGCGGCGCAGTGCGAGGCGCTGAAGGAGGCCGACCTGCACGACCGCTTCCCCTTCCTGCCGGAGCAGCCGGTGCCGGGCGTGCCGCTGGCGGAGGCCGGGCTCATGGAGGACCCCGAGTTCCGCAAGCTGGCCAACGAGCTGGCCGACCTGCGCGAGGACCCGAGCACGACGCCGCAGTCGCTGCGCGCTGCCGAGGAGCAGCTTGCCGAGCGTGCCGCGGAGGTGGCGGCGGAGAAGCTGCGCGCCACGGAGGAGGCGCAGGCGCAGTACCCGTTCCTGCCGAAGCGTGTGGACGGCGTGCTGTTGAGCGACTTGCCGCTGAAGCAGGACGAGACATTCCAGGAGCTGGTGGCCGAGCGTGCGCCGCTGCTGGCGGACGAGCAGGCCAACGCCGAGCCCATCCGCGCGATCGACGAGAAGCTGCGCGACCGCGCCGCCGAGCTGGCCAAGCAGCACACCGAGCTGCAGGCCCTCCACGACGCCGAGAACGAAGACGTGCGTGCGCACAACCCGTTCCTGCCGCACAACGACGTGCGTGGCGTGCCGCTGCGCGAGCTGGGCCTGCCGCAGGACGCGGACTTCGAGGGCAAGCGCCTGCAGCGTCTGCGCCTGATGGAGCAGCCCGACCGCAACGCAGCCGCCATCGAGGACGTCGAGGGCCAGCTGCGCGACCGTGCCGAGGAGCTGGCGCGCGAGAAGCTGCGTGCGGAGGAGGAGGAGCTGGCCAAGCACCCCTTCCTCAAGAAGCCGGCGGGTGCGCCGCTGCTGACGTCGCTGGGCGTGCCGCAGGACGAGCAGTTCCAGGAGCTGGCGGCGCAGCACGCGTCGCTGGCCGAGGACCCGGTGCGCAACGCGGAGCCGCTGCGTGCCGTGGAGGAGGCGATGCAGGACCGCGTGGACGCGCTGGCCGCCAAGGACGCCGAGGAGGCGCTGAAGCCGGCGGAGGTGGCGCGCGAGCTGGTGCGGTCCAACCCCATGTGCGCGCCGTACGTGCACCCCGCCGTCCCCAAGGATGCGGCCTTCAGCGAGCTGGCGGCGCTGCGTGACACGCTGCTCAGCGACCCGGAGGCCAACGCGGAGCCGCTGCGCGCCGTGGAGGAGGACATGCACCACCGTGCCGTGGAGGTGGCGGCAAAGCACAAGCGCCGCTCGCGGCCGGAGCGTCTGGGCTCCAGCATGGAGATGTCGGCGGTGGAGCCGGAGGAGGCCGGCGAGCTGAAGGAGGACGAGGCGGACGTCGTGCCGCGGCTGTCGGGCACGGAGGTGCGCGACCCGTACTACGAGCAGCTGGCGGCGCTGCGCGACGCCCTCGTGGAGGCTGGCCGCGACGCCAACGCGGACAAGATCACCGCCGTGGAGGAGCAGATGAAGGACCGCGCGGACCAGCTGCACGACGACGACCAGCGTGCCGAGGCGGCGCGTGGCCGCGCGCGCGAGGCGATGCTGCAGCAGCACCCCTTCCTGCCGGAGGAGATGCGCGGCATCGCGCTGGAGGACCTGCCGCTGTACGACGACGACGAGTTCGCCAGCGCGGCGCAGGAGCACGCGCGCCTTGCCGCGGACCCCGAGCGCAACGCCGACGCGCTGCGGGCGGCGGAGGAGCAGATGAAGGACCGCGCCGCGAAGCTTGCCGACGAGGCAGCAGCCGAGGAGCAGGAGCTGCACGACAAGCTGCCGTTCGTGACGGTGTCCAAGGTGCCGCTGCGCGACCTGGGCCTGGAGTCGGTGCCGGAGTTCGCGGCGCTGCTTGCGCAGTACGAGGAGCTGGCCAAGGACCCCGCGACGGCGCAGGGCCCGGAGGCGAAGCGGCTGGAGAAGGCGATGGACGAGCTGGCCAAGCTGCTGGCCTTCGACGAGGCGGCGGCGGCGCAGTGCGAGGCGCTGAAGGAGGCCGACCTGCACGACCGCTTCCCCTTCCTGCCGGAGCAGCCGGTGCCGGGCGTGCCGCTGGCGGAGGCCGGGCTCATGGAGGACCCCGAGTTCCGCAAGCTGGCCAACGAGCTGGCCGACCTGCGCGAGGACCCGAGCACGACGCCGCAGTCGCTGCGCGCTGCCGAGGAGCAGCTTGCCGAGCGTGCCGCGGAGGTGGCGGCGGAGAAGCTGCGCGCCACGGAGGAGGCGCAGGCGCAGTACCCGTTCCTGCCGAAGCGTGTGGACGGCGTGCTGTTGAGCGACTTGCCGCTGAAGCAGGACGAGACATTCCAGGAGCTGGTGGCCGAGCGTGCGCCGCTGCTGGCGGACGAGCAGGCCAACGCCGAGCCCATCCGCGCGATCGACGAGAAGCTGCGCGACCGCGCCGCCGAGCTGGCCAAGCAGCACACCGAGCTGCAGGCCCTCCACGACGCCGAGAACGAAGACGTGCGTGCGCACAACCCGTTCCTGCCGCACAACGACGTGCGTGGCGTGCCGCTGCGCGAGCTGGGCCTGCCGCAGGACGCGGACTTCGAGGGCAAGCGCCTGCAGCGTCTGCGCCTGATGGAGCAGCCCGACCGCAACGCAGCCGCCATCGAGGACGTCGAGGGCCAGCTGCGCGACCGTGCCGAGGAGCTGGCGCGCGAGAAGCTGCGTGCGGAGGAGGAGGAGCTGGCCAAGCACCCCTTCCTCAAGAAGCCGGCGGGTGCGCCGCTGCTGACGTCGCTGGGCGTGCCGCAGGACGAGCAGTTCCAGGAGCTGGCGGCGCAGCACGCGTCGCTGGCCGAGGACCCGGTGCGCAACGCGGAGCCGCTGCGTGCCGTGGAGGAGGCGATGCAGGACCGCGTGGACGCGCTGGCCGCCAAGGACGCCGAGGAGGCGCTGAAGCCGGCGGAGGTGGCGCGCGAGCTGGTGCGGTCCAACCCCATGTGCGCGCCGTACGTGCACCCCGCCGTCCCCAAGGATGCGGCCTTCAGCGAGCTGGCGGCGCTGCGTGACACGCTGCTCAGCGACCCGGAGGCCAACGCGGAGCCGCTGCGCGCCGTGGAGGAGGACATGCACCACCGTGCCGTGGAGGTGGCGGCAAAGCACAAGCGCCGCTCGCGGCCGGAGCGTCTGGGCTCCAGCATGGAGATGTCGGCGGTGGAGCCGGAGGAGGCCGGCGAGCTGAAGGAGGACGAGGCGGACGTCGTGCCGCGGCTGTCGGGCACGGAGGTGCGCGACCCGTACTACGAGCAGCTGGCGGCGCTGCGCGACGCCCTCGTGGAGGCTGGCCGCGACGCCAACGCGGACAAGATCACCGCCGTGGAGGAGCAGATGAAGGACCGCGCGGACCAGCTGCACGACGACGACCAGCGTGCCGAGGCGGCGCGTGGCCGCGCGCGCGAGGCGATGCTGCAGCAGCACCCCTTCCTGCCGGAGGAGATGCGCGGCATCGCGCTGGAGGACCTGCCGCTGTACGACGACGACGAGTTCGCCAGCGCGGCGCAGGAGCACGCGCGCCTTGCCGCGGACCCCGAGCGCAACGCCGACGCGCTGCGGGCGGCGGAGGAGCAGATGAAGGACCGCGCCGCGAAGCTTGCCGACGAGGCAGCAGCCGAGGAGCAGGAGCTGCACGACAAGCTGCCGTTCGTGACGGTGTCCAAGGTGCCGCTGCGCGACCTGGGCCTGGAGTCGGTGCCGGAGTTCGCGGCGCTGCTTGCGCAGTACGAGGAGCTGGCCAAGGACCCCGCGACGGCGCAGGGCCCGGAGGCGAAGCGGCTGGAGAAGGCGATGGACGAGCTGGCCAAGCTGCTGGCCTTCGACGAGGCGGCGGCGGCGCAGTGCGAGGCGCTGAAGGAGGCCGACCTGCACGACCGCTTCCCCTTCCTGCCGGAGCAGCCGGTGCCGGGCGTGCCGCTGGCGGAGGCCGGGCTCATGGAGGACCCCGAGTTCCGCAAGCTGGCCAACGAGCTGGCCGACCTGCGCGAGGACCCGAGCACGACGCCGCAGTCGCTGCGCGCTGCCGAGGAGCAGCTTGCCGAGCGTGCCGCGGAGGTGGCGGCGGAGAAGCTGCGCGCCACGGAGGAGGCGCAGGCGCAGTACCCGTTCCTGCCGAAGCGTGTGGACGGCGTGCTGTTGAGCGACTTGCCGCTGAAGCAGGACGAGACATTCCAGGAGCTGGTGGCCGAGCGTGCGCCGCTGCTGGCGGACGAGCAGGCCAACGCCGAGCCCATCCGCGCGATCGACGAGAAGCTGCGCGACCGCGCCGCCGAGCTGGCCAAGCAGCACACCGAGCTGCAGGCCCTCCACGACGCCGAGAACGAAGACGTGCGTGCGCACAACCCGTTCCTGCCGCACAACGACGTGCGTGGCGTGCCGCTGCGCGAGCTGGGCCTGCCGCAGGACGCGGACTTCGAGGGCAAGCGCCTGCAGCGTCTGCGCCTGATGGAGCAGCCCGACCGCAACGCAGCCGCCATCGAGGACGTCGAGGGCCAGCTGCGCGACCGTGCCGAGGAGCTGGCGCGCGAGAAGCTGCGTGCGGAGGAGGAGGAGCTGGCCAAGCACCCCTTCCTCAAGAAGCCGGCGGGTGCGCCGCTGCTGACGTCGCTGGGCGTGCCGCAGGACGAGCAGTTCCAGGAGCTGGCGGCGCAGCACGCGTCGCTGGCCGAGGACCCGGTGCGCAACGCGGAGCCGCTGCGTGCCGTGGAGGAGGCGATGCAGGACCGCGTGGACGCGCTGGCCGCCAAGGACGCCGAGGAGGCGCTGAAGCCGGCGGAGGTGGCGCGCGAGCTGGTGCGGTCCAACCCCATGTGCGCGCCGTACGTGCACCCCGCCGTCCCCAAGGATGCGGCCTTCAGCGAGCTGGCGGCGCTGCGTGACACGCTGCTCAGCGACCCGGAGGCCAACGCGGAGCCGCTGCGCGCCGTGGAGGAGGACATGCACCACCGTGCCGTGGAGGTGGCGGCAAAGCACAAGCGCCGCTCGCGGCCGGAGCGTCTGGGCTCCAGCATGGAGATGTCGGCGGTGGAGCCGGAGGAGGCCGGCGAGCTGAAGGAGGACGAGGCGGACGTCGTGCCGCGGCTGTCGGGCACGGAGGTGCGTGACCCGTACTACGAGCAGCTGGCGGCGCTGCGCGACGCCCTCGTGGAGGCTGGCCGCGACGCCAACGCGGACAAGATCACCGCCGTGGAGGAGCAGATGAAGGACCGCGCAGACCAGCTGCACGACGACGACCAGCGTGCCGAGGCGGCGCGTGGCCGCGCGCGCGAGGCGATGCTGCAGCAGCACCCCTTCCTGCCGGAGGAGATGCGCGGCATCGCGCTGGAGGACCTGCCGCTGTACGACGACGACGAGTTCGCCAGCGCGGCGCAGGAGCACGCGCGCCTTGCCGCGGACCCCGAGCGCAACGCCGACGCGCTGCGGGCGGCGGAGGAGCAGATGAAGGACCGCGCCGCGAAGCTTGCCGACGAGGCAGCAGCCGAGGAGCAGGAGCTGCACGACAAGCTGCCGTTCGTGACGGTGTCCAAGGTGCCGCTGCGCGACCTGGGCCTGGAGTCGGTGCCGGAGTTCGCGGCGCTGCTTGCGCAGTACGAGGAGCTGGCCAAGGACCCCGCGACGGCGCAGGGCCCGGAGGCGAAGCGGCTGGAGAAGGCGATGGACGAGCTGGCCAAGCTGCTGGCCTTCGACGAGGCGGCGGCGGCGCAGTGCGAGGCGCTGAAGGAGGCCGACCTGCACGACCGCTTCCCCTTCCTGCCGGAGCAGCCGGTGCCGGGCGTGCCGCTGGCGGAGGCCGGGCTCATGGAGGACCCCGAGCTCCGCAAGCTGGCCAACGAGCTGGCCGACCTGCGCGAGGACCCGAGCACGACGCCGCAGTCGCTGCGCGCTGCCGAGGAGCAGCTTGCCGAGCGTGCCGCGGAGGTGGCGGCGGAGAAGCTGCGCGCCACGGAGGAGGCGCAGGCGCAGTACCCGTTCCTGCCGAAGCGTGTGGACGGCGTGCTGTTGAGCGACTTGCCGCTGAAGCAGGACGAGACATTCCAGGAGCTGGTGGCCGAGCGTGCGCCGCTGCTGGCGGACGAGCAGGCCAACGCCGAGCCCATCCGCGCGATCGAGGAGAAGCTGCGCGACCGCGCCGCCGAGCTGGCCAAGCAGCACACCGAGCTGCAGGCCCTCCACGACGCCGAGAACGAAGACGTGCGTGCGCACAACCCGTTCCTGCCGCACAACGACGTGCGTGGCGTGCCGCTGCGCGAGCTGGGCCTGCCGCAGGACGCGGACTTCGAGGGCAAGCGCCTGCAGCGTCTGCGCCTGATGGAGCAGCCCGACCGCAACGCAGCCGCCATCGAGGACGTCGAGGGCCAGCTGCGCGACCGTGCCGAGGAGCTGGCGCGCGAGAAGCTGCGTGCGGAGGAGGAGGAGCTGGCCAAGCACCCCTTCCTCAAGAAGCCGGCGGGTGCGCCGCTGCTGACGTCGCTGGGCGTGCCGCAGGACGAGCAGTTCCAGGAGCTGGCGGCGCAGCACGCGTCGCTGGCCGAGGACCCGGTGCGCAACGCGGAGCCGCTGCGTGCCGTGGAGGAGGCGATGCAGGACCGCGTGGACGCGCTGGCCGCCAAGGACGCCGAGGAGGCGCTGAAGCCGGCGGAGGTGGCGCGCGAGCTGGTGCGGTCCAACCCCATGTGCGCGCCGTACGTGCACCCCGCCGTCCCCAAGGATGCGGCCTTCAGCGAGCTGGCGGCGCTGCGTGACACGCTGCTCAGCGACCCGGAGGCCAACGCGGAGCCGCTGCGCGCCGTGGAGGAGGACATGCACCACCGTGCCGTGGAGGTGGCGGCAAAGCACAAGCGCCGCTCGCGGCCGGAGCGTCTGGGCTCCAGCATGGAGATGTCGGCGGTGGAGCCGGAGGAGGCCGGCGAGCTGAAGGAGGACGAGGCGGACGTCGTGCCGCGGCTGTCGGGCACGGAGGTGCGTGACCCGTACTACGAGCAGCTGGCGGCGCTGCGCGACGCCCTCGTGGAGGCTGGCCGCGACGCCAACGCGGACAAGATCACCGCCGTGGAGGAGCAGATGAAGGACCGCGCGGACCAGCTGCACGACGACGACCAGCGTGCCGAGGCGGCGCGTGGCCGCGCGCGCGAGGCGATGCTGCAGCAGCACCCCTTCCTGCCGGAGGAGATGCGCGGCATCGCGCTGGAGGACCTGCCGCTGTACGACGACGACGAGTTCGCCAGCGCGGCGCAGGAGCACGCGCGCCTTGCCGCGGACCCCGAGCGCAACGCCGACGCGCTGCGGGCGGCGGAGGAGCAGATGAAGGACCGCGCCGCGAAGCTTGCCGACGAGGCAGCAGCCGAGGAGCAGGAGCTGCACGACAAGCTGCCGTTCGTGACGGTGTCCAAGGTGCCGCTGCGCGACCTGGGCCTGGAGTCGGTGCCGGAGTTCGCGGCGCTGCTTGCGCAGTACGAGGAGCTGGCCAAGGACCCCGCGACGGCGCAGGGCCCGGAGGCGAAGCGGCTGGAGAAGGCGATGGACGAGCTGGCCAAGCTGCTGGCCTTCGACGAGGCGGCGGCGGCGCAGTGCGAGGCGCTGAAGGAGGCCGACCTGCACGACCGCTTCCCCTTCCTGCCGGAGCAGCCGGTGCCGGGCGTGCCGCTGGCGGAGGCCGGGCTCATGGAGGACCCCGAGTTCCGCAAGCTGGCCAACGAGCTGGCCGACCTGCGCGAGGACCCGAGCACGACGCCGCAGTCGCTGCGCGCTGCCGAGGAGCAGCTTGCCGAGCGTGCCGCGGAGGTGGCGGCGGAGAAGCTGCGCGCCACGGAGGAGGCGCAGGCGCAGTACCCGTTCCTGCCGAAGCGTGTGGACGGCGTGCTGTTGAGCGACTTGCCGCTGAAGCAGGACGAGACATTCCAGGAGCTGGTGGCCGAGCGTGCGCCGCTGCTGGCGGACGAGCAGGCCAACGCCGAGCCCATCCGCGCGATCGACGAGAAGCTGCGCGACCGCGCCGCCGAGCTGGCCAAGCAGCACACCGAGCTGCAGGCCCTCCACGACGCCGAGAACGAAGACGTGCGTGCGCACAACCCGTTCCTGCCGCACAACGACGTGCGTGGCGTGCCGCTGCGCGAGCTGGGCCTGCCGCAGGACGCGGACTTCGAGGGCAAGCGCCTGCAGCGTCTGCGCCTGATGGAGCAGCCCGACCGCAACGCAGCCGCCATCGAGGACGTCGAGGGCCAGCTGCGCGACCGTGCCGAGGAGCTGGCGCGCGAGAAGCTGCGTGCGGAGGAGGAGGAGCTGGCCAAGCACCCCTTCCTCAAGAAGCCGGCGGGTGCGCCGCTGCTGACGTCGCTGGGCGTGCCGCAGGACGAGCAGTTCCAGGAGCTGGCGGCGCAGCACGCGTCGCTGGCCGAGGACCCGGTGCGCAACGCGGAGCCGCTGCGTGCCGTGGAGGAGGCGATGCAGGACCGCGTGGACGCGCTGGCCGCCAAGGACGCCGAGGAGGCGCTGAAGCCGGCGGAGGTGGCGCGCGAGCTGGTGCGGTCCAACCCCATGTGCGCGCCGTACGTGCACCCCGCCGTCCCCAAGGACGCGGCCTTCAGCGAGCTGGCGGCGCTGCGTGACACGCTGCTCAGCGACCCGGAGGCCAACGCGGAGCCGCTGCGCGCCGTGGAGGAGGACATGCACCACCGTGCCGTGGAGGTGGCGGCAAAGCACAAGCGCCGCTCGCGGCCGGAGCGTCTGGGCTCCAGCATGGAGATGTCTGCGGTGGAGCCGGAGGAGGCCGGCGAGCTGAAGGAGGACGAGGCGGACGTCGTGCCGCGGCTGTCGGGCACGGAGGTGCGTGACCCGTACTACGAGCAGCTGGCGGCGCTGCGCGACACCCTCGTGGAGGCTGGCCGCGACGCCAACGCGGACAAGATCACCGCCGTGGAGGAGCAGATGAAGGACCGCGCGGACCAGCTGCACGACGACGACCAGCGTGCCGAGGCGGCGCGTGGCCGCGCGCGCGAGGCGATGCTGCAGCAGCACCCCTTCCTGCCGGAGGAGATGCGCGGCATCGCGCTGGAGGACCTGCCGCTGTACGACGACGACGAGTTCGCCAGCGCGGCGCAGGAGCACGCGCGCCTTGCCGCGGACCCCGAGCGCAACGCCGACGCGCTGCGGGCGGCGGAGGAGCAGATGAAGGACCGCGCCGCGAAGCTTGCCGACGAGGCAGCAGCCGAGGAGCAGGAGCTGCACGACAAGCTGCCGTTCGTGACGGTGTCCAAGGTGCCGCTGCGCGACCTGGGCCTGGAGTCGGTGCCGGAGTTCGCGGCGCTGCTTGCGCAGTACGAGGAGCTGGCCAAGGACCCCGCGACGGCGCAGGGCCCGGAGGCGAAGCGGCTGGAGAAGGCGATGGACGAGCTGGCCAAGCTGCTGGCCTTCGACGAGGCGGCGGCGGCGCAGTGCGAGGCGCTGAAGGAGGCCGACCTGCACGACCGCTTCCCCTTCCTGCCGGAGCAGCCGGTGCCGGGCGTGCCGCTGGCGGAGGCCGGGCTCATGGAGGACCCCGAGTTCCGCAAGCTGGCCAACGAGCTGGCCGACCTGCGCGAGGACCCGAGCACGACGCCGCAGTCGCTGCGCGCTGCCGAGGAGCAGCTTGCCGAGCGTGCCGCGGAGGTGGCGGCGGAGAAGCTGCGCGCCACGGAGGAGGCGCAGGCGCAGTACCCGTTCCTGCCGAAGCGTGTGGACGGCGTGCTGTTGAGCGACTTGCCGCTGAAGCAGGACGAGACATTCCAGGAGCTGGTGGCCGAGCGTGCGCCGCTGCTGGCGGACGAGCAGGCCAACGCCGAGCCCATCCGCGCGATCGAGGAGAAGCTGCGCGACCGCGCCGCCGAGCTGCGCGCGACCCCCTGGGAGGCTGGCCGCGACGCCAACGCGGACAAGATCCGCGGCGTGGAGGAGCAGATGAAGGACCGCGCGGACCAGCTGCACGACGACGACCAGCGTGCCGAGGCGGCGCGTGGCCGCGCGCGCGGGCGATGCTGCAGCAGCACCCCTTCCTGCCGGAGGAGATGCGCGGCATCGCGCTGGAGGACCTGCCGCTGTACGACGACGACGAGTTCGCCAGCGCGGCGCAGGAGCACGCGCGCCTTGCCGCGGACCCCGAGCGCAACGCCGACGCGCTGCGGGCGGCGGAGGAGCAGATGAAGGACCGCGCCGCGAAGCTTGCCGACGAGGCAGCAGCCGAGGAGCAGGAGCTGCACGACAAGCTGCCGTTCGTGACGGTGTCCAAGGTGCCGCTGCGCGACCTGGGCCTGGAGTCGGTGCCGGAGTTCGCGGCGCTGCTTGCGCAGTACGAGGAGCTGGCCAAGGACCCCGCGACGGCGCAGGGCCCGGAGGCGAAGCGGCTGGAGAAGGCGATGGACGAGCTGGCCAAGCTGCTGGCCTTCGACGAGGCGGCGGCGGCGCAGTGCGAGGCGCTGAAGGAGGCCGACCTGCACGACCGCTTCCCCTTCCTGCCGGAGCAGCCGGTGCCGGGCGTGCCGCTGGCGGAGGCCGGGCTCATGGAGGACCCCGAGTTCCGCAAGCTGGCCAACGAGCTGGCCGACCTGCGCGAGGACCCGAGCACGACGCCGCAGTCGCTGCGCGCTGCCGAGGAGCAGCTTGCCGAGCGTGCCGCGGAGGTGGCGGCGGAGAAGCTGCGCGCCACGGAGGAGGCGCAGGCGCAGTACCCGTTCCTGCCGAAGCGTGTGGACGGCGTGCTGTTGAGCGACTTGCCGCTGAAGCAGGACGAGACATTCCAGGAGCTGGTGGCCGAGCGTGCGCCGCTGCTGGCGGACGAGCAGGCCAACGCCGAGCCCATCCGCGCGATCGACGAGAAGCTGCGCGACCGCGCCGCCGAGCTGGCCAAGCAGCACACCGAGCTGCAGGCCCTCCACGACGCCGAGAACGAAGACGTGCGTGCGCACAACCCGTTCCTGCCGCACAACGACGTGCGTGGCGTGCCGCTGCGCGAGCTGGGCCTGCCGCAGGACGCGGACTTCGAGGGCAAGCGCCTGCAGCGTCTGCGCCTGATGGAGCAGCCCGACCGCAACGCAGCCGCCATCGAGGACGTCGAGGGCCAGCTGCGCGACCGTGCCGAGGAGCTGGCGCGCGAGAAGCTGCGTGCGGAGGAGGAGGAGCTGGCCAAGCACCCCTTCCTCAAGAAGCCGGCGGGTGCGCCGCTGCTGACGTCGCTGGGCGTGCCGCAGGACGAGCAGTTCCAGGAGCTGGCGGCGCAGCACGCGTCGCTGGCCGAGGACCCGGTGCGCAACGCGGAGCCGCTGCGTGCCGTGGAGGAGGCGATGCAGGACCGCGTGGACGCGCTGGCCGCCAAGGACGCCGAGGAGGCGATGAAGCCGGCGGAGGTGGCGCGCGAGCTGGTGCGGTCCAACCCCATGTGCGCGCCGTACGTGCACCCCGCCGTCCCCAAGGACGCGGCCTTCAGCGAGCTGGCGGCGCTGCGTGACACGCTGCTCAGCGACCCGGAGGCCAACGCGGAGCCGCTGCGCGCCGTGGAGGAGGACATGCACCACCGTGCCGTGGAGGTGGCGGCAAAGCACAAGCGCCGCTCGCGGCCGGAGCGTCTGGGCTCCAGCATGGAGATGTCGGCGGTGGAGCCGGAGGAGGCCGGCGAGCTGAAGGAGGACGAGGCGGACGTCGTGCCGCGGCTGTCGGGCACGGAGGTGCGTGACCCGTACTACGAGCAGCTGGCGGCGCTGCGCGACACCCTCGTGGAGGCTGGCCGCGACGCCAACGCGGACAAGATCCGCGGCGTGGAGGAGCAGATGAAGGACCGCGCGGACCAGCTGCACGACGACGACCAGCGTGCCGAGGCGGCGCGTGGCCGCGCGCGCGAGGCGATGCTGCAGCAGCACCCCTTCCTGCCGGAGGAGATGCGCGGCATCGCGCTGGAGGACCTGCCGCTGTACGACGACGACGAGTTCGCCAGCGCGGCGCAGGAGCACGCGCGCCTTGCCGCGGACCCCGAGCGCAACGCCGACGCGCTGCGGGCGGCGGAGGAGCAGATGAAGGACCGCGCCGCGAAGCTTGCCGACGAGGCAGCAGCCGAGGAGCAGGAGCTGCACGACAAGCTGCCGTTCGTGACGGTGTCCAAGGTGCCGCTGCGCGACCTGGGCCTGGAGTCGGTGCCGGAGTTCGCGGCGCTGCTTGCGCAGTACGAGGAGCTGGCCAAGGACCCCGCGACGGCGCAGGGCCCGGAGGCGAAGCGGCTGGAGAAGGCGATGGACGAGCTGGCCAAGCTGCTGGCCTTCGACGAGGCGGCGGCGGCGCAGTGCGAGGCGCTGAAGGAGGCCGACCTGCACGACCGCTTCCCCTTCCTGCCGGAGCAGCCGGTGCCGGGCGTGCCGCTGGCGGAGGCCGGGCTCATGGAGGACCCCGAGTTCCGCAAGCTGGCCAACGAGCTGGCCGACCTGCGCGAGGACCCGAGCACGACGCCGCAGTCGCTGCGCGCTGCCGAGGAGCAGCTTGCCGAGCGTGCCGCGGAGGTGGCGGCGGAGAAGCTGCGCGCCACGGAGGAGGCGCAGGCGCAGTACCCGTTCCTGCCGAAGCGTGTGGACGGCGTGCTGTTGAGTGACCTGCCGCTGAAGCAGGACGAGACATTCCAGGAGCTGGTGGCCGAGCGTGCGCCGCTGCTGGCGGACGAGCAGGCCAACGCCGAGCCCATCCGCGCGATCGACGAGAAGCTGCGCGACCGCGCCGCCGAGCTGGCCAAGCAGCACACCGAGCTGCAGGCCCTCCACGACGCCGAGAACGAAGACGTGCGTGCGCACAACCCGTTCCTGCCGCACAACGACGTGCGTGGCGTGCCGCTGCGCGAGCTGGGCCTGCCGCAGGACGCGGACTTCGAGGGCAAGCGCCTGCAGCGTCTGCGCCTGATGGAGCAGCCCGACCGCAACGCAGCCGCCATCGAGGACGTCGAGGGCCAGCTGCGCGACCGTGCCGAGGAGCTGGCGCGCGAGAAGCTGCGTGCGGAGGAGGAGGAGCTGGCCAAGCACCCCTTCCTCAAGAAGCCGGCGGGTGCGCCGCTGCTGACGTCGCTGGGCGTGCCGCAGGACGAGCAGTTCCAGGAGCTGGCGGCGCAGCACGCGTCGCTGGCCGAGGACCCGGTGCGCAACGCGGAGCCGCTGCGTGCCGTGGAGGAGGCGATGCAGGACCGCGTGGACGCGCTGGCCGCCAAGGACGCCGAGGAGGCGATGAAGCCGGCGGAGGTGGCGCGCGAGCTGGTGCGGTCCAACCCCATGTGCGCGCCGTACGTGCACCCCGCCGTCCCCAAGGACGCGGCCTTCAGCGAGCTGGCGGCGCTGCGTGACACGCTGCTCAGCGACCCGGAGGCCAACGCGGAGCCGCTGCGCGCCGTGGAGGAGGACATGCACCACCGTGCCGTGGAGGTGGCGGCAAAGCACAAGCGCCGCTCGCGGCCGGAGCGCCTGGGCTCCAGCATGGAGATGTCTGCAGTGGAGCCGGAGGAGGCCGGCGAGCTGAAGGAGGACGAGGCGGACGTCGTGCCGCGGCTGTCGGGCACGGAGGTGCGTGACCCGTACTACGAGCAGCTGGCGGCGCTGCGCGACACCCTCGTGGAGGCTGGCCGCGACGCCAACGCGGACAAGATCCGCGGCGTGGAGGAGCAGATGAAGGACCGCGCGGACCAGCTGCACGACGACGACCAGCGTGCCGAGGCGGCGCGTGGCCGCGCGCGCGAGGCGATGCTGCAGCAGCACCCCTTCCTGCCGGAGGAGATGCGCGGCATCGCGCTGGAGGACCTGCCGCTGTACGACGACGACGAGTTCGCCAGCGCGGCGCAGGAGCACGCGCGCCTTGCCGCGGACCCCGAGCGCAACGCCGACGCGCTGCGGGCGGCGGAGGAGCAGATGAAGGACCGCGCCGCGAAGCTTGCCGACGAGGCAGCAGCCGAGGAGCAGGAGCTGCACGACAAGCTGCCGTTCGTGACGGTGTCCAAGGTGCCGCTGCGCGACCTGGGCCTGGAGTCGGTGCCGGAGTTCGCGGCGCTGCTTGCGCAGTACGAGGAGCTGGCCAAGGACCCCGCGACGGCGCAGGGCCCGGAGGCGAAGCGGCTGGAGAAGGCGATGGACGAGCTGGCCAAGCTGCTGGCCTTCGACGAGGCGGCGGCGGCGCAGTGCGAGGCGCTGAAGGAGGCCGACCTGCACGACCGCTTCCCCTTCCTGCCGGAGCAGCCGGTGCCGGGCGTGCCGCTGGCGGAGGCCGGGCTCATGGAGGACCCCGAGTTCCGCAAGCTGGCCAACGAGCTGGCCGACCTGCGCGAGGACCCGAGCACGACGCCGCAGTCGCTGCGCGCTGCCGAGGAGCAGCTTGCCGAGCGTGCCGCGGAGGTGGCGGCGGAGAAGCTGCGCGCCACGGAGGAGGCGCAGGCGCAGTACCCGTTCCTGCCGAAGCGTGTGGACGGCGTGCTGTTGAGCGACCTGCCGCTGAAGCAGGACGAGACATTCCAGGAGCTGGTGGCCGAGCGTGCGCCGCTGCTGGCGGACGAGCAGGCCAACGCCGAGCCCATCCGCGCGATCGACGAGAAGCTGCGCGACCGCGCCGCCGAGCTGGCCAAGCAGCACACCGAGCTGCAGGCCCTCCACGACGCCGAGAACGAAGACGTGCGTGCGCACAACCCGTTCCTGCCGCACAACGACGTGCGTGGCGTGCCGCTGCGCGAGCTGGGCCTGCCGCAGGACGCGGACTTCGAGGGCAAGCGCCTGCAGCGTCTGCGCCTGATGGAGCAGCCCGACCGCAACGCAGCCGCCATCGAGGACGTCGAGGGCCAGCTGCGCGACCGTGCCGAGGAGCTGGCGCGCGAGAAGCTGCGTGCGGAGGAGGAGGAGCTGGCCAAGCACCCCTTCCTCAAGAAGCCGGCGGGTGCGCCGCTGCTGACGTCGCTGGGCGTGCCGCAGGACGAGCAGTTCCAGGAGCTGGCGGCGCAGCACGCGTCGCTGGCCGAGGACCCGGTGCGCAACGCGGAGCCGCTGCGTGCCGTGGAGGAGGCGATGCAGGACCGCGTGGACGCGCTGGCCGCCAAGGACGCCGAGGAGGCGCTGAAGCCGGCGGAGGTGGCGCGCGAGCTGGTGCGGTCCAACCCCATGTGCGCGCCGTACGTGCACCCCGCCGTCCCCAAGGACGCGGCCTTCAGCGAGCTGGCGGCGCTGCGTGACACGCTGCTCAGCGACCCGGAGGCCAACGCGGAGCCGCTGCGCGCCGTGGAGGAGGACATGCACCACCGTGCCGTGGAGGTGGCGGCAAAGCACAAGCGCCGCTCGCGGCCGGAGCGCCTGGGCTCCAGCATGGAGATGTCGGCGGTGGAGCCGGAGGAGGCCGGCGAGCTGAAGGAGGACGAGGCGGACGTCGTGCCGCGGCTGTCGGGCACGGAGGTGCGTGACCCGTACTACGAGCAGCTGGCGGCGCTGCGCGACACCCTCGTGGAGGCTGGCCGCGACGCCAACGCGGACAAGATCCGCGGCGTGGAGGAGCAGATGAAGGACCGCGCGGACCAGCTGCACGACGACGACCAGCGTGCCGAGGCGGCGCGTGGCCGCGCGCGCGAGGCGATGCTGCAGCAGCACCCCTTCCTGCCGGAGGAGATGCGCGGCATCGCGCTGGAGGACCTGCCGCTGTACGACGACGACGAGTTCGCCAGCGCGGCGCAGGAGCACGCGCGCCTTGCCGCGGACCCCGAGCGCAACGCCGACGCGCTGCGGGCGGCGGAGGAGCAGATGAAGGACCGCGCCGCGAAGCTTGCCGACGAGGCAGCAGCCGAGGAGCAGGAGCTGCACGACAAGCTGCCGTTCGTGACGGTGTCCAAGGTGCCGCTGCGCGACCTGGGCCTGGAGTCGGTGCCGGAGTTCGCGGCGCTGCTTGCGCAGTACGAGGAGCTGGCCAAGGACCCCGCGACGGCGCAGGGCCCGGAGGCGAAGCGGCTGGAGAAGGCGATGGACGAGCTGGCCAAGCTGCTGGCCTTCGACGAGGCGGCGGCGGCGCAGTGCGAGGCGCTGAAGGAGGCCGACCTGCACGACCGCTTCCCCTTCCTGCCGGAGCAGCCGGTGCCGGGCGTGCCGCTGGCGGAGGCCGGGCTCATGGAGGACCCCGAGTTCCGCAAGCTGGCCAACGAGCTGGCCGACCTGCGCGAGGACCCGAGCACGACGCCGCAGTCGCTGCGCGCTGCCGAGGAGCAGCTTGCCGAGCGTGCCGCGGAGGTGGCGGCGGAGAAGCTCGCGCGCCACGGAGGAGGCGCAGGCGCAGTACCCGTTCCTGCCGAAGCGTGTGGACGGCGTGCTGTTGAGCGACCTGCCGCTGAAGCAGGACGAGACATTCCAGGAGCTGGTGGCCGAGCGTGCGCCGCTGCTGGCGGACGAGCAGGCCCATCCGCGCGATGGACGAGAAGGTCGCGGCCGGAGCTGCGTGACCCGTACTACGAGCAGCTGGCGGCGCTGCGCGACACCCTCGTGGAGGCTGGCCGCGACGCCAACGCGGACAAGATCACGCGCCGTGGAGGAGCAGATGAAGGACCGCGCGGACCAGCTGCACGACGACGACCAGCGTGCCGAGGCGGCGCGTGGCCGCGCGCGCGAGGCGATGCTGCAGCAGCACCCCTTCCTGCCGGAGGAGATGCGCGGCATCGCGCTGGAGGACCTGCCGCTGTACGACGACGACGAGTTCGCCAGCGCGGCGCAGGAGCACGCGCGCCTTGCCGCGGACCCCGAGCGCAACGCCGACGCGCTGCGGGCGGCGGAGGAGCAGATGAAGGACCGCGCCGCGAAGCTTGCCGACGAGGCAGCAGCCGAGGAGCAGGAGCTGCACGACAAGCTGCCGTTCGTGACGGTGTCCAAGGTGCCGCTGCGCGACCTGGGCCTGGAGTCGGTGCCGGAGTTCGCGGCGCTGCTTGCGCAGTACGAGGAGCTGGCCAAGGACCCCGCGACGGCGCAGGGCCCGGAGGCGAAGCGGCTGGAGAAGGCGATGGACGAGCTGGCCAAGCTGCTGGCCTTCGACGAGGCGGCGGCGGCGCAGTGCGAGGCGCTGAAGGAGGCCGACCTGCACGACCGCTTCCCCTTCCTGCCGGAGCAGCCGGTGCCGGGCGTGCCGCTGGCGGAGGCCGGGCTCATGGAGGACCCCGAGTTCCGCAAGCTGGCCAACGAGCTGGCCGACCTGCGCGAGGACCCGAGCACGACGCCGCAGTCGCTGCGCGCTGCCGAGGAGCAGCTTGCCGAGCGTGCCGCGGAGGTGGCGGCGGAGAAGCTGCGCGCCACGGAGGAGGCGCAGGCGCAGTACCCGTTCCTGCCGAAGCGTGTGGACGGCGTGCTGTTGAGCGACCTGCCGCTGAAGCAGGACGAGACATTCCAGGAGCTGGTGGCCGAGCGTGCGCCGCTGCTGGCGGACGAGCAGGCCAACGCCGAGCCCATCCGCGCGATCGACGAGAAGCTGCGCGACCGCGCCGCCGAGCTGGCCAAGCAGCACACCGAGCTGCAGGCCCTCCACGACGCCGAGAACGAAGACGTGCGTGCGCACAACCCGTTCCTGCCGCACAACGACGTGCGTGGCGTGCCGCTGCGCGAGCTGGGCCTGCCGCAGGACGCGGACTTCGAGGGCAAGCGCCTGCAGCGTCTGCGCCTGATGGAGCAGCCCGACCGCAACGCAGCCGCCATCGAGGACGTCGAGGGCCAGCTGCGCGACCGTGCCGAGGAGCTGGCGCGCGAGAAGCTGCGTGCGGAGGAGGAGGAGCTGGCCAAGCACCCCTTCCTCAAGAAGCCGGCGGGTGCGCCGCTGCTGACGTCGCTGGGCGTGCCGCAGGACGAGCAGTTCCAGGAGCTGGCGGCGCAGCACGCGTCGCTGGCCGAGGACCCGGTGCGCAACGCGGAGCCGCTGCGTGCCGTGGAGGAGGCGATGCAGGACCGCGTGGACGCGCTGGCCGCCAAGGACGCCGAGGAGGCGCTGAAGCCGGCGGAGGTGGCGCGCGAGCTGGTGCGGTCCAACCCCATGTGCGCGCCGTACGTGCACCCCGCCGTCCCCAAGGACGCGGCCTTCAGCGAGCTGGCGGCGCTGCGTGACACGCTGCTCAGCGACCCGGAGGCCAACGCGGAGCCGCTGCGCGCCGTGGAGGAGGACATGCACCACCGTGCCGTGGAGGTGGCGGCAAAGCACAAGCGCCGCTCGCGGCCGGAGCGTCTGGGCTCCAGCATGGAGATGTCTGCGGTGGAGCCGGAGGAGGCCGGCGAGCTGAAGGAGGACGAGGCGGACGTCGTGCCGCGGCTGTCGGGCACGGAGGTGCGTGACCCGTACTACGAGCAGCTGGCGGCGCTGCGCGACACCCTCGTGGAGGCTGGCCGCGACGCCAACGCGGACAAGATCCGCGGCGTGGAGGAGCAGATGAAGGACCGCGCGGACCAGCTGCACGACGACGACCAGCGTGCCGAGGCGGCGCGTGGCCGCGCGCGCGAGGCGATGCTGCAGCAGCACCCCTTCCTGCCGGAGGAGATGCGCGGCATCGCGCTGGAGGACCTGCCGCTGTACGACGACGACGAGTTCGCCAGCGCGGCGCAGGAGCACGCGCGCCTTGCCGCGGACCCCGAGCGCAACGCCGACGCGCTGCGGGCGGCGGAGGAGCAGATGAAGGACCGCGCCGCGAAGCTTGCCGACGAGGCAGCAGCCGAGGAGCAGGAGCTGCACGACAAGCTGCCGTTCGTGACGGTGTCCAAGGTGCCGCTGCGCGACCTGGGCCTGGAGTCGGTGCCGGAGTTCGCGGCGCTGCTTGCGCAGTACGAGGAGCTGGCCAAGGACCCCGCGACGGCGCAGGGCCCGGAGGCGAAGCGGCTGGAGAAGGCGATGGACGAGCTGGCCAAGCTGCTGGCCTTCGACGAGGCGGCGGCGGCGCAGTGCGAGGCGCTGAAGGAGGCCGACCTGCACGACCGCTTCCCCTTCCTGCCGGAGCAGCCGGTGCCGGGCGTGCCGCTGGCGGAGGCCGGGCTCATGGAGGACCCCGAGTTCCGCAAGCTGGCCAACGAGCTGGCCGACCTGCGCGAGGACCCGAGCACGACGCCGCAGTCGCTGCGCGCTGCCGAGGAGCAGCTTGCCGAGCGTGCCGCGGAGGTGGCGGCGGAGAAGCTGCGCGCCACGGAGGAGGCGCAGGCGCAGTACCCGTTCCTGCCGAAGCGTGTGGACGGCGTGCTGTTGAGCGACTTGCCGCTGAAGCAGGACGAGACATTCCAGGAGCTGGTGGCCGAGCGTGCGCCGCTGCTGGCGGACGAGCAGGCCAACGCCGAGCCCATCCGCGCGATCGACGAGAAGCTGCGCGACCGCGCCGCCGAGCTGGCCAAGCAGCACACCGAGCTGCAGGCCCTCCACGACGCCGAGAACGAAGACGTGCGTGCGCACAACCCGTTCCTGCCGCACAACGACGTGCGTGGCGTGCCGCTGCGCGAGCTGGGCCTGCCGCAGGACGCGGACTTCGAGGGCAAGCGCCTGCAGCGTCTGCGCCTGATGGAGCAGCCCGACCGCAACGCAGCCGCCATCGAGGACGTCGAGGGCCAGCTGCGCGACCGTGCCGAGGAGCTGGCGCGCGAGAAGCTGCGTGCGGAGGAGGAGGAGCTGGCCAAGCACCCCTTCCTCAAGAAGCCGGCGGGTGCGCCGCTGCTGACGTCGCTGGGCGTGCCGCAGGACGAGCAGTTCCAGGAGCTGGCGGCGCAGCACGCGTCGCTGGCCGAGGACCCGGTGCGCAACGCGGAGCCGCTGCGTGCCGTGGAGGAGGCGATGCAGGACCGCGTGGACGCGCTGGCCGCCAAGGACGCCGAGGAGGCGCTGAAGCCGGCGGAGGTGGCGCGCGAGCTGGTGCGGTCCAACCCCATGTGCGCGCCGTACGTGCACCCCGCCGTCCCCAAGGACGCGGCCTTCAGCGAGCTGGCGGCGCTGCGTGACACGCTGCTCAGCGACCCGGAGGCCAACGCGGAGCCGCTGCGCGCCGTGGAGGAGGACATGCACCACCGTGCCGTGGAGGTGGCGGCAAAGCACAAGCGCCGCTCGCGGCCGGAGCGTCTGGGCTCCAGCATGGAGATGTCGGCGGTGGAGCCGGAGGAGGCCGGCGAGCTGAAGGAGGACGAGGCGGACGTCGTGCCGCGGCTGTCGGGCACGGAGGTGCGTGACCCGTACTACGAGCAGCTGGCGGCGCTGCGCGACACCCTCGTGGAGGCTGGCCGCGACGCCAACGCGGACAAGATCCGCGGCGTGGAGGAGCAGATGAAGGACCGCGCGGACCAGCTGCACGACGACGACCAGCGTGCCGAGGCGGCGCGTGGCCGCGCGCGCGAGGCGATGCTGCAGCAGCACCCCTTCCTGCCGGAGGAGATGCGCGGCATCGCGCTGGAGGACCTGCCGCTGTACGACGACGACGAGTTCGCCAGCGCGGCGCAGGAGCACGCGCGCCTTGCCGCGGACCCCGAGCGCAACGCCGACGCGCTGCGGGCGGCGGAGGAGCAGATGAAGGACCGCGCCGCGAAGCTTGCCGACGAGGCAGCAGCCGAGGAGCAGGAGCTGCACGACAAGCTGCCGTTCGTGACGGTGTCCAAGGTGCCGCTGCGCGACCTGGGCCTGGAGTCGGTGCCGGAGTTCGCGGCGCTGCTTGCGCAGTACGAGGAGCTGGCCAAGGACCCCGCGACGGCGCAGGGCCCGGAGGCGAAGCGGCTGGAGAAGGCGATGGACGAGCTGGCCAAGCTGCTGGCCTTCGACGAGGCGGCGGCGGCGCAGTGCGAGGCGCTGAAGGAGGCCGACCTGCACGACCGCTTCCCCTTCCTGCCGGAGCAGCCGGTGCCGGGCGTGCCGCTGGCGGAGGCCGGGCTCATGGAGGACCCCGAGTTCCGCAAGCTGGCCAACGAGCTGGCCGACCTGCGCGAGGACCCGAGCACGACGCCGCAGTCGCTGCGCGCTGCCGAGGAGCAGCTTGCCGAGCGTGCCGCGGAGGTGGCGGCGGAGAAGCTGCGCGCCACGGAGGAGGCGCAGGCGCAGTACCCGTTCCTGCCGAAGCGTGTGGACGGCGTGCTGTTGAGCGACCTGCCGCTGAAGCAGGACGAGACATTCCAGGAGCTGGTGGCCGAGCGTGCGCCGCTGCTGGCGGACGAGCAGGCCAACGCCGAGCCCATCCGCGCGATCGACGAGAAGCTGCGCGACCGCGCCGCCGAGCTGGCCAAGCAGCACACCGAGCTGCAGGCCCTCCACGACGCCGAGAACGAAGACGTGCGTGCGCACAACCCGTTCCTGCCGCACAACGACGTGCGTGGCGTGCCGCTGCGCGAGCTGGGCCTGCCGCAGGACGCGGACTTCGAGGGCAAGCGCCTGCAGCGTCTGCGCCTGATGGAGCAGCCCGACCGCAACGCAGCCGCCATCGAGGACGTCGAGGGCCAGCTGCGCGACCGTGCCGAGGAGCTGGCGCGCGAGAAGCTGCGTGCGGAGGAGGAGGAGCTGGCCAAGCACCCCTTCCTCAAGAAGCCGGCGGGTGCGCCGCTGCTGACGTCGCTGGGCGTGCCGCAGGACGAGCAGTTCCAGGAGCTGGCGGCGCAGCACGCGTCGCTGGCCGAGGACCCGGTGCGCAACGCGGAGCCGCTGCGTGCCGTGGAGGAGGCGATGCAGGACCGCGTGGACGCGCTGGCCGCCAAGGACGCCGAGGAGGCGCTGAAGCCGGCGGAGGTGGCGCGCGAGCTGGTGCGGTCCAACCCCATGTGCGCGCCGTACGTGCACCCCGCCGTCCCCAAGGACGCGGCCTTCAGCGAGCTGGCGGCGCTGCGTGACACGCTGCTCAGCGACCCGGAGGCCAACGCGGAGCCGCTGCGCGCCGTGGAGGAGGACATGCACCACCGTGCCGTGGAGGTGGCGGCAAAGCACAAGCGCCGCTCGCGGCCGGAGCGTCTGGGCTCCAGCATGGAGATGTCTGCGGTGGAGCCGGAGGAGGCCGGCGAGCTGAAGGAGGACGAGGCGGACGTCGTGCCGCGGCTGTCGGGCACGGAGGTGCGTGACCCGTACTACGAGCAGCTGGCGGCGCTGCGCGACACCCTCGTGGAGGCTGGCCGCGACGCCAACGCGGACAAGATCCGCGGCGTGGAGGAGCAGATGAAGGACCGCGCGGACCAGCTGCACGACGACGACCAGCGTGCCGAGGCGGCGCGTGGCCGCGCGCGCGAGGCGATGCTGCAGCAGCACCCCTTCCTGCCGGAGGAGATGCGCGGCATCGCGCTGGAGGACCTGCCGCTGTACGACGACGACGAGTTCGCCAGCGCGGCGCAGGAGCACGCGCGCCTTGCCGCGGACCCCGAGCGCAACGCCGACGCGCTGCGGGCGGCGGAGGAGCAGATGAAGGACCGCGCCGCGAAGCTTGCCGACGAGGCAGCAGCCGAGGAGCAGGAGCTGCACGACAAGCTGCCGTTCGTGACGGTGTCCAAGGTGCCGCTGCGCGACCTGGGCCTGGAGTCGGTGCCGGAGTTCGCGGCGCTGCTTGCGCAGTACGAGGAGCTGGCCAAGGACCCCGCGACGGCGCAGGGCCCGGAGGCGAAGCGGCTGGAGAAGGCGATGGACGAGCTGGCCAAGCTGCTGGCCTTCGACGAGGCGGCGGCGGCGCAGTGCGAGGCGCTGAAGGAGGCCGACCTGCACGACCGCTTCCCCTTCCTGCCGGAGCAGCCGGTGCCGGGCGTGCCGCTGGCGGAGGCCGGGCTCATGGAGGACCCCGAGTTCCGCAAGCTGGCCAACGAGCTGGCCGACCTGCGCGAGGACCCGAGCACGACGCCGCAGTCGCTGCGCGCTGCCGAGGAGCAGCTTGCCGAGCGTGCCGCGGAGGTGGCGGCGGAGAAGCTGCGCGCCACGGAGGAGGCGCAGGCGCAGTACCCGTTCCTGCCGAAGCGTGTGGACGGCGTGCTGTTGAGCGACCTGCCGCTGAAGCAGGACGAGACATTCCAGGAGCTGGTGGCCGAGCGTGCGCCGCTGCTGGCGGACGAGCAGGCCAACGCCGAGCCCATCCGCGCGATCGACGAGAAGCTGCGCGACCGCGCCGCCGAGCTGGCCAAGCAGCACACCGAGCTGCAGGCCCTCCACGACGCCGAGAACGAAGACGTGCGTGCGCACAACCCGTTCCTGCCGCACAACGACGTGCGTGGCGTGCCGCTGCGCGAGCTGGGCCTGCCGCAGGACGCGGACTTCGAGGGCAAGCGCCTGCAGCGTCTGCGCCTGATGGAGCAGCCCGACCGCAACGCAGCCGCCATCGAGGACGTCGAGGGCCAGCTGCGCGACCGTGCCGAGGAGCTGGCGCGCGAGAAGCTGCGTGCGGAGGAGGAGGAGCTGGCCAAGCACCCCTTCCTCAAGAAGCCGGCGGGTGCGCCGCTGCTGACGTCGCTGGGCGTGCCGCAGGACGAGCAGTTCCAGGAGCTGGCGGCGCAGCACGCGTCGCTGGCCGAGGACCCGGTGCGCAACGCGGAGCCGCTGCGTGCCGTGGAGGAGGCGATGCAGGACCGCGTGGACGCGCTGGCCGCCAAGGACGCCGAGGAGGCGCTGAAGCCGGCGGAGGTGGCGCGCGAGCTGGTGCGGTCCAACCCCATGTGCGCGCCGTACGTGCACCCCGCCGTCCCCAAGGACGCGGCCTTCAGCGAGCTGGCGGCGCTGCGTGACACGCTGCTCAGCGACCCGGAGGCCAACGCGGAGCCGCTGCGCGCCGTGGAGGAGGACATGCACCACCGTGCCGTGGAGGTGGCGGCAAAGCACAAGCGCCGCTCGCGGCCGGAGCGCCTGGGCTCCAGCATGGAGATGTCTGCGGTGGAGCCGGAGGAGGCCGGCGAGCTGAAGGAGGACGAGGCGGACGTCGTGCCGCGGCTGTCGGGCACGGAGGTGCGTGACCCGTACTACGAGCAGCTGGCGGCGCTGCGCGACACCCTCGTGGAGGCTGGCCGCGACGCCAACGCGGACAAGATCCGCGGCGTGGAGGAGCAGATGAAGGACCGCGCGGACCAGCTGCACGACGACGACCAGCGTGCCGAGGCGGCGCGTGGCCGCGCGCGCGAGGCGATGCTGCAGCAGCACCCCTTCCTGCCGGAGGAGATGCGCGGCATCGCGCTGGAGGACCTGCCGCTGTACGACGACGACGAGTTCGCCAGCGCGGCGCAGGAGCACGCGCGCCTTGCCGCGGACCCCGAGCGCAACGCCGACGCGCTGCGGGCGGCGGAGGAGCAGATGAAGGACCGCGCCGCGAAGCTTGCCGACGAGGCAGCAGCCGAGGAGCAGGAGCTGCACGACAAGCTGCCGTTCGTGACGGTGTCCAAGGTGCCGCTGCGCGACCTGGGCCTGGAGTCGGTGCCGGAGTTCGCGGCGCTGCTTGCGCAGTACGAGGAGCTGGCCAAGGACCCCGCGACGGCGCAGGGCCCGGAGGCGAAGCGGCTGGAGAAGGCGATGGACGAGCTGGCCAAGCTGCTGGCCTTCGACGAGGCGGCGGCGGCGCAGTGCGAGGCGCTGAAGGAGGCCGACCTGCACGACCGCTTCCCCTTCCTGCCGGAGCAGCCGGTGCCGGGCGTGCCGCTGGCGGAGGCCGGGCTCATGGAGGACCCCGAGTTCCGCAAGCTGGCCAACGAGCTGGCCGACCTGCGCGAGGACCCGAGCACGACGCCGCAGTCGCTGCGCGCTGCCGAGGAGCAGCTTGCCGAGCGTGCCGCGGAGGTGGCGGCGGAGAAGCTGCGCGCCACGGAGGAGGCGCAGGCGCAGTACCCGTTCCTGCCGAAGCGTGTGGACGGCGTGCTGTTGAGCGACCTGCCGCTGAAGCAGGACGAGACATTCCAGGAGCTGGTGGCCGAGCGTGCGCCGCTGCTGGCGGACGAGCAGGCCAACGCCGAGCCCATCCGCGCGATCGACGAGAAGCTGCGCGACCGCGCCGCCGAGCTGGCCAAGCAGCACACCGAGCTGCAGGCCCTCCACGACGCCGAGAACGAAGACGTGCGTGCGCACAACCCGTTCCTGCCGCACAACGACGTGCGTGGCGTGCCGCTGCGCGAGCTGGGCCTGCCGCAGGACGCGGACTTCGAGGGCAAGCGCCTGCAGCGTCTGCGCCTGATGGAGCAGCCCGACCGCAACGCAGCCGCCATCGAGGACGTCGAGGGCCAGCTGCGCGACCGTGCCGAGGAGCTGGCGCGCGAGAAGCTGCGTGCGGAGGAGGAGGAGCTGGCCAAGCACCCCTTCCTCAAGAAGCCGGCGGGTGCGCCGCTGCTGACGTCGCTGGGCGTGCCGCAGGACGAGCAGTTCCAGGAGCTGGCGGCGCAGCACGCGTCGCTGGCCGAGGACCCGGTGCGCAACGCGGAGCCGCTGCGTGCCGTGGAGGAGGCGATGCAGGACCGCGTGGACGCGCTGGCCGCCAAGGACGCCGAGGAGGCGCTGAAGCCGGCGGAGGTGGCGCGCGAGCTGGTGCGGTCCAACCCCATGTGCGCGCCGTACGTGCACCCCGCCGTCCCCAAGGACGCGGCCTTCAGCGAGCTGGCGGCGCTGCGTGACACGCTGCTCAGCGACCCGGAGGCCAACGCGGAGCCGCTGCGCGCCGTGGAGGAGGACATGCACCACCGTGCCGTGGAGGTGGCGGCAAAGCACAAGCGCCGCTCGCGGCCGGAGCGTCTGGGCTCCAGCATGGAGATGTCTGCGGTGGAGCCGGAGGAGGCCGGCGAGCTGAAGGAGGACGAGGCGGACGTCGTGCCGCGGCTGTCGGGCACGGAGGTGCGTGACCCGTACTACGAGCAGCTGGCGGCGCTGCGCGACACCCTCGTGGAGGCTGGCCGCGACGCCAACGCGGACAAGATCCCCGGCGTGGAGGAGCAGATGAAGGACCGCGCGGACCAGCTGCACGACGACGACCAGCGTGCCGAGGCGGCGCGTGGCCGCGCGCGCGAGGCGATGCTGCAGCAGCACCCCTTCCTGCCGGAGGAGATGCGCGGCATCGCGCTGGAGGACCTGCCGCTGTACGACGACGACGAGTTCGCCAGCGCGGCGCAGGAGCACGCGCGCCTTGCCGCGGACCCCGAGCGCAACGCCGACGCGCTGCGGGCGGCGGAGGAGCAGATGAAGGACCGCGCCGCGAAGCTTGCCGACGAGGCAGCAGCCGAGGAGCAGGAGCTGCACGACAAGCTGCCGTTCGTGACGGTGTCCAAGGTGCCGCTGCGCGACCTGGGCCTGGAGTCGGTGCCGGAGTTCGCGGCGCTGCTTGCGCAGTACGAGGAGCTGGCCAAGGACCCCGCGACGGCGCAGGGCCCGGAGGCGAAGCGGCTGGAGAAGGCGATGGACGAGCTGGCCAAGCTGCTGGCCTTCGACGAGGCGGCGGCGGCGCAGTGCGAGGCGCTGAAGGAGGCCGACCTGCACGACCGCTTCCCCTTCCTGCCGGAGCAGCCGGTGCCGGGCGTGCCGCTGGCGGAGGCCGGGCTCATGGAGGACCCCGAGTTCCGCAAGCTGGCCAACGAGCTGGCCGACCTGCGCGAGGACCCGAGCACGACGCCGCAGTCGCTGCGCGCTGCCGAGGAGCAGCTTGCCGAGCGTGCCGCGGAGGTGGCGGCGGAGAAGCTCGCGCGCCACGGAGGAGGCGCAGGCGCAGTACCCGTTCCTGCCGAAGCGTGTGGACGGCGTGCTGTTGAGCGACCTGCCGCTGAAGCAGGACGAGACATTCCAGGAGCTGGTGGCCGAGCGTGCGCCGCTGCTGGCGGACGAGCAGGCCAACGCCGAGCCCATCCGCGCGATCGACGAGAAGCTGCGCGACCGCGCCGCCGAGCTGGCCAAGCAGCACACCGAGCTGCAGGCCCTCCACGACGCCGAGAACGAAGACGTGCGTGCGCACAACCCGTTCCTGCCGCACAACGACGTGCGTGGCGTGCCGCTGCGCGAGCTGGGCCTGCCGCAGGACGCGGACTTCGAGGGCAAGCGCCTGCAGCGTCTGCGCCTGATGGAGCAGCCCGACCGCAACGCAGCCGCCATCGAGGACGTCGAGGGCCAGCTGCGCGACCGTGCCGAGGAGCTGGCGCGCGAGAAGCTGCGTGCGGAGGAGGAGGAGCTGGCCAAGCACCCCTTCCTCAAGAAGCCGGCGGGTGCGCCGCTGCTGACGTCGCTGGGCGTGCCGCAGGACGAGCAGTTCCAGGAGCTGGCGGCGCAGCACGCGTCGCTGGCCGAGGACCCGGTGCGCAACGCGGAGCCGCTGCGTGCCGTGGAGGAGGCGATGCAGGACCGCGTGGACGCGCTGGCCGCCAAGGACGCCGAGGAGGCGCTGAAGCCGGCGGAGGTGGCGCGCGAGCTGGTGCGGTCCAACCCTGCGCGCGACCTGCCGGAGCAGCCGGTGCCGGGCGTGCCGCTGGCGGAGGCCGGGCTCATGGAGGACCCCGAGTTCCGCCAGCTGGCCAACGAGCTGGCCGACCTGCGCGAGGACCCGGAGCACGACGCCGCAGTCGCTGCGCGCTGCCGAGGAGCAGCTTGCCGAGCGTGCCGCGGAGGTGGCGGCGGAGAAGCTGCGCGCCACGGAGGAGGCGCAGGCGCAGTACCCGTTCCTGCCGAAGCGTGTGGACGGCGTGCTGTTGAGCGACCTGCCGCTGAAGCAGGACGAGACATTCCAGGAGCTGGTGGCCGAGCGTGCGCCGCTGCTGGCGGACGAGCAGGCCAACGCCGAGCCCATCCGCGCGATCGACGAGAAGCTGCGCGACCGCGCCGCCGAGCTGGCCAAGCAGCACACCGAGCTGCAGGCCCTCCACGACGCCGAGAACGAAGACGTGCGTGCGCACAACCCGTTCCTGCCGCACAACGACGTGCGTGGCGTGCCGCTGCGCGAGCTGGGCCTGCCGCAGGACGCGGACTTCGAGGGCAAGCGCCTGCAGCGTCTGCGCCTGATGGAGCAGCCCGACCGCAACGCAGCCGCCATCGAGGACGTCGAGGGCCAGCTGCGCGACCGTGCCGAGGAGCTGGCGCGCGAGAAGCTGCGTGCGGAGGAGGAGGAGCTGGCCAAGCACCCCTTCCTCAAGAAGCCGGCGGGTGCGCCGCTGCTGACGTCGCTGGGCGTGCCGCAGGACGAGCAGTTCCAGGAGCTGGCGGCGCAGCACGCGTCGCTGGCCGAGGACCCGGTGCGCAACGCGGAGCCGCTGCGTGCCGTGGAGGAGGCGATGCAGGACCGCGTGGACGCGCTGGCCGCCAAGGACGCCGAGGAGGCGCTGAAGCCGGCGGAGGTGGCGCGCGAGCTGGTGCGGTCCAACCCCATGTGCGCGCCGTACGTGCACCCCGCCGTCCCCAAGGACGCGGCCTTCAGCGAGCTGGCGGCGCTGCGTGACACGCTGCTCAGCGACCCGGAGGCCAACGCGGAGCCGCTGCGCGCCGTGGAGGAGGACATGCACCACCGTGCCGTGGAGGTGGCGGCAAAGCACAAGCGCCGCTCGCGGCCGGAGCGTCTGGGCTCCAGCATGGAGATGTCTGCGGTGGAGCCGGAGGAGGCCGGCGAGCTGAAGGAGGACGAGGCGGACGTCGTGCCGCGGCTGTCGGGCACGGAGGTGCGTGACCCGTACTACGAGCAGCTGGCGGCGCTGCGCGACACCCTCGTGGAGGCTGGCCGCGACGCCAACGCGGACAAGATCCCCGGCGTGGAGGAGCAGATGAAGGACCGCGCGGACCAGCTGCACGACGACGACCAGCGTGCCGAGGCGGCGCGTGGCCGCGCGCGCGAGGCGATGCTGCAGCAGCACCCCTTCCTGCCGGAGGAGATGCGCGGCATCGCGCTGGAGGACCTGCCGCTGTACGACGACGACGAGTTCGCCAGCGCGGCGCAGGAGCACGCGCGCCTTGCCGCGGACCCCGAGCGCAACGCCGACGCGCTGCGGGCGGCGGAGGAGCAGATGAAGGACCGCGCCGCGAAGCTTGCCGACGAGGCAGCAGCCGAGGAGCAGGAGCTGCACGACAAGCTGCCGTTCGTGACGGTGTCCAAGGTGCCGCTGCGCGACCTGGGCCTGGAGTCGGTGCCGGAGTTCGCGGCGCTGCTTGCGCAGTACGAGGAGCTGGCCAAGGACCCCGCGACGGCGCAGGGCCCGGAGGCGAAGCGGCTGGAGAAGGCGATGGACGAGCTGGCCAAGCTGCTGGCCTTCGACGAGGCGGCGGCGGCGCAGTGCGAGGCGCTGAAGGAGGCCGACCTGCACGACCGCTTCCCCTTCCTGCCGGAGCAGCCGGTGCCGGGCGTGCCGCTGGCGGAGGCCGGGCTCATGGAGGACCCCGAGTTCCGCAAGCTGGCCAACGAGCTGGCCGACCTGCGCGAGGACCCGAGCACGACGCCGCAGTCGCTGCGCGCTGCCGAGGAGCAGCTTGCCGAGCGTGCCGCGGAGGTGGCGGCGGAGAAGCTGCGCGCCACGGAGGAGGCGCAGGCGCAGTACCCGTTCCTGCCGAAGCGTGTGGACGGCGTGCTGTTGAGCGACTTGCCGCTGAAGCAGGACGAGACATTCCAGGAGCTGGTGGCCGAGCGTGCGCCGCTGCTGGCGGACGAGCAGGCCAACGCCGAGCCCATCCGCGCGATCGACGAGAAGCTGCGCGACCGCGCCGCCGAGCTGGCCAAGCAGCACACCGAGCTGCAGGCCCTCCACGACGCCGAGAACGAAGACGTGCGTGCGCACAACCCGTTCCTGCCGCACAACGACGTGCGTGGCGTGCCGCTGCGCGAGCTGGGCCTGCCGCAGGACGCGGACTTCGAGGGCAAGCGCCTGCAGCGTCTGCGCCTGATGGAGCAGCCCGACCGCAACGCAGCCGCCATCGAGGACGTCGAGGGCCAGCTGCGCGACCGTGCCGAGGAGCTGGCGCGCGAGAAGCTGCGTGCGGAGGAGGAGGAGCTGGCCAAGCACCCCTTCCTCAAGAAGCCGGCGGGTGCGCCGCTGCTGACGTCGCTGGGCGTGCCGCAGGACGAGCAGTTCCAGGAGCTGGCGGCGCAGCACGCGTCGCTGGCCGAGGACCCGGTGCGCAACGCGGAGCCGCTGCGTGCCGTGGAGGAGGCGATGCAGGACCGCGTGGACGCGCTGGCCGCCAAGGACGCCGAGGAGGCGCTGAAGCCGGCGGAGGTGGCGCGCGAGCTGGTGCGGTCCAACCCCATGTGCGCGCCGTACGTGCACCCCGCCGTCCCCAAGGACGCGGCCTTCAGCGAGCTGGCGGCGCTGCGTGACACGCTGCTCAGCGACCCGGAGGCCAACGCGGAGCCGCTGCGCGCCGTGGAGGAGGACATGCACCACCGTGCCGTGGAGGTGGCGGCAAAGCACAAGCGCCGCTCGCGGCCGGAGCGTCTGGGCTCCAGCATGGAGATGTCGGCGGTGGAGCCGGAGGAGGCCGGCGAGCTGAAGGAGGACGAGGCGGACGTCGTGCCGCGGCTGTCGGGCACGGAGGTGCGTGACCCGTACTACGAGCAGCTGGCGGCGCTGCGCGACACCCTCGTGGAGGCTGGCCGCGACGCCAACGCGGACAAGATCCGCGGCGTGGAGGAGCAGATGAAGGACCGCGCGGACCAGCTGCACGACGACGACCAGCGTGCCGAGGCGGCGCGTGGCCGCGCGCGCGAGGCGATGCTGCAGCAGCACCCCTTCCTGCCGGAGGAGATGCGCGGCATCGCGCTGGAGGACCTGCCGCTGTACGACGACGACGAGTTCGCCAGCGCGGCGCAGGAGCACGCGCGCCTTGCCGCGGACCCCGAGCGCAACGCCGACGCGCTGCGGGCGGCGGAGGAGCAGATGAAGGACCGCGCCGCGAAGCTTGCCGACGAGGCAGCAGCCGAGGAGCAGGAGCTGCACGACAAGCTGCCGTTCGTGACGGTGTCCAAGGTGCCGCTGCGCGACCTGGGCCTGGAGTCGGTGCCGGAGTTCGCGGCGCTGCTTGCGCAGTACGAGGAGCTGGCCAAGGACCCCGCGACGGCGCAGGGCCCGGAGGCGAAGCGGCTGGAGAAGGCGATGGACGAGCTGGCCAAGCTGCTGGCCTTCGACGAGGCGGCGGCGGCGCAGTGCGAGGCGCTGAAGGAGGCCGACCTGCACGACCGCTTCCCCTTCCTGCCGGAGCAGCCGGTGCCGGGCGTGCCGCTGGCGGAGGCCGGGCTCATGGAGGACCCCGAGTTCCGCAAGCTGGCCAACGAGCTGGCCGACCTGCGCGAGGACCCGAGCACGACGCCGCAGTCGCTGCGCGCTGCCGAGGAGCAGCTTGCCGAGCGTGCCGCGGAGGTGGCGGCGGAGAAGCTGCGCGCCACGGAGGAGGCGCAGGCGCAGTACCCGTTCCTGCCGAAGCGTGTGGACGGCGTGCTGTTGAGCGACCTGCCGCTGAAGCAGGACGAGACATTCCAGGAGCTGGTGGCCGAGCGTGCGCCGCTGCTGGCGGACGAGCAGGCCAACGCCGAGCCCATCCGCGCGATCGACGAGAAGCTGCGCGACCGCGCCGCCGAGCTGGCCAAGCAGCACACCGAGCTGCAGGCCCTCCACGACGCCGAGAACGAAGACGTGCGTGCGCACAACCCGTTCCTGCCGCACAACGACGTGCGTGGCGTGCCGCTGCGCGAGCTGGGCCTGCCGCAGGACGCGGACTTCGAGGGCAAGCGCCTGCAGCGTCTGCGCCTGATGGAGCAGCCCGACCGCAACGCAGCCGCCATCGAGGACGTCGAGGGCCAGCTGCGCGACCGTGCCGAGGAGCTGGCGCGCGAGAAGCTGCGTGCGGAGGAGGAGGAGCTGGCCAAGCACCCCTTCCTCAAGAAGCCGGCGGGTGCGCCGCTGCTGACGTCGCTGGGCGTGCCGCAGGACGAGCAGTTCCAGGAGCTGGCGGCGCAGCACGCGTCGCTGGCCGAGGACCCGGTGCGCAACGCGGAGCCGCTGCGTGCCGTGGAGGAGGCGATGCAGGACCGCGTGGACGCGCTGGCCGCCAAGGACGCCGAGGAGGCGCTGAAGCCGGCGGAGGTGGCGCGCGAGCTGGTGCGGTCCAACCCCATGTGCGCGCCGTACGTGCACCCCGCCGTCCCCAAGGACGCGGCCTTCAGCGAGCTGGCGGCGCTGCGTGACACGCTGCTCAGCGACCCGGAGGCCAACGCGGAGCCGCTGCGCGCCGTGGAGGAGGACATGCACCACCGTGCCGTGGAGGTGGCGGCAAAGCACAAGCGCCGCTCGCGGCCGGAGCGTCTGGGCTCCAGCATGGAGATGTCTGCGGTGGAGCCGGAGGAGGCCGGCGAGCTGAAGGAGGACGAGGCGGACGTCGTGCCGCGGCTGTCGGGCACGGAGGTGCGTGACCCGTACTACGAGCAGCTGGCGGCGCTGCGCGACACCCTCGTGGAGGCTGGCCGCGACGCCAACGCGGACAAGATCCGCGCCGTGGAGGAGCAGATGAAGGACCGCGCGGACCAGCTGCACGACGACGACCAGCGTGCCGAGGCGGCGCGTGGCCGCGCGCGCGAGGCGATGCTGCAGCAGCACCCCTTCCTGCCGGAGGAGATGCGCGGCATCGCGCTGGAGGACCTGCCGCTGTACGACGACGACGAGTTCGCCAGCGCGGCGCAGGAGCACGCGCGCCTTGCCGCGGACCCCGAGCGCAACGCCGACGCGCTGCGGGCGGCGGAGGAGCAGATGAAGGACCGCGCCGCGAAGCTTGCCGACGAGGCAGCAGCCGAGGAGCAGGAGCTGCACGACAAGCTGCCGTTCGTGACGGTGTCCAAGGTGCCGCTGCGCGACCTGGGCCTGGAGTCGGTGCCGGAGTTCGCGGCGCTGCTTGCGCAGTACGAGGAGCTGGCCAAGGACCCCGCGACGGCGCAGGGCCCGGAGGCGAAGCGGCTGGAGAAGGCGATGGACGAGCTGGCCAAGCTGCTGGCCTTCGACGAGGCGGCGGCGGCGCAGTGCGAGGCGCTGAAGGAGGCCGACCTGCACGACCGCTTCCCCTTCCTGCCGGAGCAGCCGGTGCCGGGCGTGCCGCTGGCGGAGGCCGGGCTCATGGAGGACCCCGAGTTCCGCAAGCTGGCCAACGAGCTGGCCGACCTGCGCGAGGACCCGAGCACGACGCCGCAGTCGCTGCGCGCTGCCGAGGAGCAGCTTGCCGAGCGTGCCGCGGAGGTGGCGGCGGAGAAGCTGCGCGCCACGGAGGAGGCGCAGGCGCAGTACCCGTTCCTGCCGAAGCGTGTGGACGGCGTGCTGTTGAGCGACCTGCCGCTGAAGCAGGACGAGACATTCCAGGAGCTGGTGGCCGAGCGTGCGCCGCTGCTGGCGGACGAGCAGGCCAACGCCGAGCCCATCCGCGCGATCGACGAGAAGCTGCGCGACCGCGCCGCCGAGCTGGCCAAGCAGCACACCGAGCTGCAGGCCCTCCACGACGCCGAGAACGAAGACGTGCGTGCGCACAACCCGTTCCTGCCGCACAACGACGTGCGTGGCGTGCCGCTGCGCGAGCTGGGCCTGCCGCAGGACGCGGACTTCGAGGGCAAGCGCCTGCAGCGTCTGCGCCTGATGGAGCAGCCCGACCGCAACGCAGCCGCCATCGAGGACGTCGAGGGCCAGCTGCGCGACCGTGCCGAGGAGCTGGCGCGCGAGAAGCTGCGTGCGGAGGAGGAGGAGCTGGCCAAGCACCCCTTCCTCAAGAAGCCGGCGGGTGCGCCGCTGCTGACGTCGCTGGGCGTGCCGCAGGACGAGCAGTTCCAGGAGCTGGCGGCGCAGCACGCGTCGCTGGCCGAGGACCCGGTGCGCAACGCGGAGCCGCTGCGTGCCGTGGAGGAGGCGATGCAGGACCGCGTGGACGCGCTGGCCGCCAAGGACGCCGAGGAGGCGCTGAAGCCGGCGGAGGTGGCGCGCGAGCTGGTGCGGTCCAACCCCATGTGCGCGCCGTACGTGCACCCCGCCGTCCCCAAGGACGCGGCCTTCAGCGAGCTGGCGGCGCTGCGTGACACGCTGCTCAGCGACCCGGAGGCCAACGCGGAGCCGCTGCGCGCCGTGGAGGAGGACATGCACCACCGTGCCGTGGAGGTGGCGGCAAAGCACAAGCGCCGCTCGCGGCCGGAGCGTCTGGGCTCCAGCATGGAGATGTCTGCGGTGGAGCCGGAGGAGGCCGGCGAGCTGAAGGAGGACGAGGCGGACGTCGTGCCGCGGCTGTCGGGCACGGAGGTGCGTGACCCGTACTACGAGCAGCTGGCGGCGCTGCGCGACACCCTCGTGGAGGCTGGCCGCGACGCCAACGCGGACAAGATCCGCGCCGTGGAGGAGCAGATGAAGGACCGCGCGGACCAGCTGCACGACGACGACCAGCGTGCCGAGGCGGCGCGTGGCCGCGCGCGCGAGGCGATGCTGCAGCAGCACCCCTTCCTGCCGGAGGAGATGCGCGGCATCGCGCTGGAGGACCTGCCGCTGTACGACGACGACGAGTTCGCCAGCGCGGCGCAGGAGCACGCGCGCCTTGCCGCGGACCCCGAGCGCAACGCCGACGCGCTGCGGGCGGCGGAGGAGCAGATGAAGGACCGCGCCGCGAAGCTTGCCGACGAGGCAGCAGCCGAGGAGCAGGAGCTGCACGACAAGCTGCCGTTCGTGACGGTGTCCAAGGTGCCGCTGCGCGACCTGGGCCTGGAGTCGGTGCCGGAGTTCGCGGCGCTGCTTGCGCAGTACGAGGAGCTGGCCAAGGACCCCGCGACGGCGCAGGGCCCGGAGGCGAAGCGGCTGGAGAAGGCGATGGACGAGCTGGCCAAGCTGCTGGCCTTCGACGAGGCGGCGGCGGCGCAGTGCGAGGCGCTGAAGGAGGCCGACCTGCACGACCGCTTCCCCTTCCTGCCGGAGCAGCCGGTGCCGGGCGTGCCGCTGGCGGAGGCCGGGCTCATGGAGGACCCCGAGTTCCGCAAGCTGGCCAACGAGCTGGCCGACCTGCGCGAGGACCCGAGCACGACGCCGCAGTCGCTGCGCGCTGCCGAGGAGCAGCTTGCCGAGCGTGCCGCGGAGGTGGCGGCGGAGAAGCTGCGCGCCACGGAGGAGGCGCAGGCGCAGTACCCGTTCCTGCCGAAGCGTGTGGACGGCGTGCTGTTGAGCGACCTGCCGCTGAAGCAGGACGAGACATTCCAGGAGCTGGTGGCCGAGCGTGCGCCGCTGCTGGCGGACGAGCAGGCCAACGCCGAGCCCATCCGCGCGATCGACGAGAAGCTGCGCGACCGCGCCGCCGAGCTGGCCAAGCAGCACACCGAGCTGCAGGCCCTCCACGACGCCGAGAACGAAGACGTGCGTGCGCACAACCCGTTCCTGCCGCACAACGACGTGCGTGGCGTGCCGCTGCGCGAGCTGGGCCTGCCGCAGGACGCGGACTTCGAGGGCAAGCGCCTGCAGCGTCTGCGCCTGATGGAGCAGCCCGACCGCAACGCAGCCGCCATCGAGGACGTCGAGGGCCAGCTGCGCGACCGTGCCGAGGAGCTGGCGCGCGAGAAGCTGCGTGCGGAGGAGGAGGAGCTGGCCAAGCACCCCTTCCTCAAGAAGCCGGCGGGTGCGCCGCTGCTGACGTCGCTGGGCGTGCCGCAGGACGAGCAGTTCCAGGAGCTGGCGGCGCAGCACGCGTCGCTGGCCGAGGACCCGGTGCGCAACGCGGAGCCGCTGCGTGCCGTGGAGGAGGCGATGCAGGACCGCGTGGACGCGCTGGCCGCCAAGGACGCCGAGGAGGCGCTGAAGCCGGCGGAGGTGGCGCGCGAGCTGGTGCGGTCCAACCCCATGTGCGCGCCGTACGTGCACCCCGCCGTCCCCAAGGACGCGGCCTTCAGCGAGCTGGCGGCGCTGCGTGACACGCTGCTCAGCGACCCGGAGGCCAACGCGGAGCCGCTGCGCGCCGTGGAGGAGGACATGCACCACCGTGCCGTGGAGGTGGCGGCAAAGCACAAGCGCCGCTCGCGGCCGGAGCGTCTGGGCTCCAGCATGGAGATGTCTGCGGTGGAGCCGGAGGAGGCCGGCGAGCTGAAGGAGGACGAGGCGGACGTCGTGCCGCGGCTGTCGGGCACGGAGGTGCGTGACCCGTACTACGAGCAGCTGGCGGCGCTGCGCGACACCCTCGTGGAGGCTGGCCGCGACGCCAACGCGGACAAGATCCGCGGCGTGGAGGAGCAGATGAAGGACCGCGCGGACCAGCTGCACGACGACGACCAGCGTGCCGAGGCGGCGCGTGGCCGCGCGCGCGAGGCGGTGCTGCAGCAGCACCCCTTCCTGCCGGAGGAGATGCGCGGCATCGCGCTGGAGGACCTGCCGCTGTACGACGACGACGAGTTCGCCAGCGCGGCGCAGGAGCACGCGCGCCTTGCCGCGGACCCCGAGCGCAACGCCGACGCGCTGCGGGCGGCGGAGGAGCAGATGAAGGACCGCGCCGCGAAGCTTGCCGACGAGGCAGCAGCCGAGGAGCAGGAGCTGCACGACAAGCTGCCGTTCGTGACGGTGTCCAAGGTGCCGCTGCGCGACCTGGGCCTGGAGTCGGTGCCGGAGTTCGCGGCGCTGCTTGCGCAGTACGAGGAGCTGGCCAAGGACCCCGCGACGGCGCAGGGCCCGGAGGCGAAGCGGCTGGAGAAGGCGATGGACGAGCTGGCCAAGCTGCTGGCCTTCGACGAGGCGGCGGCGGCGCAGTGCGAGGCGCTGAAGGAGGCCGACCTGCACGACCGCTTCCCCTTCCTGCCGGAGCAGCCGGTGCCGGGCGTGCCGCTGGCGGAGGCCGGGCTCATGGAGGACCCCGAGTTCCGCCAGCTGGCCAACGAGCTGGCCGACCTGCGCGAGGACCCGAGCACGACGCCGCAGTCGCTGCGCGCTGCCGAGGAGCAGCTTGCCGAGCGTGCCGCGGAGGTGGCGGCGGAGAAGCTGCGCGCCACGGAGGAGGCGCAGGCGCAGTACCCGTTCCTGCCGAAGCGTGTGGACGGCGTGCTGTTGAGTGACCTGCCGCTGAAGCAGGACGAGACATTCCAGGAGCTGGTGGCCGAGCGTGCGCCGCTGCTGGCGGACGAGCAGGCCAACGCCGAGCCCATCCGCGCGATCGACGAGAAGCTGCGCGACCGCGCCGCCGAGCTGGCCAAGCAGCACACCGAGCTGCAGGCCCTCCACGACGCCGAGAACGAAGACGTGCGTGCGCACAACCCGTTCCTGCCGCACAACGACGTGCGTGGCGTGCCGCTGCGCGAGCTGGGCCTGCCGCAGGACGCGGACTTCGAGGGCAAGCGCCTGCAGCGTCTGCGCCTGATGGAGCAGCCCGACCGCAACGCAGCCGCCATCGAGGACGTCGAGGGCCAGCTGCGCGACCGTGCCGAGGAGCTGGCGCGCGAGAAGCTGCGTGCGGAGGAGGAGGAGCTGGCCAAGCACCCCTTCCTCAAGAAGCCGGCGGGTGCGCCGCTGCTGACGTCGCTGGGCGTGCCGCAGGACGAGCAGTTCCAGGAGCTGGCGGCGCAGCACGCGTCGCTGGCCGAGGACCCGGTGCGCAACGCGGAGCCGCTGCGTGCCGTGGAGGAGGCGATGCAGGACCGCGTGGACGCGCTGGCCGCCAAGGACGCCGAGGAGGCGCTGAAGCCGGCGGAGGTGGCGCGCGAGCTGGTGCGGTCCAACCCCATGTGCGCGCCGTACGTGCACCCCGCCGTCCCCAAGGACGCGGCCTTCAGCGAGCTGGCGGCGCTGCGTGACACGCTGCTCAGCGACCCGGAGGCCAACGCGGAGCCGCTGCGCGCCGTGGAGGAGGACATGCACCACCGTGCCGTGGAGGTGGCGGCAAAGCACAAGCGCCGCTCGCGGCCGGAGCGTCTGGGCTCCAGCATGGAGATGTCTGCGGTGGAGCCGGAGGAGGCCGGCGAGCTGAAGGAGGACGAGGCGGACGTCGTGCCGCGGCTGTCGGGCACGGAGGTGCGTGACCCGTACTACGAGCAGCTGGCGGCGCTGCGCGACACCCTCGTGGAGGCTGGCCGCGACGCCAACGCGGACAAGATCCGCGGCGTGGAGGAGCAGATGAAGGACCGCGCGGACCAGCTGCACGACGACGACCAGCGTGCCGAGGCGGCGCGTGGCCGCGCGCGCGAGGCGGTGCTGCAGCAGCACCCCTTCCTGCCGGAGGAGATGCGCGGCATCGCGCTGGAGGACCTGCCGCTGTACGACGACGACGAGTTCGCCAGCGCGGCGCAGGAGCACGCGCGCCTTGCCGCGGACCCCGAGCGCAACGCCGACGCGCTGCGGGCGGCGGAGGAGCAGATGAAGGACCGCGCCGCGAAGCTTGCCGACGAGGCAGCAGCCGAGGAGCAGGAGCTGCACGACAAGCTGCCGTTCGTGACGGTGTCCAAGGTGCCGCTGCGCGACCTGGGCCTGGAGTCGGTGCCGGAGTTCGCGGCGCTGCTTGCGCAGTACGAGGAGCTGGCCAAGGACCCCGCGACGGCGCAGGGCCCGGAGGCGAAGCGGCTGGAGAAGGCGATGGACGAGCTGGCCAAGCTGCTGGCCTTCGACGAGGCGGCGGCGGCGCAGTGCGAGGCGCTGAAGGAGGCCGACCTGCACGACCGCTTCCCCTTCCTGCCGGAGCAGCCGGTGCCGGGCGTGCCGCTGGCGGAGGCCGGGCTCATGGAGGACCCCGAGTTCCGCCAGCTGGCCAACGAGCTGGCCGACCTGCGCGAGGACCCGAGCACGACGCCGCAGTCGCTGCGCGCTGCCGAGGAGCAGCTTGCCGAGCGTGCCGCGGAGGTGGCGGCGGAGAAGCTGCGCGCCACGGAGGAGGCGCAGGCGCAGTACCCGTTCCTGCCGAAGCGTGTGGACGGCGTGCTGTTGAGTGACCTGCCGCTGAAGCAGGACGAGACATTCCAGGAGCTGGTGGCCGAGCGTGCGCCGCTGCTGGCGGACGAGCAGGCCAACGCCGAGCCCATCCGCGCGATCGACGAGAAGCTGCGCGACCGCGCCGCCGAGCTGGCCAAGCAGCACACCGAGCTGCAGGCCCTCCACGACGCCGAGAACGAAGACGTGCGTGCGCACAACCCGTTCCTGCCGCACAACGACGTGCGTGGCGTGCCGCTGCGCGAGCTGGGCCTGCCGCAGGACGCGGACTTCGAGGGCAAGCGCCTGCAGCGTCTGCGCCTGATGGAGCAGCCCGACCGCAACGCAGCCGCCATCGAGGACGTCGAGGGCCAGCTGCGCGACCGTGCCGAGGAGCTGGCGCGCGAGAAGCTGCGTGCGGAGGAGGAGGAGCTGGCCAAGCACCCCTTCCTCAAGAAGCCGGCGGGTGCGCCGCTGCTGACGTCGCTGGGCGTGCCGCAGGACGAGCAGTTCCAGGAGCTGGCGGCGCAGCACGCGTCGCTGGCCGAGGACCCGGTGCGCAACGCGGAGCCGCTGCGTGCCGTGGAGGAGGCGATGCAGGACCGCGTGGACGCGCTGGCCGCCAAGGACGCCGAGGAGGCGCTGAAGCCGGCGGAGGTGGCGCGCGAGCTGGTGCGGTCCAACCCCATGTGCGCACCGTACGTGCACCCCGCCGTCCCCAAGGACGCGGCCTTCAGCGAGCTGGCGGCGCTGCGTGACACGCTGCTCAGCGACCCGGAGGCCAACGCGGAGCCGCTGCGCGCCGTGGAGGAGGACATGCACCACCGTGCCGTGGAGGTGGCGGCAAAGCACAAGCGCCGCTCGCGGCCGGAGCGTCTGGGCTCCAGCATGGAGATGTCTGCGGTGGAGCCGGAGGAGGCCGGCGAGCTGAAGGAGGACGAGGCGGACGTCGTGCCGCGGCTGTCGGGCACGGAGGTGCGTGACCCGTACTACGAGCAGCTGGCGGCGCTGCGCGACACCCTCGTGGAGGCTGGCCGCGACGCCAACGCGGACAAGATCCGCGGCGTGGAGGAGCAGATGAAGGACCGCGCGGACCAGCTGCACGACGACGACCAGCGTGCCGAGGCGGCGCGTGGCCGCGCGCGCGAGGCGGTGCTGCAGCAGCACCCCTTCCTGCCGGAGGAGATGCGCGGCATCGCGCTGGAGGACCTGCCGCTGTACGACGACGACGAGTTCGCCAGTGCGGCGCAGGAGCACGCGCGCCTTGCCGCGGACCCCGAGCGCAACGCCGACGCGCTGCGGGCGGCGGAGGAGCAGATGAAGGACCGCGCCGCGAAGCTTGCCGACGAGGCAGCAGCCGCGGAGCAGGAGCTGCACGACAAGCTGCCGTTCGTGACGGTGTCCAAGGTGCCGCTGCGCGACCTGGGCCTGGAGTCGGTGCCGGAGTTCGCGGCGCTGCTTGCGCAGTACGAGGAGCTGGCCAAGGACCCCGCGACGGCGCAGGGCCCGGAGGCGAAGCGGCTGGAGAAGGCGATGGACGAGCTGGCCAAGCTGCTGGCCTTCGACGAGGCGGCGGCGGCGCAGTGCGAGGCGCTGAAGGAGGCCGACCTGCACGACCGCTTCCCCTTCCTGCCGGAGCAGCCGGTGCCGGGCGTGCCGCTGGCGGAGGCCGGGCTCATGGAGGACCCCGAGTTCCGCCAGCTGGCCAACGAGCTGGCCGACCTGCGCGAGGACCCGAGCACGACGCCGCAGTCGCTGCGCGCTGCCGAGGAGCAGCTTGCCGAGCGTGCCGCGGAGGTGGCGGCGGAGAAGCTGCGCGCCACGGAGGAGGCGCAGGCGCAGTACCCGTTCCTGCCGAAGCGTGTGGACGGCGTGCTGTTGAGTGACCTGCCGCTGAAGCAGGACGAGACATTCCAGGAGCTGGTGGCCGAGCGTGCGCCGCTGCTGGCGGACGAGCAGGCCAACGCCGAGCCCATCCGCGCGATCGACGAGAAGCTGCGCGACCGCGCCGCCGAGCTGGCCAAGCAGCACACCGAGCTGCAGGCCCTCCACGACGCCGAGAACGAAGACGTGCGTGCGCACAACCCGTTCCTGCCGCACAACGACGTGCGTGGCGTGCCGCTGCGCGAGCTGGGCCTGCCGCAGGACGCGGACTTCGAGGGCAAGCGCCTGCAGCGGCTGCGCCTGATGGAGCAGCCCGACCGCAACGCAGCCGCCATCGAGGACGTCGAGGGCCAGCTGCGCGACCGTGCCGAGGAGCTGGCGCGCGAGAAGCTGCGTGCGGAGGAGGAGGAGCTGGCCAAGCACCCCTTCCTCAAGAAGCCGGCGGGTGCGCCGCTGCTGACGTCGCTGGGCGTGCCGCAGGACGAGCAGTTCCAGGAGCTGGCGGCGCAGCACGCGTCGCTGGCCGAGGACCCGGTGCGCAACGCGGAGCCGCTGCGTGCCGTGGAGGAGGCGATGCAGGACCGCGTGGACGCGCTGGCCGCCAAGGACGCCGAGGAGGCGCTGAAGCCGGCGGAGGTGGCGCGCGAGCTGGTGCGGTCCAACCCCATGTGCGCACCGTACGTGCACCCCGCCGTCCCCAAGGACGCGGCCTTCAGCGAGCTGGCGGCGCTGCGTGACACGCTGCTCAGCGACCCGGAGGCCAACGCGGAGCCGCTGCGCGCCGTGGAGGAGGACATGCACCACCGTGCCGTGGAGGTGGCGGCAAAGCACAAGCGCCGCTCGCGGCCGGAGCGTCTGGGCTCCAGCATGGAGATGTCTGCGGTGGAGCCGGAGGAGGCCGGCGAGCTGAAGGAGGACGAGGCGGACGTCGTGCCGCGGCTGTCGGGCACGGAGGTGCGTGACCCGTACTACGAGCAGCTGGCGGCGCTGCGCGACACCCTCGTGGAGGCTGGCCGCGACGCCAACGCGGACAAGATCCGCGGCGTGGAGGAGCAGATGAAGGACCGCGCGGACCAGCTGCACGACGACGACCAGCGTGCCGAGGCGGCGCGTGGCCGCGCGCGCGAGGCGGTGCTGCAGCAGCACCCCTTCCTGCCGGAGGAGATGCGCGGCATCGCGCTGGAGGACCTGCCGCTGTACGACGACGACGAGTTCGCCAGTGCGGCGCAGGAGCACGCGCGCCTTGCCGCGGACCCCGAGCGCAACGCCGACGCGCTGCGGGCGGCGGAGGAGCAGATGAAGGACCGCGCCGCGAAGCTTGCCGACGAGGCAGCAGCCGCGGAGCAGGAGCTGCACGACAAGCTGCCGTTCGTGACGGTGTCCAAGGTGCCGCTGCGCGACCTGGGCCTGGAGTCGGTGCCGGAGTTCGCGGCGCTGCTTGCGCAGTACGAGGAGCTGGCCAAGGACCCCGCGACGGCGCAGGGCCCGGAGGCGAAGCGGCTGGAGAAGGCGATGGACGAGCTGGCCAAGCTGCTGGCCTTCGACGAGGCGGCGGCGGCGCAGTGCGAGGCGCTGAAGGAGGCCGACCTGCACGACCGCTTCCCCTTCCTGCCGGAGCAGCCGGTGCCGGGCGTGCCGCTGGCGGAGGCCGGGCTCATGGAGGACCCCGAGTTCCGCCAGCTGGCCAACGAGCTGGCCGACCTGCGCGAGGACCCGAGCACGACGCCGCAGTCGCTGCGCGCTGCCGAGGAGCAGCTTGCCGAGCGTGCCGCGGAGGTGGCGGCGGAGAAGCTGCGCGCCACGGAGGAGGCGCAGGCGCAGTACCCGTTCCTGCCGAAGCGTGTGGACGGCGTGCTGTTGAGTGACCTGCCGCTGAAGCAGGACGAGACATTCCAGGAGCTGGTGGCCGAGCGTGCGCCGCTGCTGGCGGACGAGCAGGCCAACGCCGAGCCCATCCGCGCGATCGACGAGAAGCTGCGCGACCGCGCCGCCGAGCTGGCCAAGCAGCACACCGAGCTGCAGGCCCTCCACGACGCCGAGAACGAAGACGTGCGTGCGCACAACCCGTTCCTGCCGCACAACGACGTGCGTGGCGTGCCGCTGCGCGAGCTGGGCCTGCCGCAGGACGCGGACTTCGAGGGCAAGCGCCTGCAGCGGCTGCGCCTGATGGAGCAGCCCGACCGCAACGCAGCCGCCATCGAGGACGTCGAGGGCCAGCTGCGCGACCGTGCCGAGGAGCTGGCGCGCGAGAAGCTGCGTGCGGAGGAGGAGGAGCTGGCCAAGCACCCCTTCCTCAAGAAGCCGGCGGGTGCGCCGCTGCTGACGTCGCTGGGCGTGCCGCAGGACGAGCAGTTCCAGGAGCTGGCGGCGCAGCACGCGTCGCTGGCCGAGGACCCGGTGCGCAACGCGGAGCCGCTGCGTGCCGTGGAGGAGGCGATGCAGGACCGCGTGGACGCGCTGGCCGCCAAGGACGCCGAGGAGGCGCTGAAGCCGGCGGAGGTGGCGCGCGAGCTGGTGCGGTCCAACCCCATGTGCGCACCGTACGTGCACCCCGCCGTCCCCAAGGACGCGGCCTTCAGCGAGCTGGCGGCGCTGCGTGACACGCTGCTCAGCGACCCGGAGGCCAACGCGGAGCCGCTGCGCGCCGTGGAGGAGGACATGCACCACCGTGCCGTGGAGGTGGCGGCAAAGCACAAGCGCCGCTCGCGGCCGGAGCGTCTGGGCTCCAGCATGGAGATGTCTGCGGTGGAGCCGGAGGAGGCCGGCGAGCTGAAGGAGGACGAGGCGGACGTCGTGCCGCGGCTGTCGGGCACGGAGGTGCGTGACCCGTACTACGAGCAGCTGGCGGCGCTGCGCGACACCCTCGTGGAGGCTGGCCGCGACGCCAACGCGGACAAGATCCGCGGCGTGGAGGAGCAGATGAAGGACCGCGCGGACCAGCTGCACGACGACGACCAGCGTGCCGAGGCGGCGCGTGGCCGCGCGCGCGAGGCGGTGCTGCAGCAGCACCCCTTCCTGCCGGAGGAGATGCGCGGCATCGCGCTGGAGGACCTGCCGCTGTACGACGACGACGAGTTCGCCAGTGCGGCGCAGGAGCACGCGCGCCTTGCCGCGGACCCCGAGCGCAACGCCGACGCGCTGCGGGCGGCGGAGGAGCAGATGAAGGACCGCGCCGCGAAGCTTGCCGACGAGGCAGCAGCCGCGGAGCAGGAGCTGCACGACAAGCTGCCGTTCGTGACGGTGTCCAAGGTGCCGCTGCGCGACCTGGGCCTGGAGTCGGTGCCGGAGTTCGCGGCGCTGCTTGCGCAGTACGAGGAGCTGGCCAAGGACCCCGCGACGGCGCAGGGCCCGGAGGCGAAGCGGCTGGAGAAGGCGATGGACGAGCTGGCCAAGCTGCTGGCCTTCGACGAGGCGGCGGCGGCGCAGTGCGAGGCGCTGAAGGAGGCCGACCTGCACGACCGCTTCCCCTTCCTGCCGGAGCAGCCGGTGCCGGGCGTGCCGCTGGCGGAGGCCGGGCTCATGGAGGACCCCGAGTTCCGCCAGCTGGCCAACGAGCTGGCCGACCTGCGCGAGGACCCGAGCACGACGCCGCAGTCGCTGCGCGCTGCCGAGGAGCAGCTTGCCGAGCGTGCCGCGGAGGTGGCGGCGGAGAAGCTGCGCGCCACGGAGGAGGCGCAGGCGCAGTACCCGTTCCTGCCGAAGCGTGTGGACGGCGTGCTGTTGAGTGACCTGCCGCTGAAGCAGGACGAGACATTCCAGGAGCTGGTGGCCGAGCGTGCGCCGCTGCTGGCGGACGAGCAGGCCAACGCCGAGCCCATCCGCGCGATCGACGAGAAGCTGCGCGACCGCGCCGCCGAGCTGGCCAAGCAGCACACCGAGCTGCAGGCCCTCCACGACGCCGAGAACGAAGACGTGCGTGCGCACAACCCGTTCCTGCCGCACAACGACGTGCGTGGCGTGCCGCTGCGCGAGCTGGGCCTGCCGCAGGACGCGGACTTCGAGGGCAAGCGCCTGCAGCGGCTGCGCCTGATGGAGCAGCCCGACCGCAACGCAGCCGCCATCGAGGACGTCGAGGGCCAGCTGCGCGACCGTGCCGAGGAGCTGGCGCGCGAGAAGCTGCGTGCGGAGGAGGAGGAGCTGGCCAAGCACCCCTTCCTCAAGAAGCCGGCGGGTGCGCCGCTGCTGACGTCGCTGGGCGTGCCGCAGGACGAGCAGTTCCAGGAGCTGGCGGCGCAGCACGCGTCGCTGGCCGAGGACCCGGTGCGCAACGCGGAGCCGCTGCGTGCCGTGGAGGAGGCGATGCAGGACCGCGTGGACGCGCTGGCCGCCAAGGACGCCGAGGAGGCGCTGAAGCCGGCGGAGGTGGCGCGCGAGCTGGTGCGGTCCAACCCCATGTGCGCACCGTACGTGCACCCCGCCGTCCCCAAGGACGCGGCCTTCAGCGAGCTGGCGGCGCTGCGTGACACGCTGCTCAGCGACCCGGAGGCCAACGCGGAGCCGCTGCGCGCCGTGGAGGAGGACATGCACCACCGTGCCGTGGAGGTGGCGGCAAAGCACAAGCGCCGCTCGCGGCCGGAGCGTCTGGGCTCCAGCATGGAGATGTCTGCGGTGGAGCCGGAGGAGGCCGGCGAGCTGAAGGAGGACGAGGCGGACGTCGTGCCGCGGCTGTCGGGCACGGAGGTGCGTGACCCGTACTACGAGCAGCTGGCGGCGCCGCGCGACCCCCCCGGGGGGGGGGGCCGCGACGCCAACGCGGACAAGATCCGCGGCGTGGAGGAGCAGATGAAGGACGCGCGGACCAGCTGCACGACGAAAACCAGCGTCCGGGGGGGGCGGGCGGCCGGGGGGGGGGGGGGGGGGGAAAACAACCCCCCCCCCGGGGGGGGAGAAGGGGGGGTGGAGGACCTGCCGCTGTACGACGACGACGAGTTCGCCAGTGCGGCGCAGGAGCACGCGCGCCTTGCCGCGGACCCCGAGCGCAACGCCGACGCGCTGCGGGCGGCGGAGGAGCAGATGAAGGACCGCGCCGCGAAGCTTGCCGACGAGGCAGCAGCCGCGGAGCAGGAGCTGCACGACAAGCTGCCGTTCGTGACGGTGTCCAAGGTGCCGCTGCGCGACCTGGGCCTGGAGTCGGTGCCGGAGTTCGCGGCGCTGCTTGCGCAGTACGAGGAGCTGGCCAAGGACCCCGCGACGGCGCAGGGCCCGGAGGCGAAGCGGCTGGAGAAGGCGATGGACGAGCTGGCCAAGCTGCTGGCCTTCGACGAGGCGGCGGCGGCGCAGTGCGAGGCGCTGAAGGAGGCCGACCTGCACGACCGCTTCCCCTTCCTGCCGGAGCAGCCGGTGCCGGGCGTGCCGCTGGCGGAGGCCGGGCTCATGGAGGACCCCGAGTTCCGCCAGCTGGCCAACGAGCTGGCCGACCTGCGCGAGGACCCGAGCACGACGCCGCAGTCGCTGCGCGCTGCCGAGGAGCAGCTTGCCGAGCGTGCCGCGGAGGTGGCGGCGGAGAAGCTGCGCGCCACGGAGGAGGCGCAGGCGCAGTACCCGTTCCTGCCGAAGCGTGTGGACGGCGTGCTGTTGAGTGACCTGCCGCTGAAGCAGGACGAGACATTCCAGGAGCTGGTGGCCGAGCGTGCGCCGCTGCTGGCGGACGAGCAGGCCAACGCCGAGCCCATCCGCGCGATCGACGAGAAGCTGCGCGACCGCGCCGCCGAGCTGGCCAAGCAGCACACCGAGCTGCAGGCCCTCCACGACGCCGAGAACGAAGACGTGCGTGCGCACAACCCGTTCCTGCCGCACAACGACGTGCGTGGCGTGCCGCTGCGCGAGCTGGGCCTGCCGCAGGACGCGGACTTCGAGGGCAAGCGCCTGCAGCGGCTGCGCCTGATGGAGCAGCCCGACCGCAACGCAGCCGCCATCGAGGACGTCGAGGGCCAGCTGCGCGACCGTGCCGAGGAGCTGGCGCGCGAGAAGCTGCGTGCGGAGGAGGAGGAGCTGGCCAAGCACCCCTTCCTCAAGAAGCCGGCGGGTGCGCCGCTGCTGACGTCGCTGGGCGTGCCGCAGGACGAGCAGTTCCAGGAGCTGGCGGCGCAGCACGCGTCGCTGGCCGAGGACCCGGTGCGCAACGCGGAGCCGCTGCGTGCCGTGGAGGAGGCGATGCAGGACCGCGTGGACGCGCTGGCCGCCAAGGACGCCGAGGAGGCGCTGAAGCCGGCGGAGGTGGCGCGCGAGCTGGTGCGGTCCAACCCCATGTGCGCACCGTACGTGCACCCCGCCGTCCCCAAGGACGCGGCCTTCAGCGAGCTGGCGGCGCTGCGTGACACGCTGCTCAGCGACCCGGAGGCCAACGCGGAGCCGCTGCGCGCCGTGGAGGAGGACATGCACCACCGTGCCGTGGAGGTGGCGGCAAAGCACAAGCGCCGCTCGCGGCCGGAGCGTCTGGGCTCCAGCATGGAGATGTCTGCGGTGGAGCCGGAGGAGGCCGGCGAGCTGAAGGAGGACGAGGCGGACGTCGTGCCGCGGCTGTCGGGCACGGAGGTGCGTGACCCGTACTACGAGCAGCTGGCGGCGCTGCGCGACACCCTCGTGGAGGCTGGCCGCGACGCCAACGCGGACAAGATCCGCGGCGTGGAGGAGCAGATGAAGGACCGCGCGGACCAGCTGCACGACGACGACCAGCGTGCCGAGGCGGCGCGTGGCCGCGCGCGCGAGGCGGTGCTGCAGCAGCACCCCTTCCTGCCGGAGGAGATGCGCGGCATCGCGCTGGAGGACCTGCCGCTGTACGACGACGACGAGTTCGCCAGTGCGGCGCAGGAGCACGCGCGCCTTGCCGCGGACCCCGAGCGCAACGCCGACGCGCTGCGGGCGGCGGAGGAGCAGATGAAGGACCGCGCCGCGAAGCTTGCCGACGAGGCAGCAGCCGCGGAGCAGGAGCTGCACGACAAGCTGCCGTTCGTGACGGTGTCCAAGGTGCCGCTGCGCGACCTGGGCCTGGAGTCGGTGCCGGAGTTCGCGGCGCTGCTTGCGCAGTACGAGGAGCTGGCCAAGGACCCCGCGACGGCGCAGGGCCCGGAGGCGAAGCGGCTGGAGAAGGCGATGGACGAGCTGGCCAAGCTGCTGGCCTTCGACGAGGCGGCGGCGGCGCAGTGCGAGGCGCTGAAGGAGGCCGACCTGCACGACCGCTTCCCCTTCCTGCCGGAGCAGCCGGTGCCGGGCGTGCCGCTGGCGGAGGCCGGGCTCATGGAGGACCCCGAGTTCCGCCAGCTGGCCAACGAGCTGGCCGACCTGCGCGAGGACCCGAGCACGACGCCGCAGTCGCTGCGCGCTGCCGAGGAGCAGCTTGCCGAGCGTGCCGCGGAGGTGGCGGCGGAGAAGCTGCGCGCCACGGAGGAGGCGCAGGCGCAGTACCCGTTCCTGCCGAAGCGTGTGGACGGCGTGCTGTTGAGTGACCTGCCGCTGAAGCAGGACGAGACATTCCAGGAGCTGGTGGCCGAGCGTGCGCCGCTGCTGGCGGACGAGCAGGCCAACGCCGAGCCCATCCGCGCGATCGACGAGAAGCTGCGCGACCGCGCCGCCGAGCTGGCCAAGCAGCACACCGAGCTGCAGGCCCTCCACGACGCCGAGAACGAAGACGTGCGTGCGCACAACCCGTTCCTGCCGCACAACGACGTGCGTGGCGTGCCGCTGCGCGAGCTGGGCCTGCCGCAGGACGCGGACTTCGAGGGCAAGCGCCTGCAGCGGCTGCGCCTGATGGAGCAGCCCGACCGCAACGCAGCCGCCATCGAGGACGTCGAGGGCCAGCTGCGCGACCGTGCCGAGGAGCTGGCGCGCGAGAAGCTGCGTGCGGAGGAGGAGGAGCTGGCCAAGCACCCCTTCCTCAAGAAGCCGGCGGGTGCGCCGCTGCTGACGTCGCTGGGCGTGCCGCAGGACGAGCAGTTCCAGGAGCTGGCGGCGCAGCACGCGTCGCTGGCCGAGGACCCGGTGCGCAACGCGGAGCCGCTGCGTGCCGTGGAGGAGGCGATGCAGGACCGCGTGGACGCGCTGGCCGCCAAGGACGCCGAGGAGGCGCTGAAGCCGGCGGAGGTGGCGCGCGAGCTGGTGCGGTCCAACCCCATGTGCGCACCGTACGTGCACCCCGCCGTCCCCAAGGACGCGGCCTTCAGCGAGCTGGCGGCGCTGCGTGACACGCTGCTCAGCGACCCGGAGGCCAACGCGGAGCCGCTGCGCGCCGTGGAGGAGGACATGCACCACCGTGCCGTGGAGGTGGCGGCAAAGCACAAGCGCCGCTCGCGGCCGGAGCGTCTGGGCTCCAGCATGGAGATGTCTGCAGTGGAGCCGGAGGAGGCCGGCGAGCTGAAGGAGGACGAGGCGGACGTCGTGCCGCGGCTGTCGGGCACGGAGGTGCGTGACCCGTACTACGAGCAGCTGGCGGCGCTGCGCGACACCCTCGTGGAGGCTGGCCGCGACGCCAACGCGGACAAGATTCGCGGCGTGGAGGAGCAGATGAAGGACCGCGCAGACCAGCTGCACGACGACGACCAGCGTGCCGAGGCGGCGCGTGGCCGCGCGCGCGAGGCGGTGCTGCAGCAGCACCCCTTCCTGCCGGAGGAGATGCGCGGCATCGCGCTGGAGGACCTGCCGCTGTACGACGACGACGAGTTCGCCAGTGCGGCGCAGGAGCACGCGCGCCTTGCCGCGGACCCCGAGCGCAACGCCGACGCGCTGCGGGCGGCGGAGGAGCAGATGAAGGACCGCGCCGCGAAGCTTGCCGACGAGGCAGCAGCCGCGGAGCAGGAGCTGCACGACAAGCTGCCGTTCGTGACGGTGTCCAAGGTGCCGCTGCGCGACCTGGGCCTGGAGTCGGTGCCGGAGTTCGCGGCGCTGCTTGCGCAGTACGAGGAGCTGGCCAAGGACCCCGCGACGGCGCAGGGCCCGGAGGCGAAGCGGCTGGAGAAGGCGATGGACGAGCTGGCCAAGCTGCTGGCCTTCGACGAGGCGGCGGCGGCGCAGTGCGAGGCGCTGAAGGAGGCCGACCTGCACGACCGCTTCCCCTTCCTGCCGGAGCAGCCGGTGCCGGGCGTGCCGCTGGCGGAGGCCGGGCTCATGGAGGACCCCGAGTTCCGCAAGCTGGCCAACGAGCTGGCCGACCTGCGCGAGGACCCGAGCACGACGCCGCAGTCGCTGCGCGCTGCCGAGGAGCAGCTTGCCGAGCGTGCCGCGGAGGTGGCGGCGGAGAAGCTGCGCGCCACGGAGGAGGCGCAGGCGCAGTACCCGTTCCTGCCGAAGCGTGTGGACGGCGTGCTGTTGAGTGACCTGCCGCTGAAGCAGGACGAGACATTCCAGGAGCTGGTGGCCGAGCGTGCGCCGCTGCTGGCGGACGAGCAGGCCAACGCCGAGCCCATCCGCGCGATCGACGAGAAGCTGCGCGACCGCGCCGCCGAGCTGGCCAAGCAGCACACCGAGCTGCAGGCCCTCCACGACGCCGAGAACGAAGACGTGCGTGCGCACAACCCGTTCCTGCCGCACAACGACGTGCGTGGCGTGCCGCTGCGCGAGCTGGGCCTGCCGCAGGACGCGGACTTCGAGGGCAAGCGCCTGCAGCGGCTGCGCCTGATGGAGCAGCCCGACCGCAACGCAGCCGCCATCGAGGACGTCGAGGGCCAGCTGCGCGACCGTGCCGAGGAGCTGGCGCGCGAGAAGCTGCGTGCGGAGGAGGAGGAGCTGGCCAAGCACCCCTTCCTCAAGAAGCCGGCGGGTGCGCCGCTGCTGACGTCGCTGGGCGTGCCGCAGGACGAGCAGTTCCAGGAGCTGGCGGCGCAGCACGCGTCGCTGGCCGAGGACCCGGTGCGCAACGCGGAGCCGCTGCGTGCCGTGGAGGAGGCGATGCAGGACCGCGTGGACGCGCTGGCCGCCAAGGACGCCGAGGAGGCGCTGAAGCCGGCGGAGGTGGCGCGCGAGCTGGTGCGGTCCAACCCCATGTGCGCACCGTACGTGCACCCCGCCGTCCCCAAGGACGCGGCCTTCAGCGAGCTGGCGGCGCTGCGTGACACGCTGCTCAGCGACCCGGAGGCCAACGCGGAGCCGCTGCGCGCCGTGGAGGAGGACATGCACCACCGTGCCGTGGAGGTGGCGGCAAAGCACAAGCGCCGCTCGCGGCCGGAGCGTCTGGGCTCCAGCATGGAGATGTCTGCGGTGGAGCCGGAGGAGGCCGGCGAGCTGAAGGAGGACGAGGCGGACGTCGTGCCGCGGCTGTCGGGCACGGAGGTGCGTGACCCGTACTACGAGCAGCTGGCGGCGCTGCGCGACACCCTCGTGGAGGCTGGCCGCGACGCCAACGCGGACAAGATCACCGCCGTGGAGGAGCAGATGAAGGACCGCGCGGACCAGCTGCACGACGACGACCAGCGTGCCGAGGCGGCGCGTGGCCGCGCGCGCGAGGCGGTGCTGCAGCAGCACCCCTTCCTGCCGGAGGAGATGCGCGGCATCGCGCTGGAGGACCTGCCGCTGTACGACGACGACGAGTTCGCCAGTGCGGCGCAGGAGCACGCGCGCCTTGCCGCGGACCCCGAGCGCAACGCCGACGCGCTGCGGGCGGCGGAGGAGCAGATGAAGGACCGCGCCGCGAAGCTTGCCGACGAGGCAGCAGCCGAGGAGCAGGAGCTGCACGACAAGCTGCCGTTCGTGACGGTGTCCAAGGTGCGCGCGACCTGGCGCGACCTGGGCCGGGGGGGGGGGCGGGGGTTCGCGGCGCTGTTTGGGCGGTAGGAGAGGGGGGCAGGGACCCGGGGCGGGGGGGGGGGGGGCCTGGCTGGAGAAGGCGATGGACGAGCTGGCCAAGCTGCTGGCCTTCGACGAGGCGGCGGCGGCGCAGTGCGAGGCGCTGAAGGAGGCCGACCTGCACGACCGCTTCCCCTTCCTGCCGGAGCAGCCGGTGCCGGGCGTGCCGCTGGCGGAGGCCGGGCTCATGGAGGACCCCGAGTTCCGCCAGCTGGCCAACGAGCTGGCCGACCTGCGCGAGGACCCGAGCACGACGCCGCAGTCGCTGCGCGCTGCCGAGGAGCAGCTTGCCGAGCGTGCCGCGGAGGTGGCGGCGGAGAAGCTGCGCGCCACGGAGGAGGCGCAGGCGCAGTACCCGTTCCTGCCGAAGCGTGTGGACGGCGTGCTGTTGAGCGACCTGCCGCTGAAGCAGGACGAGACATTCCAGGAGCTGGTGGCCGAGCGTGCGCCGCTGCTGGCGGACGAGCAGGCCAACGCCGAGCCCATCCGCGCGATCGACGAGAAGCTGCGCGACCGCGCCGCCGAGCTGGCCAAGCAGCACACCGAGCTGCAGGCCCTCCACGACGCCGAGAACGAAGACGTGCGTGCGCACAACCCGTTCCTGCCGCACAACGACGTGCGTGGCGTGCCGCTGCGCGAGCTGGGCCTGCCGCAGGACGCGGACTTCGAGGGCAAGCGCCTGCAGCGTCTGCGCCTGATGGAGCAGCCCGACCGCAACGCAGCCGCCATCGAGGACGTCGAGGGCCAGCTGCGCGACCGTGCCGAGGAGCTGGCGCGCGAGAAGCTGCGTGCGGAGGAGGAGGAGCTGGCCAAGCACCCCTTCCTCAAGAAGCCGGCGGGTGCGCCGCTGCTGACGTCGCTGGGCGTGCCGCAGGACGAGCAGTTCCAGGAGCTGGCGGCGCAGCACGCGTCGCTGGCCGAGGACCCGGTGCGCAACGCGGAGCCGCTGCGTGCCGTGGAGGAGGCGATGCAGGACCGCGTGGACGCGCTGGCCGCCAAGGACGCCGAGGAGGCGCTGAAGCCGGCGGAGGTGGCGCGCGAGCTGGTGCGGTCCAACCCCATGTGCGCGCCGTACGTGCACCCCGCCGTCCCCAAGGACGCGGCCTTCAGCGAGCTGGCGGCGCTGCGTGACACGCTGCTCAGCGACCCGGAGGCCAACGCGGAGCCGCTGCGCGCCGTGGAGGAGGACATGCACCACCGTGCCGTGGAGGTGGCGGCAAAGCACAAGCGCCGCTCGCGGCCGGAGCGCCTGGGCTCCAGCATGGAGATGTCGGCGGTGGAGCCGGAGGAGGCCGGCGAGCTGAAGGAGGACGAGGCGGACGTCGTGCCGCGGCTGTCGGGCACGGAGGTGCGTGACCCGTACTACGAGCAGCTGGCGGCGCTGCGCGACACCCTCGTGGAGGCTGGCCGCGACGCCAACGCGGACAAGATCCGCGGCGTGGAGGAGCAGATGAAGGACCGCGCGGACCAGCTGCACGACGACGACCAGCGTGCCGAGGCGGCGCGTGGCCGCGCGCGCGAGGCGGTGCTGCAGCAGCACCCCTTCCTGCCGGAGGAGATGCGCGGCATCGCGCTGGAGGACCTGCCGCTGTACGACGACGACGAGTTCGCCAGCGCGGCGCAGGAGCACGCGCGCCTTGCCGCGGACCCCGAGCGCAACGCCGACGCGCTGCGGGCGGCGGAGGAGCAGATGAAGGACCGCGCCGCGAAGCTTGCCGACGAGGCAGCAGCCGAGGAGCAGGAGCTGCACGACAAGCTGCCGTTCGTGACGGTGTCCAAGGTGCCGCTGCGCGACCTGGGCCTGGAGGCGGTGCCGGAGTTCGCGGCGCTGCTTGCGCAGTACGAGGAGCTGGCCAAGGACCCCGCGACGGCGCAGGGCCCGGAGGCGAAGCGGCTGGAGAAGGCGATGGACGAGCTGGCCAAGCTGCTGGCCTTCGACGAGGCGGCGGCGGCGCAGTGCGAGGCGCTGAAGGAGGCCGACCTGCACGACCGCTTCCCCTTCCTGCCGGAGCAGCCGGTGCCGGGCATGCCGCTGGCGGAGGCCGAGCTCATGGAGGACCCCGAGTTCCGCAAGCTGGCCAACGAGCTGGCCGACCTGCGCGAGGACCCGAGCACGACGCCGCAGTCGCTGCGCGCTGCCGAGGAGCAGCTTGCCGAGCGTGCCGCGGAGGTGGCGGCGGAGAAGCTGCGCGCCACGGAGGAGGCGCAGGCGCAGTACCCGTTCCTGCCGAAGCGTGTGGACGGCGTGCTGTTGAGTGACCTGCCGCTGAAGCAGGACGAGACATTCCAGGAGCTGGTGGCCGAGCGTGCGCCGCTGCTGGCGGACGAGCAGGCCAACGCCGAGCCCATCCGCGCGATCGACGAGAAGCTGCGCGACCGCGCCGCCGAGCTGGCCAAGCAGCACACCGAGCTGCAGGCCCTCCACGACGCCGAGAACGAAGACGTGCGTGCGCACAACCCGTTCCTGCCGCACAACGACGTGCGTGGCGTGCCGCTGCGCGAGCTGGGCCTGCCGCAGGACGCGGACTTCGAGGGCAAGCGCCTGCAGCGTCTGCGCCTGATGGAGCAGCCCGACCGCAACGCAGCCGCCATCGAGGACGTCGAGGGCCAGCTGCGCGACCGTGCCGAGGAGCTGGCGCGCGAGAAGCTGCGTGCGGAGGAGGAGGAGCTGGCCAAGCACCCCTTCCTCAAGAAGCCGGCGGGTGCGCCGCTGCTGACGTCGCTGGGCGTGCCGCAGGACGAGCAGTTCCAGGAGCTGGCGGCGCAGCACGCGTCGCTGGCCGAGGACCCGGTGCGCAACGCGGAGCCGCTGCGTGCCGTGGAGGAGGCGATGCAGGACCGCGTGGACGCGCTGGCCGCCAAGGACGCCGAGGAGGCGCTGAAGCCGGCAGAGGTGGCGCGCGAGCTGGTGCGGTCCAACCCCATGTGCGCGCCGTACGTGCACCCCGCCGTCCCCAAGGACGCGGCCTTCAGCGAGCTGGCGGCGCTGCGTGACACGCTGCTCAGCGACCCGGAGGCCAACGCGGAGCCGCTGCGCGCCGTGGAGGAGGACATGCACCACCGTGCCGTGGAGGTGGCGGCAAAGCACAAGCGCCGCTCGCGGCCGGAGCGCCTGGGCTCCAGCATGGAGATGTCGGCGGTGGAGCCGGAGGAGGCCGGCGAGCTGAAGGAGGACGAGGCGGACGTCGTGCCGCGGCTGTCGGGCACGGAGGTGCGTGACCCGTACTACGAGCAGCTGGCGGCGCTGCGCGACACCCTCGTGGAGGCTGGCCGCGACGCCAACGCGGACAAGATCCGCGGCGTGGAGGAGCAGATGAAGGACCGCGCGGACCAGCTGCACGACGACGACCAGCGTGCCGAGGCGGCGCGTGGCCGCGCGCGCGAGGCGGTGCTGCAGCAGCACCCCTTCCTGCCGGAGGAGATGCGCGGCATCGCGCTGGAGGACCTGCCGCTGTACGACGACGACGAGTTCGCCAGCGCGGCGCAGGAGCACGCGCGCCTTGCCGCGGACCCCGAGCGCAACGCCGACGCGCTGCGGGCGGCGGAGGAGCAGATGAAGGACCGCGCCGCGAAGCTTGCCGACGAGGCAGCAGCCGAGGAGCAGGAGCTGCACGACAAGCTGCCGTTCGTGACGGTGTCCAAGGTGCCGCTGCGCGACCTGGGCCTGGAGGCGGTGCCGGAGTTCGCGGCGCTGCTTGCGCAGTACGAGGAGCTGGCCAAGGACCCCGCGACGGCGCAGGGCCCGGAGGCGAAGCGGCTGGAGAAGGCGATGGACGAGCTGGCCAAGCTGCTGGCCTTCGACGAGGCGGCGGCGGCGCAGTGCGAGGCGCTGAAGGAGGCCGACCTGCACGACCGCTTCCCCTTCCTGCCGGAGCAGCCGGTGCCGGGCATGCCGCTGGCGGAGGCCGAGCTCATGGAGGACCCCGAGTTCCGCAAGCTGGCCAACGAGCTGGCCGACCTGCGCGAGGACCCGAGCACGACGCCGCAGTCGCTGCGCGCTGCCGAGGAGCAGCTTGCCGAGCGTGCCGCGGAGGTGGCGGCGGAGAAGCTGCGCGCCACGGAGGAGGCGCAGGCGCAGTACCCGTTCCTGCCGAAGCGCGTGGACGGCGTGCTGTTGAGTGACCTGCCGCTGAAGCAGGACGAGACATTCCAGGAGCTGGTGGCCGAGCGTGCGCCGCTGCTGGCGGACGAGCAGGCCAACGCCGAGCCCATCCGCGCGATCGACGAGAAGCTGCGCGACCGCGCTGCCGAGCTGGCCAAGCAGCACACCGAGCTGCAGGCCCTCCACGACGCCGAGAACGAAGACGTGCGTGCGCACAACCCGTTCCTGCCGCACAACGACGTGCGTGGCGTGCCGCTGCGCGAGCTGGGCCTGCCGCAGGACGCGGACTTCGAGGGCAAGCGCCTGCAGCGTCTGCGCCTGATGGAGCAGCCCGACCGCAACGCAGCCGCCATCGAGGACGTCGAGGGCCAGCTGCGCGACCGTGCCGAGGAGCTGGCGCGCGAGAAGCTGCGTGCGGAGGAGGAGGAGCTGGCCAAGCACCCCTTCCTGAAGAAGCCGGCGGGTGCGCCGCTGCTGACGTCGCTGGGCGTGCCGCAGGACGAGCAGTTCCAGGAGCTGGCGGCGCAGCACGCGTCGCTGGCCGAGGACCCGGTGCGCAACGCGGAGCCGCTGCGTGCCGTGGAGGAGGCGATGCAGGACCGCGTGGACGCGCTGGCCGCCAAGGACGCCGAGGAGGCGCTGAAGCCGGCAGAGGTGGCGCGCGAGCTGGTGCGGTCCAACCCCATGTGCGCGCCGTACGTGCACCCCGCCGTCCCCAAGGACGCGGCCTTCAGCGAGCTGGCGGCGCTGCGTGACACGCTGCTCAGCGACCCGGAGGCCAACGCGGAGCCGCTGCGCGCCGTGGAGGAGGACATGCACCACCGTGCCGTGGAGGTGGCGGCAAAGCACAAGCGCCGCTCGCGGCCGGAGCGTCTGGGCTCCAGCATGGAGATGTCGGCGGTGGAGCCGGAGGAGGCCGGCGAGCTGAAGGAGGACGAGGCGGACGTCGTGCCGCGGCTGTCGGGCACGGAGGTGCGTGACCCGTACTACGAGCAGCTGGCGGCGCTGCGCGACACCCTCGTGGAGGCTGGCCGCGACGCCAACGCGGACAAGATCCGCGGCGTGGAGGAGCAGATGAAGGACCGCGCGGACCAGCTGCACGACGACGACCAGCGTGCCGAGGCGGCGCGTGGCCGCGCGCGCGAGGCGGTGCTGCAGCAGCACCCCTTCCTGCCGGAGGAGATGCGCGGCATCGCGCTGGAGGACCTGCCGCTGTACGACGACGACGAGTTCGCCAGCGCGGCGCAGGAGCACGCGCGCCTTGCCGCGGACCCCGAGCGCAACGCCGACGCGCTGCGGGCGGCGGAGGAGCAGATGAAGGACCGCGCCGCGAAGCTTGCCGACGAGGCAGCAGCCGAGGAGCAGGAGCTGCACGACAAGCTGCCGTTCGTGACGGTGTCCAAGGTGCCGCTGCGCGACCTGGGCCTGGAGGCGGTGCCGGAGTTCGCGGCGCTGCTTGCGCAGTACGAGGAGCTGGCCAAGGACCCCGCGACGGCGCAGGGCCCGGAGGCGAAGCGGCTGGAGAAGGCGATGGACGAGCTGGCCAAGCTGCTGGCCTTCGACGAGGCGGCGGCGGCGCAGTGCGAGGCGCTGAAGGAGGCCGACCTGCACGACCGCTTCCCCTTCCTGCCGGAGCAGCCGGTGCCGGGCATGCCGCTGGCGGAGGCCGAGCTCATGGAGGACCCCGAGTTCCGCAAGCTGGCCAACGAGCTGGCCGACCTGCGCGAGGACCCGAGCACGACGCCGCAGTCGCTGCGCGCTGCCGAGGAGCAGCTTGCCGAGCGTGCCGCGGAGGTGGCGGCGGAGAAGCTGCGCGCCACGGAGGAGGCGCAGGCGCAGTACCCGTTCCTGCCGAAGCGCGTGGACGGCGTGCTGTTGAGTGACCTGCCGCTGAAGCAGGACGAGACATTCCAGGAGCTGGTGGCCGAGCGTGCGCCGCTGCTGGCGGACGAGCAGGCCAACGCCGAGCCCATCCGCGCGATCGACGAGAAGCTGCGCGACCGCGCTGCCGAGCTGGCCAAGCAGCACACCGAGCTGCAGGCCCTCCACGACGCCGAGAACGAAGACGTGCGTGCGCACAACCCGTTCCTGCCGCACAACGACGTGCGTGGCGTGCCGCTGCGCGAGCTGGGCCTGCCGCAGGACGCGGACTTCGAGGGCAAGCGCCTGCAGCGTCTGCGCCTGATGGAGCAGCCCGACCGCAACGCAGCCGCCATCGAGGACGTCGAGGGCCAGCTGCGCGACCGTGCCGAGGAGCTGGCGCGCGAGAAGCTGCGTGCGGAGGAGGAGGAGCTGGCCAAGCACCCCTTCCTCAAGAAGCCGGCGGGTGCGCCGCTGCTGACGTCGCTGGGCGTGCCGCAGGACGAGCAGTTCCAGGAGCTGGCGGCGCAGCACGCGTCGCTGGCCGAGGACCCGGTGCGCAACGCGGAGCCGCTGCGTGCCGTGGAGGAGGCGATGCAGGACCGCGTGGACGCGCTGGCCGCCAAGGACGCCGAGGAGGCGCTGAAGCCGGCAGAGGTGGCGTGCGAGCTGGTGCGGTCCAACCCCATGTGCGCGCCGTACGTGCACCCCGCCGTCCCCAAGGACGCGGCCTTCAGCGAGCTGGCGGCGCTGCGTGACACGCTGCTCAGCGACCCGGAGGCCAACGCGGAGCCGCTGCGCGCCGTGGAGGAGGACATGCACCACCGTGCCGTGGAGGTGGCGGCAAAGCACAAGCGCCGCTCGCGGCCGGAGCGCCTGGGCTCCAGCATGGAGATGTCTGCGGTGGAGCCGGAGGAGGCCGGCGAGCTGAAGGAGGACGAGGCGGACGTCGTGCCGCGGCTGTCGGGCACGGAGGTGCGTGACCCGTACTACGAGCAGCTGGCGGCGCTGCGCGACACCCTCGTGGAGGCTGGCCGCGACGCCAACGCGGACAAGATCCGCGGCGTGGAGGAGCAGATGAAGGACCGCGCGGACCAGCTGCACGACGACGACCAGCGTGCCGAGGCGGCGCGTGGCCGCGCGCGCGAGGCGGTGCTGCAGCAGCACCCCTTCCTGCCGGAGGAGATGCGCGGCATCGCGCTGGAGGACCTGCCGCTGTACGACGACGACGAGTTCGCCAGCGCGGCGCAGGAGCACGCGCGCCTTGCCGCGGACCCCGAGCGCAACGCCGACGCGCTGCGGGCGGCGGAGGAGCAGATGAAGGACCGCGCCGCGAAGCTTGCCGACGAGGCAGCAGCCGAGGAGCAGGAGCTGCACGACAAGCTGCCGTTCGTGACGGTGTCCAAGGTGCCGCTGCGCGACCTGGGCCTGGAGGCGGTGCCGGAGTTCGCGGCGCTGCTTGCGCAGTACGAGGAGCTGGCCAAGGACCCCGCGACGGCGCAGGGCCCGGAGGCGAAGCGGCTGGAGAAGGCGATGGACGAGCTGGCCAAGCTGCTGGCCTTCGACGAGGCGGCGGCGGCGCAGTGCGAGGCGCTGAAGGAGGCCGACCTGCACGACCGCTTCCCCTTCCTGCCGGAGCAGCCGGTGCCGGGCGTGCCGCTGGCGGAGGCCGGGCTCATGGAGGACCCCGAGTTCCGCCAGCTGGCCAACGAGCTGGCCGACCTGCGCGAGGACCCGAGCACGACGCCGCAGTCGCTGCGCGCTGCCGAGGAGCAGCTTGCCGAGCGTGCCGCGGAGGTGGCGGCGGAGAAGCTGCGCGCCACGGAGGAGGCGCAGGCGCAGTACCCGTTCCTGCCGAAGCGTGTGGACGGCGTGCTGTTGAGCGACCTGCCGCTGAAGCAGGACGAGACATTCCAGGAGCTGGTGGCCGAGCGTGCGCCGCTGCTGACGGACGAGCAGGCCAACGCCGAGCCCATCCGCGCGATCGACGAGAAGCTGCGCGACCGCGCCGCCGAGCTGGCCAAGCAGCACACCGAGCTGCAGGCCCTCCACGACGCCGAGAACGAAGACGTGCGTGCGCACAACCCGTTCCTGCCGCACAACGACGTGCGTGGCGTGCCGCTGCGCGAGCTGGGCCTGCCGCAGGACGCGGACTTCGAGGGCAAGCGCCTGCAGCGTCTGCGCCTGATGGAGCAGCCCGACCGCAACGCAGCCGCCATCGAGGACGTCGAGGGCCAGCTGCGCGACCGTGCCGAGGAGCTGGCGCGCGAGAAGCTGCGTGCGGAGGAGGAGGAGCTGGCCAAGCACCCCTTCCTCAAGAAGCCGGCGGGTGCGCCGCTGCTGACGTCGCTGGGCGTGCCGCAGGACGAGCAGTTCCAGGAGCTGGCGGCGCAGCACGCGTCGCTGGCCGAGGACCCGGTGCGCAACGCGGAGCCGCTGCGTGCCGTGGAGGAGGCGATGCAGGACCGCGTGGACGCGCTGGCCGCCAAGGACGCCGAGGAGGCGCTGAAGCCGGCGGAGGTGGCGCGCGAGCTGGTGCGGTCCAACCCCATGTGCGCGCCGTACGTGCACCCCGCCGTCCCCAAGGACGCGGCCTTCAGCGAGCTGGCGGCGCTGCGTGACACGCTGCTCAGCGACCCGGAGGCCAACGCGGAGCCGCTGCGCGCCGTGGAGGAGGACATGCACCACCGTGCCGTGGAGGTGGCGGCAAAGCACAAGCGCCGCTCGCGGCCGGAGCGTCTGGGCTCCAGCATGGAGATGTCGGCGGTGGAGCCGGAGGAGGCCGGCGAGCTGAAGGAGGACGAGGCGGACGTCGTGCCGCGGCTGTCGGGCACGGAGGTGCGTGACCCGTACTACGAGCAGCTGGCGGCGCTGCGCGACACCCTCGTGGAGGCTGGCCGCGACGCCAACGCGGACAAGATCCGCGGCGTGGAGGAGCAGATGAAGGACCGCGCGGACCAGCTGCACGACGACGACCAGCGTGCCGAGGCGGCGCGTGGCCGCGCGCGCGAGGCGGTGCTGCAGCAGCACCCCTTCCTGCCGGAGGAGATGCGCGGCATCGCGCTGGAGGACCTGCCGCTGTACGACGACGACGAGTTCGCCAGCGCGGCGCAGGAGCACGCGCGCCTTGCCGCGGACCCCGAGCGCAACGCCGACGCGCTGCGGGCGGCGGAGGAGCAGATGAAGGACCGCGCCGCGAAGCTTGCCGACGAGGCAGCAGCCGAGGAGCAGGAGCTGCACGACAAGCTGCCGTTCGTGACGGTGTCCAAGGTGCCGCTGCGCGACCTGGGCCTGGAGGCGGTGCCGGAGTTCGCGGCGCTGCTTGCGCAGTACGAGGAGCTGGCCAAGGACCCCGCGACGGCGCAGGGCCCGGAGGCGAAGCGGCTGGAGAAGGCGATGGACGAGCTGGCCAAGCTGCTGGCCTTCGACGAGGCGGCGGCGGCGCAGTGCGAGGCGCTGAAGGAGGCCGACCTGCACGACCGCTTCCCCTTCCTGCCGGAGCAGCCGGTGCCGGGCGTGCCGCTGGCGGAGGCCGGGCTCATGGAGGACCCCGAGTTCCGCCAGCTGGCCAACGAGCTGGCCGACCTGCGCGAGGACCCGAGCACGACGCCGCAGTCGCTGCGCGCTGCCGAGGAGCAGCTTGCCGAGCGTGCCGCGGAGGTGGCGGCGGAGAAGCTGCGCGCCACGGAGGAGGCGCAGGCGCAGTACCCGTTCCTGCCGAAGCGTGTGGACGGCGTGCTGTTGAGCGACCTGCCGCTGAAGCAGGACGAGACATTCCAGGAGCTGGTGGCCGAGCGTGCGCCGCTGCTGACGGACGAGCAGGCCAACGCCGAGCCCATCCGCGCGATCGACGAGAAGCTGCGCGACCGCGCCGCCGAGCTGGCCAAGCAGCACACCGAGCTGCAGGCCCTCCACGACGCCGAGAACGAAGACGTGCGTGCGCACAACCCGTTCCTGCCGCACAACGACGTGCGTGGCGTGCCGCTGCGCGAGCTGGGCCTGCCGCAGGACGCGGACTTCGAGGGCAAGCGCCTGCAGCGTCTGCGCCTGATGGAGCAGCCCGACCGCAACGCAGCCGCCATCGAGGACGTCGAGGGCCAGCTGCGCGACCGTGCCGAGGAGCTGGCGCGCGAGAAGCTGCGTGCGGAGGAGGAGGAGCTGGCCAAGCACCCCTTCCTCAAGAAGCCGGCGGGTGCGCCGCTGCTGACGTCGCTGGGCGTGCCGCAGGACGAGCAGTTCCAGGAGCTGGCGGCGCAGCACGCGTCGCTGGCCGAGGACCCGGTGCGCAACGCGGAGCCGCTGCGTGCCGTGGAGGAGGCGATGCAGGACCGCGTGGACGCGCTGGCCGCCAAGGACGCCGAGGAGGCGCTGAAGCCGGCGGAGGTGGCGCGCGAGCTGGTGCGGTCCAACCCCATGTGCGCGCCGTACGTGCACCCCGCCGTCCCCAAGGACGCGGCCTTCAGCGAGCTGGCGGCGCTGCGTGACACGCTGCTCAGCGACCCGGAGGCCAACGCGGAGCCGCTGCGCGCCGTGGAGGAGGACATGCACCACCGTGCCGTGGAGGTGGCGGCAAAGCACAAGCGCCGCTCGCGGCCGGAGCGTCTGGGCTCCAGCATGGAGATGTCGGCGGTGGAGCCGGAGGAGGCCGGCGAGCTGAAGGAGGACGAGGCGGACGTCGTGCCGCGGCTGTCGGGCACGGAGGTGCGTGACCCGTACTACGAGCAGCTGGCGGCGCTGCGCGACACCCTCGTGGAGGCTGGCCGCGACGCCAACGCGGACAAGATCCGCGGCGTGGAGGAGCAGATGAAGGACCGCGCGGACCAGCTGCACGACGACGACCAGCGTGCCGAGGCGGCGCGTGGCCGCGCGCGCGAGGCGGTGCTGCAGCAGCACCCCTTCCTGCCGGAGGAGATGCGCGGCATCGCGCTGGAGGACCTGCCGCTGTACGACGACGACGAGTTCGCCAGCGCGGCGCAGGAGCACGCGCGCCTTGCCGCGGACCCCGAGCGCAACGCCGACGCGCTGCGGGCGGCGGAGGAGCAGATGAAGGACCGCGCCGCGAAGCTTGCCGACGAGGCAGCAGCCGAGGAGCAGGAGCTGCACGACAAGCTGCCGTTCGTGACGGTGTCCAAGGTGCCGCTGCGCGACCTGGGCCTGGAGGCGGTGCCGGAGTTCGCGGCGCTGCTTGCGCAGTACGAGGAGCTGGCCAAGGACCCCGCGACGGCGCAGGGCCCGGAGGCGAAGCGGCTGGAGAAGGCGATGGACGAGCTGGCCAAGCTGCTGGCCTTCGACGAGGCGGCGGCGGCGCAGTGCGAGGCGCTGAAGGAGGCCGACCTGCACGACCGCTTCCCCTTCCTGCCGGAGCAGCCGGTGCCGGGCGTGCCGCTGGCGGAGGCCGAGCTCATGGAGGACCCCGAGTTCCGCCAGCTGGCCAACGAGCTGGCCGACCTGCGCGAGGACCCGAGCACGGCGCCGCAGTCGCTGCGCGCTGCCGAGGAGCAGCTTGCCGAGCGTGCCGCGGAGGTGGCGGCGGAGAAGCTGCGCGCCACGGAGGAGGCGCAGGCGCAGTACCCGTTCCTGCCGAAGCGTGTGGGCAGCGTGCCGTTGGGCAACTTGCCGCTGAAGCAGGACGAGACATTCCAGGAGCTGGTGGCCGAGCGTGCGCCGCTGCTGGCGGACGAGCAGGCCAACGCCGAGCCCACCCGCGCGATCGAAGAGAAGCCGCGCGACCGCGCCGCCCAGGGGGCCAAAAAACACCCCCACCCGCCCCCCCCCCCCCCCCCCCAAAAAAAAAAAGCGCCCGCACACACCCCCCCCCCCCCCCCCAAAAAAGGGGGGGGGGGGGGGCGGGGGGGGGGGGGGGGGCCGGGCGGGGGGGGGGGGGGAAGGGGGCAGCCGCCCCCCCCCCCGGGGCAAAAAGAACCCCACACAAAACAAACCCCCCCCAAAAAGGGGGGGGGGGGGGCGGGGCGGGGGGGGGGGGGGGGGGGGGGGGGGGGGGGGGGGGGGGGGGGGGGGGGGGGCCCCCCACCCCAACCCCCCCAAGGCGCCGGGGGGGGGGCCCCCGGGGGGGCGGGGGGGGGGGGGGGGGAAGAAGGGGCGGGGGGGGGGGGGGGGGGCGTCGCTGGCCGAGGACCCGGTGCGCAACGCGGAGCCGCTGCGTGCCGTGGAGGAGGCGATGCAGGACCGCGTGGACGCGCTGGCCGCCAAGGACGCCGAGGAGGCGCTGAAGCCGGCGGAGGTGGCGCGCGAGCTGGTGCGGTCCAACCCCATGTGCGCACCGTACGTGCACCCCGCCGTCCCCAAGGACGCGGCCTTCAGCGAGCTGGCGGCGCTGCGTGACACGCTGCTCAGCGACCCGGAGGCCAACGCGGAGCCGCTGCGCGCCGTGGAGGAGGACATGCACCACCGTGCCGTGGAGGTGGCGGCAAAGCACAAGCGCCGCTCGCGGCCGGAGCGTCTGGGCTCCAGCATGGAGATGTCGGCGGTGGAGCCGGAGGAGGCCGGCGAGCTGAAGGATGAGATGTCCAGGGAAGCCAATTATATTCCTAACATCCAACGCGATGTGGTTTCCCAACGTCAGATGCCTTCCCAAGAGTACTTAAACTACCACGATCCTTTCTACCAGCAACTGCAAGAACTCAGGAACAAGCTCGTGGCAGAGGACGAGGCGGCCAACGGCGACGCCATCCGCTGCGTGGAGGAGCAGATGAAGGACCGCGCGCAGCAGCTGAGCGACGACGCGGCGCGGGCACGTGCGGCGGAGATGCGCGCCGAGGCGGCCATGCAGGCGCGCTACCCCTTCCTCGGCCCCACCGTCACCGGCGAGATGCTGACGGCCGTGGGGCTGGAGGACGACGAGGCGTTTGCCGCGCTGGCGGCGCAGCACGCGACGCTCGCGACGACGCCGGGAGCGCCGCGCCAGGCGGTGGCGGACACGGAGCACAAGATGCGTGCGCGCGCCAGCGAGCTGGTGGCGCAGCACGCGCGCGACGAGGAGGCGCTGGCGGCACGCATGCCCTTCGTCGGCGCGCTGCCCGGCGGCGTCACCCTGCGCGAGCTCGACATCGCACACGACCCGGACGTGCAGCCGCTGCTGGCGCAGCTGGAGGAGCTGGCCAAGGACCCCGCGACGGCGAGCGGCCCGGAGGCGAAGCGGCTGGAGAAGGCGATGGACGAGCTGGCGCGGCGCGTGGCCGAGGACGAGGCGGAGCGCACGCGCCACGAGCTGGTGGACGCGGAGGGGCTGCACGAGCGCTTCCCCTTCCTGCCGGAGCAGCCGGTGCCGGGTGTGTCGCTGGTGGAGGCGGGTGTCCTCGACGACCCCGAGTTCCGCAAGCTGGCCAACGCACTGGAAGATATGCGTGTGCGGCCGCGCACCACGCCCGCTGCGCTGCGCGCTGCCGAGGAGCAGCTTGCCGCGCGTGCCGCGGCGGTGGCGGCGGAGAAGCTGCGCGCCACGGAGGAGGCGCAGGCGCAGTACCCGTTCCTGCCGAGGCGCGTGGCGGGTGTGCTGGTGGGTGACCTGCCGCTGAAGCAGGACGAGGCCTTCCAGGCGCTCATGACGGAGCGCGCGCCACTGCTGGGCAGCCCGCGTGCCAACGCGTCGAAGCTGCGCGCGGTGGAGGAGGCGGCGGCGGCGCGTGCGCGCGAGCTTGCGGTGGGGAAGAACAACGTGGACGGGCTGCGGATGATGGCGGACGACGAGGTGCGTGCGCGCAACCCGTTCCTGCCGCACAACGACGTGCGTGGCGTGCCGCTGCGCGAGCTGGGCCTGTCGCGCGACCCCGAGTACGCCGCCCTGTCGGACCGCCGGCTGGAGCTGAAGCAGCAGCCGCTGGAGAACGCCGAGGAGCTGGCGGCGGTGGAGGCGCGGCTGACGGCGCGCGCGGCGGAGGTGGCGGACGCAAAGCTGGCGGAGGAGGCGGCGCTGCGGGCCGCGTACCCGGCGGTGACAGCGGTGCCCGGCGCGGCAATGCTGTCGTCGCTGTTCCTGCCGCTGGACCCGCGACTGGCGCAGTTGGCGCAGCAGCGGGCGGCGCTGGCGGCGGAGCCGAGCCCGGATGCGGCGGCGCTGCGTGCCGTGGACGAGGCGGCGGCGGCCCGCGTGCAGGCGCTGCTGGACGAGGACGCAGCGGCGGAGCGCGAGGCGGCGCAGGCGCGTGCGGCGGTGCTGAAGCAGTACCCGATGTGTGCGCGCGACGTCACGGAGGCGGTGGGCAAGGACGCGATGTTTGCGTCGCTGGCGGCGCGCCGTGCCGGTCTGCTGGCCGACCCCGCCGCCAACGCAGCCCCGCTTGGCGACGTCGAGGACCTGATGCGCGAGCGCGGCGTGGAGGTGGAGACGGGACGCCGGCGCCGCCGCCGCCCGGTCAACCCCCCGCGGCTGCTCGACATGCGCGACGTGGCGCTGGAGAACGGGGAGGTGGACGACTACCACAACCGGCGCCAGCGCCACCGCCGCGGCCGCATTCTCGACGCGCGCGCAGTGCCGTCCGACGAGGCCGGCGAGGTGCGCGAGCAGCCGGACGACACGACGCTGCCGCCCAAGTCGCGCCACGTCGCCGCGCTGCGCAGGAACGACCCCTACTACCAGGAGCTCGTTGCCCTGCGCGACGCGCTCGTGGCAGAGGACGAGGCGGCCAACGGCGACGCCATCCGCTGCGTGGAGGAGCAGATGAAGGACCGCGCGCAGCAGCTGAGCGACGACGCGGCGCGGGCACGTGCGGCGGAGATGCGCGCCGAGGCGGCCATGCAGGCGCACTACCCCTTCCTCGGGCCCACCGTCACCGGCGAGATGCTGACGGCCGTGGGGCTGGAGGACGACGAGGCGTTTGCCGCGCTGGCGGCGCAGCACGCGACGCTCGCGACGACGCCGGGTGCGCCGCGCCAGGCGGTGGCGGACACGGAGCACAAGATGCGTGCGCGCGCCAGCGAGCTGGTGGCGCAGCACGCGCGCGACGAGGAGGCGCTGGCGGCACGCATGCCCTTCGTCGGCGCGCTGCCCGGCGGCGTCACCCTGCGCGAGCTCGACATCGCACACGACCCGGACGTGCAGCCGCTGCTGGCGCAGCTGGAGGAGCTGGCCAAGGACCCCGCGACGGCGAGCGGCCCGGAGGCGAAGCGGCTGGAGAAGGCCGTTGGCGAGCTGGCGCGGCGCGTGGCCGAGGACGAGGCGGAGCGCACGCGCCACGAGCTGGTGGACGCGGAGGGGCTGCACGAGCGCTTCCCCTTCCTGCCGGAGCAGCCGGTGCCGGGTGTGTCGCTGGTGGAGGCGGGTGTCCTCGACGACCCCGAGTTCCGCAAGCTGGCCAACGAGCTGGAGGATATGCGTGTGCGGCCGCGCACCACGCCCGCTGCGCTGCGCGCTGCCGAGGAGCAGCTTGCCGCGCGTGCCGCGGCGGTGGCGGCGGAGAAGCTGCGCGCCACGGAGGAGGCGCAGGCGCAGTACCCGTTCCTGCCGAGGCGCGTGGCGGGTGTGCTGGTGGGTGACCTGCCGCTGAAGCAGGACGAGGCCTTCCAGGCGCTCATGACGGAGCGCGCGCCACTGCTGGGCAGCCCGCGTGCCAACGCGTCGAAGCTGCGCGCGGTGGAGGAGGCGGCGGCGGCGCGTGCGCGCGAGCTTGCGGTGGGGAAGAACAACGTGGACGGGCTGCGGATGATGGCGGACGACGAGGTGCGTGCGCGCAACCCGTTCCTGCCGCACAACGACGTGCGCGGCGTGCCGCTGCGCGAGCTGGGCCTGTCGCGCGACCCCGAGTACGCCGCCCTGTCGGACCGCCGGCTGGAGCTGAAGCAGCGGCCGCTGGAGAACGCCGAGGAGCTGGCGGCGGTGGAGGCGCGGCTGACGGCGCGCGCGGCGGAGGTGGCGGACGCAAAGCTGGCGGAGGAGGCGGCGCTGCGGGCCGCGTACCCGGCGGTGACAGCGGTGCCCGGCGCGGCAATGCTGTCGTCGCTGTTCCTGCCGCTGGACCCGCGACTGGCGCAGTTGGCGCAGCAGCGGGCGGCGCTGGCGGCGGAGCCGAGCCCGGATGCGGCGGCGCTGCGTGCCGTGGACGAGGCGGCGGCGGCCCGCGTGCAGGCGCTGCTGGACGAGGACGCAGCGGCGGAGCGCGAGGCGGCGCAGGCGCGTGCGGCGGTGCTGAAGCAGTACCCGATGTGTGCGCGCGACGTCACGGAGGCGGTGGGCAAGGACGCGATGTTTGCGTCGCTGGCGGCGCGCCGTGCCGGTCTGCTGGCCGACCCCGCCGCCAACGCAGCCCCGCTTGGCGACGTCGAGGACCTGATGCGCGAGCGCGGCGTGGAGGTGGAGACGGGACGCCGGCGCCGCCGCCGCCCGGTCAACCCCCCGCGGCTGCTCGACATGCGCGACGTGGCGCTGGAGAACGGGGAGGTGGACGACTACCACAACCGGCGCCAGCGCCACCGCCGCGGCCGCATTCTCGACGCGCGCGCAGTGCCGTCCGACGAGGCCGGCGAGGTGCGCGAGCAGCCGGACGACACGACGCTGCCGCCCAAGTCGCGCCACGTCGCCGCGCTGCGCAGGAACGACCCCTACTACCAGGAGCTCGTTGCCCTGCGCGACGCGCTCGTGGCAGAGGACGAGGCGGCCAACGGCGACGCCATCCGCTGCGTGGAGGAGCAGATGAAGGACCGCGCGCAGCAGCTGAGCGACGACGCGGCGCGGGCACGTGCGGCGGAGATGCGCGCCGAGGCGGCCATGCAGGCGCGCTACCCCTTCCTCGGGCCCACCGTCACCGGCGAGATGCTGACGGCCGTGGGGCTGGAGGACGACGAGGCGTTTGCCGCGCTGGCGGCGCAGCACGCGACGCTCGCGACGACGCCGGGTGCGCCGCGCCAGGCGGTGGCGGACACGGAGCACAAGATGCGTGCGCGCGCCAGCGAGCTGGTGGCGCAGCACGCGCGCGACGAGGAGGCGCTGGCGGCACGCATGCCCTTCGTCGGCGCGCTGCCCGGCGGCGTCACCCTGCGCGAGCTCGACATCGCACACGACCCGGACGTGCAGCCGCTGCTGGCGCAGCTGGAGGAGCTGGCCAAGGACCCCGCGACGGCGAGCGGCCCGGAGGCGAAGCGGCTGGAGAAGGCCGTTGGCGAGCTGGCGCGGCGCGTGGCCGAGGACGAGGCGGAGCGCACGCGCCACGAGCTGGTGGACGCGGAGGGGCTGCACGAGCGCTTCCCCTTCCTGCCGGAGCAGCCGGTGCCGGGTGTGTCGCTGGTGGAGGCGGGTGTCCTCGACGACCCCGAGTTCCGCTCATTGGCTAACGAGCTGGAGGATATGCGTGTGCGGCCGCGCACCACGCCCGCTGCGCTGCGCGCTGCCGAGGAGCAGCTTGCCGCGCGTGCCGCGGCGGTGGCGGCGGAGAAGCTGCGCGCCACGGAGGAGGCGCAGGCGCAGTACCCGTTCCTGCCGAGGCGCGTGGCGGGTGTGCTGGTGGGTGACCTGCCGCTGAAGCAGGACGAGGCCTTCCAGGCGCTCATGACGGAGCGCGCGCCACTGCTGGGCAGCCCGCGTGCCAACGCGTCGAAGCTGCGCGCGGTGGAGGAGGCGGCGGCGGCGCGTGCGCGCGAGCTTGCGGTGGGGAAGAACAACGTGGACGGGCTGCGGATGATGGCGGACGACGAGGTGCGTGCGCGCAACCCGTTCCTGCCGCACAACGACGTGCGCGGCGTGCCGCTGCGCGAGCTGGGCCTGTCGCGCGACCCCGAGTACGCCGCCCTGTCGGACCGCCGGCTGGAGCTGAAGCAGCGGCCGCTGGAGAACGCCGAGGAGCTGGCGGCGGTGGAGGCGCGGCTGACGGCGCGCGCGGCGGAGGTGGCGGACGCAAAGCTGGCGGAGGAGGCGGCGCTGCGGGCCGCGTACCCGGCGGTGACAGCGGTGCCCGGCGCGGCAATGCTGTCGTCGCTGTTCCTGCCGCTGGACCCGCGACTGGCGCAGTTGGCGCAGCAGCGGGCGGCGCTGGCGGCGGAGCCGAGCCCGGATGCGGCGGCGCTGCGTGCCGTGGACGAGGCGGCGGCGGCCCGCGTGCAGGCGCTGCTGGACGAGGACGCAGCGGCGGAGCGCGAGGCGGCGCAGGCGCGTGCGGCGGTGCTGAAGCAGTACCCGATGTGTGCGCGCGACGTCACGGAGGCGGTGGGCAAGGACGCGATGTTTGCGTCGCTGGCGGCGCGCCGTGCCGGTCTGCTGGCCGACCCCGCCGCCAACGCCGCCCCGCTCGGCGACGTCGAGGACCTGATGCGCGAGCGCGGCGTGGAGGTGGAGACGGGACGCCGGCGCCGCCGCCGCCCGGTCAACCCCCCCGCGGCTGCTCGACATGCGCGACGTGGCGCTGGAGAACGGGGAGGTGGACGACTACCACAACCGGCGCCAGCGCCACCGCCGCGGCCGCATTCTCGACGCGCGCGCAGTGCCGTCCGACGAGGCCGGCGAGGTGCGCGAGCAGCCGGACGACACGACGCTGCCGCCCAAGTCGCGCCACGTCGCCGCGCTGCGCAGGAACGACCCCTACTACCAGGAGCTCGTTGCCCTGCGCGACGCGCTCGTGGCAGAGGACGAGGCGGCCAACGGCGACGCCATCCGCTGCGTGGAGGAGCAGATGAAGGACCGCGCGCAGCAGCTGAGCGACGACGCGGCGCGGGCACGTGCGGCGGAGATGCGCGCCGAGGCGGCCATGCAGGCGCGCTACCCCTTCCTCGGGCCCACCGTCACCGGCGAGATGCTGACGGCCGTGGGGCTGGAGGACGACGAGGCGTTTGCCGCGCTGGCGGCGCAGCACGCGACGCTCGCGACGACGCCGGGTGCGCCGCGCCAGGCGGTGGCGGACACGGAGCACAAGATGCGTGCGCGCGCCAGCGAGCTGGTGGCGCAGCACGCGCGCGACGAGGAGGCGCTGGCGGCACGCATGCCCTTCGTCGGCGCGCTGCCCGGCGGCGTCACCCTGCGCGAGCTCGACATCGCACACGACCCGGACGTGCAGCCGCTGCTGGCGCAGCTGGAGGAGCTGGCCAAGGACCCCGCGACGGCGAGCGGCCCGGAGGCGAAGCGGCTGGAGAAGGCCGTTGGCGAGCTGGCGCGGCGCGTGGCCGAGGACGAGGCGGAGCGCACGCGCCACGAGCTGGTGGACGCGGAGGGGCTGCACGAGCGCTTCCCCTTCCTGCCGGAGCAGCCGGTGCCGGGTGTGTCGCTGGTGGAGGCGGGCGTCCTCGACGACCCCGAGTTCCGCAAGCTGGCCAACGCACTGGAGGATATGCGTGTGCGGCCGCGCACCACGCCCGCTGCGCTGCGCGCTGCCGAGGAGCAGCTTGCCGAGCGTGCCGCGGCGGTGGCGGCGGAGAAGCTGCGCGCCACGGAGGAGGCGCAGGCGCAGTACCCGTTCCTGCCGAGGCGCGTGGCGGGTGTGCTGGTGGGTGACCTGCCGCTGAAGCAGGACGAGGCCTTCCAGGCGCTGGTGGCCGAGCGCGCGCCACTGCTGGGCAGCCCGCGTGCCAACGCGTCGAAGCTGCGCGCGGTGGAGGAGGCGGCGGCGGCGCGTGCGCGCGAGCTTGCGGTGGGGAAGAACAACGTGGACGGGCTGCGGATGATGGCGGACGACGAGGTGCGTGCGCGCAACCCGTTCCTGCCGCACAACGACGTGCGCGGCGTGCCGCTGCGCGAGCTGGGCCTGTCGCGCGACCCCGAGTACGCCGCCCTGTCGGACCGCCGGCTGGAGCTGAAGCAGCAGCCGCTGGAGAACGCCGAGGAGCTGGCGGCGGTGGAGGCGCGGCTGACGGCGCGCGCGGCGGAGGTGGCGGACGCAAAGCTGGCGGAGGAGGCGGCGCTGCGGGCCGCGTACCCGGCGGTGACAGCGGTGCCCGGCGCGGCAATGCTGTCGTCGCTGTTCCTGCCGCTGGACCCGCGACTGGCGCAGTTGGCGCAGCAGCGGGCGGCGCTGGCGGCGGAGCCGAGCCCGGATGCGGCGGCGCTGCGTGCCGTGGACGAGGCGGCGGCGGCCCGCGTGCAGGCGCTGCTGGACGAGGACGCAGCGGCGGAGCGCGAGGCGGCGCAGGCGCGTGCGGCGGTGCTGAAGCAGTACCCGATGTGTGCGCGCGACGTCACGGAGGCGGTGGGCAAGGACGCGATGTTTGCGTCGCTGGCGGCGCGCCGTGCCGGTCTGCTGGCCGACCCCGCCGCCAACGCCGCCCCGCTCGGCGACGTCGAGGACCTGATGCGCGAGCGCGGCGTGGAGGTGGAGACGGGACGCCGGCGCCGCCGCCGCCCGGTCAACCCCCCGCGGCTGCTCGACATGCGCGACGTGGCGCTGGAGAACGGGGAGGTGGACGACTACCACAACCGGCGCCAGCGCCACCGCCGCGGCCGCATTCTCGACGCGCGCGCAGTGCCGTCCGACGAGGCCGGCGAGGTGCGCGAGCAGCCGGACGACACGACGCTGCCGCCCAAGTCGCGCCACGTCGCCGCGCTGCGCAGGAACGACCCCTACTACCAGGAGCTCGTTGCCCTGCGCGACGCGCTCGTGGCAGAGGACGAGGCGGCCAACGGCGACGCCATCCGCTGCGTGGAGGAGCAGATGAAGGACCGCGCGCAGCAGCTGAGCGACGACGCGGCGCGGGCACGTGCGGCGGAGATGCGCGCCGAGGCGGCCATGCAGGCGCGCTACCCCTTCCTCGGGCCCACCGTCACCGGCGAGATGCTGACGGCCGTGGGGCTGGAGGACGACGAGGCGTTTGCCGCGCTGGCGGCGCAGCACGCGACGCTCGCGACGACGCCGGGAGCGCCGCGCCAGGCGGTGGCGGACACGGAGCACAAGATGCGTGCGCGCGCCAGCGAGCTGGTGGCGCAGCACGCACGCGACGAGGAGGCGCTGACGGCACGCATGCCCTTCGTCGGCGCGCTGCCCGGCGGCGTCACCCTGCGCGAGCTCGACATCGCACACGACCCGGACGTGCAGCCGCTGCTGGCGCAGCTGGAGGAGCTGGCCAAGGACCCCGCGACGGCGAGCGGCCCGGAGGCGAAGCGGCTGGAGAAGGCCGTTGGCGAGCTGGCGCGGCGCGTGGCCGAGGACGAGGCGGAGCGCACGCGCCACGAGCTGGTGGACGCGGAGGGGCTGCACGAGCGCTTCCCCTTCCTGCCGGAGCAGCCGGTGCCGGGTGTGTCGCTGGTGGAGGCGGGTGTCCTCGACGACCCCGAGTTCCGCTCATTGGCTAACGCGCTGGAAGATATGCGGAAGGATCCGGAGGCAAAGGACAGTGGGCTGCTTGTGATGGAGCGCAGCCTGACTGATGTTGCCACGCGTCTTGGAGAAGCGAAGCTGAACGCCACGAAGGAGGCGCAGGCGCAGTACCCGTTCCTGCCGAAGCGTGTGGCGGGTGTGCTGGTGGGTGACCTGCCGCTGAAGCAGGACGAGGCCTTCCAGGCGCTCGTGACGGAACGAGGGAAACTTGCGGAGAATCCACGGACGCACGCCAAGAAGATCGTGGCGGTGGAGTTGCTGGCGAAAGCGCGTGCGCGAAAGATCGCGGAAGATGTGAAGGCGGTGGAACTCTTCCATATTGACGAGGACGAGGCGCTGCGAGCTCGCCACCCCTTCTTACGCTACGGCGATGTTGCGCTGATTCCGCTGCGTGAGGTGGGAATCGAGATGGATCGCAAGGTGCAGCGGCTGGCACGTCGGCGGCTGCGGCTGCGCGGTGCGGCCCACGTCGACTTCGCGGCGGTCGAGCTCGTTGAAAATGAGTTGAAGGAGCGGGTGGCGGAGCTGGCGGGTCGTGTCGTTGCGGCTGAGATGAAGGGCCGTCGGCGCTTCCTGCCGCGCCAGCGCCGCGCTGCCGGTGTGGTGTTCACCGCGTTGCACATTCCTGATGATGAAGAGATCGTGGAATGGCGTCTAGACGTGATGGAGAATCCGGAGTGCGACGAGGACGAGGAGGCGGTGGCGAAGAAGGCGATGCGGCGGCGCGGCAACGTGCTGCTGGACGCCTACCTGACAGCAGAAGCAGATGTGGCGAGGGAGCTTCACCGTCTGCGGCGGGCGAACCCGATTTGTGTGCGGGATGTCAACCCCTCTGTGGAGAACGACGACTACCTGACGGCGCTGCGGTCTGCGTACGCGGATTGGGCCGCGTTTCTTGACAAGGAGGAGCCGACGCTGCTGCAGGTCGAGGAGGACATCCGTGCGCGCAGCGTCACCCTCATCGGAGACGACCGCTGCGTCGCCGACGCACTGAACAGCTACTGCGCCGCGGAGGCAGAGCTTCGCCTAGCCAAGGCACACCGCAAGCCCGCCAGCCACATTGCTCGCCTGCGGCTCTCCACCGACGTCGCGCAGTACAAGCACCGCCTGTGGGCGAGACGGCAGGCCCGTCGTCGTGTGCTGGCGACACTCTTCGACTTGCCGGACGACGAGGGCGATTTCATCGATGACGACGGGGCTGATTCGTGGGCGGAGGAGGACACCTACGCAGCACACGCCCGCACGGCGCACGCCAAGGCCGTCAAGGACTCCTACTTTCTCTTCCTGCAGCGGCAGAAGGCGGACTTCATTGCGGCGCGACACAGCCACGGTGCGCGATGCGTGTCGGAGCTGCTGAAGCGGCGGCTGCGACAGTTAACGACGGACGCGGCACGGCTGCGGCGTAGCGGGCAGCGGCGCAGCAACGCGGTGCTCCGTCGCTACCCCTTCCTGCAGACGCGCTACCACATGAGTGTCCCGTTGCCAGAGCTGCGGCTTGACGAGGATGAGGAGTTTATGCGGTTGGCGGCTGAGCGGGACGCGCTGCTGCGTCCGCCGAGTGCGCTGCGTGACCGATACCCATTCTTGCCGGTCGTGATCGACGGCGTGCCGATCGAAGAGCTGGGCCTGGAGGCGGATGCGGAGTTCATGCGGCTGGCCTCGCAGCGGGAGGATTTGATCGGTCCGCTGCGTGCGAAGCTGAAGTCGGTGCAGGAGCGTGAGGAGGCGATGCAGGTCCGCATGAGTGAGCGCGTGGCGGCCTACATAGCAGAGGAGAACGCGTTGCGGGATAAGTATCGCTTTGTCGACATCCAGGAGCTGCCGGTGTCGCTGCAGCGGCTGCGGCTCGACTACGACCAGCCCTTCGTTGCCATGTACGAGGAGTACACGAAGGTGCGCCGCAGCTCCGTGGGGGAGGAGGCGCCGTCGGTGGTACTGAGCCCCAAGGCAGGCCAGCGCAGTCGTCTCAACAGCATTGCCATGAGCATGCTCTCCGGCAGCACGTCGCTGTCGCAGCGGCCGCACGTGAAGTCGGCGGCGCAGAAGAAGCTCGAGAAGGAGATGCGGGATTGGGTGGTGCGGCGTGCAGAGGAGGAGACGGTGTGGGAGGTGGCGAACATGATGGACCTCGAGAGCCTCGCCGACCGCTTTCCCTTCCTGCCGGTGGAGCCCGTCTTTGGCATCCACCTTGGCGAGATCGGCGCGCTGCAGGACGTTGGGTTCTGCGACCTCGCTGCGGAGCTGGAGCGGGCCCGCAAGAGCATCGCCCCTGCCGAGGAGATTACCGTTGCGGAGAAGGCGCTGGCGGCGCACGTGCTGAAGCTCGCCGAGGAGAAGCGCGACGAGTCGGCGCGGCGGCGGCGCAAACACCGCCACCTGCCGCAGCGCGTCGCGGGTGTGCTGGTGAGCGACATCGAGCTGCCGCAGTCGATTGGAGTTGCGGAAGACGACGCGGCGAGTGCGCTGATGACGTACCACGAAGCCGCAGCCCGCGCGAAGCGGCGGCGGGTGTGCGGGGTGGAGGAAGACGAGGCGGTGCGCTCTCGCCACCCCTTCCTCGAGATGAACGACATGCACGGCGTCCCGCTCCGCCACCTGGCGCTCTCCGACGACTCCATCTTCACGTCCTACCTCTCCAAGTGGCGCAAGGTGCTGTCGAAGGAGACGATCGACAGGGAGAAGCTGCGCATCTATGAAGATTTGCTGCGTGAGCGTGCGGAGGAGCAGGCGCTGCGCACTGTCGACGTCAACACCGCGATGGCGGGCCGTCTGCGTGCCCTGCAGCTTGGGGAGTTGCTCCCGTCGGAGATGCCGCTGGTGGAGATGCACAACGCGCTCGTGCGCGATCGCGACCCGACCGTGCTGGAGCACGAGGGCGGGAAAGTGCCGCCGGCCTCCGCAGAGGATCGGGCGCTGATTTCGTCGATGTGCGCCACGTACGCCGCGGCTGCCGAGGACCTGCAGTGCGAGCTGACCTCGCTGCGGCAGCGCTACCCGTGGAGCGTGCGGGATGTCAACCCGGCGCTCACCAGCGATGGCGAGTTCCAGCAGCTGGAGGAGCAGCGACAGCGTCTGCTTGCCACGCCGCACCAGGTGGACACGATGGAGTCGATCGAGAAGGAGGAGCGGAAGCGCAGTGTGGAGCTGATTGGCAACATGGCCTACGTGGAGGCTGCCGCCGAGGCGTGCGCGGCGTCAGCGCAGAAGCCGTTGCGTCGTCTCTCAAGCGAGGAGCTGACAAAGCGGTGGAAGCACCAGCTGCGCCTCGACCACCACCGCCGCCGCATCGTCACCTTCGAAGACATCCCCGACGTCACCGCGCAGACGGCGGATGCGGCGCGGGGGGCGAAGCGGCGCAAGTCGCGCGACCGCAAGAAGCGTGGGATGAGCTGGTCGAAGCTGGACATGGAAGCGGTGCCGGACAACGTCTTCACCGAGATCAAGGAGGATGAGTTCCACACAAGCCTGGCGGGGTCGACGCAGCTCAGCGAGGTGCCACCGCCGCCGCTGCCAGCCGAGGGGGTGAGTCCGCTCGCGCCGACATCGGAGAGCGGCGTCAGCGGCCCGCAGCAGCGGCGGCGGCGGTCGGGTGGACTGCGGCAGCGGCTCGGCAGCGTGACGGCCGATAGCGTGCCGGTGACGGAGGCGTCTGCGATGATGGAGGACGGCAGGATCGTGCCGCTGGAGGTCGGGGAGAGCAGCCTCGCCTCCTCCTTCGCGGCGCCGGTGTCCAGCCAGGAGGGCTCGCAGCGGCAGCGCTCCGAGACGGTCGCGGAGAGCAGCGACGTCGACGGCGGGTCGCCACGGCCGGGTGACAATTTGCCGGGCAGCCGCAAGCCGAAGAAGCGCGTCCTGAAGAAGCGGCTGCGGGCACGCCGCACGAGCACGGCCTCGGTCAGCGCCATCCCCGACCTCGTGCACGGGGAGCTGGTGGAGCAGGACATGGACGAGATCGAGTCTGCCGTCTCGGCAGTGTCGGAGCGCAGCAATGCAAACCGCCCACAACCGCTGCTGCCGCAGCGCATTCCGCAGCCGCCCGCCTCGCAACGGCGGAAGGTGCCGGTAAAGCCCGGGCCCACGAAGCCGCGGCTGCTTCCACGTGGCGTCAAAACCACCGCCGCACCAGCCCCGCCGGTGCGTTCGCGTGCGGCGTCGGCGAAGTCAACCCCGGAAGCACCGCCGCGGCAGCGTAGCGCGTCGGTGAAGGCAACGCCGGAGGCACCGCCACGGCAGCGCAGCGCGTCGGCGAAGGCAACGCCGGAGGCCCCGTCGCGGCAGCGTAGCACGTCGGCGAAGACGCGCGCACCCGCGCCGGCTGTGCCGGTGGTGACCACCAAGACCCGCAAGCGTGGCACGTCGCGTCTCGGTGCCCCTGCGCTGACGGCGGCCGGTGAGGCCCCAGAGGTGACGGTGGGCCTGCTGAACGAGGAGCAGACGGAGCAGCAGGCGCGGGCGGAGACGACCGCAGGGGCCGCGATGGCGCCGAGCCGGGCGGCGATGGCAACGGGACGGAAGCTGGACCTCGACGAGCAGCAGCCGCAGCAGCCGCACCCGCCGGTGGAGCGGGAGGGCAGCGAGCCAAAGAAGCGGCGACGCGTGGTGCGGCCGACGAGCCGGCTGCGGTCGCGGGTGAGCATGTCGGAGCTGCTCGAGGAAGCCGCGGGCGAGATTGTGACGGCGGAGCACGAAGAAGCGCTGGCGGAGCCGTCGACGAGCCGCCGTGGCAGCGCGGTGCGGGGGGAGAGCGTGGAGCCGAAGAAGCGCAGCCGCAACGCGAGCTCCGCCAAGACGCGGAAGGCGTCACCGAAGTTGCAGACGGCGCTGTCGACGCCGGCGAAGTACCCCACCTACTCGCTCGAGGCGGTGGTGCCGGCCGACGGCCCGGAAGCGGTCGAGATGGAGGCTCAGCAGGGCTTCGTGCAGGAGGTGCTCGCTGCTGCCCAGCCCCGTCTCGCCCGCCCACTGCGGCTGGAAGAGGTGGAGGCAGCGCGGCTGCCGATGAGCTACGTCTTCGAGCACTACGACCTCGGCGCCTACGCGAAGTCGGCGACGCAGTCGAGTGCGCTGCTCACGGCACGCCAGCGCGAGTTGCGGGCGGCGCTGACGGCGTGGGTGGAGCAGCGGGCGACGAAGCCGCTGGAGGCGGCCGAGCAGCGCGCCTCGAGCATCTTGGTAGTGCGGCAGGAGCGGCGGCGGCTGCTGGCGACGCGACGCGACCCCGTCGAGAACCCTCGCGATATTCCGCTGCGGTGGGCACAGCTGACGCCCGAGGAGTTGGACGAGGACGGTGGGCTGCGGCAGCTCATGGAGAGCGCCGCCTCGCAGGCCCGCATTGCAGACTATTTGGCTGCCTGGTCGATGCGCAAGCAGGCTGCCAACGAAGCCCTCTTCGCACGCTTCCCGTTCCTCCCCACTCTCGCCTCCGGCTACGCGCTGACGGAGATCGGCTTCACGAGCGACGCCGACTTCCAGCGCTACACGCGCGGTGGCGCCTACCAGGACAGCGTGCACGTTCAGCAGCAGATGCATGACGTGGTGGAGCGTCTGGCGCGGGCGAAGGCGGCAGCGGCGGAGGGTCGGCAGCCAACGCGTTATGTCGACCGCGTGCGGGTGACGGTGGAGACGACGCGCGCGGCACCGCCGACGACGACGACGGCTGGCGCGAGTGCCGAGGCGCCGCCTCCCGCTGCTGGTGGCGATTTGACTCAACTGGTGCGAGATGCTCAAGCGCTGATGGAGCAGCCCGAGGACCGCCAGCTGCTGGACGCCATCAGCGCAGCGCGGGAGCGGCGGTCAAGCAAGTTCTTGGACAAGCGCCGTCGACTCGCCTTCATCACGCAGAGCAAGCAGGACGCGGAGCGGCTGATCAAGCGGATGATGGTGCGCATGAAGAAGGAGAAGACGTCCGACATCCCGCTGAGCATGGAAGACGTCGAGGCGCTGCGCAACTTCTTTGACGGCGTCGATCTCGACCACTTCGGCGTACTCGACCGGACCGACGCCACGGACTTCATTATGATTTCCCTAGGCGAGGCGAAACGGATGAGCCGGGCTGATGTCGAGCGACTGCTCTTCCCTGACGTCCCACGCGGCAACCCCCTCCCTACTCTGGTCGACTTCAGTGACTTCTCCAAGTTCTATAAGGCGGTGGCCCTGCAGGACTTGGTAAAGCAGGACCCTTCCTTCGACCAGCAGAGCATCGCCGCACGGGGGCCGCCGGTAGCGACGGTGGTGGTGCCTCAAGGGGCATTGGCACGTCGCCCTGAGCCGCCGACGACAGCCGGACCGCGCGGTGCAGCTGGTGGCCGCCGTGGACGCCTCTCCGTCGCACCGCTGCCGTCGCCCTCACAGACCGGAGCGGCGGCGTCGCTGCGGCCCTACACGGCAGCGCAGAGCACAACCGGTGAGAGTGGTGTGTCGCCACGCGGGCAGCCTGGGCAGGCGCTGGCGCCGCGACGGCCCTCGTCAGAGCCGCGGCCGCACACGGAAGGTGGCGTTGTAAGTGGCAGCAACAACAACAACGCCAGCGCGAGTGACGGCGGTGCTGCACCGGCGGCGGCGTCGACGACGGATCGATGGTTTGTGAACGGGCGGCCGACCTCTGGTCACTCTCACTCCTCTAATTGAGGCTGTGGTGCGTGAGGACGGGTCGCTTGCTCTCTTACTGGGTTTTTTGTCTCTACTTTTATCCGTGTTTACACGCTTGTCTTCGTTGTGTGTTTGGGTGTCCTCTGACGCTGTTAACTCGTCCCTCTTTTTTCTTCTTCGCGTTCACTTCTTCTCAGGACGGTCTTTAATGTGTATCTCGTTCTGCTGTCTGGGTAACGCTTCATCATGCTGAAGGACTTCACGGCAAAGGAAAAAGTGTTTGTTTTTTTACGTCGACATCTTCGGTGTCCTTTGTCTCTCTCTCTTTCTCTGTGTTTTCTTTTTTCTGTGTTTCTTCTTCTTTCTCCCCCTCTCTTTTTCTCGCTGCCGTTCCTTCTCGTGTACTGTAAAAAGGATGCGCAGAGCTGTTCTTCTCTTACTGATACTGTCGACACAACGTCACGTACGTAACCAAATGCACACACACAAAAAGTATGAAAAATAGCAGCGAAGTGGTAGCCTGTTAATGAAAAAGGTGGGTGTTGCCGCACTCATGTCTACTCGTTGTGCTCCTTCCCTCTTTCTTTAAGTGTCGCTTCTTTCATTCAAAGAAGGTTTTAACGAATTCCGCCCCGTTGCGCAAAAAAAGTGTTGGTGACCGTTCTCGTACCTCGCTCTGTATGAATTACCTCTCTGGCGGCTCCTCCAAGCCCTCTGTCTGCAGGCGTGCATTATTTATATAAACCTTACTAACTTGCCTCACCCCACTCTTTCTCTCTCTCTCTCTTCCTTCGTTGTCGACGTCTCACAGTACCACACACACAACCATCACTGCATTTTTTTCCTCCTCTATTCCCTTTCTTTCTCTTTCTCTCTCTGTCTCTTATCGATGTGGCGCAAAGGCACCACCGGCCACGCCGATCACGGGACGGGCGACGTCCACCCCTCACCCCACTCCACCGTCACCGCCTCTGCCTCTCCGCCGCTCAGCGCTGCCGCGGGACGCACCGCGACGCACCGGTGGCCACTGCGCACTCTCTTTCCCTCCTCTACAGCACCGAGTCAGGCAGCTCTCTCACAACAGTACCAACTACATAAGAAGACGGACACATTGGAGGATGAGGTGGACGACGGCGACGAGGATGAGTGGGGGGAGGTGGCACCAGCCAACGCTTCGCTGTACTTTTCTTCACCGACTGCCATGACTGTTGCCGCTGCGAGTGCTGCTGCTGCTGGTGCTGGTGCTGCTGCTGCAACGCGCCATGTTGCTGGTGGTGGCCACAGCACAGCTCAGGTCCGTGCTTTACCCGCCACGGGTGAGGAGGGGGAGAGCGAGAATGCCACCTCTGCTCCTGCGAATGCTTCCCAGGCGATAACGCACTTCTCTGACATGGACCACGTTCGTCAGCGGCACGGCGGCCCGGTCGCTGTCCCATCGCGTAGACCGCTCGGGGCTGTCAGAGGCGGAGGAAGGGAAACGTTGTGGAGCGGCAGTTCTTCTCACGGCGCTCTTGGCGCTCCCGTATTGGCCAAAGAAGAGAATAAGGGGGAAGACGAGGCGGAAGATGAGTGGGGGGAGACGGTGCAGCCTTCACGTCTTACCGCCTCTCTCCCGTCTCACTCCGCACCGCAGCTGCGCACACTTCCTGGTGCATCTACCACCACGCAGGCACTCCCGCTGCTCCCTCTCCGGCACAGCGCAGTGCTGCCCTCCACGCAGACGCAGCTGAAAAACATTACAAACGACGACATTTTTGCCTCGGAGGACGCGGCCTTGGCACACCCACACCACGGCACACCAGAAACCACTCGCCAGCACGAGCGCACCGCCGCCGCATCAATCGCGACACCCACACAGCTTACTCGGCCTACATCTACAGCGACAGCGGTTTCGGCAACTCCTGCTGCGGCGTCTGCAAAGTCTGCCTCACCAGCCCCGTACACCCCCGCTCCGGCTGCTTTCCACAGCGGCATTCGTGGTCTCCGCCCTTCGCATGACAGCGGCAGTGCAGTGAGCAGCGACGCCATCACTGGTTTGGGAGAACGAGGGAAGAAGAAAAAGAAGGGTCTCGGGGCGGTAGCCCTCCTGTCAGACACACCACTGACCAGCAGCACCCGCACTCCTCTCTCGCAACATCGGGAAGCCTCTTCGCCCCTTGACACCGCTCATCAACAGGCTGAGCGCCTTCGCATCGAAGCTGAGGAGGCCGAGCGTCTTCGCCAGGAAGCTGAGGAGGCCGAGCGTCTTCGCTTGGAGGCTGAGGAGGCTGAGCGTCTTCGCATGGAAGCTGAGCAGGCCGAGCGTCTTCGCCAGGAAGCTGAGGAGGCCGAGCGTCTTCGCTTGGAGGCTGAGGAGGCCGAGCGTCTTCGCCTGGAAGCTGAGGAGGCCGAGCGCCTTCCCCCCGGGGGGGGGGGGAGCCGAGCGTCTTCGCATCGTAGCTGAGGAGGCCGAGCGTCTTTGCTTGGAGGCTGAGGAGGCTGAGCGTCTTCGCCAGGAAGCTGAGGAGGGTGAGCGTCTTCGCCTCGAGGCTGAGGAGACCGAGCGTCTTCGCATCGTAGCTGAGGAGGCCGAGCGCCTTCGCCAGGAGGCTGAGGAGGCCGAGCGTCTTCGCCAGGAAGCTGAGGAGGGTGAGCGTCTTCGCCTCGAGGCTGAGGAGACCGAGCGTCTTCGCATCGTAGCTGAGGAGGCCGAGCGTCTTTGCTTGGAGGCTGAGGAGGCTGAGCGTCTTCGCCAGGAAGCTGAGGAGGGTGAGCGTCTTCGCCTCGAGGCTGAGGAGACCGAGCGTCTTCGCATCGTAGCTGAGGAGGCCGAGCGCCTTCGCCAGGAGGCTGAGGAGGCCGAGCGTCTTCGCATCGAGGCTGAGGAGGCCGAGCGTCTTCGCTTGGAGGCTGAGGAGGCCGAGCGTCTTCGCATCGAAGCCGAGGAGGCCGAGCGCCTTCGCCAGGAGGCTGAGGAGGCCGAGCGTCTTCGCCTGGAAGCTGAGCAGGAGGAGCGTCTTCGCCAGGAAGCTGAGGAGGCCGAGCGTCTTCGCCAGGAAGCTGAGCAAGCCGAGCGCCTTCGCCAGGAAGCTGAGGAGGCCGAGCGTCTTCGCCTGGAAGCTGAGGAGGCCGAGCGTCTTCGCTTGGAAGCTGAGGAGGCTGAGCGTCTTCGCATCGAAGCTGAGGAGGCCGAGCGTCTTCGCATCGAGGCTGAGGAGGCCGAGCGTCTCCGCCTCGAAGCTGAGGAGGCCGAGCGTCTTCGCCTTGAAGCTGAAGAGGCCGCTGCACCACCAACGGTGGCTGATGCCCTGGAAGGTGTTGTGGCGTTACTGACAAAGCTGTCCGCACCAGAGAGCAGCAAGCAGGTGCAGGGCAGCAAATTAGGTGCTCTGGTGCGTGCTCTGGAGGATGCTGAGAAGTTCTTGGCGCGCCACAAGCCGCAGCAGGCCCGTGCGAGTACAGATCCGGCAGACTGCTACCGCGAGCTGCTGCGCTGCCTCCTTCACAAGGCACAAGCGAAGCAAGAGACCAACGCAACTTTTAACAACAGTGTGGCAGTGACGGGTAAGGTCCACCAGTCCATCGCGCTGTTGTGCGAGACCTGGTCAAAGGATGCTGACGCCATGCCCGCTGCCTGGGGCTGGGCCTGGGAGGCCGCCCTCCACCGCCCCGCCTTAACTCTCAGCCCCGACCAGCCGCAGCGCAGGTCCGCCATGCGTCACCTCGCGCTCGCCGTCGAGGAGGTCGGCACGTGTGTGCTGGTGCAGTCGCCTCTCTGGACGCCTGCTGAACGTGTGGCCTCCGCGCTGGTTGCTCATCTGGTCCAGTGGGCTCAACAAGTAATTGAGGATGAGCCGTCAAGAGCCGGGGAGGCGCCGGCACAGCGCGGCATGGCGAGCTTCACGGTAGCGACGCTGCCGCCGCTGCGGTCACACACAGAGCCGGGGCAGCCGTTCACGCTGCAGGACGTCCACGCCTGTGTGCTGGCTGCATTGCAGGAAGCCCTCTCCGCCTCGCACGACGTCCTGCTGCCAGATGGTGAAGACGCGGGTGTCGGTATTGGCTCGTGGGTGAAGCCGTTGCTGGACTGCGTGGCGCTGGCGACGCTGCTGCGAGACGAAGCCGTTAAGTCGGAGGCCACTCTTGCGACGTGGCGCCATGCGTCAGGTAGCGCGGAGGAGGCGGCCGACGCTGAGGTGCACGCGGAGGCAGCGCTGTCCGTGGCCCAGCAACAGCTGCGGGAAGGTTCGTGGGTGGTGTGGTATGTGCTGCGGGTAGTGGGCCTGCTGAGCTGGTGGGACACAACGCAGTTGCTGCTGCGTCCACCACCGGCATCGCTTGGGTGGGCCATGAAGCTGTAGCAACTCGTCATAAAACAAGTGCGTTTTTTTTTGTCTTTCCTTTTTCTCCGGTCTCTATACCTTCCTGTATTAGTGGTGGAGAGAAGCAGAGGAAATCCTGCGACAGTGTGCTTCGTCGGACAGCGACTCGTGTACGTGGGACGCAAGGACACTTCTTTCCCTGCCATCAGATCTGCAGCATCGATTTCATTCTTCACGAGAGTGAGCAGAAAAAAAGCACGCGTTTTACTCTATTGCACACTATTGCGCATCTAGGACAGGAAATAAACCTAAAAGAAAGGACAACATTGAGGGAGCTCTCTTGTTATCTGGCCTTTCTTTAACTCGCTCTTTCTCTCACGTTCCCTCTTTTTTTTTCCCCCTCTTTCTTCTTGATAAAGGTCGGCTGGTTCGACTCTCGCCCACCGAACACCCACCGGAGACAGTGTAACGCCGTGGCGTCACCGAGCAGAGCCGTTTGCCTCCTACTTACCTGCTGGTACCCCATAAAAGGCACCAAAGCCACCAGAACTTCTTTGTTTTCTTATCTTACTGTTATTAAAGTGGCGGAACACCAGATTCAGCACACAACAGAACATAAAACCCCTACGAAGCGGGAAGGTGGAGAGGCCTCGAGCGTCCACAAATACACACAAGCATACACAAACACATAAACATCCACACGTATAATCAAGTTGATACTGGGAAATTTATTATTGTTGTGGTGGTGGTTGTTGTTTTCTCGCAATGTTTGAAGCTCTTTGTGCAATTGGTCGAGCGGCTGATGTGTCGCAGCAAAAGAACTCGACAGCTCACTCTTCCACCGCCTCCGTTGATGTCGGTAGCGAAGGCATGGAGGAGTGGCTGGCGCAGCAGCTGCGTCGCGCTCATCGCCGTCAAGCCGCCGCAGGCAACGAAGTAGAAGAGGCCACCGGGGAGAGCAGCAGAGCGGATGCACCGCACACAGACGCACCGTGTGGAGGTGTACCGCGTCGAGTAAGTGCTCGGCTTGCGGGCGACTACGCAGCACCGCTCGCCGCACTCCACGTCGCCGCCGGCGCTACTACTGGCAGCACGGACGTCGTCCACCCAATAAATACAGAGAGCGCTGCCCTGCAGCTGCTGTCCGGTGCCCTCCCTACTGCTGTTGTCTGGGGCATGGCGGCTCGTGTCTGGCACCACGCGGAAGGCGCAAACTGCCCGACTCTCCACCGTACCGCCGCCGAGCTACTCCAACAGGACCCGACCCGCATGCAGGTCAATGCGCAGCTTGCTCGTCAGCAGCTGCCCTCCGCGCTGCGTGGCGGTGCCTCGGAGAACCTTGCCTGTGTGATGGACGCCATCCAGCGCGTGGCGGCCGTGGCGAGCACCGCAGAGGCGCCGCAAACGCGCAAGCGTCAGCGTGGTGCGGCTGTTGTTGAGGAGGAGCAGGTGGAGGAGAAAGGATTATATTCGCCGCCCCGTGCAGCTGAGACGTCTTCCACATGGTCCACCTCTGTCGTTGGTGCAAGCCCTGCTGCACCGCTGTCGTCAACTGCGGCGCGAGCGCAGCGGGCGGTCTCCTCACGCAGCCGATCGCGTTCCCCAACGCCACCGCCGCCGCCGCCACCACGACCGGAGACGACATCTTCTGCTCCGCCCGTCACTTCTGTGGCGGCTGCACACACGACACACAGCGCTGGTAAGGCCGTCCCCGCGTCCACCTCCTCGCCGTCCTTCGCCTTCAGCGTGCGCCTTGCTGGAGCGACCATCAACAACAACAACAACAGTGACGGAACGACGGCTGCAAAAAGCACGCCGTGGCAGCCCTCTACTGCATCCCTGACGTCTGCAGCCGCGCTGAACACAATGGACGACGCGAAACACCCCAACCCGGCATCGCTGCGTCAGACAACACTCGCCGCCTTCACCGCTGATGGTGGTGGTGGTGGAAAAGAGCATGCCTCACCACCACCACAGCCACAGCCACTGCAGCCGCAGTCAGCGCTGATGTCTGCACCGGAGCCCACCACCACCGCTACTCCTGGTACAGCCGCAGCCGCAGCCGCAGCGCAGAGCCCCTCTGCCCTTAAGCGTGCTTCGTGGTACAACCCGCCCTCCTCCTCTTCCAAGGCACCGCCCTATCAGTATGACCTCCGCCGTGGTGGTGGTGGTGACATGAACGAGGGCGTGGCGGAGGGGCTGCCGAGTATCCGCGCTGGTGTCGCCGCCTCCCCGCCTGTTGTGTCCCACACCGCGAACAACACAGTTAATAACAGCGGCGGCTTCGTGACGGCAGGAGAGCAGCTGGCCACGGATGTGAAGCAGGGCCGCGCGATGAGCTCGGCGTACCTCAGTAAGCGCTCCCCCGCCCTCGGGCTGCGTCGCACGGGTTTTCAACCGCCCTTCCGCGATCAGCAACAACCGCTGCAGCAGCCACCACTACACGGAGTGCAACCAGGCGCCGGGGGAGAAGGTTCATCTCCGCTGACGTCAAGAGCAGAAATTGGCCGTCCTGCGCGGGCGACGGCGAACAACGCAGACGATGAGAGCGAGGGCAGCTACCCCGCCTCCCTGCTGCTGCCCGACGGCAGCGTGCCGCCTATCCTGCAGCCCCTCGACCCGAAGCTCGTAACGCAGGTGGCGATGGAAATTATGGACAGCGGCGCGGGGGCCAAGCAGGTCGGGTGGGACGACATCGCAGGTCTGCAGCACGCCAAGGCAAGCGTGGAGGAGGCAATTGTGTGGCCTTTGCGCAGGCCTGATCTCTTCGTTGGGCTGCGCGACCCACCGCGTGGGCTTCTCCTCTTCGGACCTCCCGGCACCGGCAAGACAATGATCGCACGCGCCATCGCCAACCGTGCGGGATGCACTTTTCTCAACATCTCCTCCTCCTCCCTCATGTCGAAATGGATGGGGGACGGCGAGAAGCTCGTGCGCTGCCTATTCGCTGTTGCCACGGTGCGGCAACCAAGTGTGATTTTTATCGACGAGATCGACTCGCTGCTCTCCATGCGTGGGGAAGGGGAAATGGACTCGGTGCGGCGGGTGAAGACGGAGTTCTTAGTGCAGCTTGATGGCGTGGCCACTGATCGAGGTGATCGCGTCCTGCTGATCGGTGCGACGAACCGACCCGATGACTTGGATGAGGCGGCACGACGGCGCATGGAAAAGCGCTTGTACATCCCTCTTCCCGATGATGCAGCGAGGATGGAACTGATTCAGCGTCTGCTACGCTCTCTCGTCACAGCCCCTTGCAGTAGTGGCACCGGCGGTGAGGCAGACGCCGTCAACACTGACAAGGTGAGCGGCACAAACGGAGAAGGGCGTGCTGCTGCGCCGTCTGTGGTGCACACCCTCACGCAGCTTGATCTGGAGAGTCTCGTGCGGCAGACACAGGGATACTCGGGTGCGGACCTCAAGCAGCTCTGCAGGGAAGCGGCGATGGGACCGCTGCGGGAGATGTCAGCCGGTCAGCTCAGCGCCGTCGCGGTGGCGGATCTTCGCCCGATCCAGCGGCGAGACTTTAAGCAGGCGCTGAGGCGGTTAAAACCGAGCGTCGGTCCTGCCGAGGTGGAACGCTACGTGCAGTGGAACTGTTTGTTCGGCTCCTTCAATGAGCAGGACAGCGAGAGCGAGAGCGACGAGGATGGCGGCGTTGGCGGTGGTGTTAAGAGTAATGAATCGAGCGACGCATGTGACTCGTGATGAGGAAGCAGGCGAGACGCAACGCGGCGTGGCTGCCTCAGCTGCGTGTGTTGCTCGCGGACTTTACAAGTTCTTTCTTCTCCTCTTTTCGCCGCCGCATCTCCCTCTCTCTCTGTCAGTTCTGACGTGTGTCTTCTGGGTTTTTTCTTTTCCACGTGCTGCGTGGTGTGCCTGGCAACTTTGGTCTTGGTGCTTTTATTTTTCTGGTCTGCTTAACAGATGCGTGTCGTTTGCCAACAGAGCGAGCAGAAGTACATGAAGGCGTCAATGAAGCACTCTCGATGCAGCGCATCTTTTTTTCTAAAAAAAAACTTTGCGTCGACCGTTGTGGTTGCTGCTGCGAGACAGGTGGGAAGGAGCAGAGAGAGAGAAGGCTTTCTTTGTCGCTTGTAATTTCCTTCTTGTTTTCTCTGGTCCACTTTCAACTTGGGTAGATTGATAGAGAGTTGTGCCGCAGATACCACACCAAGTACAATCACAGCAGCCGCACGCGCTCTTTCTTCTTTCTTCGAGCCTTCATCCCTGCGAAGTCTCCTCCTCTTGTATACTCGAATGCGGTTCATTTTTCTTCTCTTTACCGCATCTTGTTGATGTCCTTCTCCTCTCTTTGAGAACTCCTTCGCCTGTTATTTTTCAAAGGACAGGAATAGCACGCCGTACACCCGTTATCCTCCCTCTCTCTCGCTGCCTCTCTTATTCTCCCCTCTCGAAATCTCGACACACACTCACACGCACACATTTCATCGACACGAATGGCTCGTACCAGTCGTCTCGCTCTTATTCTTCTCATCGCCTTTATAGCCATTACGCTACAGACAAGTCCTGTCTCTGCCTTCCGCCACACACGCCGCAACAGCACCACCTCCACCACCGTCACCAACACGATTGCCAACATGGCCACTCCTGCGCAGAGGCTGGCGGACCTCAAGGCTCCCTACCCCGAGCCCCGCCCCGACCAGCGGCGCTACGTCATCTTCCTGGAGCCGAAGGGTGACCACGTGGAGCTCAACGACTACAAGGTGGAGTTGATGCCGGGCCGCATGGAGAACGTCGACGGCGCAAACCTTCACCGGGTGGGTGGCAAGGTGGAGGAGAAGACGATCCAGGGCTGGGGCTACAACTACTTCGAGGTGACGATGATGCACACCGCGAGCACCTTGATGATGCCCCTCGGTCCCGCCGCGGAGCTGAAGCCACGCTTTGTGCGCATGTATGTCGACCAGCTCTACCGCTACAACAGCAAGCTGCCGATTGTTGTGCTGATGCCGAAGGACAGCGAGCTGCGCTACCGTATTTGGACCGCCACCGGAGCCACCGAGGGCGTCCCCGCACCGGAGCTGTAGAACGTAAAGGAGAATGAGGGCGGAGTGGAGGGAACCATAACAAAAAAAAAATTTATGTAGAGTGTCGTGTTCTCCCACTTGTCGTCCTGTTCCTTCCACTTATTTCTATCTATTTTTTTCCTTCTCCTTTTCACTCTTCTAATTCTGAGAATTTTACTTTTTTTCTCATTTTTTTTTAACGCGCGTTTTGCAAAGTCTCGAAGCTTTTCATTATTATTGTTTTCCTCTCTTCGGGTTTTTTTATGTCAAACTTGTTTTGCTACTGTTTTTTCTCCTCCTCCTTCTCCCTAATTAGCTTCCCCTGTTGAGAGCGCCGTCATAGCACTTTCCCCTTACAAACTCAATAGTCAGGAAGATGAAGCGCGGAAGATAGCCGCAGCGACACACACACTCTATCTCTCTTTCTCTGCGCCTCTCGCCAGTTGACAATTTGGGTCTCGAGAAAGTCGTCGCTCTTTCTTATCATTACCTCTCCTCACCGTCTCGATCTCTCTCTCTCTCTCTCTCTCTCTTCCCTTTACATCGCGTTTCTATTCCACCTCTGCTACACGCGTCGTCGTGCAGCAATCAATCTACGGTTGACACTCAACCCTCTCTCTCTTTCTTTTCTCTCACTCGCTCTCTCATTCTCCACCTCCGCTGTCAAGTCGACGGTGTTTCTGCCTCGCTCGCTCAGACACGCACACACACACGGCCATATTGTCAACTCATCGTTTGCGCCTCTCTCTTCCTTTACTCGATTATTCTCCTTTTCTCTCTCGCATTGTTTATTTTTGTTTTTACCTGTAGACCGTCTTTCTTTCTCTCTCTCTTCTCTCTCTCAATTTTCTCGTTTGCAACAACCTCACACACACAAATACACGATGCCGTCCCTCGCTGACTACCACGCTCCCTACCCGGAGGCCGCTCCCGGCCAGGAGCGCAAGGTGATTTACCTCCCCCCTCTCGACTCCGACCTGGAGCAGCAGCACATGCGGGTCCAGCTCATCCCTGGGCGTCACGAGGACTGCGAAGACGGCCGCCTCTACCACCTGACGGGCACCATCGCTGAGGGCACGGTGGAGGGTTGGGGTTACGACTATTACGTTGTGACGCTGGGTGACATTTATGCGGCGCACCGCAGCCCGGCCGACCCGGAGAACGCGTCGACCTTCGTTGCCATGTATGAGAACCCGATCATCCGCTACAACAGCAAGCTGCCGATCGTTGTGTACGTGCCGGAGGGTGCGGAGGTGCGCTACCGCGTGTGGATGGACGAGGCAGGTCGCGTGGCGCACGCTGCCGGAGCCCCTGCCACCGCTGCTGCTGCTGCGGAGGCGCCCGACGCGGACAGGAACTACGCCGACATGGAGGAGCTCGACACCGATAACGGGCATGGCGTGAAGGTGCAGGAGTACGCCGAGGAGGCCCCGGCTGCCTCCCGCGGCATCCCGCAGCTCTCCGACCACGAGGACGTGCCGCGGGAGCACACGCAGACCACGGAGGCCTACGAGGAGGTTAACCACTCCGCCGAGGCCCCCCGCCAGCGCGGCATCCCAACGCTGTCGAACGAGGAGGAGGAGGCGCGTCAGGCACAGGGGCAGGCGCAGCGCAGCTATGTCGAGGACACCAACGCCGCCCCGGCGCTGCGCGCGTCGGAGAAGAAGGCCGACCCGCAGGACGCTGACGGCCGCCACGGCCACCACAAGAGCGACCCCACCTCGGAGCACCGCCGGCGCAGCTCGTCGAAGCCGCGCAAGCACAGCGCGTCGGAGAACGGCGCACCCAAGTCGGAGCGGCCGCGTGGGCTGTCGGCGACGGAGGCCTCGCCGGGCGACCACGCCGCTGCCGCCAAGTCCGCGTCGGAGCGGTCGCCATCGGCGACGAAGCACGACAAGCGCGGCAGCAATGACAAGAGCGCGAACAACGACTCCACGACGTCGGCGCGCCGCTCCTCGGTGGCGTCAAACAAGGACAAGGACGGCGCCTACGAGAAGAAGGCGAAGAACTTCTGGAACCGGGCCCGGGGCAACTCCAAGTCGAAGTCGCCCAAGAAGAGCGACGGCAAGGACGGGCAGTGGTCGGAGATGTAGGCGGGTGGACAGACCTGAAAGGGGAGTGGTAACTGGGTGGTGATACACGATTGCTCTGCTTAGCGACGTTGTTTGGGTTTTCTTTCTTTTTTTCTCCCCCTCTTTCTTCAACTTGGTAGCTGGCTGGACAAGTAGCGGGTGTGTCAGTGTTGAAGAAAAGGAAGGAAGACATAAAAAGGTGTAGGAGTAGTGTCAGCGCATGAACATGTCTGCTCCTCTATGTGTCTTTCTTCTCGTGCCGAGTATTTCATTGTCTCCGCCTTTTCTTTCATAGATGGCTGCGTACGCGACGACGCAGTTCCGCAGTGAACATCCAGAGCCTTTTTTTTTGACAATTTGTCTTTTTGGCTACCACCATCACCGTCAGATTGAGAGAGGAACTGAGAAAGATGCACCTCTCTATCCAATCAAAAAAGAAATGAAGGTGTTTCCAAAAGGCCGCGATGAAGCTCCGGCACACTTACACGAAAGAGAAACAAAAATCAAAGAAAATCAAAACCACGCTTGCCAAACCACGGATGGTGGTCCCCGAGCTGCTCCTCTTAAAACAAAGTCGTTCAAGTTTTGCATCGCCAACATCCCTTTCGCTTTTTTTTTGTGATTTTGGCGGTGACCTCTGTCTCAGCTTTTCCTTTTTACGTTGTCAGTCCTCCGTACTTTCCCAATCTGTTTCACCACTGTTTAGTCGGAGGCGAAGGGGAGAGAAGAAGTATCTGCGCTTTGTGTACCGGTTTGCGTTCTTAGGAGTCTGTACGCTCCTCAGAACTCCTTTTTTTTTTTCTCAGAAGCCATCTTCAGCTGTTGCCAAGATGAGAATTTTTATTTCCTTTACTTTTTTTCTCTGTACCCTTCAATAGCCGGTAGATTCTATTCCAGCAGCAAAGGCGTCTCTGCGTCCGGAAGATGAGTAGCTGCACTATACGGCTATTCTTTAAACAATGTTTTCTTTTTCTTTTTTTTTTCGGCGTCGTCGTGCGTTGGTGTTTTCTTTCTGTTTTTTGCCCGCAACGACCAAGAGCGTAGGAGTTGCCGAATGACATCCGTCTGAACGCACACTCCACCTTTGACTTTTTTATATATTCCTCTCTCTCTTTCTTTCTTTTTCTTTTTTTCTCGCCACATGTACAGTGTCAAATATTTTTTTTTATTGTCTCGTTCTCTTCATCTCCTCTCTTTCTCTCTCTCCACAGTCCGTCGATGACGCGGAGGACGATTAGGCTCGAGACCGGGAATACGTGAGCGACGCCGGCGGCGTGCACGTCGTCCCTTCATGTGCACCACGCCTCTACATCTTCCCTCAACAATGTTCCTTGTGTGTGTTACTTAGCTGTTGTTCCTGTAAGTGTAGAAAAAAAATGTCGAAATCGATTTTGTTATATGATTCGTAGTGAGACTTTGGTGCTTTTGTTTTTTGTTCGTTTTTCCAGTAGACGCGGGATCACTACTAGTCAGCTGCGTGGCTGCAGCGCGTAGAAAAAAAAGGGCCACCACGCTCGAGGTGTGTCATCCAGGTAGAGGAGGAGACGCGCGGGGCTCTGCAGTGCATGCAGGCACCACAAAGCTGTACGCAACAAGTGTGACCGCAAAGATATTTTTTCTTTTCTTTTTTTCTCTTTTTTTGGTGTCTTTCAGTGTTTCATTCAGTGTGCATCCTCGATATGCCATCCAGAAGACAAGCAAAGAACAAATATTACGCGTGGGTGGAAAAATGAATTGTTGTTGTCAATACAACGGCGACTTTCATCCGATACGCTGAGAAGATGCGCTTTTTTAATTCCACGTAGTGATACCTGTCCTGACCGTCGCAGCGGTTGCGCCGAGGGCTGCTGGGTGGGAGTCGTCTCCCCGAGACTCGCCCTTCATGTCAGTTTGGCTCAGAAAAACCGCTTCATTCCCAGTATGCGGCTACGATCTACATGTAAGGAAAGAATTCACCGAGTTTATCTTAAAGTGGAAAAGGGCGTCACACTGGTGAAGTGACGGTGCTGTAGACATCCAACCAATCCAGTAAGATTTAGTTTCTTCTTGCGCCGCTTCGTAACTGCAAAATAAAATAATCTATGCCTCTCTCTCTCTCTCTCTCTCTCTCTCTCTTGTCTATCCTTCTTGTGTTATGTTCCGCCCTTCTTCTCTTCACACGCGCTTCTCTGCACGCATCTTTAAATCCGGAAACAAAACTTTAGTACACCAAATTGCTCGATTCGACACGTCAACTACTGAGCATCTTTTTCAGGCACATACAGCCGCACCGTCAGATTCTATTTCTATTTTCTACAACACCGTCACGCTTCCCTCCTTCTCGCTCGCATTCTTTCGGCACTCGTGTGTTCTTCGGGTGTGGGTGCGTGAGTATCATGGAGTACATCAAGGGCGTCATTCTCACTCCGTAACGACACACACACGCACACAACACGTGTCGTCTCGCCTCTCCTGCTACAGCGGCTGTCCGCTGAAACCTCCGGCCACGCCTCTCTCTCTCTCTCGTTTTCTATTATTTTTTATCGTGCCGGGCTCTGTTTTCCCCCTCTTGCTTTGCCGCTCTCTCTCTCTTCCCCTGCAAGCACTCAAGCGCACCACTGGAGCTATTTCGGCATCCTCACGCCTTCATCACTGATATCTTCACCACAGCCAGCATAGAATCAGGTGCTTTTCTTCTTCTTTGTTCTTTTATTTCCCTCTCTGTAAATTACGAGTGCTATTGTTGCTGCAATACTCAAATCTGTTTCCTTCCTTTACCCCACCGTCTATTTTTTTTTTGCTTCTCCCTTTCTCTCTCTCGCTTGCTCGCGCTCCTTCCTCTTCATCGCAGCAATCGAAGAACGTGCATCGCTGCATCATTATTTATTTTGTTTATTATTGTGCTCCTCTTCCCTCTTCTACCTTCAGTCATATCTTTTCCTCTTCGGCCTCACACCCCTCTGCTGCGCAGACCCTAGTCGAAACGCGTTACCTCTTACCTGCTCACCAACGCACCTCTTCCCAAAAAAAAAAAAAAATTATCAATTCGAGCCGCCTCAGCAGGCACTTTCCATGGCATCCACCGTCGCCACCGCTGCGACTCTCTCGTGCTCGTCCAGCGACAGCGTTAACGACGACAAGGACTGCAGCGGAGACGACAAGGACGACCGCCACCGCTGCCACAGCGGTCACCACCGCCGGTCCGTCCACGTCACGCAGAAGCCCACGGGAAACGATGACGGCGGTGTCTGCCTCGGCTCTCGCATGTCAACAGCTTCGACTTCCTCTTCTGCAGAGAAGGAAATTAGTTTTACCTGTCGCGCGGTGGGAGAGAAGAGTGCCGTGCACAGAAACACCGACGCCCACTCTGGTAGCGAGAGAAGCGAAGGCGGACACGGTGCAGAGTCGCAAGCGGATGCTCCACACCACACGTCCGACTCGCAGGGAAGCGAGAGCGAGACAAGCGTGTCATATCTGGCCTTCAGGGTTCTTGGTGGCGGCACATGTCCCGCGCACTCGTGCCCTTCACCTTCTCTCGTCAATGCTATGAGAAACTCGCAGTGCGATGTGGACGCACGTGACGCCTCGCGTGGCGGCAGCGTGGCAAACCCAGCAGGACCCGATGTCTACTCCGCACAGCGACAACATCGGCAGCAGAACGTCACCGCAAGCCCAGCAGGAGCAGTAAGTGTGTTACAGGAAGCAGATGAAGGTGAGCGAGAGGTGAGAACAGCACCGCGTACGACGGACAAGGCGGACGATGGCTCGCGGAGCAGCGGCGCCGTGCAGCCGACCCCTACGCCCTTCACCCCCTCCTCGCACTCACTGCGCAGCCCCACGCCGCTGGACTTGACGGGGCCACCGAAGCCGCCACGCCGTTGCACGACGCACTCGCATTCCCTCGAGGGCGATGGAGAGGCGGCGAGCGACAAGGCGGGTGGACGCTGTGTGTCATCTACAGCGGTCACAAGCACCGTGTCACCACAACTGCATCCGCAGCGACGTGCATCCGTCTCGCCACCCCTCGTGGCGCGTCTTCCCTATCACATAAAGAACACAGAGAGCATTACGGAGCCGGTGAGTGAGCGACGTTTGCAACTGAGCGGCAGCGCTGACGGACGCAGTCCCAGCGCAGGAGTGGAGGAGGCAGCAGGTGAAGCGCGAAGTGCACAGACGTGTGCTGCATCTTCATCTCGTCGTTTTCCTTCTTCTCCTCCTCCCCCTCCTCCATCTCCACCGCGTGCAGCCGCTCTCACGCGCCGCACATCCCCTGCAAGGCCGCCAGACGCGCCAGCCCTTGCTGCACCACCTGCGCGTGTGCACAGCAGCAGCAGCAGCAGCAGCAGCAGCAGCCTGCATCGCTCGCCATCGCCGCGGCCGGTGTCCACTCGCGCAGACCGGCAGCCGCACGTGGACCACGACGGCTACGCGCTGCCGCACGCACTCACGATGCCCGTCGGCGGCGAAGGCCGTTCGCGTCCATTTCGGGTCCCACGACGGCGGTGGGAGGCGGCAGAGAGCGCTGATGTGTGTCACAAAAGCAGCCCCACAAAAGTGGACAGACGGGTGTCAGACGCGACGCCGACGACGACGATGACGACGGCAGCAGCAGTGTACACGCAGGAAGTAAGTAGCTCGCATTTCTCCGGCTCGTGCTTCACCCCGCCCCTCCTCGCCACACCGTCCCTCGCTACTTTACCCTCCGTCGCCGCACCAGTGGCTGCTGCTGCTGCTGCTGCCACGTCTGTCTGGGGAAGTCCCTGTGTGCCGCAGATTGTTCCGACACACGACAGCGTCTTCTTCCCCCTCGGCACTGACGTCGTCGCCCCGGTGATGCTGCACTACGCGACGGTGGGCGGCTGGAGCACCTGCGCTGGTGGGCGGGATTACTTCAGCCACCGCCGTCTGCGCGGAGGTGAGGTGGCTGGCCACACAGTGCGGTGGCTGCACACCGCACAGCCGCGGAACGCGTTCGTCTTCCTTGTCACACCGGTTGAGCGGCGTGAGGATGCAGAAAGCGCGGCAACAACAGTAGAGAATCGAAAAGAGAAAGTCGACGCGGATGGCGTTGGTGCCTCGCGCCTGCATCCTCCTGGTGCGTGGCGGCGTCTGCGTCGTGCCCTCTTTGGAGAGGCGCCATGGTACCGCACGAGTCAGCCCGGCCGCGGTCCTCGCAGCCGCATCGCATGCGATGACACTCTGCCAGGTGCGTCAGAGAGCGACAGTGAAAGTGAGCTGCTGGCGCCGAGCACGAGCGAGGTCTACGACCCAGCCCTGCACCTCTCTCGCTCCTTTCCTGTGGTGATGTCAGCGAGCCAGGACACCTACTGCGGTGCAGGGGAGAGCGGAAGCGGGGGAGGGAGAAGCGCTCATTCGATCGGCTCGCACTCCTCCTCCCCACGTGGCGACGCAAGTCTGAACGAAAGTAGTGCGTCGCCATGGCCCGCACACCGTGCTCGGCACACCCGCAGTGTCGAAACTCCTGCGCTGCCGTGCAGCATGTCGCCCCAGCTTGTCGCGCGTCAGCCATCGCAGAGCAGCGCGTCGCTCTACCGCAGCCCGACGAGTATTTCTGCCGAGATGGCAAACCGTCCTCCTTCGCGTCCGACACCGATGTCCATCGGTGCTGCTGCTGCTGCTGCTGCTGTAGACGTTAAAGGAGAGAGCGCAGCGCAGCGTTACCCGTCCCGTCTTGCCACGCCGTCGACCGCCACCGCACCACCCTTCCATCTTCTTCCCCCCTCCTCCGCCGTGTCTCACGCTGCTGCAGGGGTGAATCCACCGCGGCGCAGCGTCACACCCGGTGAAGTACAGCAGCGGCGTCAGCGCTTGAGTGCGAGCACGCACAGCAACCGCTTCGTCTTCTCTCCGCTGACGGGGACGGCGGTGGCGACGAGCGGCGCCTCGCCGGTGACGCCGCACAACCCGCGTCTACGCCCCCGTAATGGCAAGCATGAAGGCAGCGTTGGCCCGTCAGCGTCACCTCCCTCTCCTCCTCCGCCGCCGCCGCCCCCTCCTTCATCGCTGCAGGGGGCAGACGGGGTAGAGGTGATTGAAGTCGCACACGCAGATGTCACCGCCATGGACTATGCCCCTCGCCTCACCTCCCACCGCCTCTCCCTCGAGGCCACCGTCGTCCACACCTACTTCTTTCCAACGCTGATCGACGCGTTGGACTACTACCAGTGTGCGTCGGCGCTGCCGTTGATGGAGGAGCAGTGGGCGGCGGGCATGACAAGCCAAATTCCTCGGCCGCAATGCGACGCCGTGGCACGACGCACCGGTGCGCATCCACAACAGCAGCCGTACATGTCCCCACCGCGCCGCAGCAGCAGCGCACGCACCACGTCACCCACCACGGCCCTCCCCACACGAGAGCACAGCAGCGCGTCACCGGTGAGTCTGGCCAGTGCGCTGCGCAGTGCCGGGGATGGTGAGTACACTCGTGTTGCCAGCGCGCCAACGCGTCTCTCTCGTGTCCACTCCCTGCCATCACTGCATGCGGAGGCTGCAGGAGACGCCCCATTCGTCAACGACAGCGTGCAGACACCAGTCAAGCTGCAGCGAGGGACGCTGCTGAGTCCGGCAACGAGTGGAAGCACGCCGCCAGCACCTCCACCGCCGGCAATGCCGTCGTGGGTGCAGAGCACCGATCTCAGTGCACCACCCACGCCTTCCCTTGGCCACGCCAGCGCCGGCCGCCCACCCGCGGCGCCTCGTCTCACCTCCACCCATCGCGACATCGTTGTGAGCGTGTACACCGCCGATCCCGTCTTCAACAGCGTCCTGCGAGAGGTGTTGATGCCAGAGCCCGGCACCCATCCCTACACGAGCAGCGTCGCGGAGCAGAAGCGCCTGCTGAGCATGGTAGAGGTGGGTATGCCAGCCTGGGCGATCTTCTACAGCTCCACCGGCCTGCCCTATCGTCGCCTTTTTCGCTTGGTGTACTCCGGCATGACGAACCTGTGGCCGCTCGTGTCGCTCGCCGTCGGCGTCTACGACTTGTACAAGCATCTCCCGCAGCTCAAGCGCTTTATGGCGCGCACACTGGACCCGCTCTCCCGCTGGCTGGAACGCCGCTTCCGACTGCGCTTCTCTGTCCTCGCCACCTACCTCATCTCCGTCGTGCTGACCATCTTCAGCAGCCTCGGCACCTTTGTCTCGCAGTTTTACGTTGTCCAGCTCCTCTCCCTCCCCATCGTCCAGCTCGTGTTCGCGCTGGTGAAACTTCCCTTCGTGCTCGCCTTCGATGCCGTTCTCGTCGCCGCCACAACAGCCTTCAGCACGGTCAGTCTTCTCGTCCAGCTGATCCACCTCGTGGTCATGGCGCCGGTGGTGTTTGTCATGAACATCGCCTCGCTGAGGGAAACTGTGTCGGTGGTTGCGCCGGTCGCGGTGCAGGGGACGTCGCTGTCTGTAAAATGGTGGCGGGCCTGGTCGGAGTTCTGGGAAACGGTTGCCTCACCCATCAAGAACGCCGTGCGGGCGTGGTGGGATTCAATGCTGCACGTCAGCACGTCGGCAGCGCGCCGGGAAACCTCGATCCGGCGCTGGTACACGCCCAAGGTGGAGCGTACGGCGCAGGTTCTCGGCGAGGCGCAGTACGTGGTGGCGATCAACACACAGATGTGGTGGACGGAGATGCTCCAGCCGGGTCTGCGCCGCCTCGTCGTGTTGGCGGTGACGCTTGTCTACCTTTACTGGCTCTTCCTCGGCATATCCGAGAAGGTGTGGGATGATTTCCTTCTCGCCTCGAGGATGCGGCACCCGCCCACCGTCGTCGATGCTCGGCACCAACAGCAGCAGCAGCACGAGCCATCACCCGTACCGCAGCCACCGCAGCCTGTGTGGGGAGCAGGTGCTGGCGCTGTCGGCGGCTGCGTGGAAGACACGACGACGCCGGCAGCAGCAGTGCTGCACGTTCTCTTTCACCACCCCTTCAAGCAGCTCGCCGCAGCAGCCGCTGGTCTCACCACGTCCACCGCTACTGTCATCACCATCGCGGCCACACCGCCCCCGCACAGGTTCGTCGCGCAGTGCGGCGGTGCCTCACCGGCGCTGCTCTACGCCCCGACGTCGGTGATAAAGATGTGCGACATCGCTGGCACTTCCACCATGACTACCACAATAATTATTACAACATCCAGTCGATCTGCACAGGCAGGTGGAGGGCCAGCAGCAGCAGCAGCAGCAGCCACGACGTTCATCACAACTATTACTACTTCTCTTCCCCTCCCGCAGGCGTCGCTGGTTGCCATGGCAGCGGAGCTCCTTTTGCCCAACGCTGTGCTGGCGGTGCTCCAGCAGGTGACGCACCTCCTGCAAGATGGAGTGCGGACGCTGGAGAAGCTCGTGTCTACACGCAGGGCACGCGTGCGTGTGGGGCATCAGACAATCGTGTTTGACAACGCGAGCGCGTCGCTGCAGTGCTCAGTGGAGAGGGAGAAAAGTCCGAACGATGCTGTCTGCCTCAACGATGATGACGCGAAGGTGGCGACGATGGTGCTGACGACGCGGGGTAGCGCGCAGGCAGCCAACAGCCTAGTCACCATTCCTCACTCTTTCTCAGTGGCGGTAACGCGGCAGCGGCGATCTTCGCCGGCTGCACGACAGCGTCAGCGTGAAGAAGTGCAACGTGTGGCTCTGGTGGTGGTCGATGCAGTGGTAGTGGACGCACCAGAGATGATGCCGAGCTGGGCCACTGTCAACTTTTTGAAGTTCGGCGACGCACGTGGTCAGGAGACGATGCGCGAGAAGGCGGCGGTGGTAGTGAAGCAGGCAGAGCTTGCTGCTGCAGTGGAGGCACGAGGTGGGAAGGGCTGAGAAGAGCGGGAGAAGACTGGTGTCCGTCGCCTCCTCCGCTTTCCCTCTCTCTATCGCTCTCCTAATTGGGTGCGTCTGCGGTTTACTTCTCTGACGTGACTCGTTGTGCAAACGGGCAGGCGTTTAGTGTCGTCACCAGAAAAGGGGGAAACCCCTAATTTCTTTTTCTTCTTTCTTATGTCTGCACGAGCAGACGGTGCTCCCCTGTACTTTATATATCTTTTCGCTTGACAAGTACGCAAGAAGATGATACACATTTTAACAACACGTCTTAGCTGTGTGGTGCGCTTTCTCTCTCACTCTCTCTCTCTTTCTATCCTTCTATTCGCTGATGACGGCGGCGATGTGGATTTCGTGGACTTGCGTCTCCGCATGAGCTGTCGAAGCCTTTATTTTTTTTTTTTCACTCAGTCTAAAGCCCTCCATATCTTTCTCTCTTTCTCTCTCTCCTTCTCCCTCTCTTATCCTCTATTTCTTTGTATGTTACTGTGGGTTTGCTGCTCCCCTCAGTGGCTAAACTCCATCTCAGCTCTCACTGCTGCGTCTTGTAGTTGCACCGAGAAACATCTTCTCCTCCCTCCCTCTCTAAGCCTTCTCATCACCGTCGTCGCACCCTCAACTTCACACGCACACGTGCGCAGACAAGGCAGCCGGCGGCAACGATAAGGAAAAGGTTGTACAAAGGTCGCACCAGCGACACACTCTCTCCCCCCTCTCTTTTCCTTCCCTCCAACCCTTCCCATTTCTGCGCCTCCCACATGAGCATCACCGAGGACGCTCTCAAGTCTCGCCAGTCCGTCCTGGACGTTGGCCAGCGCAACCACCTCGAGGCAGTGCAGGCCGAGGTGCGCCGCAACAACGAACAGCTCACCTCCCTGCGCCGCGAAAACAAGGAGCTCCGCTCCGTTCTCCAGCAGACGCTGCGCGGTCAGCGCAACATCAGCGTGGAGGACCACTACGCGAAGGAGGAGGAGCTGCTGCACAACAAAACATGCGTGCTGAAGCGCAGCCTCAACGCCGTGAAGGCGAAGAATGCCGAGCTGACGAAGGAGATCGAGAAGGCGGCGGAGGAGAACACGTTCCTGCTGCAGGAGGGCCACGGGGTGATGGAGGAGGACTCTGCCGTGGCGCACAAGATCCGCGCGCTGGAGAACCGGCTGGACAAGTGCCTCGTTAAGCACAACGAGGTGAACACGATTCGCCGAACCTACGAGACGCTGCTGGAGCGCCTGCAGCTGGAGCAGGCGGGCTTCAACACCCAAGTCTCCTCCACCGAGCAGGCCCTGCAGTGCGCGGAGAAGGAGCTGGGGGAGCTGGTGGCGGTGTGGAAGAGCGCTGCCAAGGCCCGCGATGCCGCCAAGGCTGATGTGACCGACCTGAAGTCGCAGCTCGCGGCGGAGCGGCAGAAGCAGCGCAAGGATCTCGATGAGCGCCGCGCCTTCATCGAGTCGAAGCGCCAGCAGCTGGAGAAGAAGCACGAGACGATCCTGCTGAAGCTGACGCAGCAAGAGGAGCGTCACTCCCGCGCCGTGCAGAGCGCCGCCAGCGCGAGCAGCAACCGCCGCCGTGGCGGTCACCGCAGCGGCGCCTCGTCGGCCTCCTCGCTGCGCCCAGACGAGGTGGAGGACCTGCAGAAGCAGAAGGCGGCGTACGTGCGGCTGCGCGACTTGACGATGGGGGCCAACGTCACGGATGTGATCGGCAAGCTGCGGGAGCGGACGGAGCAGCACGCCCAGCTGCAGAGCACCTCGCAGGCGCTCGAGGAGGACATGAAGGCGCTCGAGGCGAACCGCGTGAAGCTGCAGACGGAGTGGGAGGCTGCAAACCATCGCGCCGGCCACGCGCTCGTCTCAGCGCGGGTGATGCGTGCGGCGCGCGATGCCCACGTCGGTGCGGATGGTCAGGCCGATGCCGCTGGTGCGGGGGCCGTCGGTGGTGGCGGTGCCGCTGGAGGTGGTGGCGCCGATGCTGCTGCAGCAGGCGGGGAGGGTGAGGAGAGCAGCGATGGCGCGGCGGGCAGCGGTGTGGCTGGCCACGTCGACCACGCTGCCGACTTCGGCCTCCGCGCTGATCGCCGCCACGACCGCCGCCTCATCCTTGAGGAGTTCCGCCAACACCTTCACCAGCGGCAGGAGGAGCTGGAGGAGGCGCAGGACACGCACGACGTCCTCGCGCAGCTGCTGCGGGAGGTGGATATGGGTGTGCACTACCTCGCTGAAAAGCTGTCCATCGCCAACGCCGCCGCCATCGCAGCCACGCCGACTGGTGCGTCGAAGCACACGGCGTCGGCCACCAAGACAAGCCAGACGATCGACCTGCTGCGCAGCTGCGGCGCAAAACTGCAGCTCATGCTCGAAGAGCTCTCGCCCGAGGAGCTCGACGCCGTCGTGCGGTCGATGAACGGTGCGAAGTTCGCGATTCCGGCGACCAACGTGCGTGTGGAGGCGGTGCTGGAGGCCAGGCAGCAGCAGCAGCTCCTCCGTCAGCAGCAGAACTCATCCGCCTCACGCGGCCGTGGCTCGCTCGTGTACCTTGGTGGCCCCGGTGGGCTTCTCAGCGGCGGAGCTGCAGCGCCTGCTGCCACGGCTGCGGGGACGGCGGGTGCTGCTGCTGGTGCTGCTGCTGGAGCGGGAGGCGGTGCGGCTGCGAACGGCGCGGCTGCCTCGTCCACCTGGAAGTCTGGAGGAGCAGGCACGGCGGCTGGCGGCAACGGCGCTGGCACGGCGGCGGACGACTACCCGGAGAACGAGATTCATGACCGGCAGGAGCTGAAGATGATGTCCATTGCGACGGTTGAGCGGGAGCAGCAGAAGGCGCGGAAGCGGCAGATGCAGCAGCGCCGCAACAAGGAGGAGATGATGTGAGAAGACGATGAGAAGCGGGGTGGAGGGCGAAAGCTTCCTTTTACACAAAGAAGCACTCTGATGATCTCACCGCTCTTCTTTTTCCTCTGTGGCTCTTACCGTGCAAGCGAGCGCTTCGGTTGTTTTTTACCTCTCTCTTTCTCTCTCTTGCCGAGTGATGTAGCCCGTCCCATTTTTCTTTTTTTTTCCTTAGTGTGTTGTCGCCGATGTATGTGTATCTATGGTGTTCGTCTTTTTTTTTTTTCTGAGATGTCTACTAGTCCTCTCAAACACTCTCTTCTACTTTCTCAATGTTCATGGCAGTGTGCCCTTCTTTCCTTTTCTCTCTTTTTTGGCGGATCCTCTTTTTTTATATATAAAACCCAATCTTCTTACGAGGCCGCGTCTTGATTTTGGTGTTTCGTCTTCTCTCTCTCTCTCTGTCCGTGTGTGTGTGCTTGTGCCTCCCCATGTCGGGCACCTCCCTCTTCCATTTGTTTTCATCTTTTTTCGGGGGTCCTTTTGTTCGAGCTGATTTTTTTTTGTGTGCCGCTGGTACGCCGTGGAGCGTCTGCAGCGCTGCTGCGTATCGCGCTTGCATGTGCGTGTACGCGCGCTGCCGTGAGCACCACGCGCGTTTGACCGTGGCGTGCTGATGTGGGTTTGTGTTGAGGAGAAAAGAAGCTTCGTTGCTCTGTGCGCTGCGCACGTGTCTGCGTTGCGTGTGTGTATGTGTGTATGTGTTTGTATGCTATCCGCTCTGGTTGTTAGCTGAGAAAAGGACGCCACTGCCAACATACACGCACCATTTTCCTGTCACATACCGCAGAGAACTTTACGCGCGCATACAGGCAGCGCAGACACACGCGCAGATAGTCGATATCTTGTTCAGTTGTCGCTGTGTTGGTCGGGTCCGATATATATATCTTTTCACTCCTATTTTCTTCCTTTTTCTGTGTTTCTTTTTCCTTTTTTTCTTTCCTACCAATGTACAGATTCATCGTTGTAGTATTTCAAAAAAAAAATCAAAAGTGAAAAAACACAAAATTGCTCATCTAGTCTTCGCGTAGACGAGAGAAAAAGGGAAGAGAAGTGCGCACGTATGAGGGCGACTCGGTGCGTTTACTGCTGCCTACGTGGCATGCCGGTAAAAGCTTCTCTTGTTCACTTTCAGACAGCATGCCTCCTGTGCACGCTGGTGCTTCTCTCACTCGTTGTGGTTTGGCTTACTTCGCCTCACTGGCTTTGTGGTAGGCAGGCGGGCTGTCGGGTGTGTGGACGCGCGCTCACATGTTTGCGCGTGCTCCTCCGCAACTCGCCAGCTTGAAGAATTCATTTTTTCTTCTCCACTTCCGACGAGGGAGTCGACGCTGCATCACGCACAGGCGCACCGACTCGTCGGACTTGTCCGCATCCTTTATCTCGAGTCCGCTGCTTCGTTCTCTCTCTTTTCCTTCCCTGAGAAGCACAACGAAGATTGGCGGCAGTAAAAAAACCTCTCCTCTCTCTCTCTCTCTCTCTCTCTCTCTCTCTCTCGCTTTCTCTCTTCTACGTCCATCTTTTACTCTCCCTCTCCCTCTTTCTCTGTCTTTCCTCTCTCCTGCTGGTGATTCACAGTACACGTAACGGCTTCTCTGACGGAGTTTCCTCGCCGCGCTTCCGTTATTTTCTTCTTGTTCTTTTTATTGCGCTCTCTCTCTTTCGACCTCAGTACGCGTTTTTAATTATCTCTCTTATTATTCTCTTTTTTCTCTTAGCGGGGCAGCTGCAACACAGATGGCGGCTGCGGGTGTACGGGCACCGCCCACAGCAGCGGAGGCCCAGCAGCAGCAGCGGGTTCTCCTGCGCTTCTTCGCCGTGGCTGATCTGCTCGGCTTCTCTCCTCGTGCGCTGCAGCGCATGGCCACCGTCGCTGCCGCCGCCACCGCGTCTACCGCTGCTGATGTCGAGGCAGTGATGATCGCCATGCTTGTCGAGGTGGTGTGCAACGCTGCTGCCCCGCCTTCTTCTGCTCCGACTCTCTCTCCCACGAGAAGTCGCGCTGTGTCCCCTGCTGCCACGACACCACCTTCAACCCTTTCATCATCGGCTGCATGTGATGTCCTGCTGCGTCCTTCGCCTTGCCGCCCGTCGGCGCTCGAGGCAGCACCCTGGAGTCCTACTGGACCTACTTCCTTGCCGGGTTTTACAAGTGTTGCATGTTCCCCTTCCTTCCCGCTGAACTTCCAGGCCGGCAGAGGCGCCACATACGCCCTTCCACCTGTCCTTCGCTGTCAACGTGGCGTGCGTCGGCTGGATGTTCTGGACGCCGCCTTCATTCCACATCTCTTACTGGCCCTGTTGCGTGTGGGCGGTTCATTAGAAGAGAGTCCGGAGGCGCCACCACCGCCACCGCTCACACCGCCATCCACATCTGGTGATACCCCTGCTGCTGTATCGAATGCACAACGTGAAGGTTGCCGGGTTGCTTTTCTCCAGCTGCTGCAGCTGTACGCGGCGGTGGTGCTGATCCGCCACAGCGGTGTGTGCGCGGCGGTGGCGGCATTGCGTGAGAGGGTTCAGCAAGAAGACAGCTGCGATGACAACGCCGCCACCGAGCTGGTAGACCGTGTGCGCTCCGACTTCGGTGTGGGAGGTGATCAGCAGTGGGCCGCCGAGTTTCTCGTCTTTCTCGCGCGTGCAGTGGAGGGCTTGACGGTGCACAGCCGACGCGCCGCCCTGCGTGATCTTCGCAACACGGACGCGGGCAGCGCGGTGGATTCCACCCGGAGCGGCGCCGCAACACCCAGTACGAGGTCTACTACTGCAGCAGCGCATGTCGATCCGGTACGAGAGCCTGGCCATCGTGGCGCGTCACAGCCCACGCCTGCGACGTCTGATGTCGACGCGGCGGAGGCGGTGTGGATGCTGGAGGCTGCTGGCACACTGCTTGCCTTGGTGGATCTCTGCCTGGAGGAGGCGAGTGGTGTGGACGCGGCGCATTCGGAAGGGCAACACTCGGAGACGAGGAAGAGCAAAGATGATGCGTCTACATGTGCAGGTGAGAAGGCCACACACCCACCTTCACAAGATGAACGTCGCCATCGTCTTCGCTGCTGTTCGGGCACCACAAACAATATCGCTCTTGCTGCGGTATTGACGCACGTGAGCTCCTCTCTGTCCTCCCCCACCTCATCCTCGGAAAGCCACCCCGCTGTCGAGGATGCTCCGCACTGCGTGCGAGGCCTCTTATTCACGCTCTTCACTCACCACGTTGAGACGCACGCAGCGGCAGGTTCGACAGCTGCCTCCGCCACCCCGCATGAACATTTCCTCTCTCTGCTCACATCACAGGTAGAGGAGCAGCACAAGCACCAGCACCGTCTCCTCTCCTCCACTGAGCGGGCGGTGCAGCGTGTCTTGCGCCTGCCGTCGGTGCCGTGGCACACGCCGTCGATGCTGGTGGGGCTGTGCGGGGTGACGTCCTACCAGCTCGGCACACAGCTGCGGCAGCGGTACGAACACTGGTACGATGTGTCAACACACCACGAAGACGGTGCTCATGATGCTGCTGCTGCTGCAGATGTTGTTAAAAGTGAAGACTACTTTATCAGCGAAGGTCGTGAAGGAGCCGCCGCCTTAAAGGCGAAAGCTGCCGCCGCCCTCGATTATGCAACAACCGCCTTTGGTGTGGGCCTCTGGTCTGATGAGGATGAAACAAAGGACGGAGACGCGGCAGTCGTGGTCGAAGGCGCATCAGGTGTCAACGGAGAGAGTGCTGTTGCTGACGCAGCGAAAGTCGATGAGCACACACTAGCAGCGCCGCGCACCGCTGGGTCATCACCAGCTTCGTTGTGTTCTCCCTCCGCGTCGACGGCCACTTTAACCGTCTCCGCCCTCCACACGCGTGCCTCGCTCACCCTTGCTGGCCCGTCGCCACCACCGCCACCGCCATCGCGTGCCTTCCGCCTGCCGTGCCTCTACACCCCACGTGCGAGCTCTCTGGCGCGCTACCCGACCAAACGAGGAGAAGAGTTGCGATCCGACGAAGACGCGGATGGCGATGCTACTGCAGCTGCAGCTGCTGCTGCCACGCCGGCCTGCGCACCTGCTGCATCGATGGAGCGCTTGTGGGACATCCCACCGCGCATGCCGCGGCAGTGGACGCCCGCACTCGCCACTCTGATGGCCTGCTGTGCCCTGTGCGTCGTCCCGACCTCAACCCCGGCGTCGCGCCTTTTTCATCTCACCGGGGAAGTTCCCGCAGTTGAGGACGCGAGAAGAAGAGATGACGGTACTGTCAGCAGCAATGACGTCTCGGGGGCTGACAGAGGGAATGGAGCTGTTGGTGGTGGTGGCGAGGCGCGTGGTGTACCGCTGGCGCCTTTCACACCGATCCCTCTCCCGTCTCTTTCCTCGGCGCAGTCCAGCACGCGGGCCACTCCCCGCACGAGCGTGCTGGATTTCACCTTTGCACGACGCCGCGATGTCCGCGAACACGGCACCGGCGTCGCCGCAACACCGCCACAGCATCCGCATCCCTTGTCTGCGGCCACTGAAGGTGTCTCACCGATGGTGGCGGTGGGTGCTCTTGCCCAGTGGCACCTCCGGTGTTTAATTCAGCAGCTGCTGGTGCCCGGCAGTGGCGTAGACCACTGTGTGCCCGAAGCTGCGGACGGCGTGAGCGGCGGGAGCGGTGTGAAGGCGAGTGAGAAGAGTGCGTCTTCTCTGCCCTCGGGTGTGTCTCGTGGCTTCTCCGTGCCGAGCTCGGCGGGTGCGACGGGTGGGGCTTCGTGGTTTGCGGCTTACAGCCACGCCAACAAGCCGGCGCCAACCAGAGCAACCACCACACGCGGAGCTGCCTCCTCGTCTTCTGCTTTCACGGCGACGGGTGTACGTACCGAACGGGCCGGCAGCACGGGCAGTGGATCGATGGTTGTTGCGGTGGCCCGCACCCTCAGCGCCGTCGCGATCTCAGCCAGCGCCTTCGCCCTGCATCACCTGCTGCGCACACAGGAGGATTTCTTTATGCGTGCGCAGCTCGGAGGCAGCGCGGTGCAGGAGCTGCGGCGCGCCGTCGCAGCCGCGCGCAGTCGTGACACAGGGACCAGTAAGAGCGGCGGCACTGCGGGGAGCGTGGCGAGCATGCTGCAGTGCGTGCCGGCCACCCCAGGCACGGCGATGAGTCGAGCAGTTCGCGCGTGCAGCAGTGGAAACGGGGCGGACATCGGTGTCTGCATGCCGTATCAACGCACGCGCTCGCTGTGGTGCGACGCGGCGGCGATGGGCGGCCTCGGCGCCGACCGCAGTGCGAGCGCTCTGCTAGACGCGTTACTGAGTGCGGAAGGGGAAGCAGATCAGCACTGTGCTGAATTTGAAGGAGGCATCGAGGTTGGATCTGTGCGACATGCTTCACGTCCCAGTGGTAATGGTAATGGTGGTGATGGCGGTGGTAGTGGGAAGAGTGCGGCGTCACCTGGTGAGTCTCCGCGTGATAATTCATCGAGCTCCTGTGCGCTGTCAGAGGCGCTGCTGGTGACGGTGTCCTTCCTGGGCTGCCACGCCGCGGCTGTGGCGCTGCCTTACTTTGTCGCGTCAGTCTCTGCCGGTGTGGCGCTCTTGCCCGATCACAGCGAAGGTGGTCAGCAGCAGCAGCAGCAGGAGTGGTGCGATGCGTTGCAAGGACTGTCCGTGGTGCTGCTCGATGCATATAGAGCCTTCCGCTGCCGCCAGCGCATGCAAGAACACCACCAACAGCAATGGCAGCAGCAGCAGTGGCATTCACAGACACCACCTGACGGGGAAGGCGGTAGCCCGGCGAGGGATGGAGCTGTTGCTCGTCTCTCTGCCTCGCCGCTGCCAGACGCGTGGCGTGGCGGCAGCACAAACAGCACGCGGGAAGCCTCCCCTCGTGGCGCCAGCTGCGGCGCTGTCCCCTCCTCCTCTACTGCTGCGCAGGTGCCACGTGCCTGCAACGTCCTTCCGCCCTTCCTCTCCCTTGAAGCGCAGTTCGGCATCGGCGCCTTCTTTGTGGCCCTCGTGCGGGCACTTCTTCAAGTCGAAAATGTAGGATCAGGACACAAACAGCAGCAGCAGCAGGCGGCGCGTTGCATCGCACAGTGTTTGTACGCCGTCGCAGCCGTAGTCGACGACGTCCTGCACGACTACCGCCACCGCCCGCCTGCTGCCGTGTGTGACGTCCTCGCGATTCTCACGCACCTTCAACTGCCGCCGTCCTCACCATCGAGAGAGGGCGGTGCTGCCTCCTCTCTGAACGCGTGGGATGCATTGCGGTGTACCCCGTACTGGGATGCAACGCTGCTCGCTTCGCTGGAGAGCGCCAGTCGGGCGTGGGCCGACTACACGGCGCGCGCTGCTGCACCGACCGTCACGTCAGCATTGTTGACCCTTGCAGACATGAAGCTGGACGTGGCGTCACCGTGTGAGAGTCTGCTGGGCTACATCCCTAGCTCGCGTGATCCAGCAAGTGCCTCTTGGTTGCCGCCTTCGCTGCGCGGCATGAATCGCAGTGCGCACGGTGCAGCGCAGAAAGGAATAGAAGGCGGCGCAGCGAGTGTGCTAGAGTTAGTAGCGCTGGAGGAATCGTTCACCTTAGCTGCACTCGATCCGGTGAAGAAGGAAGTGGATGTTGCCACGTCAACGACATCTTCATCGCACGACGAAATTAGCGTGCGAGAGCCCCGCAATGACGCGGAGGAGAGTGGAGAAGACGGAGTAGGAGAGATGGCGGTGGCGGTGGTTGCCACGCGGCGCTACGCGAGGTGGGTGTCACGGCTCGGTGGTGCCTGGGAGGATGCCTGGGTGACGGCTGTTGTCGCTGACGCTGGAGATGTGAATTAGACACTTCATCCCACTGCTGGGTGCTGAAGGTGATCATTCGTGGCTCGTTGGACTGCTTCTCCGCCCGCTCTGCCTTGCATACTTCCACATCTTTTTTTTTTTGAACATCTTTCTTTTCTTGAGATACATCGTAAGTGCTCTCACTTGCTATTGCAGCTATCTGCTTCCTGTTATTATTTAAGGTTTTTTTTTTTTACTGTGCTCTTCGCGTGCCGTGTCTGCGCTGAAGACAGCTGAAGAAACGGAATCGAAAACTGGGCAGATGAGAGTAAGCAGCAGGCGGGCTTTAATGAGGTAAGAGATGGACAATTTGAGGGAGGAGGAGGGCAGTGACACGCAGACGCGGTGGGTTTTCACGATCCTCCACCACCTTGCTGCATTCTCTCTTCTCAATCCTCGGAAGTATTTTGCTTTTTTTTATCTTGCTGTCGTGAAGAGAGGAGAAGGGTGAAGGCGCCGATCTTTGATGGTAAGGCAGTTAAAGAAAAAAGCGAGCCATGCAAGTGGCGATATGCCTCCTTCTTCCCCCTCTCTCTCTCTCTCTTTCTTTTTTTTACTGTCTTCGCTACCCTCCTCCTCTTCTTCATACTCACCTACCCACGTCAGCTCGCTCACTCCTGCACCTCGGTGACCACGCACGCACGGACACACACATATACACGTGCGCGGAGGGAGAGCAGGCGACGAGTGGAAATAATTCAAGTAGATCGAGAAGTCGGCAGGTACACACGCACGCACGCGCACACACCAGCTTTAGCTGCTGTAGCGCGCATGGCGTCATCGTCTCAGGCCGCCTCCGACAGCGTCGTGCGTGCCTGCAAGGCTGAAATTGCAGAACTCAAAGAAGCGCTGCACGAGCTCGCCCTCCGCGACGCGAGCCACGGCACGCCCGGCTTCACCGAAGTGTTGGAAGGCAAGTATCTCGCCCAAATCAAAAAAGCTCGAGCGCTGTCTGTGCAGCTGGGTACCGCACAGCAGCAACTCGCAGAGGCGCAGAAAGCGTTGCAGAATGAGCGGGAGAAGACAACTCGGCTTGTTGCCGCCGCGACGGCCATGAGTGTGGGTGGCAGCAGCGGTGGTGGTGATGGAGCGAATGAGAAGCGCAAGGGTAATGCGGGCTGCCAGCGCGCACCACGACGCACGGCGGGTACGAGCAACGACATCGATGACGACGAGGTAGGAGAGAACAGCAGCGCACAGGCGTCATCGTCGCCGGCACTGCAGCGCGTCTACGCACAGTTACACCAGCGCGATCTCGCGCTCGCCGAGGTACAACGCGAGAACGCGGCGCTGCGAATGCTTGTGAAGAGCGAGGTTGGCCTGCGGGACGACTCTGCCGAGGTGGACGCGCTACTGGCGCGGAGTGGCGCCGCAGAAGGGAGTGGGGCGTCAGCGTCTTCGGGGTGGCGTGGACGTGCGGAGGAGCTCGTGCTGCTGCGGAGTAGACTAAAAGATGCACAGCGGCGGGCGGAGGCGTTGGAGGCCGCAGTACTTGAAAATGGAATGCAGCATGGGGAGGAGAACGAGACGGAGCCGGCGGACTCGCTGGGTCTCCCCGCCTCTGTCCGTGCATACCTTGGCATGGCAGATGTCGCCTCCGCGTCTGAAGTGCGCACCACCACCACGATGATGACGGCCGCTGCGGCACGGCGCCGCGACGTCGACGACGACGCCCGCGATCGCCTCACGACTCTCCAGCAGCAACGCGCAGCCCAGCAGCGTCAGACCGCCTTGACGCTCGAGCAGCAGCAGCGGCAGCTACGCGAGGAGAAGACGCGGACAGCTGCCCTGCAGGCCCGCGTGGCGACGCTGAAGAGTGAGCTCGATGTTCTACGCGCCTACGTCGACACCATTCTTGACAAGAGCAGCACCGACGATGAGTTGGTGGAAGCGTATCGCGCGGAGCTGCTGCGGGCACAGGAGGAGACTCGGCTGTGGCAGAAGAAGGCAGCAGCCGCAGAAGAAGAACACAAGGAGAAGCAGCATCCAGCCGTGGTGTCAGGGATGCGCAACGCGGAAGGCGCACTGGCCGCGACGGCAGCAGCGGCAGCAGCAGTGAGAAGCGCTCCGTATCGCAAGGATGGCCACGCGGTGCCTGACACCGCTTTTGCCTCGCCACCTCCACCGCAATCGCCACCAGAGCCGTCAACGCAAAGGCACGATGTCGCGTCGCTGTCCAAGTCGGAGGCGACCGCCTACGCGTGGGTTCTGCGTGCCTTTCAGGAGAACGCAAATTTGCAGAAGGGCGAGGACACGGCAGCAGCAGCAGCAGCAGCGGCCTCGCCACCGACTGTAGCAATGGCGGCGCTGCTGCGCACGGCGATGCAGCACGTTGCACAGGTGGAGCGAAGCGCGATTGACAACGCGACAGCTGCTGCTGCTGCTGCTGGGCAAGATAGTGGTGTCGGTGGTGCTCCGTTGGAGAAGGTGTTGGTGAAGGAGAACACGCAATTAAAGAAGCGCATTCGGGCTTTGACAGAGATGATGGATCGCGAGATGCAGGCGCAGCAGGTGCTCTGGCGATCGCGTGAAGCTAAAGCAGGCGTGAAGGGGGAAAATCAGGAGTAGTGGCTGGAAAGGGTAATAAAGAGAGAGAAAGATGAGTGCGGTGCTGGTGTACATTAAAGCGGCCTGCGAATTCCCTTCTCTCTTTTTTGTAGCCCCTCCTCATTTTTCTCTTAAGCTCGCTGTTTTCTGTTGGTTGCGTGTTCTTCATGTTGCTCTGCTCGCCAACGCCGCGCACGTGCTCCAGTGTATGTGTGCGTGTACAGTATCTATATATGTATCACCGCGGCAATTTGAATTTCGCTGCAGTTTCCGAGAACGGAGAAAAAACAATTTCTACGCTAATATGCTCTCCTTTTTTTTTTGTGGTTTCTGATTCTTCAGCAACACGCGTATTTTTTTCTGTTTACGTGCTCCGTCGGACATCCCCACCAACGTTGCAGCTATAAGGATTGTGAAGAAGGGAGGGGAATAGTCGTGTTATCTGACGATGCTGCTGCCCTCGTGTGAGTTGACTCTGTTGGCTAAGAATAAAAGCTGTCCACTGTTGTGCTGTTCTCCATTTACCCTTCTCTCTCTCTCTCTCTTTCTCTTTCCCTCTTTTGATCCGCTATGCTACTCTCTAAACGTTTGCGCTTCTTTCTTACTACACTCACGAAAGTAACCAACACACAGTACCTTTTCTTCTTTCTTTCCTCAGACGTCAGTCGATACCTCTCTTTCTTCTGTTCATTTTATTTTCTTCGAATATTCCTTTTCGTGGACTGTGCCTGCGTATTTAGTGTTCGCGTAGTACACCCACAAACCCTCTCTCTCACTTTAATTATTGTTTTCTCCTCCCGAATCAGCAGAATCCGTGCTTCACCGCTTCCTCCTTCCTACGCTGCAGCAGCACTTAAAGCACTCCTCCTGCGCACTATTGCCTCTCTCTCTCTCTCTTACTGCCTTCCTTTCTCCTCGTCATTGAACAGACGCATCCAATTTTTTGTGGGTGCTTCATTCCTTTTTTTTCCCCTGCCAATCTTTTTCCTCTCGAATTTCTTCTCTGCGCTGACACTCTCCTCTCGGGCTCCAATACATAGCCGCCAACGCACACATCAGCAAGGCAGAAACATCTTTCTTTCTTCCTCATCTTGACATCTTCCGCGTTTCCTTTTTCGTTCTCACTTTTAATCCACGCGCACACGCGAAAGCAGTCGTCCACACATACACACGCACGCGCACGCGCACAAGAATGTCTCGCTCAGCGATGTTGTCCGCAGTGCTGCTGCTGCTGCTGGCAGCCTCCGCCGTTGCCACCGCGCAGCGTCCCACCGCCTCTGCCTCCTCTGCGGACTGCACCGCTGTCGGTGAAAATTTCCCTTACGCCCAAACAGCCACCGAGTGCATCGTGGCGAATATGTGCTACACCCGCACGCTCTGCTGCCCTGCCGCGACCACGACGGACCTGAATCTGTGTTTGGACATCACCACCTTCAACTGTAACCTCACATCTGTCTGCGCAAGTCACGTCGGTGACGCCAGCTGGTACCCTTTTACTCTGAACAACGGCCTGTCGGTCTCGTGCTGCCGCGACGGCTTCGTGACAACGCCGGCGCCGTGTGTGCCGAACCTCGACGGCAGTGAGAGCAGCAACCCAGACGACAGCTCGAACGAGGGGCCGCTGCCGGCACGCACGTGTGACGAGGACACCAGCGAAGGCTGCGCCGCGACGAACATGTTCCCCTCGGTCATTCGCGCGTTCTGCCAGGACGCGATTCCAGCCTCCTACACGGACCAGTACCTCGTGCAGAGTGCGTCGCGTATGTGCTGCGAGTACGCCGCCGCCCCCGCTGGTACAACGCAGTTTAATTCGATGGTTGGCCAGGCGAAGTGTGGGTTCGACCTGCTGGACCTCCCACGCGTTGGCGAGTTCCATTGCTCCATGGCTGGGCGGGCGGCTACCATCTGCTGCAACGGCAGGATCACCGGCACCGCTGCGGCGGCGGCGTCGTCCAGCAGCGCATCCGGTGGCACGACGACGGTAATTGGGGACAATTACACATACATCAGCAACACCTGCCTGTACGTGCCGGATACGGGTAGTGCGGCGGTGGCGCAGGGCATCGCTGTGAGTGTTGTGGTGGCCTCCTTCGCGGTCACGATGCTGCTGGTGCTGTAAGTGATACACACACCCTTCTTTGGCGCACACGCACACGCACGTATAGAAACGATGTGTGTGTATGTGTTGTGGTGTGCCCAACTGGATCACGGGTCTCGACCTCGTCACGCACAGGCAAAACAGCGATTTCATACGCACAAAAGCGGGCTGTACCGACTGCAGTGGCTGACGTCGTAGTGAGCAAAAAGAAAAAAATAGTGTTTTCCCTCCCATGTCTTACTTCATGGATGTATGCCACCTACCACTCTCGATCGCGTGTCTTTTCTTTCTTTTTTTTTTTTCGGAAGCCTTCCGTCGAGTGCGTGGGGTGATGTGCATGCCTTATTCGCTTTGAACGCTTTATTTTTTGTTCTTTTTCTCTGGTATCTCTCTATTGGCTCATATATATGTTTACTTCACTCAAAAAATAGTGTTGCCGCTGCCGAGAGGCTTCGCAACCTATCTTAACTTATTATTCCCTTTTCTTTTGCTTGGTGGAGTGATGTATATATGTGACTGACTTCTCCTCCGAACGCACCCCTCTTCGTTTTTCTTTATTTTCCTTTCGAGTTTTCTTTTCCATTCTTGAGAGTGATTACAGTGCTGACGTACCTTTCACCTCTTCTCCTTTTTTCTTCTCGGCCCACCAACGTCATTTAGAAGAACACGTGACGTATTGCCTTTTTGTTTGTGTGTTTTCTCTTCTGTGGGGTGAGACGAGGAGAAGGCGTGAGGCGAAGGGCAGCGAGGTACGAAGGAGAATGATATTTGGTTTTCATGGAGGCCTCGTCAGGTAGTAGAGCTTTGTATTCTTCTTTTCTTTCGTTTTTTTCTTGCTTGGTGAAGTTGTGTTGTGGGTGGCGAACGGTGTGACTCTCCCGCAGATGTCCTTTCTATTCCCATGACGATGTGCGGTTAATTTGACAAGTAGGATCCTCAAAAGGGAAAGGACACACGTCCCTCTTGTCTTGCACCTCGGTATGCCGGCGAGGAGCACGCCGCCAAACCATTTTACAGAACAAATTGATGGTTTTCATCTCTCTCTCTCTCTCTTTCTTTCTATTTTTGAAAGTGAGTTCATGCATTTAGCCGCCACTACAATTTGCCTTTCCGCCTCGGCGACCTTCATTTTTGTTTCTAACTTCAATTACCATCATATTTATTTTTAGTGTTCTCTTTTTTTTGTTGTTGTTGGAAACTAATATAAACTTTAGCAGCAGCTTAACTAAGGGGTGAAAGAGTAAAAGGGGGGACTAGAGACTGTTTGCACGAGTCAAGGAAAGCGAATGCAGAAGCTCAGAAACTACTCCCTTCTCTCCCTCTATCTTCTACAGATTTCCCCTTTTTTCGCCGATGTACCCACTTCGTCTGCGGTGTCGTCTTTTCTTTATTATTTGTTTTGTTTTTCTTTTCTCCTCTCATTGACAGCAATAAAAAAAAAAATAAGCTTGACATCTACCGGCACGTCGCTTAATGGATTTTTTTTTTCTGTTTCTCTTTCGTGTTTGTGGCTACCTGATTGTAGCTGCTGTTGTTAGTGTCATTCAATTGCGGTGGAGGACGGAGAAAATGACGGTGCTAGCTGACGTATGAGGGAAAGGGAAGATAAAAAGAAAAAAAGGAGTCGTGCCGCACGATTGCGTTCTCTTCTCGCTTTTTTCTTCCTCTTTTTCTTCTCTCTTGTCCTGTCGCACGCGCTACTTCGAAAACGCAGGCTTTCGCTATCGGAGTGAAGAAAATAGTATTTTTTTCTCCGGTGATGACGGCTGCTCTTGTGTTTGTGTGTTGGTGTTTGACCGGATGTCGATGTATCTGGTGCAGGTTTATATGTTTGTGTGTCTTGTTTAAAACACAAGCACATACGATTACACGCAATCGTGGCGCACTTTATTCAATCCTTTTTATTATTATCACTCTTTGTGGTTGGCCTGCTGCGTCCTCCTACGGCGAGGCGGTGTGTGCAGCTCTCCACCCCTCAGCGCCTCCGCACTCTCTCTTTTACCCCTTCTCTCAAATTCATTTGGAACCCCTATTTTTGGTTTTTTTTATGTTCTTTCCCCCACGCTTCGTTCTTTACTTCTGTTTGTTTTGTTTGTTTCCTTTTTTTGTGGACGCGTGTTGACTGATAGCTGTTGCCGTCTCTCTCTCTTTCTCTTTTCATTCTCTCCCTCAAGGGAGTGATGACGTGTGCATGCGTTATGCTTGAAAAAAAAGTGAAAAATATATTTATGAAAGGAGCGGCATTTAAAATACGCAGAGTTTTTAGCCAAGCAATGGGGAAAGGATGCAGTGCTGCACAGATAGCGAACTGAGAATAGCGGAAAAAGTTTGCGGGTCTCTCAGACTTTTTCCAAGCTCCGGGTAGCCCGGAGAGCGTCGTCGAGAGTCTTTCTCTGTCTCCTGTTTTTCTCTAAGCCCAGATGTCCTATCAGTAGGTTACGTTGTCTTCAAGCAGCATGATAAATCGCACCACGTGGAACGACGTCCTTTTTTTTTTCCTTTGGACACTTCACGATCTCCCCAATTGAGATCTAATCTTTTCGCCACCTTCTGTATCCATTCCTCTCTCTCACTCTTTTTTATCTTTCCTATTAAAAGTTTTTTTTTCCCCCGACTTGCTCACTAATTTGACAAGCAGCTACTTGTACACACTCACACACATAAACAGCCGCGAAGTCTCACCAGCAGCGATGCACTCCATGCGGCAGCGCGGCTGCGACATCGTTGCCTCCGCCGTCTCCGCTTTTCTCTTTATGGCCGTTCTCACCGCCACCTCAACCATCCTCCGCGACGTCGTGCTGCGGCCGCGGCCGATCGTGCGCGACATCCGCGTCGCCGGCACCTCGGCCCTCTACGAGGTACACACCCCAACGCTGCTCTCCCCGACGCAGCGCGACGCCGCCCTTTATTACGTTGATGGGAGGGAGGGAGAGGGACGGGTGCTGCCGGAAAACATCCGCCAGCTGGACTTAGTAGACCGTGACGGCGACACGCAGGAGGAGAAGCAGCGTAAGGCGTGGCAGCGCGATCGGGTGCCGCCCGGCTACGGCCTTGGTCTCCGCGCCACCCACCGCGTCATCCTGTACCTCTCCGGCTCCATCGACTTTGCCCCGCTCTGGGACTGGAACACCAAGGCAGTGTACATCTCGTTTGTCGCCCGCTTCGTCGCCCCGTCCACACCGATGAACGAGGTGGTGTTTTTGGATGCCGTGATGCGGCCGGTGTCACCACCGGCGCCGATCCTGCGGCTGGCTGGCCTGCGTCGTCAGGAGCGGGAGGCGCGGCGGCGGCTCGAGGAGGCTGCAGCCCGCAGCGGCGCACACGCCTCGGCCGCGAGTGCAGAGGCGCTGCTCACAGACGACGAGCGACAGGCGCTCTCTGCCTACGAGCTGACGCTGCGCAACCCCGAACACGATCACCCCTCTCTCCAAATTGACCATCTCGATCGTGTGCTGTTCCTCAACGAGTCTTTCAAATACTTCGTCGACGCCTTTGATGCGGCGTCGCTGCCGAATGCGATGGTGGAGGTGGTCGTGCGGTACCAGGTGATGAGCTACTCTGGCTGGGCCCCGGTGCGGGAGGAGCCGCTAGGGCACCAGGTGAAGGTGCGCATGCCGCCAGGTGCCGTGCCGTGGGATGGACAGCGGCGTGCAGCGTAATATTGGGGAAAGAGAGAGAGAAGGTGGTCGCATCTGACACCTTCATCGTTGCTTTGCGCCTCCTGGCTGGGAGGACGCACAGTCATCTCTCTTTTCTGTTTCTCTTTTTTGTTGTTGTTGGCTGGTTGTTGATGTTGATCTTGCTGTTGTCTCTTTCTTCTCTGTACAATGATTTGCCGGTGTTGTTGCTCCAAACTGCTGGTCTCCCCTCAACGTGAGTGACGTACACAGGGGTGAGGAACGCAACGTTGAAAGTTGCGAGGACGCAGAAGCGGCGGTGGTCATCGTACTACACATAAATCAGAAATACAGAAAAATCCCGACGGCTTTGTTACCTTGCGGCTGCTTCACTTGAGGTGTTTCACCGTCGTTATAATAATAATAATATTATTATTATTATTATTTTCAGAGCTGCTTTTGTCCGCGTGTCCATCTCTCTCTCTCTCTCTCTCTTCCCTTTCTCTCTTTCTCTTTCTCGACACAAACAGAAGCCTCTTTCCTCTCCGCACTGAGTCCAACACAAAAAAAAAAACTCAACATCGTCGACACCACCCTCTAAATCAACTCCGCTTCCAGCAGCAACAAGTACAAGAAAGATGCCTCCTAAGAAAGATGCCTTCACTCACTCCATCAACCCAGAGCTCTACGCGAAGGCGCACCGCCCGGCCGGTACGATCGCCATGGGCATGAAGAGCTCCCACGCCTCGGCACACAGCTGGACGGTTCAGGTGCAACGCGAAGAAGCCATCCGTGACTCCTGGACGCACAAATACGACCCGGATGCGAAGCAGTCGGCCGAGGCCGTGGCAGCGCTGGAGCGGACACAGGCGCGTGACACCGCCCGCCACGCGGCGTACGTGAACCCGTCCACCAACCCAGAGATTCACGCGCTGCTCTACAAGAAGACGCCACCGGCCACCACCACCGCTGCCAGCGCTACGCTCTCCGCACCAGCAGATGCGGTGGAGTCTGAGCTGCAGAGCAGCACACCGCCGCTCACGTTGAAGGACGGTGTCCCTGTGGTGGCTGGTGGCGATGCGGCGAGTCGACGGGTGCGTCGTGCCGCTGCCGCGTACCTCGAGGCGCGGTGCGACAACCACCCGCTGCAGCAGCGCTTCCCGAACGGTCCGGCGACGGCGGCGCAGGCGGTTGGATGGGGTGCGGCGCAGGCGGCCGCGGCGGGAAAGTCGTCGGTGGCGACGGCGCACACGGCCCCGCATCGCCGCTCCGCCGGGGCGTACCGCAAGCCGGAAGACGAGGATCACGCTGCGCTGCTGGGCTTCGACTACCAGGTGAAGTAAACGGTACGCGCGCTCTTTTCTTGTGAAGCTCGTCTTCGCAGCGTTGTTCCCTTCAGTTACTTTTTGATTTACGTGTATCTGTGTCATGTTTTGTTTTGTATTTTATAGGTCGTGTGTCACTTGAAGGATGCTGTTTGTGTAGTCGCATGTACGTGGTGATATGCCACCTGAATTGTTTTTTTCTGGTTTTTTTTTCCTGACGCGATGTTTAAAAACGAAAAGCTGCTTTTGCAACATTTCTCTCTTTTTCTTTTCTTTCCTCCTCGATGTAAACGATGCATTGCAGATGTTACACGTACAATATTTTCGGCTTGTTTCTCCTTTTTCACCTGGAAATAAATAATTGAGAACTAAAATAATTTGTGAGATCTGCAGTGGCGGTCATTTTCATGTGTGTCGTGCCTCGACGAGACGGGAGAGTCGAGGAACAAGGAGAGAGAGAGAGAGACGTGGATGCATCCGTGGCTTGCCTTAGCGTGCGTCTCTATGAAGGCTCTTTCCCTCTCCCTTTGACGATAGACTAAGCTCTTGTGTCTTTGACTTTGTGGCTGTCATTGACTCTCTTCTTTTAAAACTCACCTTCTTTTCCTCTCTCTTCCATTTTAAAACATACATCTCACCTCACATTACGTCGTCACTACTCCTCCTCCTCCACTACGGGCGTGTGCTCGAACGATTACACCGTTGAAGGCGTTTGAAGGCCGTCGCACATGCAGTCGTGCGTCTCCCTCTCTCCTAGTAGCTATTTTTTTTCCTTCGTAAGTATCATGAGGGGAAAGAGAGAGATGGTTAATTGATAAGGCGAGTCTCAACCCCCTTAGTCTCACCACGTCATCTAAACCCACTTCTCTCTTTTAATTGTAACCCGCTGTTATTGGGCTTTCTTTCTTGTTCTTGTCTAGCTCAAGATCTAGAGGAGAAAACCTCTCCAAGAAGAAACGGGCGCTTCCGCCTGTCGTGTGCGCTCCGCGCCTTTCTGCATTGGCTGCGCTAGCACATTACATTGAACTGCGTTGTACGCGAAACTATTTTGCATTTAGAACACGGAACACGTTCTACCGGTGCTGCACGCTGCCCCTATCAGAGCAGTCTCCTTCAAAAAGGGGAGTCCTTTGTTATGAACTGTTTCCCGGTAAATTCCTCTACCGACTCCATCCTCGAAAGCTCCTTGAGTAGTAATCTGTTAGATCCAGGTGTCCATGGATGGAGAGAAATAAAAAGAGCACCACCACGTGCTCGTTGTGAAACGAGTCGTTTGTCATCGTAAAAGACTTTGTTCAATGCGAATCCGCGTCCGATCCCACCTAAAACCGCTCGACCGCCGCTGTGCGTGTGGGATAGCGCTGTGGTCCGTGACAATGGCTATGCGCGTCCTCTGCGGGATGCCCATCCTTCTCAAATCTCGCCCCAGCACACACCAAATCGCTCGTGGCTCGCTATGCGCCGAGTGCTTCGCCGCAAACGGGTCAGCCGCCGAAAAGTTTGCTAAGTCTGTCTCGTCCACTGGGTGCTCCGTCGCTCTCCCAGCGTTGACACATAACCTCGGTCTGTCCCGACTTCCACGAGAGCAACGCCCCTTCCCTTGCAACCTGTCCGTGATGCGTCAGTAAACGCGATCAGATCGTAGGCCGCGTCTTCGTGTGTCACCACCACGTGCAGCGCGACGTCCCACCACTCGTTTCGTAGCAGCTCCTCCCCCCAGCGCCGTCACTGCGTCTCGAACCTTCTCCGAAAGAAAAATGGGAGAGGGTCGTCCCAATGGCGACCACGTTCAATCTGGGAAAAAATACCTCGGTAGACCGCCGTGAGGTGGTACGCCCTGGCTGGGTTCAGACGTGTCGTGTGGATCATGTACATCATCAACGCAATGAGGCTAACGAACTGACGGTTTGTGTATTCCGTCTTTTGCAGGTCCAAGTTCAGTTTCGCGGAACCGATTTGATAGAGTTCCTGACGCGGCGTCTTCCCTGAACCCATTCATACTCTTCGCCTAGAAAGGTTGTCGTGCCGCGCGCCATGCTGAGAAGCTCGTCGTCGCTCATCGCTCTGATCTCGGCTGCGCTTGGGGTGGTTTGAAGGTTCGCGCGCTCGATACGCTCCACAATCCTACGTATGGTCGAGCAGAAGGTGGTTTCTTGGCCCTCTCGTGCTCTTATCAGTATGTTGTCGATCATCGTGTGAATGATCACGCTCGTCTCCACGTCCACTATTTTCGATGTGATGGCCTGTCCCATCGCCACGCTCCATCGTGCCCCTGTGGGCAGCGTACAGCAACGGTAAAAGATGTTCCGTGCTCTAAATGCAAAATAGTTTCGCGTCTCTGGAGGCAACGGGATGGCGTCGTAGAACGCGTCGAAATCGATCTGAAGCATATAGCGTGCCGCAGATAAATAATGCTGGATACGGAGTCGCGTAAATCGTAAGATACGTGGGACTGTCTCTTTCCTCACTGGGCCGTTCAAGGCTGCCTGCGTGATCAGCACCGCCCTCCTATTTTTTTTTCTGGAAATGGTCTTTAAGAGAGGGCAGTCTCCACTTCGAACTCATCCTCGTCCATGTTACCACCTCGGTAGTAGCCACAAATGCCTCCACGTTGTCCCCCTCAACCTCAGCCGTTGAAGGCATTGCATTCTCTTTTGGCGAAAGAAGAAAGCGAAGTGAAATATGCGGGCTAGCCTGGCACGGTCGGCTGTTGTTGAGATAGGTGGCGAGTTGCTAGCCGCCTAAGTTTGTGAGTGGGAAGAGGCGGGCGATAGAGTGTGAGAGATATAGGTTTTCCCCGAATACAGCGATATACATTATGCTGCAGTTAAAAGGTCTATTTTTTTTTAAACCTCCTTCCCTCCCAACTCTTTTTTCTCTCTCTCACACGGACATCGAACAGAAAGGAGTTTTTCACAACTCCATTTGCACAATACATGAGGGCCGACCGGGGCGGCTAGGCAACACACCCTACGACAAGCTTTTTTTACCAATCGGTGCGCTGTGGTTGTTGTTACCATTTTAGATACCACACCCCTCTCGACCTTCTCTCTCTCTCTCTGGTCGCCTCCTCCTTCATAGACTCCCATCACAGCACACATACACACATACACATCTACTTTATTTGATTTTCCCTCGCAGGCTCACCATGTTTGGTTTCCTCAAAGGCATGAGAGGCCCACACCGCCACTCGCAGCCTCGGCAGTCTTCACCCGCCTCCACCGCATCTCCGGCTGAGAGGGAAGGCGAAGACGGCAGCAGCCGCAGTCGCAGCGGCCGCGGTGGCGGTGGCGGAGCACGTCCGTTCCTAACGCAGGAGGGTGCTGCTGCGTCAACACCACGTGAAGAAGGAAGAGAGACTGGTGAGAGCGTCAGTGCCTCCCGTCACCGCGCTGCTGCCTCTCCCCCTCTTTCACAACCTGCACAACAACAACAACAACAACCATTAGCAGAGAGGGCCCCACCGCAATCACCTACCGCCCTCTCTCCGTCCTCTTCTCGGCTTCGACCGCATCGCAGTGCGTCGCGGCGCAGCGTCGAGCGGCTGCTCAGTCACTACCCAGCTGTGGGCTCTCCAGCAGAGAAGGCGGCAGCAGAAGCAGCAGCAGAGGAGGAGGAAGAAGACGAGAGGCAGGGGCGTGACGCAGCGTACGCCCCCGCACCATCACCTGCGCTGCACAAAGCACGTGTGAAGCAACAAAGTCTCTTCGAGGTACACCGCTCTACTCCTAATGCTGCTGTTGCTGTTGCGGACTCTCCGCAGCGTACGTCCACCCCTTCTACACGGCACACTGCCAAGAGAGGCAAGGCGAACATGTCGCCATCAAATCCGCTCTTTGTGAGCGAAGACGAAGTGTTTACGCGGTATCTGCGCCGTGTGAATCCGTCAACACACAACGAAGGAGCGGCGGGTGGTGCGCGAGAGAAGGAAACGTCACCACAGCATCGACACCGCCACCGCCACCGCTCTCGCTCGAAGCAGCCGCGTGACTCTGCGCAAATACACAACGGCAGTCGTGGCGGAACCTCTTTGCTGGTTGATCAAGATGACACGCGTGTGGACGACGGCGACAGGTCGGGAAGGGAGAGGCGGAAGGCAAGACCACACTCGCGAGCAGCTTCATCTTCATCTAAGCGAATAGGTGCTGTCGCCTACACCTCTAGCAGCAGTAGCAGCAGCACTGACGGTGATGAACATGGCAGTGGTGGTGAGAACGGCGGACGGCAGACGGTGAAGCGCAGTGCGTCGTCGCAACCACTTGTAGATGCCAGCGCGGTATTCAAGCTCTCTCCCGTGGACGAGAAACCGAAGGTATCCTCGCAGCAGCAGCATAACACGAAGCACACGCGCAGCAGCGTCATCAGCACCAAAGGCATCTTGAAGTTTCACAAAGCATCAGCAGCAGTTGCCGTTGAAGACGCAGAGAGTAGCAGCAGCAGCAGCAGCAGTACGTCGTCACTGTCAGTGCAGCAGCGAGTTCTCTCCCCTCCTCCACCTCTGCCCTCCGCGCCGCCTCCAAATTATAACTCCTCGAAGCGGCAACGCCGACACGTTCGTCCTACCGACTCTGATGAAGACAACGATAACCGTGTTTTGTTGGAGACATCACCTGAAGAGGTGTACACCCACCACAACCAAAACGGGTTGTCGCGTGGGGGACTGAAAGGTAGCGCAGAGCGTCGCCGCAGCGTATCTCGCAATGGCGAAGACCCCTCACTGCGTACTCAACGACCTGAACGGGTGCCTTCAGCGCCGGTGGCACGTGAAGCAGCAGTAACAGCGATCGTACCTCCCTCCTCTTTCTCTCTTTCTCCACTGGAAGAGGCGGAGCAAGCGTGGAGTTTCATGGATATGGCGGCGGATATCAGCAACACTCCCCACCACCACCACGCGGCTGCACCCACTCCGGCACCGATGGGCACGCGGCGGCTCCACACGGCGTGGTCTTCCTACCTGCAGCACCACGGCCAGCCACACCTGTACGAGCCGGAAGGCAGTATGCGTGACTGTGTTCCCCACCAACAACAGCAACAACAAAAACAAGGACAGGTAACAGCAAACGCTGGTGTTGTCAGTACGCGTCGGCATGGAAATCGCGAAGACGCTGACGTGGCTGCTGCTGCTGCTGCTGCTGCTCTGCACGCCCGTCTCATGCGCAGCGAGCAGAACGTACTGCTCCTACGTGGCTCTCTCCTCATGACGTACACCCTCCTGGCAGCACAGGGGGACGTGGCGGCAACGCGGCGGCTCACGACGGGTGCGGCGGCGCGGCGGTGGCGGCGAGAGTTGGACCGATACGCGGGTTGGACAGAGGCAGCAGAGGGACGAGAGCAGCAGCAGCTTAAGAACAATAAGAACCACGAAAGCGATAGATTAAGAAGTGGTAGAGGGGGGAGCGACAGCAATGATCGTGGAGGCACTACGCCGTGGCCAGGGCTGGAGGCACGTCTCGACGCTGCAGTTCGCACGATTGCCCAAAATTTGACTAACCAACGTGTCGACAAGCGCACAACAACGCCGAACAACGAAGCTGTGGCAGGTAGTGAGAGTGGCAGAGGACAGACACCGCCACGCCTGCTGCTGCGCGAGACGCCGGCACACGACTTGGGTGGGCTGCCCTCGCTGTGGTACCCGCCGCACCGCAGCGACGCCGTCGGCCCTGTCAGCGGTATCCTCTCCGTTTGGTTCAGCAGAGGCGAAGACGAAGGTGAAAGCGAGGAGGACGAAGCAGCAAAAACGTCGGGTGTGGAAGAAGAGAGCGTCATGGAATCAGCCGCACAAATCAGTACTTACAGTGCGGGCGATGATACTGCTGCGGTGCCCCCGCGCAGTCGGTCAGGCTTTCGCTCCTTCTTCTCACGTGCCAGCTCCTCCGCTGCTGCACGCGGCGCCACGCCCACCCGATCGCTCTCCGCACCACCGCCGCGTCAGACTAAGGCGACAAAAAAGAAAAAGAGAAGCAGAAGTGCGTCCACGTCGTCCGCAGCGGGGCTGAAGGGGGCGTGGCGGCGCTGCTTCGTGGTGGCAGATGATCGCGACGTCCGCGTCTACCCGGCGGAGCGCGACTACGCCGACTTCGCGGATGAGCGGCTGCTGATGTCCGTGCCCTTCACCTCCCTCGCCTACCTCATTCCCGATTTCGCCGAGGCAGCAGCAGCCTTAGCAGCAGACACGAGTGAAGAAAGACACGCGTCGTCTTCAGCAGCAGCAGCGACGGCGACGCCGTCTGATCCCACCGCCGTCCACGTTTGCACTGTTGCTGCGGTTGGCAATGCGATTGGCGCTACTGCGCATGGTGGTGGTGGTAGTAGCAACGGAGACTCCGCAGCGGAGGCCACGTACACCTACTTCGGCTTCGTGCACCGCCAAACCCCAGCAGTGGAGCGACGGGTGGCGGCTGCGTGCGCAGCAGGACCGAGCCTCGTGCAGGCACTACGCGGGCGTCTCATCAGCGGTAGCAATGGCGTACCTCTTCGCTTTGCCGCGTCGAGGGTGGAGTCCACGAGATCGACAGCAACAACAAAAAGAGGCAGCAGCGTTGATCTCCCGCACCCCCCGCTGCTCTTCCGCACCCAGTCGCGCCTCGCTCATGCGGAGTGGGTCCACTTCTTTGCCTACAAGTTCAACCGGCACCTCTACCAGCTCCTCTTCCCCACCACAGCAGCGGCGATGGCCGGCGTGGGACTGCGCAGCGCCGCCACGCAGACGACGCCGGAGACGCAGCAGCTGCCCGACGTGGGTGACGTTGCGGTGGTGGTGGCAAAGGAAGCGCGTGACGCTCCGGAGGAAGCGCGACGGCGTCACAGGCGGAGACACTCGCGGCACCGCTCACGCGGCATCAGCAGCCGTCATCGACGCGACGACGACGAACACGGCGCGGACAGCAATGCGGAAAGCGAGGAGAACGCACGCAGCCAGCGGGCAGACACGTCCCCGTCGCGGTCGACTGCGTCCGCTCCTCCTTCCCCGCCTGACATCACCAACCAATTTGCACGCGCACTGCCTCACACGCAGGAAACAACAACAACAGCAGCAGCAGCCGAAGACACCGCCTCGCCGTCGCTGTTGCAAGCCATGACGGCTCTGCGGCACGCACTGGAAGAACGAGATGCACAGGTGCGCAGCCTCGAAGCGGAGCAAGCAGCGCTCACCAAGTCCCTGCGAGCGCGTGAGCGGCAGGTGCACGACCTCCAGCGAGAGCAAACAGCTCAACAAGAACGGCTGGCAGACGCCTTGGCTCAGCTGGACTGTCAGAAGAGCGTGGCGGACAGTCAGCAGAAGGAGGTGCAGCGGCTGCGCGCGTCAGCAGACTCGGTGCCACCGCGTATGTCGTCCGGCCACCACCACAACCACCACAATTATAACGACGGAGATGCAGAACTGGTTGAGGCGCTGGAAGAGATGGCTGCCGCCCACACGCGCGAGTCTGCGCGGCTGCACGAGCAGCTAACGAACTTGCAGCGTCGCTACACGGCAGATCAGGCCGCGTGGCGGGCGGAGCAGCAGACACTGGAGCGACGCTGCCAACTGACCGAGGTACAGGTGCAGAACCTGCGCGACGGCGCCGCCCACGAAGTCCGCTCGCTCGCTCGTCAAGTCGTGCGCGATCTTGACAACTTTCACAGCGAAGTCACACACGGGACGGAGCGGTGTGTTGCGTCGATGATAGACGAAAGCGAGCGCGCGAACCTGCGCCGGCTGCAGGCGCCTGCGAATCTGTGTGAGAGTGAAGCAGACAGCACATTTCCCCGTGGCAACACCGCTGTTGTCCCCGCATCGGCAGCGCTTGCACTGGAAGAGAGAAAAGATAAGGCGGGTGCAGCGCGGAGCATTCCTATTGCCTCTCTCCTCCTCACCTACGCTGACGGCGACGGCGCGGTGGTGGACGGTGAGCTCGTCGTCGATGAAGCCGCCGCCAGCGTCCTCTTCAGCGGCCCCACAGCGAACCAGCGAGGCCGGCGGTGGGAGCTGCGGCACCACGTCACCGACGCGCTCCTGCGCATCCAGCTCGAGCTGCTCTCGCGCGCGCCGGGTGACCGGCGGATGTCGCCCAGCGCGTCGCCGGTGGCGGTGCTGCACGGGACGCCGCGGAAGAGTTGCAGCCGCAGTCGAGCCACCACGCCGCTGCAGACACCATCACACCCCTCAACGCTCCTCCAGCAGCAGAAGCAGCAGCAGCGCCGTCTCCGCGCCTCGTCGGAGGAGCGTCCACGTGCGCTTTGCCAGGCCGAACGGCGCCGCGACGCAGCAGCAGCGGCCGAGCGTCCGCTGTTGTCTGCCGTGCTGCGTGCGGCGAACGCTGCCCCGCGTGACACGCGCGCTTCTCGGCTACGCCAGGCAGCGATTGAGCGTCAGATCCAAGAGCGAGAAGAGTTGGACGAGGCGTGAGGTGGAAGGGAAGGGAGACGCGCTTCTCTGACAGCTGCACAAAAAAATTTAGATTTCCTTTTTTTTCTATCGTTTTCTGTAGACGAGTTCATTCTCTTCTGCTGTTGCAAAAAATAAAAAAAATACGTAAAGCGTGCGCTCTTTCAGTCACGCTGAAAAAGAACCTTGATGTAGCTTCAACAAATCTTCCATCGACAACGGCAGTGGACCGCACGCGGTGCAAGAAGTACCCATTCACTATAGTTGAAGTGTGAGTCGGCGATTGCCCTCGACTTCTTGCCAGCACGTACGTGTACAGCATGCAGATCTGCTCTATTCTCTCTCTGCTTCTCCCTCTCTGTAGCTGGACCGCTTCGCGTAGCCAGTTATTCTTGTCGACGACTGTCTTTGCCTTCATTCGTTAGCATCATTGTTCATTTCTCTCTCACTCTCTATTTTTTTCTTTCACATAGTCCTCGTCCGCAGCAACGAAAAAAATACGCCGCAGTGGAAGCGAGCAGCTGTTCTGCCTAGACTCAGACTCTCAGACATACACAACGAGGGACGGCATTACGCAAAAGAAACAAAAACAGCTGAAAAAGAAGGCCGGTAAGGCGCACGCAGAGAGCGTCAATTCGTGTTTAAATTCGTTTTTTTTTTCTGAACGCTGTTTCCTCTCGTTCTCCTTCCCCCACGCTACTCTGCGTAGACACCACTCTCGCGTGCTACACGTCCTTTTTCTCTTCATTCTGTCTTCTTTTCCCCATTGCCCTTCTTTCTTTTCTTCTTAGCAGTATTACTATTCTTATTAATTTTTTCTGCTTCTCTTCTTCTGCAGACTTTAGGTCTCACCCTTCGCGCAAACACAGGCGCCAATACGCAAGGCAATACATACTTATAAACATACTGAGGCAAAGAGCATTATAATACAAGGGTGAACGGACGTGTGCCGCTTTGGGCTTCTCCTTCTCCTCTCCACGCACAGGGTAATCTTCTTTATACGACTATCGCCCACCAGCGTTTTTTTCTCCTTTTTTTTTCTCTCTCTTTTTCGTCGCGCTCTTTTTACTATCTTTTTTTTTTCTGTATTGACCCTTGCTGGTCTATTCCATTTATTATCTCTCTATTTTTTCTCTGCCTGTACTCGAAACCGCTGTTACCTAAACAAGTGGGTTCTTTCTTCATCGAGCATCTCGTGTGCTCTCTTGCTTTCTCTCAGCTCAACAGAAACAAAAAAGTATCGGAAAACGTTTCTGACACCTCTCTTTGCCCTTTCACTCATATCCTCTCATCTACTACCAGAACTGCTACTACGAGTGGTCGGTGTTGCCTCCCTTTGCCGCTGTCGTATCTGTCGTTGCTGGCGATAAAGGTGCCGCTGCTCCGCCTCTCTTTTCTTTGCTCTTCTTCGACACACACACACACACACACACACACAATACGTTTTAAAGCAGCGAATTTTTCTAAAGCAAAACTGAGTTTTTCCTCTTCTCGACTTCAATCATGTCGCGCGTCAGCGTCACGCAGTTCATCACGGAGGATGGTAAAATCCAAATCGATGTGACCAACACCAGCGGACGGGTACAGGCGCTCTCTCGCGAGCCAACGCTCTCCAGCGAGAACCCCGAGCACCCGTCCCCTGCCGCCCTCCGCGACCACGACGAGCCGTGCTCTCTCATCGTCTCCCTCCGCTCCTCGCACCCGCAGTTCTTCTTCTACCGCGGACCGCAGCCGAAGATGATCACCAGCGCCAGCGTCGCCTCCCCGCTGCGGATGCTGAACAATAACGGAGGCAGCAGCGGTGGGGCAAGCGGTCACCAACATCCTCAACACCGGCACAATGCCACGGGCTCTGCACTGTGGAACCATGCCATTGTTGACCCATCGGTGCTAGAGGTGTCGAAAGAGACGTGGAAGGAGCACGGCTTCGCCCCTGTAGCGCCAGACGCGAGTGTTAGCGGTGGTGGCAGCAGCTACCGACGTGGCAGCGACGGCGCTGTCTCGCCTGCTGGAAACGCTGGCGGTGCAGGTGCGCCAAGCACGCGCGACAGCGACGACCGCCCGCTGCTTGTACGGGAGGAGATGGCCGATTGTGTGCTGCTCCCCGGTGAACGGCGCACCTTTTTTCTGGAGGTGAGCAACCCCTCCCTTCTCACGCGTCTGCTCGCGCCAAAGCCGGCGGTGAATGCAGTGGGAGGGAAGGGCGACCTCCGGCTGCAGCCCAATCACCTCCGCGGTGGCAGTGACGCCGGGGAGTACGACGCGAACACACCCAACGCGCCATTTCGGGTTCAGACGGATGTCTTTTACAACGACGCCAACGGTGTTCACGGTGGGGTTCGTGGCGGTAATGCGTTGCGACAGGCCAGCGGTGGCGGGCCGCACCATCACCAGCAGCAGCAGCAGCAGCAGCAGCAGCCATCACGTGGTCAAGGACCGGATGGGAACGATGCGTCTGCCAGCGTGCAGAGCGACCGAGCCTCTCTCTCCGCACCGTCGAATAAAATCGGGGGCAATGGCGGCTCCGTGTCGGACGCGCAGCGCCGTGGCCGCGATTGGGACGGTGACGCCTCCGACACCGACGAGTACGGCCGCTCCCCATCTCGGCAGCCGCTCAGTATTGTAGCCGATAGCTCCACCACACGTGCTTCTGTCGACGCGGCGCGCACCTCGGCCATGTCCTCGCAGCGCCAGCAACGTCAGCAGCAGCAGCAGCAGCAGCAGCAGCAGCAGCAGCAACGGCGGGCAAGTGCTGGACAAGATTCGTTGCACAGCAGTCGAGACTACGTCGTGCCGCCTTCCTCCAGCGAGGCGAGTGACAGCGCTCTGATGAACGAGGCGCGTGGCAGCGAAGGCTGCCGTCCCTCGCAGCTCCCCAGCAACCCCGTCGACACGTCACCGCTGCCAGCGAAGAACGACAGCACCCGTTACGCTCCGCCCTCGCCGTCGCGCAGCCCCGTATTCTACGTCTACTACCACCCCTTAGGGGACGAGAACAAGTGCGTGGACCGCGCACGCAAGTGGATCGCGAAGGAGCAGCACACCTACCACGAGTGGCGCGAGAACCTTGTCCGCACCGTTGTGCAGCTGGAGCGGAAGCGCGAACACGTGTGGACCGTGACGGAGGACAACGCTGTCCTGCCCCCGCAGCCCCGTCTCGAGGTGAAGCGGATTCTCCCACCCGCGCTGGGTGAGTTGGTGCGGTGGCGCAGTGACGACGGCAGCAGCGGCTCGGAGGAGGACGTGATGCAGCCCTCCTCCGTCACCGTCACCGCCTTCTATTACTACTACGCACGCGTGGGTGGTGGTGTTGGCGGTGGAGGTGGTGGTCGCTCTGGTTCGTCGCACAGCGCGGCGGGAAGTGTACGCCGCAGCACCAGCGGGCCAGAGGTGCCGCCATCTTTCGCCGCCACGCGTGCCAATCGCGTGAGCCGGAAGGCGAAGAAGATGTTCACAGGCGATCGACAGGGGGCCGGGACGGTTGTCATGCCGCTGCGCGTGCCCCGGCAGACCGGGCAAGGCGGCAATGCACCCCTCACCGGCCGCAACGGCTCCACCACGTCCAGCCGGCCCGCAACGCCTGCGATGGCGCACTCCACGTCCAGTGCGGGGATGTCGCGTGCGTCGCCACAACCGCAGCAGCAGCAGCAGGGTAGTGGGGCCTCGCAGCACTCGGTAGTGTCTGACGGCCCCTACGCTGCCTCACCGCCTCCTCATCAACAATCGTCGTACGGCAACTCGCGCGGCACGTCGACGCAGTACACCCGCGTCGCCGTTGGCAGCGCTGCTGGCGGTGATGACGACACGGACTATTACGCCGGCTCCGCCACACCGAGCGACGGCGCCGCGCGCGACGGGGGGCCGTGGCGGCCGCGTGCACGTACCGGCCGCGGCCTGGCGCTGCTGGACGACTCCGTCACCGGCCCGCCCTCCCCGTCCGCCTACGCGTCCTCGGAGGCGTGCCCCTCGTCTGGCGACCCCCTCGGCTCCACCGGCGACCACCGGTCCAACGCCTTCAACAACTCCACGTCGCTCAGCTCACGCTGGGGACGCACCAACACGCTCGACCCGGACGCGGCGGAGCTGGCGGCACGCATGTCGGCACCATCGCTGCACCGCCCCTACGGCGACGACGCCGCAGCACCACGCGACACCGCGCTTTACTCCCCGCGCGACGCACGACCGGCGCTCCCGTCCTTCCCGTCGACGCTGGAGTCGGCGCGGGCGCCAGGAGACGTGCTGCGCAACAGCCCCGATCTGCTCGGCACGTCTTTCCCGTCCTCTGCGAAGCGTTTGGCCAACAGTAACTCAAGTAGCCACCTGAACGCACACCTCAATGCAGAGAACGCGGCGGCAGAGAGCGCAGAAGCGGAGGAGGCGGCGGACGCCGCAAACCCGGGCAGCTTCGTGGCGCAGTTGTTTCAGTCCTTCTGTGGCCGGCGCGACGCGAAGGCCGACGCCGCCGGTGGTGGTGGTAACGCTGACGACGAGAGCGTCTCGCCACACGTTCGTGACATCTCCTCCGCCCCGCCGCAGCGTGTCACGTACCGCCGCGGCAACGGCGTGGGGCTCAACACCAGCTTCCCCGCGAGTGGTGTGTTCAGTCCCAGCTTCACGACCGGCGGTGGTCACCCACAGACGCATCGGGCAGCGGGACGCACCCGCGCGATGCCGAGTCGGGCGAAAATCTTGGCGCAGCAGCTGACGGAGAATACCGGCACCGCCGCCGTGATGGCGTTCGACATCCTCAACGAGCACGGTCCGACTGCGATGGTCGGCCTCACCACCGTGTTGAATGGCCTGAAAGGCTACGTCTTTACCCCAGACAACGTGAAGATGATGGAGACGGTGATCACGCCGATGGTAGTGGTCTTTGCTGCCGTGGCGCTCGTCTACCTTATCTTCTTTGGCGGTGGTGGCATGGACGGGGCCTTGTCGCCGCAGTTCAGCGGGAATTTGTAGTGAGGAATGTGGAGAGCGATGCAGTGAGAAGAAGAAGGAGAACGGCGGCTCTCGTGCAGCGGACAATACCTTGCTGTTGTTGTGTGTCTCTTTGCTCTTTTTTTTTCTCCTTCTTGCACTCCCACACCGATAGACATGTGCGTGCGCTTGCCCAACCAAAGGCGTCTTTTTCTTGTTGCTGTTGTTGTCGTGTTCTGTTTCTCTCTTTTCCTTTTTTTTTTTTATCTTCATTGTGGGTGTGAGACTCCTTCCCGCTCTGCCGCACATCGAGTGTGGCTCTTTCGCATGCCTCCCCTCACCGCCCACACATACACATATTTCTTTTCTTCTTCTTCTCTCTCTCCCACCACTGTTTGTTGTGCTTCGGTGTTCGCCTTCTCGCAGCCTTACTCCACCTATTTTTCCCCCTTTTTGTCTGTGCTTGTGTTGCTGTGTCCGTGACCTCCGCCTGCTAAAAAAAAAAATGAAATCAAATCTCGGCATGAGCGCACCACCTGCTGATGGTCTTTTTAATTATTATTGCTATTTTCTCCCTCTCTTGTTTTGCTGCTTCACCACACATTATTTGTTGTTGTGCTCCCTCTGTTCCACACACCCACATACACACCAGCACGAACGTTTTTCTTATTTACCTGTTTTTTTATCCCAAGAATCAATGTGCTCTCTCTCTCTTCTCTTCTTATTTTTTTCGACATCACACCAAATACGCACATCAGCGAGCTAAAGGAGGAACACAATTAAGTCAATTCACAACACCACTGTGACGGACACGGTGTCTCCTCGTATACCGGAAAACAACACAAAAAAACATTGCTGTGGATCGTTCACACACTCTCTCTTAATCTCTTTCTTGTATTTTTTCCTGTTTCTGATGATGCTGTTACTCGTCTTTCTTCCGCTTTGTGTACGACTTCTCCCTCACTTCCGAAAACAGCTCAGAGCGTTCTGCAATACCAACAATGATGTGCGTGTCCTCTCTCGTTTACGAGGATGATTATAGGGAGGAGCAGCAGCAGTGTGTAAGTGTGTCTGTGTATGATTAAGTCCCTCGTTGCTCTGCTCGCTTACTGCTCTTCTCTTCATGTGGACTCTCCCTCTTATTGCTCCCTCATATGGAACAACAAAAGAGAAGAGAAGGAGAAAGAATGAAAGATGCGGGCTGGCTTTGTACCGCAAGCCAGCGACAAGCAAGAAACAATACCTCTTTTCCTCTGCGTACCGCATCGAAAAGAAGAGAGGATGGTTGATAGAGTCAAGCAGGAAAAAAAAAATAAAAAACTGTAGTTGTGAGATGTGCGTCCAAGAAAACAACGCTCATAAATTGTTTCTCACTCCCTCCTCGAACACTTTTTTTGTTTTGATTCCCTTCGATCTCCTCTCTCCCTCTTTCTCTTTTCTTTTTCTTCAGTTTTGTCATCCCCCGCTGTGCGCCGGCGCCTTTCCTCCACCCAAACCCTCCGTCGTTTGTCACACCTGCACTGCGTTGCCCGTGAGCTCACACTTTCATAACACACACAACACACATACACGACACGGTTCAGCGAGACGCGCCACGCTGCAGCTCCGAGCCACGTTGTTATCCCACCCCCTTATACACCTAGCTTGCAGCCCCTCTCCTGCGGTGGTCATTACTATTATTTCTAGCAAAGCCTTCATTTATTAGTTCATCTCTCTCCCTCTATCTCTCTTCCTGTATCTCTCGCCATGGCCGACCTGGAAGCGTGCAAGGCGCAGTACGAGAAGGACCTGGCGCACCAGAGCCACTGCTGCGCGCTGGACAAGATCACGCCGGCCTACAAGGATGCGAACCGACGCGTCTTTGAGAAGCTGTGCGGCTACCAGCAGGCCATCGCCGCGAAGGGCACCCTGCCGTACCAGCCCGACCCGCTCGAGGAGAAGCGCAAGAAAGGCGACACCACCCCGTACTACCCGGAGAACTTGACCGTGCGTGACCCACGGCAGCTGAAGCAGGTGATGCCGATCCCTGATATCCACAAGGTGTCCGACTGCGATCTCATCTACCGCTTCCTGATCGCCCGTCGCATGGATGAGACGCTCGCGATCAATGACCTGCTGCACTACATCGCCTTTCGTGAGAAGTACAACATGAACGCCATCATCTGGGACCGCGAGGTCGAGTCCACCTTCAACGGCCTCGACGGCGAGGAGCTGCTGCAGCTTGTCATGGCCGAGATGAAGAAGAAGAACTCGACGTCGGCGGACAAGGTGAAGCTGCCACGCCCGCTGCTGCAGGCCGGCTGGGCGGCGTGGAACTCCGGCGTGGACAAGCAGGGCCACGTCATCTTCTACCAGCGGCCCAACCCGAAGGAGTTGGCGATGCTTGAGAAGCGGTGGCCGTACGTCGAGAATGAGTACGACTGCCGTAACCCCGACTTCCACTCTGTTACGCCGCCGTACAGCAACATGCTGACCCGCGTCTACCTTCGCGTGTTGGAGAAGGGTCGCCGCATCTCGCGCCTCCTGAACTACAACCAGCAGCACATCATCCGCGAAGGCCTGCGTTACGTTGGCGGGGTGCAGCCGACCTCAGCGGACACCTTCATGGATAACGGCAGCGGAGCCACCTGCCTTGTCGATGTCGGCAGCGTGAAGGTGGCGCACATCACATCCAGCAAGTGCAAGCGTGCCTTTAAGCTCTTCCGCATTCTCTCCCTCATTGGCCAGAGCTACTTCCCGGAGAACATGCACCGCATGATCATCATGAACGGTGGCTTCGTCTTTAACATGCTCTTCAAGCTCATCCGTCCCTGGCTCGACCCCCAGACGCAGAAGAAGATCATTCTGCTGTCTGCGACGAACAAGGCGGGGCTTGACGAGCTGAGCGGGGCGGATTCGAACAACCCGTCGCCGAGCCACGTCGCCAGCGGCAGTGGCGACGATAGCGATGACGAGGCGGCCGGAGACAGCGCGGAGAAGCACAAGGAAAACGACAACGCCAACTTCGCCCTGCGCAACGCGTTGGAGGAGTACATACACGACAGCTTCATCCCTGCCTGGTACGGCGGCTCGCAGCAGCTGGCGGACTCGCCCCTCTTCTACGGTGGTGCGGCGCCAAAGACGATGACCGCGAACCCGTACTTCGCAGCCGCGTGCGACCGTCTGCGGGCACGCGTGCTGCCGGAGTTGCTGCCGGATGAGTTCATCTTCGCCCATTCTGAGGAGGGCCACCCGGTCAGCAAGGAAGAGTGGGAGGCGTTCTGTGAGCTGCGCCGTCCCACCCTCTTCCGCAAGTAGAGGCGAAAGAATGCGGCGTTGGTGAGAGAGGAGAAGGCGATGGAAAAAAAAAAGAAGAAAAAGGGGATGGTGAAGGAGGGAGGAGAAGACGGGAAACAATGCTGCTCGCTCTCCCGCCAGGTAGTGGCGCATCGCGTAGTCGTGTATTCCGGGACTTCCTTCACGTCGGATAACCTACTTGACTTGTTGTTGTTGAACGTTGTTCTTGGTTTTGGTTGGTTGGTCCAAGCGGATTGCGCAAGGCTGATAAGAAAGTGGAAGTTGCGTTCCTTCGAAAGCTCAAGGCTTCATGCCTTGCTTGGATCAGGCGCACCTCTTCGCCTCTCCGGCTGACGCCTTCCTCTCTCTTTTACTGTTTAAAGTCACGCGTGCCCTATTTTACTTTTCTTTTTTAGTCTCTTTTTTTTTAATCCGCGCTACACATCGATCCTTGATTCCTTCTTTTCTTCTTTTTTTCTTTTTCTGTGTTTTATGTACCTCTCTTCCAGTGTCGCTGACCTTCTCTTCTCCTCTCCCAAGTATGGTGGTCTCCGTCGTGAACAGCAGCTCGTGGCTGCTGAGTTGTGAATGAAGGAATAATTCTAGTATTCTCTCTCGTTATCATGCTCACTGCGTTCACAACGTCTGTTTTCTCGCTTTGCCTCTTTCATGTGTTGTTGTTGTCGTACACGCCGGCCAGTCTAACCAGACATTGACGCTATCTTGCCCCTATTGCGTCTCTTTCTCATATCCTTTTCCACTCTCCGTGCTCGAACTACGCCTGCAAAGATGTGTGCATGTGTGTGTGTGTGTGGCCTCCGTTCACCTTCACTGCGCTCTCAGCTTATATATTTTTTTTAGTGGATTGCATGTCGGAGAGGCACGCAAAAGGAGGAGAGAGAAAGAGAGAGAGAGTGAGAGACGCGACCTTTTTTTTTTTCGTTTGCTTTTTACTCTTTGCTTTTTTGCGCTTATTTATTTTTCATCTCTCTCTTTTTCTCTGCACAATAGCTGAGTGAGACGTGTCATCACATACTGTACCCAGTAGACTTTGCGATGCGACGCTTCCGCACTTCGCCACATTGCACAACACAACGACACTAAAATTTAAAAAAAAAATTAAAAAATGTCTCCTCCGTTTTTCTTCTCTAGAATGTGGTGGAAGCAGGAAGAAAGGAAAAGACTAGTGGGTGTATGTGCTGTTGGAGGTTGGCGTTGCTGGTTGTGTAGTCGCTCTCTCCTGAAACAGTGGTGAATGTTGCTCAGATTGTTTTTTTTCTCTCTTTTAAAGAGTCGCGAAGCAAATATCTGCGCACAAGGACGCCGCTGCTGTGTTTCCATTATGGAAAGTCCTCCTGGAATAGGGCTGCAACACAGCAGTGGTGGTTGCCTGTACTCGCGTATCTATGTTCAGGTCTCTGTGGAGCGCTCCGGGAATTAATTAATTTTTTTTTTAAGCAGTTGGCGTGCGTCTGTGCCTGTCATATATGGACCTCAGCCCAGAGAGAAACAGCGATGGAGGAAAGGGGGGAGAGTCTGAAATGCTTCTCTCTCTCTCTTGTCTGCAAGCTAAAAAAAGGAGGGAAAAACTGAGAGTTTTTTTCTCGACACGGTGGTGAAAGAGAAATATAGAATGGTGCTCAAATTAGTGGCTTAAGCACGAACAGAGCTCGCCTTCCTCTCCCACACAATATCTCTTATTTTTTACTTTTTTTTCCTCGCAGTTGCCTTTCTGTTGCGCTTCACCACCGTATTCCATCGAGTCGGAAAGGCAGACCTCCCTTCACGTTTATGTGTTCTTCTCCTCTCCTCCTCTTTATCTCTCTCTTTCTCTGTGTTGCTGTGCTCCTCGGCAAACTCTGGGTTTTTTCTTGTTTTTTTTTTCTCTTACAAACCCAAATGTGTTTTTTCCCTTATGTTTTTACATGGTGCAGCGCATCCCCATCTTCTCTCCTTTTAAGTCGTTGTTGCCGCGGTCGTTACCACACTCTCGCTTCTTTGATGTTTTTTTTTCTAGTTTTTTTTTCCCCCTTACGGCTGACGGTGTTGCTTCTAATGTTGTTGTTGACGGTGTTGGTGTTGATGAGGTGACGCGTTGTTGGTGGTAAAGAACATCAGAGAAATGAAAAGGAGAAAAAGGCGAACACTAAAAAGAGCGTATTTTTTCTTGTTTTTTCGTTTCTTCTTTGTTGTTATTTGCCGACAGCTCAAACTCCATTGCCGCGAAGAGCGGCCTTTAATCAATTATGCTGTAACGAAAGCGAAAAAAAATGAACACTACTGGAAGAAAAACCAAAGGGGTAATTGAGTTTACGAGTCATCGATAGTGTGAGAGAGACTGTGTGTCGACCGCGTCTCAAGCGCTTCGTGTGTTCCGCTCTGCGTTTGTACGACTCCACTGTTGCTGCGTGCCCTCTTCCAAGACAGCTTCACTCTTCTCGAGCGAACAGAGAGAGAGAGAAAGAAAAAAGGCGACAGCATCGGCGTGTATTGCTCGATTTATGTATATGTGCGGGTGTGTGTTTGTGCCTAAAAGCAGATGATATGCCGCTTCCCGCTGGTGGTCTAAAGCCTCATAGCGTGCGTGGACTAGCCGTGGCTCGCATTCACTGTTGTCTGTTAGTACCGCACATGCACACACACACACACACACGGTGCTGCAGTATCTGTAAACTCCCCGTGCGTGTGCATCCCGACTTCATGTGTTTATCGTCCTCTCTCCTCCTCACGACCATGCAACTCTAAGCTTCTCTCTTTTTTTTTCTGCTTCTTCTCTGTCGCTGGTTTCATTCGTGTGTGGTAGTGTCGCCGTCGTGCACTTTACATCCGCCTCCTACTCCCACACTTGATCAATGTCCACGTCAGCATCGCCACCACCCGCAGCGGCAGCGGCGCCGCCGCCACCTGAGGAGCCCCTCACCTATCCCATCCTCTTTTCCAAGCTGTCCGAGGAAGATGTCACGGCCGGCGCAGCAACAACAGCAGCCTCCGCCGGTCTGCAGCAGGTGACCATATTTAGTGCCCTTCACTGGCTCCTCCCTGTGTACGAGCTGGCCGAGTGGATCCCGAAATCGGCACCCGCACACACCCGCAAGAAGAACGGTGGTGAGGCTTCCGCGCCAACAAGTGAGCCGCAGGAGGCGGCGGAGGTTCCCTACGATGATGTTCGCTCTGCCCTCGCGCTGCTCCCTATTTTTGAGAAGTTCTTCACCGAATCCAGTAAGCTGATCCCGCAGCACACAGACCTGTACTACACGATCGAATCCCTCACGCTGCCCACACCGAAAGGACCGAAGGTGATCACGCGGTCGAAGGTTGAGGGCGACTACCGCGCCCAACACACGGCATCCCACGCGCCAGCAACACCCGGCGCTGCCGGGGCCACGACACGCACGACGGTCACGAATAGCACGGCATACTTCTCCCTCCTCGCTGGGCACAACCAATTCCTGCTCTACTACGAAGACAAGGCGAAGCTGGCCCACTGCAATTACCTGCAACTCGATCAGCTGCGCTTTGCGTGGGTTGCCGTGAAGGAGCTGCTGGAGGACCACAAGGTATTCAACTTAAACGACGGGAGCCTGAGCGGCCTCGCGCGACGCGATGTGAAGAAAAACAATGCGCAGTCGCCCTTCTGCCTCGCCCCGGCTGCACAGGCGGCGGCGGCCGCGGCAGACACCGTGGCGAGTGGCGGGAAGGATGCCAGCAACCCGAACAGCAGCAGCAGCGGTGCTGTGGTGGGCCGTGGTGGTGGGAATGCCCGTCTGCACCAAGGCACGAGCGGCAACGTCATCACCGCTCCCAGCAAGGATGTCATTGAAGAGAAGAAGCGCATGGCGCAAATGCGCTTTGTGCGCGAGGAGCTCGAGAAGGAGTGTGAGCGGCGCTGGCCCTTCACCCCTGTTGCGAAGAGTTGCATCTTCACGGTGGACGAGAAGATCGAAGCGGAGCTGCCGGAGGAGGCGATGCAGCAGCTCGGGCTTGTTGGGGCACATAACACACGCAACAGTAAGAACACAAACCGGCGTGGGCCGCGGTACTACCTCGGGGCGGTGGAGCTGCCGATGCTGAACAAGAAGGGAGGGGTGGCGCGCTTCAAGGCAACACGGTGGTACAACAACCGACGTGACGCCGAGAGCGCCGCTGCGGAGGCGACGCTGATGTCTCTGCGCAACATGAAGGCCTAAGGAGGCGTGCGCTTAAAACGGAGAAAAGGGAATAAAGAGGAGAGGTGAGAGTGGAAGCCTTTTTATTCTTCTTCCCTCTCCCTCTCTCTTTCTCTTTCTCTTTGCTCCGCGAGCCCTCAGCTGTGTGTGGGTGTCGCTGAGTGATCTCCACTTCATCTCTTATGTTTGCTCAGGAAAGATGGCCAGGACAGTAGCAACAGGAAAATCATCCGCCTGTCTAATAATAATAAGTGTCCAAAAAAAAAAATATATATATATATATGTATATATTTTGAGGTATGCACAGCAGTTCTCGGGAACCTAGAAGAAGAGCCACGATGAGTGCGTCGGCTTTTAGTGAGGGCTCTGGCTCGCGACGTGTCGGCGTGCTTCAGCCCGTCCTTCTATCGCTTTCTCTCTCTTCGATGCTGACAAATGCCTCTTCCCTCTTCTCAGTGGGTTATCATCTGCCCCTGGTCCGCGTAGGTGTACCGCGTAGCCGTCACACCTTGCCGCGACAGCCTTGGTCCTCCGCAAACTCTCTCACCGCGGTTGTGAGCATCGCCCGCTTCTAAGTTCTATCTCTCTGTTTCTCTCTCTTTCTCTGTGTTCTTCATCCACATCATTTTTTTTTTGGCATCAAGCAGTGTACCCGCTGTCTGCCTACGACGCCAAACCAACCCCCAATCTTCCTTCTCCTACACGTAAAGCATTTCCCTTGCTCTCTTCTTCGCCGCTGCTTACGCGGCTCTATCTCTCTCCATCTCCACAAGAGCAAGTTGAGCTCTCCTGTGCGTGTTTGCGCGCGTATTTGTTCTCGCATCTTGGACATTCTCGCAACACGTACTCCTCTCCCCGCTCTCCATACAAGCACACGATCTCTGAGCTACGCGCACACACGCGCGCCTGATTTTGTGGTGCTCAAGGCGCACGGCTTCCGACCAAAAACAGAGGGGGAAATAACAAAAATAGCGCCTCGGCCTTTCACACTAGTAGTCTTTCTCTTTTTTTTTTGTTTGTTTCGCTCTCTCCGCCGCTTCATCCTTCTTGTGGTGTTACTATCGCAGTTGGCGACTTTGCTCCCGCTCTCTTCCCTTACTCAAGTGTTCCTTTCATCTCTCTCTTGTGTTTGTTGAAAAGCGTATTCAAATCGGTCTAGTTGAGATATTTTTCTCTTTTCACTCGTTGACGTGTTTACTTCGAGTTTTTTTTTCAGCAGCCGAGTCGTCGCTCTCTGAAACCTCGCTCTCGTTTTCTCTTTTCTCTCCCATTGTGTGGAGTAGGTGAAGTCCGCTGCTGTGCTCTTCAGTTGTACACTCGTGTGTGGCTTCGTGCGTGTGTATGTGTGCGTGTGCGCCACTTTAATTATCGTTGTTGTTGTTCTTGTGCAATTAAGCACCTTCTCATTTTTGTTTTTTTTTTATCAGTCCTGCTTTTTCTGAAGTATAAAGGAAAAAAGGACACGGAGTGACACGCATCGACCGCAAATTGGAGAGAAGCATTCAAGTCTATCTTAACTTTTATATATAATAATTTAAAAACGCTGTTTTCTTTTGGGATAGCGAGACGTCGTCTCTCAGGTATTTTAGTATTGATTAGCTCCCTCATTCCATCTCACCACCGTGGTTGCGGCTGCTATTCCTCGCTTCTCTTCTCCTCTCTCGTTCTGCTCTCTAATATATATATTTCTTTCTTGTTTTCATCTTTTTTTGTTTCTCACCATTGAATCTTCCAAACGTACGCGTGCTCCCTCTCATACCACTGTATCTACCACTCTTACCTCTCATTTTCCCTGTTCCTTTTTGTTATTGTTAGTCGTACTCGGCCAGTCCTCTCTTCTTTTTGTTTTGTTGATTATTGTATTTTCTCCTGTTGATTTACTTTTTTTTTTTTTTTTTTTTTTTGTGGGGGTTTTTTTTAACCAATAAGCTCCTTTTTTTTTTTTTGTTTTTTTTTTTTTTTTTTTTTTTTTTCCTTTTTTTTTAGCTTTCCGTCCCTCTTCTTTTCCACCTATCTTTATTTATGTATCTTCGCGAACACGTCTGTTTTCTTTCTCTGTATCTCTCAGTTGAGTAATTTTTTCTTCCAATAAAAAAAAAAAAAATATTTTTTTTTTTTTTTTTTTTTTTTTTTGTTTTCTGTTGTTGTTGTTCTTGTCTGAACCCCTTTTTTGTCCTTCACGAGTTCACGCCGCTACGTCATCTTGCTTGCTCTTGTCCTCATCCACTTTAACTTTTGGAATAAAGTGCGTGTCTCTCCTCAAAATTTGATCAAGAAAAGCGTGAGACTCTATCTCTATTAATCGAAAGGTCTCTTGGACTTTTCGAGTTTATTATTTTTGTTTGTTGTACGAGTTGTCACTCGCTGCACCTTTTTTATATTGATCCTCTGTTGTTGTTGTGTTTTTTTTTTATTGACGTCTCTGATAGTGTCCGATTTCTTCTAGACACATCGCAAAAAAAAGAATTAGAATAAGAAGAAAAAATAATAAATCGCAAAACCCACGTCTTCGCTGTTCTAGCTAACACTGAACTACTGTGTTTCTATTGCTCTTTTCTCTCTTTTCTTTACATTGACCCGCTTTTCTTTCCTAGCCGACGCTGCTCCCCTCTTTATCTTTCTCTCTTTACTTCTTTTTAGATTCGCTCGCTGTTTCAGTATTGTAGGTGTTTGTGTATATTTCCTCTTCTTTTTCTCAATTTGTACTTTACTCCAGTATTAAAAGAGCAGGTACGGGAAAAAGGTTCTCGCTTTTTATTCCTTTCTCGCTTTCCCTCTCTCTCTCTGCATCTCTTGCTGCATTACCTGCTGCCTTGCCACCGTAGGTAGTTCTTTTTCTTTTTTTTTTTCACACTACTCGTGCACCTGCTGCTGTAGGCGTTCCTTGCAGCTCATCTCTCCTTCTTCTTTCTTTTATTTTCTCTCTGTACTCTTGCCATTGGTTTTTTTTTTGTTTGTTTGTTTCTCTGTTCACTTAGCGACCTTCAACTGCATTTCACCTTCCCTTATTCCCTTGACGCATCTTTTTTTCCCCCTCATTCTCTCCTTTGCTTTTTTTTTATTCTCGCCGCTTTCAAAGCGGTAGCGCTGAGACTGCTTTACACCCCACCAGCCCAGACTGTTTCAGCTTGCATCCTCTCTTTTTTTTTTACCAAGCTTAATAACAAATAGGTAAATTTCTCTTTTCTCTCTCTCTCTCTCCTCATTGTGGATTGTTGTTGTTGTTGATTTCCTTTTTCTCCTTTCTCGTTTGGGAAAAAGCTGTTATCGTCTAGCCAACGCATCCCTTCTACCTCTTTCCTCCTCTGCTAGGTCATCATCTTTCTCATCGCTTGACAATATCTTGTTGTTGTTGTTGTTGTTGTTTTCCATTAATTTCAGCGTTGACTTTCGACTTTGTTCCTTTCCCCCTCCTCGTGTTGTTTTCCCTCTATTTTTCCTTCTTTAGTTTTCTCCTGTTTCATCATATCGACTCTCTGCCTGAGTAGCTCTCCCTCTCAATTACACGTGCGTTGTGAGAGCGATTGACTTCCGGTAAGATCGCGCCTACGCCCTAGACACCACCGTCACCGCGATGTCCACCGGTAACATGGACGGCCGCAGCCGCTCTGCCGCCGGCGCCGATGCTGCCGCGACGACGGACAACACGACGAGCCCCGTCTCCCTCAACCCATCCAAGCTGCCCTCCATCGAGGAGACGATGATGGCTGGCGGGTATTACTTCGGGGGGTCGCAGCTGAGCCTGTTAGACGCCGCCTATGCCGAGGAGAGTGAGGTGGACACGTCGCCAAGCACGGTAGCCGCGCCGCCCAAGGCAGAAGCAAGTAGCCCCACGCCCACAGCAGCAGCCGCAGCAGCAGCCACGACGACCACCGCCACAGCGCCGACACCACCCGTTGCAGCAACGGCCACAACAGTAAATACAACCACCGACGCCGCAGTGGGGGCATCGGCACGGAAAGTCGTGGCGTCCCTCTCCTCTATTACCGGCGCCACACCAACACCGTCCGACTCCAACGCCAACAGCACCCACGCCACGCCGCTGGCAGCACAGGCTCAGCACCACGCTCACCGCCAACGACATCGCACCACCATCACCGAGGCGTCAACCGCGGCGCAGCAACACCAGACGCCAGAGAGGCCGAAGATGACCGCCACGCGTGCTGCCTCTACCCCGCCAACAAGCTGCGCAGTAGCAGCAACCACCGCGACAGCAACAGCAGGTCCCGCAGCACCCCCGCATCTGCCGCTCCCACTGCCTGTCAACGCAGCGGATTCGAGCGTGCATTCCTCTCCACAGCCGGCAGCCGACACCCACGACGCCAGCTGCTCTACCATGTCAGAGAAAGCGAAGAGCTACCCGGCTCCACCTCTGCCAGCGAAGCCAGCCACAGACAACGCGACGCCGACGTCGCAGGCACGGCGGCGGTACACCGCCGCCACGACCCGCGCCGCCCCGCCACCGCTTTCTCCAAAGCAAGACAGCTTCTCCCCCATGCGACGCGTCTCCGTGACGCCGCTGACATCACCTGCTGCGGGTGGTACTGGTTCCGCCGGCCCTGCCACGCCGGATGCAGGGGCACGGAGCGCGGTGCCTTCTCTTCTCACCTCCCGCTTGTTCATGGCCAACACCTCGGCCGGTAACGCGGCGACGCCGGTGAACTCGTTGAATGGCACGACACCCCTCGCAACGGGTGGTACCAATGCTGCTTTTCTCCGCCCACATCCCCCGCCGCAGCTCGCAACGACACCGTTGAACGCGGCGACAGCGACGAGCGCCACCGGCAGCCTCCGCACGACACCGGTGGGACACAGGAGACGCACAGAGTCGCGTCGCACCACGCCGCTCGACCGCAGCCCGGAGAAGAAGCAACAAGCGGAGGAGGCAGTGTTGGAAGAAGTGCGCCGTGCTGCGGACGACTCTGCGCCGTCAGAGAGCGTCCCCTTGTGGCTTGCGCAGCTGAACACCGTGCTGGTGAAGCACAACGCCCCGCGGACACCGCCGTCGATGGACGACAGCGCCGCCCACGGCGAGCTCGGCAACCACCGCACCTTCTCACAGACGGTTACCTCGTCGGTAGAGGACTGGCTCAACCCGTGCCATCGTCCGAAAGGCACCCACTCAAACTTTTACGCGGCTCAGCAGCATCAGCAGGACCAGCAGCAGCTGCAGCACCCCGCAGCGAGAGCGGTGGACCTGCCACCCGGCGTCACGGCAGCCCTGCACGACCAGCTCATGCGAGAGGAGATGGGTAGCGCGAGCTACAGCCAAACATCATTGACAGACACCAGCAACTCGGTGTCGCATGAGACACCCAAGATGGGTACTATCAGCAACAGCGACGTGACGGCGTCGGCCAGCAACCGCACCGCGCCGTTCACCGGTGGCCGGTGGCGTGCCGAGGACGGGGCACCGGTGCGGCGACAGTACCCCTCACGCAACCCAAGTATCGCTGGCAGCGTCGGCTCTGCGGACAATGCGGGATTTGTCCCAATCAGTCGGGAGCAGCGGACGATGTCGCCGCAGTCGCAGCGGTGGGAGTCGAGCGGCTGCCTCTCCGTGTACAGCAGCGTGGCGGACAGCAGCGCGCCGCAGCAGGGGCCACAGCCGGCACACGGCACTGCGAACACGGCGGGTGGCGCGCCGGTGGGCCTTGTGCGCCGTCCAGAGCTGGTGAGTGCGGCGACTCCCGGCAGCGGGGGCGACATCATGGCACCCGTCCGCCTTGCCACGCACGACGTCGGGTCTGTCGCCGCCATCCTCAGCACGTCGGTCGCCACCATGACGACGAGCGAGACGGTGCCGCTCGCTGAGGTGACGGAGGCGCCGCTCGTGATGCCGCCCACGGTGCGCGCCTTCTCCCTGCAGCCGGCGCTGTGCTCCGCGGAGGACCTGTCCCTTAACATGCGGCAGGTGGGCACGCCGCAGCGCTACGCACTCTCGACGGAGTCGGCGCTCGGCTCGGCGTCTGTTCTCTCCACCAACGAGGGGCCCTCCGCGATGCGCCTGCCGCTGGCGCGGTTCATGCGCAACCCTTCCGCGGGGTCCGCCGTGAATGGCTTCGGGCATCACCAACGGCAGCACCAGCAGCAGCAGCAGCAGCAAGGACAACCACAAGCATCGCAACAAGAGCAGCACGCTCTCACACATGCCCCGATGCCGTCGCCGTCTCCTGCTGGTCGCCGTGTTGGCCCCGCGGTGCTCTCTCTCCGCGCGGAGAGTCCACTGTCGGACGAGCTTCGCACGCGGGACGCCGCCGCAGCAGCCGCAGGAGGCGCCAACCCCAACAGTGGGCGGCGCGCGCCGTCGTGGGTGCGGCAGTCGCCGCATGCGCAGCCGCTGCGACAGGGGCAGGTGCAGACGCTCGATGACGAGGTGGACTTCACGGCGTCGTTGACGCTGACGCCTACCGATGTCGTCTCGAACGCGTCGCGGGCAACGAGTGCGCTGTCGCTGGCTGCGGAGACGACCTTTGTGCGGTGCGACTGAGTCCGCTAGAGGCGAAGATTATAGAAGGAGTCTCCTCCCAGTTGTCCTTTTCATTTTTTTTCCTTTTCATTTTTTTTTGTACTTTGCCGCACACCCTCTGCTGCATAATGTTTACTACTTTCTTTTTTGTTTTTGGTTGTGTTGTCTGGAGCGGCAAACTCTTTTGGCTGCCTTTTTCGTTAGTATTTTCCTTTTTGTGCCTTTTATTTTTCTTTGTGTTTTTTACGCTCTCTCTATTTCAGTCTTTCTCCCTGTACCTCTCTTCCGCTCTCTCTTCCAATATTTTCAAAATAAAATTTGGCCGCTTTGTGATTTATATTTTTCCCGTATTTTCTTTCTCTCAGGAATTCTCTTCTTTTTTTTATTCATTTATCTTTTGCCGTGAGTCTTATTTTTTTCTGCTCTTTGTAGATGTTTTTCTTACGTGTGTTTTACGTCCGCTCATCGACGTGACCGTCGTCGCGTCTGGTAGCGACAACTCCTTTCTCCCCCTTTTCTCCTTTTTTACTACCACAAAATAAACCTCTTTTTATAAAATTTTGGGGGGGGTAAAACCCCCCCCTCAACGTGGGGGAAGATTTTTTTTTTTTTTTTCCCCCTTCCTCCTTTTTTTTTAATTTTTTTTTTTTTTTTTTTTTTTTTTTTTTTTTTTTTTTTTTCTCCCTCTTTTTTTCCCCCCCCTTGTGGGGTTTCTTTTAAAAACAAAAAAAAAAAAAAAAAAAAAAAAAAAAAAAAAAAAAATTTTTCCTCTCCTTAAATAATGGAGGGTTGTGGTTTTGTTTGTGGGGGGGGGGTGTTTTTTTTTTTGGGGGGGGGGGGGGGGGGGGGGGGGCGGGGGCCCCCCCCCCCCCCCCCCCCCCCCCCCCCCCCCCCCCCCCCCCCAGGGCCCGGGCCCCCGCCCCCCCCCCCCAAACAAAAAAAGAAAATTTTGAAAAAAAAATATTTTTTAGGGGGGTGTTTTTTTTGTTTTTTTTTTTTTTTTTTTAATATTAAATTAAAAAAATATAATTATTTTTTTTTTTTATTTTTATTTTTTTTTAATTTATAAAAAAACAAAAAAAAAAGAAAAAAAAAAAATTTATTTTTTAACACTGGTGGGGAAGCGAAGCGGAAAGTAGAGGAGGCGAAAGCACATCTCTCTCCGCTCCTTTGTCTTAATTCTTTTCGGACCTTAACGAGGCACGTACAAGCACAGTAAGTGTGCGTGTGTGCAGCATAATAAAATTGGTTTTAATGAGAAAGTGAAAACGTTGAGCGAATCTTCCTTTTTTTTTCTTTCTTACAAAGTTTTCCGCACATCTCTTCGTCGACTTTATTATGGTTTGTTTGTTTTTTATTCGCTGCTCCTTCGTGTCGTTCTCTCTCTTCACTTCCCACATCAAAAAAAAAAAAAATTTTATCACTTTTCAGTGTTCTCTCTTCTTCTCATGTGTTTCTACTCGCTCTTGTCGACGACTCGAATATCTGAAACATAATACTTATTAACGTGAAAAACAAAACAAGAAATTAGCCAATAAGCACGGTGCTTAGAAGAGCGCAACTCGCTTTGTGAAGTTTGAGAAGCACACTGCAGGCGGCACGCACTCATCACCGCCTCCTCTCAAAATGTTGAGACAGATGCGGGCTTGACGGCGACGTTTCAGCAGTGTGGGGAAGACGAGTGGTGATACTTCAATGCCCTCTGCGGCGCATGCATGACCATCTATTCATGCATTAATTTGTGTGGCGTGGCGTGGCGTGTTCCGCCTCTTGGCAGAACTAAAAGACTAAAAATTAGTATGCAGGTGGAAGTTCAGGTCACAAGTGCTGGGCTTTTTTTTTTCTACTGGTGCCAGGAAAAAAGAAAGAGGCTGCGAGGTGGTCTTCATCCTTGACTTGTGCCGCGACTCTGTCCCTCATGGTTCACGACCTATCCAATCTTCTCTCTCTCATCCTCAATCTCTCATTCCCTCTCTTTCCCTGTTCTATCGTCCTCCTCGCCCTCCCGTACAACAGCGCCCCATACCTGCCACTGCCGACTGCTCCCCGACGAGTGTCGCTCTATTTTTTTCCCCCACCACTTCCCTCCCCTCAGCTTACGCACATATACACACGCACACACACAAAAAAAAAAAACCACCTGCAAAACGCCAACTCAACATCACTTTTTTTTTTTTCGTACTCAGTGTGTGTTGTGCGCGCGTCCTCTTTCTCTCTATCTGCTCTCGCTGCTAACAAGTGAAAGCAAAAAAGAAGACTGCTCCTGTCAATAAGAAAAGGGGGTACATCGAAGCTCGACGACAAACACATACACACATAATACACGTCCACCGTATCGTACACGCGCGCCTATACACTCCACGCGGTACGTCACGCCCCACAAAACACGCACACAAGCACACGTAGGCACGCGCGCTCCAAGGGCAGGGAAGAGTTACAGCGGTGTGCTAAAACTCCTTGTCTTTTTCTTTCCAAGAGGGAGAAAAAAAAGAGAAGAATCTCCGTGCTGCCAGTCGAATCATAATTTTTTTTCCGACTTCAATTCTTCTCGCCTGTTTCATAGAAGGGGAAACGCGTGTCTTCGCGGAGAAACTTTGTTGTTGTTGTTTCACGTATCTGTCGGCGTTCTCTGCAGTTGTCGCTGTCGCTTTTTTGTGCGTGTCTTTTTCCCCTCTTTTTTTCTTCTTTCTCTTTTCCGCCTATACATCTAAAAATAAAAAGAAAAGAAAGAAGCCGGGAAAAGTATCGCGGAGAGGAGTGAACGTTTTCCATTTTTTATTTTTGGTCGCCGTACACGTTCCGCCGTACGCCTCCTCGCCTCTTTTTCCCTCTCTCTATTTCTTTATCTCTATATTTTTCTCCCCCTTTCTCGGGTACTGCAAAAGACCCACAAGCACCACGTTGCTGCGCCTCGCTCTCTATCTCACTCTTGCACACACGCCCAATTATACCCACACGAAGTTTTGTTTTTTTCTTTTTCCTCTCAGCTTCATCGCGTCTTTCTTTTTCTTTATTTTTGTTATATTTCTTCGTGTTTTTGCACTTAAACCCTCCAGTCCTTGTCGCAGCTCTGCCGTGGACAACCCAGCAAAGATCATCTGCCATACAACAGCGAAGAAAACTCAAAACTGTTTTTTTTGCCTGCCCTTTCTCTCTCTCTCGCTCTCTCTTTTTCTCGCTTTAGCCCTCAGTGGTGTTTTTGTTGTTCTTTTTGTTTGTTTTGTGACGGCTGCTCTTCTCGCTTCTCCTTCCGCTCTCTCTCTCTATATATATCTCTCCATCTATCACGGGCACGGAGAGGCGTCTGCGTATCGACCACCGCCCGACGACTTCACACAAAACTCCTTTCTTTATTTCTCTCTTTCTTTTTTCTCGCAGTGAACGTCGTACACGGAGGAGTCTGTTGACGTGTGTTTGCACCCCCACCACTGCGTCTTTTTCTCGTTCGCCTCTTTTCGCTGTTTTTCTTTTTCTTTTTCTCTGTTTGCACCCCGCGCCACTTTCCCTTCGTCTTACTTCCGTCGTCGTGGTCCCCTATACCTTTGTGCTCGCTATCTTTATTTTTCCCTGTTTTTTTAATTGTGCCTCATAACACGTGGTCTCTATAAATATCCGTCCGCCCTTTTCCCCGTCTTGATGCGCACAGTCGGATTCGTTGTCGCACCTCGCACGGACGTCCCACCCAACAACACCCACACTACCACCACCACCACCAACGCAGCCGCGCTGCCCAGCGTCTACCCCCTCCTCGACAGCCAGAGCAGCATCAACAGCAACCCAACACAGCGCAGTGCTGACGGCAGCCGCGGCTCTCACAGCGTGACGCCGACCGACTGTGTTCCGCGGTTCGGGTCGCACACCGGCCGTACTGCTGCCGCTGCATCCTTCCACAAGGCGATGGAGCGCCGCCCGTCCTCGGCATCGCGGTCCACGTCCTCGCAGCAGCTGCCACAGATCCGCACCGACACCGACACCTCCTCCGTGAACAACTCGTCGGTCGACCCGGCCACAAAGTCGCTCTCCGCCGCCGCCACGCGCACCACGATCCCCTCCACGCAGCGCACCGTCGTGCCCGCGACGGCGTCGCCGCACAGCAGCGTCGCGCAGCTCTCCCGCGTCGACTCGGAGCACCGCTGGCGGGAGATGCGGTCGCCGGTGCAGCAGGTCTCCTCGGCCCACCTGCACGGCTCGAACGCCAGCATGAGCCTCTCCTCTGTCGACGACAACGCAAACGCCGGCCCGCACTCGAACCCGCGGGGGCGGGGCGGCAACCAGCCCTACGCCGTGGGCCGTGGCAGCCGCCAGAGCCCCCCGCAGCGGCGCCTCAGCGGTGATAACAGTGTCATGGACGCCGTCTCGCGCAGCCTGAACGCGCACAACGACCCCGAGCTGGAGGGGCTGCCACCGATGGGCGACGAGTCGTCCGCGGACGGCTCCACCGTGCTCTACGCCAAGGGCTTTCTCATCTCCACCTCGCCCGGTGCGGAGAAAGAGGCCGGCGCGGGACCCAACACCTCGGGACGTGACTACGCCTCTGCCCACCTCCATGATGATGAGCAGGCTGCGCAGCAACAGCAGCAGCAGCAGCAGCAGCAGCAGGAGAACAGCCTGAGTGACGTCAGCCGCTCGCGCGGCCCAACTGCAAACGCGTCGGGTATCTCGCACCGCTTGCTGACCGCCGAGGAGCTGCTGGAGCGCCGTCGAGCCACGTCCCGCCCAGTGAGTCAGGCCACATCGCGTGCGTTGCCGAGCACCCTCGACGCGAACCGCAGCGCGAACAACAACAACAACAACAACAGCGTTAGTCTCAGCGCCAGCGGCAAGCCAGCGCACCGTCAGCTCTCGAAGGAAGAAACGGAAAAGCTTATTGCGCAGCGACAGCAGCAGTTCAAGGAGCAAGAGAAACTGAAGGAGCAACAGCGGGCAGCAGCAGCAGCAGCAGCGCCGTCGGGCAACGCACACGTCACGTCAGCCGGAGAGCCCGACGCCGCTGGGGCAGCGCAGCCTCCGTCTCACCCCTCCTCGCATCAGCAGCAGCAGCAGCGCACACCGGCTGCTCAGAAGCAGAACAACAGCCATGCTGGCAACTACAACAAGAACAACGCCGCTGCTCTTGGCACGGCGACGCTGAACTCGAATGCGGCGCCGTGGTTGATGGCGGGGGATGGAACGCAGGGCAACCTGCTTCACCGGCCCACCTCGCACAGTCCGCCAACAAATACGACGACAGCTGCTACTGCTGGTGGTGCTGGTGCTGGTGGCGGCATGAACTTCGAGTGGCTGCGGGTGGCCGGTGGTGGTGGTGGCGGCGTGGGAGGGCTGATGGATCCCAACGCACGCGCGTGGACAGGAGCCAACCCGTGGCGCGAAGGCGGAGCGGCTGCCGCGACAGCAGGCGGCGTTCCCACTGGCCACTTCTTTCCCGGCACAGCAGTCGGTGCTGCGGCAGGCGGGCATGAGATGATCGGCAGTGGTGTTGGTGGTGGTGGGGAAGGGCCGCAGGTGGGTGGCGGCGCCTACACGTGGTTGCCCAACACCTCCTACTGGTCCTCGCTCGATCCCCAGCAGCAGCAACAACAGCAGCAGCAGCAGCAGCAAGCAGCGTTGATTCCCTCTGTGGCATCTATGACGGGCGGCAACCCACACGACACCTTCCCCTTTCTCCCTGGTTCGCAGACGTTGCTGGGGGGAGCAGGTGGGGGTGCTGCTGCCCACAACAATGCTGGTGGTAACATGCCCTACCACGCTCCCCTCTCCGGTCTCACGCACAGTCTGCTGCAGACGCTGCCCACTATGCAACTCGAGGCCGGCGTCCGCCACTGTGAAGAGCAGATGCTGCGCGCGCAGCAAGACCGCGACCTCCTTCTTCAAGAGCTGCAGCGTCGCCAGTACGCGATGAGCGGCGCGGCAGGCGGAGGTGGTGCAGCGACGAGTGCGTCACCGATGGTCGGCGCCGCGGGGCACCCGCTAAGCCACACGCCGGCTGGCGGGGAGGCGATGAGCTGGCCAGGCGCGCTGCATCACACCACAACGACAACACCAGGTGCCACAGCCTTTGGCAATACTGGGGCTGGTGGCGGTGGTATGGGTGGCGGTGGTGGTGCGCCGCGCAGCACCGGCTCGCCGTCGCGGTTCTTTAACGGCCCGGGCGTTGACAGCCTGCCTCACATGCTGGAGGTTCCCACCTCTGTCCTCTACACCGGCCAGGGAATGAACTTCTCGACCGCACCCAGCGCCGGGGCGTCGTCTGCGACGGCCAACGCCGCGGCAGGCGGGGCTGGCGCGAGCGCGCAGGAAGTGGGAGTAGCCACCAACACCAACACGACAACCACAGGTGGTGCGCCGGCCCCTGCGAAGAGCACCGGTAATGCACCGTGGGGAGACGCCTTCAACCCGAACCACAGCACCGGCAGCCACCACGCAAGCCGTCCGCAGCAGCATCATCATCACCAGAACAACGCCAGCACGGCGAGCCGGAGCCACCGCCATGGCAATCGCTCGCACGCGCAGAGCAGCACGGCGGAGCGGTCGCACCACGGCGGGCGTAATAATGCTGGTGGCGGCGGTGGTAACGCCAACAACGCGTCCACATCCTTCGGGGCTGCAAACAACACCTCCACCACAACCGGCGGCGTCTCCGCTGGGAACCGCTGCAGCCACGATAACACGCCGCAGGAGCAGAAGTACCTGCAGACAGATCCCTTCAGCATGTACGAGCACAACAAGAAGATTGTCACGACGGCCGGGCAGACATCGAAGGATGCGGCGGTGTAGAAAAAAGGATATACTGCTGTTGTTGTTGTTGTTGTTGTTTTTTCTGTGTGTGTGTGTGTGTGTGTGTGTGTTGTACTTCCCCACCAACCCATACACGAGCTGCAACGATGCTGGACTGCGTGCGTGTGCGGCACACTTAAAAAAAAAAGGTAAAGAAATGTTTTTCTCTTTGTCTTTTTTTTTTCTTTTTGACTCCCACCTCTCTGGAGTTGGCAACGACTCCCCTATATCCTTCGAGTCTTGTGCCCGCTCTCCCTTGCGAGGGAAAAGAGTTTTTTCTGCTTTCTTTTTCTTTTTATTTGGGAGATGCATCGTGATGAGAGGGGAAGAGCATGAATGGCCCTCCCATTACTTTCTTCTCTCTCTTTCTCCCTTACATTTTTTTTTTGAACAATGATCAACGCTTGCACATGTACTTCTCGCATCTTCTTCTTCCCCCATTTTCCCCTCTTTAATTCCTCTCCTCTTTTTCTTTTCTCAAACGCATTACTCTTTTCTCCTTTTCTTTCTGCCACGTAATTATTTCTTTTTTACTTTTCTTCTCTTCGTGGTACGTCTTCACCTCCGCCCATCCCCTCTTACCCTTCCCTCCCTCCACTCACTTCCCTTCAGCCAACTGTACCTGAAAGTTTTAGTTGTGTGTAGGTCTGAAGGTTTGTTTGTGTGTGTTTGTGTGTGGAGGGGTGAGAGGGACATGACGACGGAGAGCGCTGCAGGCGACGCCTCCCGACACGTTTTCCTCTTCTCCGCACACCTCCAGCTTCACTCGTATTTATAGCCAGCTTCAAATGTTTTTTTTTTAAACGTGCGTCTCTCTTGAACTGGACTTGATGGTGAAGCACCTTTGTTTTCTTTTTCTGCTGATTTCTCCTCGTGTCCACTGAACTCGACACTTTATTTTTTTTCTTCTCACAGGACGAGGAAAGATGCAACAACAAACAAAATTGCCTCACACTCTATGCCCTCTCTCTCTTTTTCTTTCTGCGCGGCGCTTCGTCCTGTTTCAGTACTGCCATCCATGGCATCACCGGTGAAGGCGGACTGAACATTAAAAAAGTGAATGGCTGCGAAGAGAGGAGCAACAGCGGCGACTTCTTCTCTCTTTCTTTTTTTCAACTTTCTTTTGTTTAAAGTATTCCTGTGGCGGCTGGGTGGCTCTACTGCTCCCACCGCCCTCTTCATGACCCTCTTTTATACCCCTCTTCCCCTTTTTATTGGTCCCTCCCTTCTTTACAAGCATTTGTTCCTCTGTTTTGGACCCCTTTGCCCATATTTTTTTGTTTTCTTTACCATGTTTTCTGTGGTTGTTGTTCTTTTTTTGGGGAGAAGAAATAAGGGGTTGCGACTGACTCTCTGGTCTCTGCTGAACTTGCTCATATACACTTCAGTCCATCGCCCTCCTCCTCCACCAACACGTCCGCAAATACGTTTGTTGCTGGTGTTGTTGTTGCTTTTTCATTTATTTGAAAAGGTGTGTTTGCGGCTGCCGACTCTCCGTTCACGCCGCTCTGTGATTTATTTTCCTTTCTTTTTTCATATACTCACTCCTCTGTGTTAAAATGTGTTTCTTTTTGTGTCTGTTTACACGGCACAACTTCCTTTTTTCCTGTCACTCCTTTTCTTCGTGATTCCAATGCTCCTTCTCTCTCTCGGCCGGGTGACTTTGCTTTATTTTCCTTTTTTTTTTTGGTTTGTTCTCTGTGTGGCGCTCTCTGCTCTTTTCTTTTCTCGTCTCTGAAAGTGCTTCAGTCTTTCTTCCGATGTCGAATGCCCGTCCGCTCGCTGGCGTGGAGCGAGGGAAGAACATTCGAGAGACGTGGCCTCCTCCCTCTCTCTCTGCGGGAGTGCGGAGAGGGAAAAGAATAACCCGGGAGGGGGGAACAGGGACGCGAATGTGTGCTGATGGCGTGGGAGGTGGTGCCATTTTTCGCTGCTTCTCTAAATCTTTTTTATCTGTTTGTGCTCCTCGATTGTGCCGCCTGCTGCGAGCGGGTGTCATGAGCGCCATCCTTGGCATGCTTGTTTTCTCCGAGGATATTCTCCGCCCTTTCTTTTGGACCGTTGTTCATACGATCGTCATCCCTGTTGTCGTTGCTCTTTTAATTTCGTTTGTATTGTCTTTGCTTTGCTGTATTTCCCATTTCTCTTTTTCTTTTAGCTCCTTCTCGGATGTGCAGTACGTCTCGACGACACGCTGATGTCCCAGAAAACAAAAACTAACATAAATATTCTGTAAAAAAAAAAATACTAGGTAAAAAGAAGGGCGTGAGACACGAAAGGATGCTGCGTGACTGAAGACGTGCCTTCACACGCACACATACACTTCCTTTGTTGTTATTATCGGTATTATTATTACTATTACTTTTTTTCTTCCTCTTCCCGCGCACTTCCACTTTTTATACACAACAGCGTTTTTCCCTTTCTCTCTCTCTCCCTGTCACTCAGTTTTGTGTGCTGGTTTTTGGTTTCTACTTTGTAGATGACAATGTCAGACTCGTTTTTTGTTTTGAGTTGCTGTTATTTTTCAGTTCTTCGACAGATGTGCTGCTCAGCCACGACCACCATCACCATCACCACTCTAAAATTCTCTTAATTGTTTTCTATTGCCCCCATTTTTTGTTTTCCCCCGTTGATTCCTCTTCTCTGTTTACCCGTTGGACGCACCGTATTGCACGCGTCACACCTCAATTGGCTCTCCCGTCCGCGTTCTCCTCTTTTTCTGATAAATTAGTAAAATACAAAAAAAAAAAACTTTAAAGGCTTTGAGCACAACGCTTCTGGTCTCCGCTCTTCTCCAGATGTGGTCTGAATAGACAATAGCGTTGGTAAAGGATGCAAATGGGTGGTTTCTGATGCGGGAAGGCAGGGGCTTCTATTTGTTTTTTTTTTCGCCTCTCCCTCTTCCTGTCGCCCTGGCCCGCGGACACATGTACACGCAATCACCTGAGGTGATACACGTGTCTGCTCTCTCTGCCGCTGCGGCTTTCGTCATGAGCCGCGCATATAAAGAGAGAGAGGCAGCGGGTGCGTTTGCGTCTGCTTCTTCTGGAACAGCTCTCTGCACAGCCTATGCAAAGTGGATTCATTGGTTTTTTTTTTAATGAAGGCAGCCGTACTGCATCGTGCTTATCTTCACTGACTGTATCGTGTCATCTTCCTCATCTGCACATCCTCCCTTCTTAACACCTTCGGCCTCGTTCTTACATTTCCTTTTATGCACTTTATTCTTCTCTCTTTTTCACATACGCACTGACACACTCTGCAGCTCCGTCGTTCATTCAAACGAGCCCTCCATTTTTTTTTTCAGCTCCACTCTTGCTTCACTCTTTCTCTTCGTGTGCACTAGCTATAGTCTCTCGTGTGCCCAGCGACACAACACCCCTTGCTCCGCTTCGCCTCTCTCTCTCTCTCTCTTTGTCTGCATCTCTTTCTTCGTTGTTGCTGGTGTCACCGCCCGCCTCTCGTCGCTTCTTTATTTCTGTCGGTGTCTTTCACCGAACACTTCTTCTACTTGTTTTCTTTTTTTTTCTGCTCCTCGCAGAGCGCAGAGCAGCACTATCGAATTGTCCTTCCTTTTTTTCCTTTTCTTTCCATCTCTTCTGCTCTCTTCAGCGTTTGCCTTCTTTCTTTCCGTCATCAGCGCGTCGTTGTCTTCAATTAAAGCTTTTTGTTTGTTTGTTTGATTTCTGTCTTTTTTCCCGCATTTCTTCTGTCAAACCATCTCCTCTTCCTCTTTCAGATTGATCGTATTCACCGCCAAAAAAAAAAACTCAACGTCAGGAAGGGGGGAAAGAAAAGAACGGGAATAAAAGAGAAAGAGACGGAATAGTTTCACAACTGTGCCGAGACGAAAAAATTTTGCTCGTTTCCCGTCGTGGTGCACCTCTCTTTGATCTGCGCCGTTAAGATTTCTTTTCTCTTTTTTGTTATTTCGACACTTCATTCGCTCCTTCACGGACACATTCATCTCTCTTCACCTTCTTAGTTTTATATATTTATATATATTTTTCTCCTAATAGGCTCTTTCTCTTTTTTTTTGTCTCATTTTTGTTTTCCAAGCAGGGGCTAGGTACCGCAGTACTCCTCTGTCAACGCCTACTCTTCCATTCCCTTTTTTATTTCCCCTCTCCCACACTGCCGCATGTAAAAGTCAAGTGGGGACGGTTTACCTTCTCTTTCTCTCCTCTTCGTTCTCTCTCTCTCTCCTTGACTCTAAGTCATTTATTTGTTTTTCTGATTTTCCTCACTTTTAACTACTCCTTTGGTGCTTCTACATTGCTGATTTATTGTTTTCTATTGTACGACCTATCATCTCAGCTTTACTATCATATTTCTTTTTTTTTTCTTTGTTTGTTTGTTTGTTTGTTGGTTTGATTGGTTTTTTTTTTTTGCCAGATCGCGAAAGTTCATAGGAGCAGGGCACGCCACTGTACGTGCTGGTCCCGCGGTAAGTGCCAGATTGCTTTTTTTTTAATTGTAGGTCTGTTTTCTGGAATCGCGTGTCCTGTGTGTGTGTGTCCGCGTGCGCGCTGAGACTTGAGGACTCTACCGTCTGCTTGCGTAGATCCTTAAGGTGTGTCATACCACGCTCTCCTTTTCGCGCTTCTAATTGTAGGAGGTACTGGTTCACGAGGTAAATTAAAAAGTGGCTGGTGCTTCTTTGCCTCCCGGCTTTAACAACTCTCCGTCTTTTTTTCTTGTCGACTAAAGTTAAGCACTTCTGTTCTCTCTCTCTCTCTCTCTGCTTCATTCTGTGCTGCCCACCTCGTGCTCGTGACGCGCAGCCGCTGCTGTTATTTCTGTCCTCCCGGCCTCTTTGCTCCTGGCTACATTCTATTTCTCGTGTGTGTGTGTTTTCGCCTTCTATTTTTTTATCTATATTTGTACGGTGATCTGTCCCTTCTTTCTTCGCAGTGATCATCTCATTGCTTAGCCCGGTTTCTAATTAGCTTTTTCGCCTGGGCGTGTTTGTGGGTGTTTTCAAGGGCAGCATTTGTCGCTGTGTGAGATCCTTTGAGCCTAGGGAACTCAGAGCAGCTGAGGAGACCCTTACAGACCGGTAGAAAGAGAATAAAAAAATATTTCTATTTTTTTTTTCGGAAGAGTCGCTACTGTTGTCTCAGTTGCTTGTGGCTGCTGTCGCTTCTTGCTTTAACTTTTACTGTATTTTTCTACGTCATACTGATCTGACGCACAACGCGCTTTTTTACACACCTCTGCTCGTCGTATCACAGCGTGTGTGTGTTTTTGTGTGTTTTGTTTTCATATTTTTTGCTTCATTTGTATTGAGTCTGCCAGCCTTGGCGTATTTCTATTTCTCTATTTTCTCTCCTCATCAACACCAGAAAGAGTCTCCTCATCCGACCCCTCTATTATTATTATTTTGCTTGCGCTCTTCTTCTTTACTTGGTGTTTCTATCTCTTGTGTTCGTTTGTTTGCTTTTTTCCGGTCTCGAGGCGTGTTGCTCACTAACGTGCTTCCATCGCACTTCTCTGCATACGGGGAAGTGTCGCACGCAACCTCTCTCTCCCACTCATCCACACCTAAGCATCCATTTATCTTGCCGCAAAATTACCAATGACCGCCGTCCCCCTCTTCCACGGCTGCTTCACCCTCCTCTACGCCGATCCCGAGGTGCGGGAGGAGGGTCAGTACCTGCAGCCGCTCTACGGCCTCACCGCCGAGGACGACCCGCAGTCCCCGCACCACCGCCACGAGTCGTCGCAAGATGGCTCCCTCGACAGCAGCGCGAACAGTAGCCTCACAGCCGCGGACGCGATGCACGACGTCGCGGACCTGCGGCGCCTCTCTGTTCCCGGTGAGCCTGCCGTGCGCAGCCACAAGCACCCTCGTGTGTCGTCTGGGCTTGTCCCTGCTCCGACAACCGGGCAGAGCCCCAACGCTGAAGTTGACGGCTCCTCTCGCAGTGGCGCAGCCGCCGCGTCAGGACCCGTGGCACGTCCCCCGCGCGCTGTCCAGCACAGCAAGCTCTGCCTCTACCCCGAACTCACCGCTGGTGTGGCGGGACCGCAGCCGGTGTTTGGTGGGGCGGCCCTCGCACCCGATGCCCAGAGCGCTTCCTTCCCCTCATCCATGCCCTACCTCTTCAACTCGAGTGGTGCGCCGCTGCTGTCCAGCATTGTCGACGACGCCGCCCTGCAGCAGCTGCGAGCCGCCCGCCGCCCGTACCCCACCCCCGCCTCCCGCAGCGGTCACGTGCTGCTGCCCTGCCCGTCACGCGGCAGTCTCATCCTCTACGGCGGACTCGGAGACGACCCGTTCAACGACGTGTGGGAGTACGACACGAACTCGGGGCGTTGGACCCGGCTGCACTGCGTCCCAGCGGAGCAAGAGCAGGAGGAGGAGCGCAGCGCTGCACAGGTGCCGCGTGGCGAGGCAGGTAGCGCTGATGTCGCGAACGCAGCGGCGGAGACTCACCGACTAGGAGCACCAGGCACGGCCAGCACTGCTGCTCGCTCAAACGAGCCAGCGGGAGGGACTGCCGTACGCCGCTGGAGACTACAAGGACAGTCCAGTGACGAGGAGAGCGCGGTGAGCACCGACACTGGCGAGGACGACGATGACGATGATGATGATGATAATAATGGTGATGATGCAGCAGCCGATGGCGGCTCTGAAGGGCAGGCCAGCCACCCCAATCCCAACATGCCTCCCCCCGCCTACGGCCAGGCAGCTGCCCTCTACGTCGACGAGAGAGGTGACACCTGCATGGCAGTGCTCGGTGGCATCACCCTCGGCGACGTCTGCGTGCACGGCTTCTTCGCGCTGAACCTGACGACGCTGACGTGGCGCCGGGTGGAGACGAGCCTGCGGATGAAGGATATGTGGGGGGCGACGGCGCAGACCCTGCACGCCCCACGCCGCTACCCACGCTTCCCTCCCGCGTCGAACACAGCAGCAGCCGAGCACGACGAGGAGGAGGAGCAGGTGGTGGTGGTCTTTGGTGGCATGACAGCCATGGGTGAGGTGATCGAACCCACCACCCACGTCCTCCACCTCGACCACCGTCTCACCGCCGAAGAAGTTGCCGCCAACGCGACCTTCTTCCTTGACAACATGCAGTACACCAAGATGGAGCACACGCGCGTGCTTCGCCGGGTGATGCGGGAGGAGGAGAAGACCGCCAAGGAGGCTGGAGGGATACCGATGGACGACAGCCAGAGCCTCAGCATCGTTGTGCGCTGCGAACGCTGGCGGGTGCAGCACGCCGAGCAGCTAGAGCGGTGGCGCGCGCGTGCCCTGCGCAACCTCGTCGGCACGTACTGGACGGAAACCGTCTCCGCCTCTTCCTCCCTGCACGGCCGCCGCCGCCCCACGAGCGCCGCGTTCAGTCGCCACTTCATGTACATCTTCGGCGGCCGCGATGACTTGTACTTCTACAACGACCTCTGGTGCCTTAACATCGTCACCCGGACCTGGGTGCAGGTGCGCGACGGTATTCCACCGCACCTCCTCCGCCGTTTTCTCGACCAGCCACACAACCCTGTATTCGGCATGCAGCTGAACGAGCGGGCGGCGCAGCTGCGACGACGCACCGTGGCCGCGGTCGAGGCCAAGCTGGAGCAGAACTCCTCCGGCACGCCGAGCTCGGCAATCAGCTCGATGCTGCGCAATCGCGAGGTGCACCACGCCCTCTTCTCCAGCTCGGTGAACAGCACGGCACGCGCGCGGACTGGCGCGTGTATGGTGGTGGACACGCGCCGCGAGTGCCTCTACGTCTACGGCGGCTTCGCCTACACGGGGCAGCAGCACCTCACCTTCTTTGATCTCCACGCCTACTACATCCGCGAGAATGTCTGGCGGCGGGTCGCCATATGCCACAGCCGGCCGTGGGATGTTGCGCTCGATGGCGAGCAGGAGGCGGTGACCTTGGTGGAGCCGACAGAGGAGGCGCGGCCCTACGCACGCCACGCTCGCCCCTGTGTGCCTTTTCCAAGGGACGAGCAGCAGGCAAACGAGGCGGAGGAGGAAGAGAATGGAAGGCAAAGTCTCCGCACTGCAGCTGCCTCCTCGCGGCTACCACCAACGTTGATGGCTCATGCTGCGCAATACCTCCGACCACGCTCCAGCGCCACCGCGGCCTCTCCCCCTCCTGCGATTTCTGCGTCATCGCCGTCACACAGAGATGATGAGGAAGCACCGCCGCCGCCTATCGTGCGCCGTGGCTGCCGCGGTGGTGTTTGCCGCCGCGGTGATGCTGCCGTCGATGGCAGCACCGCCTTCCGGCTACCCGCCATGGTCCCAGAGGCGCGCACGATGGCGGCGATGGCCGAAGACCCCCGCTGCCCGGGTGCCCGCTTCTTCCTGCACGGTGGCCGCTCCGGCGAGGAGGCCTGCGGCGACTTTTTCGAGCTTCGCACCGCCGCGCTGCGCACCGTCGACGTCGAGTACGGGAAGACGCAGCGGGCGGCGCGGCTCGAGGCGCAGCGGGTGGCAACGAGTCATGGGTCGAGCTCCCCCGCTGCTGCTGCTGCTGCTGCGGACTCTGCGCAGGCGAGCCCACCGTCAATCGTGGCTGCCGCGGCCTCTGCTGCCTCCACGCCGGCAACAGCACCGCCGTCGGCAGCAGCAGCAGCAGCGGCGGGTTCACCAGCCGACACCAACCGCCTGCACCTCCGCAGCCGTCGTCAGCTGCAGCGTCAACTCATCAGTGCTGCCCTCGCGACGCACGAAGCCTGCGAGGACGCCCCTGCCCCTCTGGTCCTGCCGACCACCCCCGACGCCCCTCCGCGGCCCTCGCTGAGAGACAAAGCGGTGCGTTGGGTGCGGAACGGCCTCTCCGCCGCGGATGCCAAAAGCCTCATGTTCGTGGAGCTGCGCAACGGTCGCGCCGTCGTCAACCTCCGCACCCACATTCACTACTCCAGCCGCCTGAGCCTGCTGGCGGGCAGCGAGGCAGCCGCGGAGGACTCGGTGGCGAGCAGGACGAGCGCGGGCACCACCGCTGCCGCCTTCTCTACCCGAGCCTCGCCCGCTGCACCGGCCAGCGCAACAGCCGCACGCCGTGGCGCTCCGTCGTCTTCGTTGTCTTCGTCGTCGCTGCCAGCCGCTGGTGGCGCTGCTGTTGCCCTTTCCCCCGCGGAGGCGCAGCAGCAGATGGAAAGCCTCGAGGGCCATTTAAAGCGCTCCGCCCTCTCGCTGGAGGTTCTTCTCTACGACGTGCTGCTGTCGAAGCCGACGTGTCACGCGAGCAGCAACAGCGGCGATGGGATTGGGATGACGAGCCCGTGCACTTATAGTGTCCCGACAGCGACCTCGCCGGAGAGCCACCACGCCTTCCCTGCCTTCCCGCTTTCAGGAAGCAGTCCGAGCACGAGCCCGAGCGGAGGCACCTCTCTCCCCACCGCGCCTGCCATGGTGCAGATCATCAGCAGAGCGCAGTACACCACCCCACGCACGCCGCAGCCGTCTGACGTTGCCGGCTCGCGAGCGCGGGAGCACCGCACGCCGTCGCCGGCCTTGACGCGCCGCAGCAGCAGCTTCTGCAGCAGCAATGGCACGGGCTTCCAGCCCCCGCAGTCGACAAACAACGAGTACGACTACCACATCCTTCTCCGCAGCCTCTTCCACCGCGAGCTCTTCTATCGCTCGTTCGGGTCGAGCGAGAAGAAGAAGTAGCGGTGTGGCTAGCGCACAGAAACGGGCACGGACTAATTTTTCTTTTGTTGTTGGTTTTATATTTTTTTGGTGGCCCTCCCTTTTCTTCCTTTTTTTCTTCTTTATGTGTATGTGTGTGTGTATGTGCTGCTTTCCTCCGCCCAACTCTTTTCCTCAAACATTATGTGCATAAAAGTCTTCTTCCTCTTTTTTTTTCATGGCCTTGCGGACTAAATCTGGCGCAAGTGTGCACGCGTGGTTGTATTTTTTGCCTTCAATATCTACTATATTTTTTTAAGTTGTCCTCTAGACAGTGAGCGATGCTTCAACTTTTTTAGTGTTTTTTTCTTTTCTCCTGGTCTGTCCTTGTGTGCATATATGTATGTGTTTGTTTCTGTCGTGAACGGCTAGCGCTGCTTTTACTTCTCAGCACTATATTCTTTACACCAACCGGGAACGTCGCGGCGTTTCGTTTTTGCGCATAAAAAGATATTTTGATTGTTTGTTTGTGCGTTTATGTGTCGAGGACGTCGCCTTGCTGAGCGGCGAATTGCGCTAAGGTGGTCGCTTGTGTTCTGTTGGCGCTTTTTTTCTGGCGGAATGCGAGACGGGCGACAAGACCGTAGGAGTCAATGAAAACCAGAAATAGGAAAAAAGTGTAGAGCAGCACTGAACGAAGACTAGTGGCTGCGTGGTGAAAACAGAAGAAATATATAAAAATAAAGCGTATGAAAAGGACGCAGTGCGGGATGATGCGTGGATTTGAAGGTTTACGCTGCCCTCACACCGCACCCTTCTATCTTCTTATTTTTTTATCTTTCTTGAAGAGGAGGATGTATCTTATTTTTTTTCCTCTCTCTCCCTCTCTTTCCCTCTGTTTTCTCTTGTCGTTGGCCTCCCCGAGCTGCCTGAGCGCCGCACACGCCACGGTTGTGTCCTTTAACCTAACACTTGCCTCGGAGAAATAAACGCCAAAAGAAAAGGTCAATTTTCAGATGTGTACGCCCTTTTTTTTTCCGTCCGAGATATTATCCTTATTTACATTTTTTTTTATGTGTGTGTGCTCGCTTACTTTTCTCGTGCAAACAAAGTTTGAGTCGGTGTTGTTGTTTCATTTTTCCTTTTTTGGATGTGTTTCGCTGCCTTTGCCGCTGCGCGTGATGAAATTAAAAACTAAATAAAATTATAGTTATAACGGAACCGGACTCGAACGCGTTGCTTCATATTTATTCATCGTCAGATGGTGTGGTAAGCCTGGGAGGGATGGAAAACGCGTGCACTACTGCCCACGTGACGCGTCCGTAAAGCAGGGGCAGACATATATGGCTTGTAGAATGCGGAGAGGAAAGGCCGTACGATCGGGCGATGGGCCAGCGGTGCGCGTCCGTGCACGCAGCAGCGCTGACGCATGAAGACGGCTTTCTGTCACCTCTACCTTGTGTTGCCGTAATGCACCCAGCAACCACCCGTTTGTCTCTTCTCTCTCTCGTCTCGAATTGTCCTCGGGGAATCTCCTGCTGCACACCCCTCTCTCTCTCTTTCTCCCTCTCATCTTCTCCTTCTCCTGCACTACCCCGACACTCTCAAACTGATTAAAAACCCGAATACTCCTCGCAGCCTCCCCACCGCACGTCACACCGTCCCCACAACATTCCACGCCCCTTTCTCTCTCTTCCTCTCTCCCCCACAAACACACTTTCGTCGACGTTGCAGATCCGGAAGCCACACTCTTTGTACAGCGAAATTTAAAAACCATATATATACTTTCTTTTGTCAGTTTTTTTTTTCACCGCTATTTACCTTCAACTTCTGCTATTCGAAGCCCTCTCTCTCTCCCTTCTCCTCTGCTACCAGCCCCCCTGTGTTTCACTCTCTCTCTCTGTTCACCACAAACACACAAACACCGTTTTTTTTTCAGCTTCTCTCCGCTCTTTCTTTTCTATTATTTTGTTTTTGTTTTTTGTCTCCTGGTACCAGGTGAGAGACGCACAGGCGAGTCGAGACGGAATCGATCACGTACGCGGACGCACAATATTATCTGTTTATAGTAACAGTGCCCTCCTCTCGTCATCTATTCCTCTTTTTTTTTTTGATTTCCTTTCTTGTTTCCCTCCTTTCTCCTCCACCTTTTTCCTTATTTATTTATTTTTCCGCTTTCTTTGTGTTTTTGTTGTTGTTTTTGTTTCCACGCCTACCAGTGTCCCACGGCGTTCCTTCTGTTTTTCTTTTCTCTTTCTCTCCTCTCTCTGTCTTCCTCCTTCCCTCTCGTTGCACATATTTGTTCCCGCACACAGTCACTCACAGAGAGCACCTCCACCGTATCAGGAGACGGGTACAGTGTGCCCTCCCGCTTCTCCTCTCTCTCTCTCTCTCTCTCTCTCTCTCTCTCTCTCTCTGTGTCAGTTTACCGTGGTCAACACCATCCTGTGCGTGAGTGTCTCTGTACGCTCCTCGCAACTTAGGGTAAGAAAAGTGGTCGTCGTATTTATAATTTTGTTTTGACTGTCGGGAATAAATTCGTTCTCAACGCCTATAGAGGAAGAGAAGAAGCAGCGATTGAATTTTCCTGTTTTCTTCTTCAGTCTTGAAATTTCCATTTTCTTTTTTTCTGTTTTGCGCCGTTCTTTTCTTTTTAAGCTCTTTTTATTTTCTCTATTTTTGTTACGTGTTTTTTTTTTACCGTGTGCAACCATTTTCTCTTTTTTTTCTGATTTCTCTCGACTGCATCCTCCTGTGTGTGTTGTTGTTGTTGTTGTCTTGGCACTGAAGGAAATACGTCTCTCTATCTCTCTCTCTTTCTCTCTTTCTCCTCTGCCGTTCCCCATACGTCTCGACGTACAATTACACGAAAAAAAAAAGCGAGAAAGACGCGAAAGAAAGAAAACACAAAGACTTCTGTTTCCATCGTTTTCTTTTTCTTTTTATTGCGTCCTCTTCCAAAGAAAAAGATTGTCGTTGGAGGAAGTCGAAATACAAACAAAAACAAAAACTATAGAGAAGCGAAAAAAATAGAAGGGACGCGCAAAAACTTCGAAACGTTTTCTTTTTCTTCAGTTCTTTCTATTCAGATAGGTATTTTAGCTAAAAAGACTTTTATCTTGACCGGCCAAAAAAAAAAAAGAAGAATTACTAAACAACCTGGTGTTGTTGCACCTTTTCCAACTCTCTTTCCCTTTTCCTCTTCTCCGTCACGGTTATTGTTTTGTTTCTTTTTTTCTTCATCACGTTCCGATCTGTTGTATCTCTCTCTCCCTTTCTTCATCTGCTATTGTTGTTGTTGCAAACCTCTTGTTTTTGTTTTTGTATTTGTTTTCTGTTTCTCCTCCGCCCTGTACTCCAGTTTCGTTACTGGCTATACACTAAGCCTCCCGCTCAGCAACTGTGCCGCCACTCAGGTGTCTGACGCTGCCCCTCCCCTCTCTCTCTTCAACCATTTTTTGCGTCAATTGTTTTTTTTTTACTATTACAACTATCTTTCCTCTACTTTGACTTCCGTCAATTCGTTGAGTTCTTGTTTCTTTTTTTTTTCATTTATCCTCCTCTCCGCTGTTACCTCCCGCTTCTCTATTTTCTACTTTCTCTCTCCATCGCTTGCATCTCCAAGTGTTTTTGGTTTTTCCTTTCACATTTTCCTGTGTTCTTTTCCCCGTGTCTGTATTTTTTCCCCTCCGCGAAGAAGAAAAAAAAGGTGAAAGGCACGTGCAGTTTCGATTCTTCTCTCATCTTCTTCCATCTACTTTTCTCCCTTTGGTAACAGAGTGTTTTTTTTTCCTTTTTTTCAATCTTGAGGAGTACGCGGCCCTTCAACGGTTGTGCTTCACCCCTCGACGGCGTCTTCTCCCATCCCACTCATCAGTGACACGTAATACTTCTTCTTTTTTTCTCCTCTGCTCCTCTCTCTTTCTTCTACTTTCCGCCTTCTTTGTATTTTGCGTCGCCTGCCTGCGGTAGCGCAGAAACTGGTACTGAGTTGACACTGCGTGTGTGTGCTTCTCAACTATTATTATTATTATTTACCTGTTTGCCACCTGTTGCGGGTGCTCGTGTGTGTGCGTCTTGTGGTGCGTCTCCTCACCTTTTGTTTAGTGAGCCCTCGCTCACTCTCTCAGAGCACCTCGCGGTGAAAAATAATTCTCTTACTTGTCCATTTTACAAATAGTATCATATATATCTCCACCAACGTGTATCAACAGAGTCGTCTTTTCAGATTTGATTTTTACTATTATTATTATCTCTATTTTTGCGAAGCCACCCGTCTATTGCGTTGCTGCATCGGTGTTGGTGTTCGTTGCAAGCCTTTCCTTCTTCGGTCTTTCCTGAGTTACTCGTGCACTCTCATTCTTTTTATATTTCTTTTTGTTCCTCCTCTCCCGTTTTTTTTTGTGTGTACACGCACTGACACGTGCAGAACACTTTACGAAGCCAAAGCCCCCTTTTTTTTTCTTCTCTTTGACCAGACCTTTTTCTCTCTTCTTCTTGTGGCTGACGTGACTCGTGCCGCTACAAGACGGTATCCTGCAAAGCGGTACGCCCCCTCCTTCTTCAACTCAAATACACACACACACGAGTGCAGCCATGTCCTTCAGCGCTGCTCCGCCAGACGACACGGCCGCCTCGCCGCGGACAGAGACGTCGATCGAGCTCGGCTCCCCTCCGGGCGGCCCCTCGCAGGCCCTCTCTGCCTCCTTCAAAGCCTCCTCCCTCAACGCCAGCAACACCACGCCACGTCTGCTCTTCACCTGGGACCCCTATGGCAACATCGGCTCCACCACCGTTGCGCCGACAGCGCAGGGCGGCGCCGACACCGTTCCCACTCCCGAGACGGAAGGTAAGGAAGCAGGCGAGCAGCCCTCCAGCGGGGATGAAGGCTCCTCCCCCGCCTCGGTGACGCAGCCCATCACGAACTACAATGCGAGCAACACGTCGGCGGACGCCGGCCCGGCCACCGCGCAGCCGCCCCTTACCCTCAACTCCCTGCTGAGTGGCAGCGGCGCGGGGGGGAGCGGCGGTGGGCTGCGCTCGCCACAGCTGTCAGCCAACGCGGCGGTGCACACGCCCCACCACCCCTCCTCCGTGGACGCTGTGTCGGCGCACTCGACGCCGTCTGGACCGGTGCTGAAGCGCATCTCAACGTCCGCCAAGGACGGGCGGCAGTACTTCCTCGACTACTCCCCCACGACGCCAGCCAACGCGAGCCCGGCAGCGGTGGCGGGTGGCATGCCGAACCTGATGCTGCCGCCGAACATGTCCCCCCACTCACGCGGTGTCTCCCCTCTGATGTCCGCGCTCCCCACGCAGCAGCAGCAGCAGCAGCATCCAACGCAGTCGTTACAGCACACGGCGGCTGCGACGGAGGCAGACCCTCTCGACCACAGCCACCGCGGCAGCAGCGCCACCACACCGCAGGCCATCCCCCTCGTCTCGCCCCCACGCAGCAGCAGCATCGGTGGCAGCGCAACCACAATCCCAGTCGGCAGCGGCGGAGGCTCGTACGGCTACCCCGCCCACCTCGCCAGTTATGGCGGCTACGGCACCTCCCCGCAGCAGCGCCCGCAGTCCGCCTCGCTGCTCGGCAACAGCATCAACAGCGGCGTCTTCTCTGCATCGGTGGGCAGCAACGGTGGCGTGACGCACCACAACCCCTACCGCACCTCCCCCAACTTCTGCCCCGTCCAGGCCGGCATGTCCGCTGCTGCCGGTGGGGAGCGTGGCGCGGGCCCGGTGCTGGTGCAGCGGGTGCAGGCGGCCGACACAGACGCTTCCCTGTACGAGGCTCTCGAGTCGACGCCGTCCCTCTTCATCAAGCGCCTTCTTCCCCCACCGCCACCGCTGCCGGATGTCGCGCGCATTCTCCCCACGCCTGGTGTTGTGCAGGCTCTCTGTGAGCGCTGGTGCTCGCTGGTCGAGGCGGTGCTGCGCTCTCGCGAGTTCAGCGACGTCACGACGCCGCCGCCGCCGCCGCCACCAGTGCCATCGCCGACGGACACGGCACCGCCCGCGGCCGACGCGGAGGGAAAAAAACCCGCCGGCCCGACGAGTGCAGTGCTGGAAGAGTTGCGGGTGTGGTACAACGCGGCTGTGGAGTGGTACCAGCAGCTCGACCAGGCTGGCGCCGCCACCGTAGACATCCGCGCCTCATCGCGTGCCGTGGCGTACGCGATCGAGATGGCGGCGAGCGGGCGTGGGCGGCGCGGTGGTGGCAGTGGCAGTGGTGGCGCAAGCGCGGCGAGTGGCGGTGGTCGTTACCACGGACAGGGCGGCAGCGGTGGCCGCGGCGGCGCCTCGAGCTACCGCGGCGGAGGCGGGTATGGCGGCTACGGCTATGGTGGTGGCCGCGGTGGTGGCGGCTACGGCCTTTCGTCCATGGGTGGCGGCTTTCGTGGCGGGCGTGGTGGCGGCGGTGGTGGTGGCTACTACGCCTCCGGCAGCAACAACGCCGGCGGCTCGAGCATTCGCGCCGCCGTAAACGAGATGGATGGCGTGCTGAACGACAGCGGCAACACGCGCAACATCTACTACGGTTCCAGCTCGAACTTCAACCCCTACGCGGAAAGTTGGAGCTACACGGGGGAGTCGCCGATGGCTGCGGATGCGCCGCCCCCGCCACCACCGCCGCCGCCGCCGATGATGATGAGCGGCGGTATGGGGAAGCCACCGTACTCGGAGAAGAAGGCGATGGCGCATGGACAGGGCTACGCAGCCAACGCGTCTGCGGGAGCGCACTAAACCTGTGAGCAACTCACACGCACACACACACACACACACACGCACTGTATTTAGTTTCGAAGCTTCTTTTGTTTAAAGCTTCTCTTTTTTTTTCCTGGTTTTCGATGAAAGGACCAAGAAAAGGTGCGGAGAGGCGTAGTGGCACACTCTCGTACCCGACGTCCAAAGCTATTTAATGAATGTTTTTCTTTTGTGTGTGTGTTTGATTGTCCCACTCCGTGTTTACTTTTTTTCTTCCCTTCTTCCAGCCTCTTTTTCCCCCATTTTTCCCTTTAGTCTCTCATCTGCTTTTCTTTTTCCTCTTTAGTTTTCCTGTACTTGCCGAGCTCGAGGAAACTTCACTTGTTGTCATACTTTCCCGCTTTCTCTTCTCTTCTTTGTACTCCTTCACTGCCGGCCTCCTTCCTCACTTCTTCTTCTTTGTTGTTGTTTTATTTTGTGTTGTTGTTTTGTTTTTTGAAGTATGAAGCACCTTCGCCTTTCGTCTGGTGTCGCGGTCCCTTATCTGCTTCCGCCTCTTGCCTTCTTTCTCCCTCCCTCTCACTCTCTCTTTTCCTCCTCTGATTCATATTTTATTGTGTGTGTGTGTGTTTTTTCTATAGTGCACTATCCCACACAAGCACACACTCACACAGAACAACGGGCGTTCTATACCCGCCACACGTCGTTGCTGCAGTGGCCCGCTCTTTGTCCTCTTCCTTTACTCAACGCAACGGAGCAAACCCCACAATAGCAACAGATACAAAAGGGGGAAAAAAGTTATTGATTTAACACTCCTCGGGTTACTGTAGTTGTTTTTTGTGATTTTAACACTCCGAAACGGAAAAAAAAAAAAGCAGAAGTTCTTCTTTTCTTTTCTTTCCCCTTGTTCATTTTCTTTTTTCCTTTCTCCACTCCCTCTCAATCTCTCTTTCTCTCTGTTGATCTTTTCGGTTTTTAAGTTTTTAAATTCGCGCTCACTCTCCACATGCGATGCAAAGGAGGTGTTTCGCGAGCGAAGAGAAAAAAAAAGATGGTCGTTCAGCGTGTGTAATGGTGTGACTGTCTTCTTCACTTTTATCTTTGCTCTTTGTTCTGTTCCCTTTCTGACCTACTTTCGGCGGCGTTGTCATCATCGTCTCACACTCTCTCTCTCTCTTTCTGACTTTCTTTTCTCGCAAATAAAAAAGGAAAGCTGAAAGTAAAGAGAGAGGTGCGTGAAGACTAAAAAATTTTCTCTGCGAGAAAAGAAATAAAAGTGATGTGTGTTCGTCATTCCCCTTCAGCGGTTCTTTTCCCCTTCTTCTCTCTTTCTCTTTCTGTCTTGTTGTCTTGAAGGTGTACGACTGTGTCGCCTCTCGTTGTCCTCCTCCGCTTCTTTCTTGCCTTCTTTCTTTCACTGCTCGCTTCGCACATCTGCTATCTTTTAAGGTTTTTTTCTTCTTTTTTATCCTGGCTGTACCCCGCATACCTTCACTATTTTTCCTTTCTCTTTTACCCTTCCTTTTCCTTTTTCACTGTCGCTATTGGGCAGCTCGCAGGAGGTGCTTGATGTCCGCTGACTCACCGAACTTTATGGTCTCTTGGTGTGTGATAAGAGTGGCGACCTAGTCATCTTCAGACCAGAGTGCATCGGTGTGTGTGTGTGTGTGTGTGCGTGTGTCCGAAAGCGTACGCGTGTAACGGTGCTCGACTCGAATGTGGTCTCGCAGCTGTGCGTCCCCGCCAGAGGGGACCGCGCTTGATGGGGAGGCACACCATAAAGATTAAAAGGCTTCTCGTAGCCTCAACACGCACACGCACGCACGCAGAATGGCAGAAACACGCACACACATGAGGGGATAGACGTGTATACGTAGATGCGTCAACACCGACACTGAAAGAGCTTCAAGCATTTTTATTTTGCCTCTTCCTTCTAAACGGGTCCTCCTCCTCCTCTTTTTTATCTTTTCTTCTTTTTTGCCTATGTAACCAGGTGCATTTCGACACCAGTTTTTTTTTTTTGCCCTGCGTGAGTGTTGCATCAGCTTCCACTTTTTATTTCTCTCCTCAATCCAGATTGTTTACCGACTTCTGGTTCAATACACAGAAGAAGAAAAAAAAAGAGGAAGAAGATAGTATTTCACCCAATTGTCACTTTTGTACTTCTTTTTTTTCTCTTTTAGTTTTTTGGCTCACGTCTTCTTCTTTCATTCGTCACGTGCCTCGACAGCTCGCCGCCATCATGTGAACACGACACCGCCGCTGCGATCGCCTGACGATGTTTTTTTTTTTCTTTTTTCGCTGCTTTTCTTGGTACAACGAGGACACGTGTATAGCGCCTCACAGCCGAAGAAAAAAAAAAAAAGAAGTGTTTTGTGGTTGATAAAAAAATTCATATCTCCTCCTCTATTTCGTTCTTTGGAGTTTTATTTTTTTTTTCCGTCAGCTTTTGGTTAGAGTGACAGCACCAGTCGATATCTAAAAAAAAAAAATTATCACGTCTGCAAGAGGGGGTGCTTGACTTGAATGAGGAGCCGGAGGACCTTTAGAGACTGTGGAGTAGTGAAGCTTCGTGTTACCGCTCCTCCTCATGCTTCGCGAGTGTCCAGCTTCTCCCTCTCTTCCTCGCGCAGGTGCCGTTTGTGGTCGCCTGATGTGGCTGCCTCTGCTGCTCCGACGAAGCGGTGGGGATACTGCGCCGTCGTTGAACTCAAGGGGCGCTTATTCGATGCAGGAGGCCGTTGTTTATTCTATTTTTTCCCTTTTGAGAAACACGAAAGCGCAGACGACGCCGCAGTAAGCGAGAAGGGCTGGGCACGAAAAATGTATCTTGCGTGCACAGCTGCCTGACAATGCTTCTCCACTGTTGTGGTTTAATTTTGGTGATCTGCCCCTCAACCATCTCAATTTTTAACGCACCTCGTCCTTTCTCTCTTTCTCTCTCGAACGCTGTACAACATTTTGGTGGGAATGCAATCCTGCGCCACACACATATTCGTGCTTCGTACTCTTCTCTTCGCGATTTCCGCTACGAACAGATATTCTTTTCTCTTTTGTTCTACCTGCATTCAGTGTTTGCCGACTACGCTGTTCTCCACTCCATCTGCTGCGTGTACTCGTAACCGTCGTCTCACCACCCTCGCTCTCTCTCTCTCGTCCCCTTGTAGGCGTGCGTGTGTGTGTCTAGTGGTCCACCTTCCTGCCACGTCATCTACTCGTCGGTACTCACCACTGAGAACGTCCACCTCGAAGAGGAAAAAAAAAACACGCACAAGGAGAAAAATAAGAGGTGTGCATCTTAAATCAGTGAGTGACGAACAAAGAAAAAAAAATTGTGTGTGAAAATAACAGCGGGTGGTGAAAGGCGCCGTCATCTTTATATTTACACAACGCACGGGACGACACAAAATAAATTATATAAATAAAAAAAAACAGGCAGAAAGATAGCGCATTCATACATACCTTTTCTTTTTTTTTTTGATTCGAGTCTTGGGCATCATCAGGAGGACGACCGATCCCGGTGATTCTGCCTCCTTCCAGTTTGCTGCCCTCGAGCGACTGTGTGTGTGCCTTTGCGTTGTTCTTCGTGCGTGTGTTTGTGTGTGCTGGGACGGCTTTCCACGGCGTAGTAGTAGCCTGCTTGTATTGCTTTCAATAAAGGATTCGTAACTAAGAAGATTGCCCACCTTCTATTCGGTGCACTGTGATTTGATCTTTTCTGTTTTGTTCTGTTTGCACTTGTGCCAGCTTCGTCGTCTTGCTTTTTTTTCTCTTATTGTACCTCTCGCACGCAATAGTTGCGTCGTGTGGTGCTGGAGTTGCGGACTCCCACACTTAAGAAGCGACAAAAGCTGCTCTTCCGCGCAAGAGGCGCTTCCTCGTCTTTTCCTTTTCGGGTGTAGTTGTTGTCGTTGTATTGCTGTTGACTCGTGTACCATCTAGAAGGGCGTACGAGCGGCTGCGTTGTGGCTCACACACTCTCTTTCTCTCGCTTTAACCCTCCAGGAGTTTGCCGTTTTCTTCTCCCACTTTTTCTTTTCTTTCTACTGCTCTGACTTTACGCTATCTATTATCATTTTTTTTCTGTTCTCTCTCTCTCTCTACTTTTTCGCTTTGAGGGTGCATCCTGCATTCCTCTTCTTTTTTTTTCTGCTCGCGCTGCTCCGACCCGTTACCCGATTTCTCCCGCAAGTCGGCTCCTTCTTCTTTTTTCTTCTTCTTCTTCTCTCGCTCTCTAAGCCGCAAATACTCACAACACTCGACAACAAAAGAGAGAGATGTACACGCGGGCGTCCGTCAGCACTGATCGCTACAACGGCGACGACTCCGGGTCGGGACGCGACGACGCGCAGAACACGACCACCGTCAGCTCCGACTGGAGCGTGCGGCCGTCCGACGACGCCGTCGCGGAGGGCGGCCAGACAAACTCCCTCTCTCGCCTCAACCCCGCCGCGGCACCCTTCAGCTTCACCGGCGGCTCCGCCGCTGCCGCGGCTGTGACGGGTGGTGGGGGCAGCGGTGGCGGCGTTGGCGTTGGCGTTGGCGGTGCCGACCTCCTCAGCAGCGCGGTGGCCTCCCCGCACGGCAGCAGCGCAGGTCTGCTGCGTCACCACCACGCCGGCATGCTCTCCGGCAGCAGCCTTGACAGCGCGATGTCTCCGCTCTCCGCCCCGCACAGCCGCGGCGTGAACGGCGGCAACCCGAACAGCACGAGCGTGAACGCCGGGGGTGGCAACAGCGGCAGCGGGATGAATCTCGACGGCGGCGTGGGACCAGCGGCCTTCGGTGTGATGTCTGGCATGCCGCCCGGCCCCTACGGGATGGTCGGCGGCCACCGCCACGGCTCCTTCGGTGCCCGCGGCGTGGGGATGATGGACTTTGGTATGATGCAGGGTGGCGGTGGTGGTGGTGGTAACAGTGGCGCCGGCGGGGGTGTGGGAATGGGTGTGGTGCGCATGGGCGGTGGTGGCGGCCTGCACAGCCCCGGCAGCTTCCTCCCCCCGCCTGGCGAGGACACCGACCAGCAGGAGCTGCTCCGCCTGCAGCAGACGAACTACCGTGTAAAGATGCTGCCCCCGCCCCTCACCTACGAGGTCCACCGCAAGATCTGGTCCAAGAACGAGTACGGCGAGGACGACGACGACGCCCACGGCTACCTCGACCACCAGGAGGAGGAGAGTCTGCACAGCCTCGTCAACGAGGACCCGATCGACAAGGAGCAGCGCCTGGAGGCATACAAGCAGATCATGCAGCGGTGGTATAGCCACATCCACGTCCTCGAGGGCAAGTCGGAGGTCGCGAAGCGGCTCGTGCGGGTGCGCCGCGCCTGCCCATCAATGGAGGAGGTGGTGGCGATGCTGAACAACAACAACAACAACCAGCAGCAGCAGTCGGGAGCGGCGACCAACACGACGGGGTCTGATGGCGGCGATGACGACGCAGCTCTGTACCAGCCAACACCCCCGCAGCAGCAGCAGCAGCAGCCTCCGCCGGCAGCCACCCGCCGCAGCCCCTCCGACCCGCTCGAGACGGAAGAGATCCTGTCGGCCTGGTCGGCGCGGTGCTGGGACTGGTGGCAGGAGACGGTAAAGCGCAAGCCGCGGCGGGCACGCAAGCAGGGTGAGCTGCCCCTCGGCGCCGCAACCGGGCTGCCGACGTCCGCGTCTGCGCCGATGGTGGCCGGGCTTGGGGAGGGGCCGATGCCGCACAGCCTCTCCGCCCGCGCGATGGACGTGGAGATGACGTCGCCGCACATGCCCGGCGCGGGCAGCCCTTTTGCCCACCACGGCAGCCCCTACGCGAGCCACGGCAACGGGAGTGGGATGGAAGTTGCGGCCGGGGCTGGAATGCCGATGGCGCCGTCCTACACCTCCTTCACCGACCTCTCGGAGGAGGGGGTGATGGAGGGGGCCGCCCGCTCATTTGGACAGAGCCCACACCAGCAGCAGCAGCAGCAGCTACAGAGCCGCCAGTCTTCGCAGCTGCCCGGACAGCCCCTTGTGCGGTCGACGCCACCGCAGCAGCAGCAGCAGCAGCAGCAACCACTAGTTGGCGCGGCGCCGCCGGCGTCGATGTTTACGACGAGCGGCATCCGCGCCGCTGCCCCGCGCAGTGGCAACACCGATGAGTTCCTCGAGAACGACCACCTCACGCTGGCCTTCACTACGGAGCTGCTGAAGTCGCTCGAGGAGTAAGTCGATGAAGACAGGCCAAACCCGAAGGTGAGAGAGAGTGATGGAAAAGGAGGAGGAAGAGGTGTCACAAATACGAGCCGTGCTGCATCGCCCTTGCAGCTCTTCGTGGCGCACATTCCTTTTTTTTCTACTGCTTCCGTTTTTGTGCCACCATCGAAGGGGACTGCGCAGGTTGCCTTGCACTTCTCTGTCTGTGTGCTTGTGTGTATGTGCGCATCTGTGTGTGAAGCGCTGCGACTTCTCTCTCGTGTCTTTTTTTTCTCTCCCGGAGCGCCGCGTGCCCACCCGCACTGCTTCCAATAACCCCTTAAAACGCAGAAACAAAAAAATGAAAAAAGATAGTTTTAGATTGTCATGCACCACAAAAAAAGAAAACGGAGAAGCAAAGAAGAGAGCAATTGGTTTACGAGTCGTTACGCTGCTGCGTTGTTCATCACGCGAGGGTGGTGACTAAGATGAGGGTGGCGGTGTTGAGATTATGTGCATCGTGGTACAAAATTGAAGGAAAGGTTAGCTGAAGCCGAAACAAAATTAAATAATTAAATTTAGCATCGTTTACTTTTTGCACGTGGCAGCTGTTGTTGTTGCTGTTGCTGTCTCAAACATTTCAGATCCTTCCTTAATTTTTGTTGTTGTGTCCGGGTGAGACTTATGTGGCGTTTTCTGCTTGCCTCAGGTCTCCTCACCAGTTTGTGATTTTTTTTGTTGTTCTCTTTTCGGTCTGCTGTCGACATCACCTCCACAAGCACGCACACTCTCACTCCTTTTGGCAAGCTTCTGTGGGTGATTTACATTTGTGTTCGGCTGAAAGTCTTTTGTTGTGGTTTTTTTTTTTTCTGGCGCTGCGATGCGGAAACCTTTTTTGTGTCTCCTCTCTACTTTTTCTTCATTATTGTTCTCTGTTTTCCTGCGAAGCGCCGTACGCTGCGCGCTCTGCTGCGAAACACCATGTGCCGCTCCGGTCTTTTTTTTCTCTCTCGTTTGTTATGTTTTCATTTTGCTCTTGTGTGTTTGTGTGTGTGTCGGGTGGTGGTTTCTGCGCGCTGCGCTCTCTGCTGCGTAGGTGAGGACACGTGTGATCTCGCTTTTCATTTTATGTTGTTGTTGTTGTTGTTGTTATCCGATCGCTCTTTGCTGTCTGTGTTTGCCGTTGTCGTCTCTGTTGTTAGAGTGGTGTGACGGTTGGGTAAACTGCCGGTGTTCTCTATTCTTACTATAATGTTCTCTCAGTGTGGAACCGTGGAACGTCCGCCGTCTTCTCTCTTTTTGGTTTTGTGCTTTCTTGGGCCCGCCGCTCAAATGTGATTTTTCTTTCTTCTTTAAACATCCTAAATGAACCAAGCAGAAAAGAAATGGGGAAGAAAAAAAAACACTGGGGACGTGTCGACGCGTCTCGCCTCTCACGGCTGCACAACATTGTGGTTCACTTGTATTTGCGGCGGGTGCGTGTTGTGCCGCCTCGTGCGTCGCGAAGCCGCGTCTCTTCATTGCGGTGCCTGCTCGCCCAGAAAACGGACGAGAGAAGGCGGGCACTATGCGGAACAAATCAAGAGGCGTGGAGGAGCGCGAGATCGCTGTGGTGTTTGCGTGACGCCCGCGCTTTGTTGTGTGGGTGGGTGCGCACCTCTCGCGCTTTCCTACAGCGTTTAAGGACTGTGTGCACTTCAGCAGGGAACGACAACTGCACGCTTTAGCCTCTCCCGTCGAAGAAGTATGGTCAGCATCTTCACCTGCCTTTACTTCCGTTCGTTTAGGCACGAAGAGACTTGTGTGTGTGTGTGCTTCAATTGAAATACAAACAAACTCTGGCGATGCTGCTGCTCATTCTTTCTTTATCGTCACTTCTTCTCCTCGTCACTTCTTCTCCTTTATCGCCTCTCACTGCTGCTATACGTGCTCTCTTGGCTGGTAAACGCAAACACACACACACACACACACTTCATAAATCTTCTTCTTGACACCTCTACCAGATAGTCGAATGCGCTACTCCTAGCTCTCATCGCAGTCGCTCTATTCTCCGTGTCTTCGATCTTTTTTTTTCTACCTGTCCCCTTTTCTCTCTTTCTCTCCCTCTCCGTCTGTGTATCGGTGTCTGTACGTGTCGCGCAGTGACAGTCTACTTCACGCCCTTTGTACATCACGACTACCGTGCCTCTCTCTCTCTCTCTCTCCAAGGTCTGTCGCACTTCATTATCTATTTTTTCTTTCGCTATTTACTTTTTGTTCTCCACTTGATTCGAGCCACTGTAGCGTGTTAGGTGGGATCCGGACTAAAACACACACACACACTTCAGAGCGTGTTCTAATCCATCCTGTAACTCTCTTTTTTTTTTCTCTTCGCTGTCACGCACATCTCTTTCTCTTGTTGTTACTTTTATCTCCCTTTTTCTCTCTGTTGTTGTTGTGATCGCTGCTGCATTATATATATTGTTTCTCTCTCTCTCTCTTTTCGCCATTCTAAGCACCGTCATACGAACAGACAAACAGAAAAAAAAACTCCTTTTTTTACTCTTGTATCATTCAAACAAAGAAGAAAAGAAAAGTCAGAAAGACGCCACTCTCGGTCGCTCTTTCATATTTTTATCTTTATTTGCTGCTCTCTCTTTCTGCCGCGTGTTGACAGTCCTTCCCGGCTTTTTTCTCTACTCTCTTTTCCTTACAGCCGGTAAGAGACAAAGCAGACGCACCAAGAGTTGAGTACATTAGAGAACCCTCTGCAGAGACCGCGAAGACGTTAAGGACGTTTCTCAGTGTGTGGGAACTGCCTGAACTTAAAGAAAAGCCTTCACTGATTCTCTTTCTTACATTTCCTCGCGGTTCGCTCTGATTTTTCTTTCTTTCTCTCTCACTTTTTCTAGTTCTCCATTTTTTTTCTTACTTCACGTTCCTTTTGATCCTTTCTGTTCTTCCCCTCTGTCCTTAATTCTCTCTCTCTCTTCTTCTTCCCTTTATCTTTCCCTCACGATTAGAATTCTTTACCCCCTGTAGCGCTACTCTCTCTTCGCGGAAGCCCCCAACCCATCTCCTCATCTACTTAAGTATTTCCCTTCTCACTTCCACACAGACACACAAACACATACCAAAAGGAAAAAAAAAGTGCACCTCTCTCCTTGTCGCTCCTCTGCACACCCGGCCCGAGGTAGCACCTACTGGTCGCCGCACCCTTGCTCGCTCTCCTGTTCTCCTCTCCAACAACCCACGTGAAGTGGAGCCCCTTCTCGTTGCTTGATACTTACTTTCTTTTTTCTCGGCTTCTTTCTTCTTCTTCTCTTCTTTTTTTGGCTTGTTCTGCTCACGCTGCGCTCCACTTGAGCGAACCCGAGTACGTGAACGTTGCCGCCGTGGTTGAACCCCTCCTTTGCTTTCTATTTTTTTCTCTTTCTCTCTGCCGTTTTTTGCAACGCCTCGTGGCGCCAGGGGTATCCTGAAAACACCACCGCCTGTAAGAAACTGAAGCGGTTCCCCGTACGCTGCACCCAGATTGCTTTTTTTTTGTTTTGTTTTGTTTGTTTGTTTTTTGTCTCTGTCTGAGTCGCCTTTCTTTGGTCTTCCCCTTCTTTCTCTGATCTCTTTCTCTCTCTCTGTCCCGTTTCGGCACTTTTTTTTCCTGAGAAACGCTTCGCCACGCGGAAAGGAAAAAAAAAAGGACTGTGGAGACAATCTAAATTTAAAAAAAAAAAATTACTCCTCCGAAAAGGTCGTTTTTTTTTTCTTGCTGTTCTTAGCGCGTGACTCCTTCTCTGAGTGTCGGCTTCCAAACAAAGGCAATACTGCACTTCCCTCACTCGATTAAAGTGCCCGCAACGCCCTCTCCTGGTCCGGTTCCTCTTCGCACCCCTCTCTCTTGCTGTTCCGCCACCGATTCCCCTCCGTTTTTTTCTTCTTCTTGATTTACGAGGTATCTTTGTCTCTTTTCCTCTTCTTATTTTCCCCTTTTCCCGCCAGCTCCCTCTGTTACTCCTTTTCGTCTTTTTCCACCCATACTTCTTTACCCAAAATTTCTAATTTTCTCTTTTTTTTTACCTGTTGCAACTCCGTTGTGCACGACCCCTTCTCTCTCTATCTCTATCTCTTTGTTTTTCTCTCTCCCTTCTCTTCCCCCTCTTCTCTGTGGCGGCCCGCAGGTGCGACACCGAGCACTCCTGCCTGCCAGCTCGAACACCAACACGCTTCATACGCACGTGTGGTTTTTTTTTGTTCAATTATTATTACAATTTCCATAAGGATATTTGTTCTATACCCTTTCTTGATCTATTTATATCTCTTTCTATATCTTTTTTTTGTTTGTTCTTCAGCACGCCGAAAGAGCAGGCGCGCACCCCTCCCATTAGCGGCCTAACCACTTAGCTCCTGGGTCGCGTCGCCTCCCTATTTTTTTTTCTTCTGTTGTTGCTGTTTGTTTGTTTGTTTTTTTCTTCTGCGCCACATTTTTTTCTACCTCCAGTAGTCCTCATTAAAGTTACAGTGTGGTGCGGACTCTAGTTTTTTTTTTCTCGGCCCTCTGCTCTCCTTATTTCTCTCTAGGGAAGACTTCAATAAAAAAAAGGCCGAACCGGCTTGCTTGTACGTGCTTTCTTCCGTGCTTTTTTTTCTGGTACGTGTGAGTCTCGCCACGTGCTCTGCTTCATCCCTCTTTTTTTTTCTTCTGTCGACCTTCGTCTGTGCGCTCCAAACTTTTCCTCTTCCGCTGTCGTCGCTGCGTTCACTTGAAATTGTTTGCTTTCTCTCGCCACTCTTGTGCATTTTCTGCGTGTCTATTCGCTGTAGTGCTGTGAGTTCTTTTCGTGATTGTCCTCCCACATTTTTTTTTTCAAGGAAAAAAAAGAGAAACAGAAAGATCGAGACGACAGTGTGCGAAATTTATTCCCTTTTCCTTCTTTGCTATAGGGCGAAACAATAAAATTAAAAGTAAGAGCAGTCGACGCTTTCCCAGTTCGTCTGGTTTTCTCGGCTGCGCTTGTGTTTGTCTGTTTTTTTTTTCGATTTTTATTTACTCGCTCTTGCTTTTTCCCCTTCATCACTCTCTCTTCTTCTTTTTTCCTTCCTTTTCCGCGTTCAAGTGCGGCTACTCTTCTTCCTCTGATCGCGAGTGCCCTCTGATTACCTCTTTCCTTTATTTTTCTTCTCTTCTCTACAATTTGTCGTGGGTGCTCTCACGAAAGCGCACCGTGTGCGTCCGACGCTCCATCTTTCACCTCACTCACTACTCTTCTTCACGCTATCGACATAACCAATAAAAGAAAAGGGGAAAAGGCTTTCAAGAACGGTTTTGTTCGAAAAAAAAAACTTCAGTGAGTGTGTGTTGTGAGAGAGCGTGAAGTAACGCTCCTTTCTCATTTTCTTTCTTTTCTCCGTTTTTCTCTTCTGTGCGGACCTCTTCTTCTTTTTCTTTTGGCTTCAACCCACTCACTCTCTCTCTCTTGTTCTCTTCAGCCACCAGACTCTTTTTTTTTGCTCTCGTCTATCTTCTTCTGATTCCCCCTCCACTACAACATTGCCCGGTAACTTAAAAGAATCAAGAAAAGGTTTTTTTTAACACCACTCCGCCCTGTTGCGCTGGGAGGGTGTTGCTACTGCTACTACCCGTTGCGTCTGTTCTTACCTTTTTTTTTTACTCTCTCCCTTTCTAACAATTGTTGTCGTGTTTGTGCCATCTCTCTCTTGGTAGAGGCTCGCCACCTGCGCACGTGTCTCATCGTGTGCGTCTGTGAATCCTAACTGCCTTGTTTGATTGCTCTTTTCCTCTCTTTTCTCGCTGGTGCGCGAGTGCGTGTGTGGTATACTTCCTCGGTTCCCGCGCCTTTCTTATTTTTCTTCCTGGAGCCTGTTCTCTTCGTTCTCTCTTTACAGGCAGTATTTTTTTCTGCTCTTTCACCTCATTGACAAACCAAAGTTTTTTTCCCTTTTTTTTTAGCTAACTCTTTGCTCTCTATTTTTGTTTCTCAGGTGTCTGGCTCTCCGTTGACAAGTCCGCCGCTGATCGCATCTGTGTGTGTGTTTGTGTTAACTAATACACAACTGCAATTGGGCGCCAATTTTCTCTCTTTCTCTCTTTTTTCTCATTTACATTCAAAGGCCACCCTCCACCATCCCCCACGTACCGTGAACCCTTTGCGTTTTAATCGCAAAAAAAGGGGGGGGAAAACTCTCATTTTCTTCTGTTGTTGTCGATCTTTCGCCTCTTTCTTTACTCAATTGTATTTCTTTTGCTTTTCAACTCTGAAAGTCTTCTTCTGTGTGTCTGCAGAGCTCACCTCTGAACAGACAATTGGTGTTACGTAAAGTGCCATTTTATTTCCTCTGTCTCCTTCTTCTTTGACTTTCTTACCTGTCTAAAATCTTTTTTCTCTCTCTCTCTTCTTCCTTTTTTGTTTTTTCTTGCTGGCGTTTGTCTGTGTTGTTCCCAAGTCTGTTGTTGTAGCGCTAAGTCCCCCAAACTCGGCGAAGCACTCAACACACACCTCTCCTCACCTCGTTCTCTTTTTGTTGTTGCTTCTCTTTCGACTTTATTCTTCCATCCTGTCGGGTGATTTTTTCCTCTACTTTTTTTTCTCTCTCATTTTTATTTCGGAAGCCGGTCGACCATGTTCCCGATTGTCTCCGAAGGCGGTAGCATCAGTGCGGCTTCACAGCAGCAACAGCAGACGATGCGCTCAGGCGACTACTCAGCCTACGCGCTGCCCACGGGCTCGGTCTTTACGGCGGTGCCGTCGCCACCGCAGCAGCAGCAGCAGCACACGCAGCGCGCCTTCCTCAACAACAACTCGGTCCTCATCGACCCTCCGACAACGTTTTTCGTCCAGGCGCAACAGCAGCAGCAGCAGCAGCCGCAGAAGGTGCATACCATGCTCTCCTACTCGCACAACCCGTCGGCCAACTCGAGCATGGCGGCCTTCCAGAGCCCCCAAACCACCTCCATGCCGTTCTTCGCCACCGCGAACGGCGCGGAATCCTCCGCGTTCGGGTCTGGCGTGCCGCTGTCGGCGCTCAACCCGGCCGCCCGCACGCAGCGCATGGGCAGCGTTCTCAACAGCGTTGCCTCCATGCCACAGCAGCAGCAGCAGCAGCAGCAGAGAATGCAGTCTGTCTATCTGCAGTCCAACAACGCCTCCTTCGTGGCGCCGCCCTACCAGCAGCAGCAGCAGCGGGGCAACAGCGTCTCCATCAACTCTGCCCAGTACTCCCCCTTCTCCCACCAGAGCCAGCCGCCGGTGCTGTCGGCCACCCCGCCCGGCAGCACCCGTGGACAGCTCAGCGGCACCCCGCAGCTGCTGTCGTCGCAGCAGCCCCTCTCGCCGCTCTCCTCCTCGGGCATGCTGCAGCCCAGCTACAGCGGTGGCGGGCACCACACCACAACCTCCACCCCGTCCGTCGCCTTCTCCTCGCCGCCGACGAGCGTCCTGCAGCACCCACAGCAGCTCGTCACCGGCATGGGGTCGGCGGTGGTCGACCCTGTCAACACCCTTGGCGCCGCCAACGCGACCGGCGTGCACAGCCACACCGCTGCCGCTGCTGCCGTCGCGAGCCACGGCGTCGACGCCGAGGAGGCGCGGCAGGCCAACGAGCGTCCCTTCCGCTTCAAGATGCTCCCGCCCCCGCCTACCTTCGACCGCTTCCTGCAGCAGTGGGAGGCGAACGCGGCGGACTCGAACTACCGCCCGTGGCGCCGTGGCGACGGCGGAGCCGGTCACGTCGACGCCGCCGACCACCTCTGCGTCCTTACTGCCGAGGACGTCCTGCAGCGTACAGCTGCCGCAGCGACGGCGACGGTTGTGGCAAGTGCCGCCGCCGGTGGTGGTGGTAATGGTGGAGGCGGCCTGCGCTCTGTCCAGGACCGTCTCGCTCTCGCGGAGCAGTACCACCGCATCCTCGAGCGCTGGTGGTACTACATGTCCGTCTTTGAGCAGAAGGCGGAGGTGCGGCAGCGGCTCGGCAGCCTGTACTCCTGCCCCGACTACGCCGACGCGCAGCGGGCCGTTGCGACCGGCTTTGCCGAGCCCCTGTCCGGCGAGCCGCGTGAGCAGCTGACGCAGGAGGAGCTGACGCTGCAGACGTGGTCGCAGCTCGTCCTGAAGTGGTGGGAGGAGACAAAGCGCCGCCGCCGCACCCGTCGCAGCCGCCGCGGCTCCCGCAAGGACGGCACCTCGACCTCCAGCGCGGCCGGCCGCAGCACCCTCGACGACTCGCCGGTGATGGACGGTGAGGCGACGCCGCCGCAGCTCGAGAACGACGAGGCGGCATCAGAGGCGAGTGGCCAGTCGCTGCATATGGCGCATTACCAGAGCGGCCGCCGCACCCGCTCTTTAACGGACAACGAGGGCTACCTGAACTTCGACTTCACGAACCAGACCCCGTTCGGCAGCCTCGCGGACAGCAGCTAATTGCTGGCCGGCAAAGAGAGAGAGAGAGCGCGACGCCGACACAGCAACGTGTGGGCCACGACGCTCTCGTTTTCTTTTTTCAAAGAAAAAAAATAATACAAGCGCTGTTGTTGCTGCCGTCGCTGCTTCTGGTTTGTGGCGCGGCGCTGCAACGCCAATACTGTTTCCCGGCTGCGTGCCTCCCGCTGAGTCTCTCTTTTGACATCATGAATACGCCTTCCTAACAAAAGAAGACATTTTTTTGTTTTCTTTTCGTGTAACGCTTTCTTTTCTTCTTACTTTCCGCCGTGCAGCGCGCACTACTAACACGCACGAAATACCACTGGAAAAGGCAGTCGTGCCACGAGCGCGCAAATGCCAACTACCTTTTTTTCTTTTTGTTTTGTTTTTTTTTTCCTTTCATTGACGCGGTGTTGTCTGCATCGACTAGATCTCTTACCCACGAGAAAGAGTCCCAGTCCCGAGCAAAATGTTAGCTCTCAATTTTTTTTTATCTTTACTCTTGCAGCTGTGAGCCTTCGTCCCCTACCCCATCATTGAAGAAGTAGCTCTCAAGCAAAACCACTGAAGAAAAGAAAAAATTTTGCGGAAGAGCAGCAGCACAACCAATTCGCGTAGATCATCTCTCTCTTTCTCTTTTCATGAGTCACTCCTGAATTTTGCGCGAGAGAGAACAAAAGGCCAAACCTCGACATTTGCCGTTTTCTTTTCTTTATGTGTTGTTGGTTTCTTGAAAGATTCCCTCCTGTTGTTCCTGTCCAACTCATGCGAAGGCGACGGTAAATGGGGTGCGACTCGACGGCGGTGTTTCCCATTCGTGTCCCCCTCGCTGCCCCGCAGGTCAGCCCTTCTGTTATCGTTTCTCGACTTTTTTTTTTAGTGTGGAAAGACCTGTGGGTCCTAAATTCTTGCAAAGACGAGAAAAAAAAAAAACAAGATTAAATTAAGAGAGAACAAGGAAAGAGCTGAAAGCGTCCGTCTCCGCTGTCGTGCACACCGGATGTCCCTCTGAGACCCGCAACGCTCCGCATAACTTTTACCCGACAATCATGGAGGAACACTGGCGGCCAGGTCACAACACCCACCTCGACCGCAGAACGCAACGCGCTGAGCCACACAAGTTGCAGCCTCTTAACAGCCGCAGTGCACACCACCACCACCACCACTTACCGTCTTTCTCCTACCTCTCTTATTTAATTTACACTTTCTTACACTACCTTTTCCCCTGAACCACTGCATAGACCACACCGACACTTTAATCGATGCGCCGATGCCTCGACTTCTTTCCGCCTTCCCGTTAAACAATTAATGGTGCCCGGATCGTCTGAATGGGGAAGGGACACGCGCGGGTGTCGTGGGTGGTCATGGTGGCGTTTGAATAACTAAAAAGATAATCTCTTGCTACGAGGGTCTCTTCTTACAGGAATAAAAAACAAGTTAAAACGATAGAACGTAGGTAGTAAGAGGTTTGTAAGAAAAAACCTGAATGGGAAAAGCGCACCACACCCTGTGCGACGGGGATCGTTCTTTCCCGCTCGCACTGAACGGCCTCTGGAACTTCCACCTTTGTCAGGTGGTGGAATTTCGCCGGGTTGATGTCGAAGCCGACGCGTGAGAGTTGTGGCCCCGCTTCTGCGAGGAAGTCCTGCACGGCAGCGTGCGGACCGATCAGCGTCACGTCGTCCAGGTAGGCGACCACTCTCACCCTCGGATGCATCTCCATCAGTGGCCGGATGATGCCGCTCATGGCGTTGGCAAACAGCAGCGGGCTGAGCACCATTCCCTGCCGCACCCCCTCTGTCGATTTAAGGGCGTGGATCTTCGCGCCGTTTTCATACAGCGCGAGCTCGCCAGCGGCACCGAGGGAGAGGTTCACCACGCCGAAGGCAAAGCGGAGCTACGGTTGTGCGTACGCAACCTCCAGAGTGTGGCGTCTGGACATGCGGTTGTACGCGTTTGTTGCGTCCAGTGCCACCAGCGTGTCCCGAAGAGGCCTCCGCGTATGCTTCGCGAATGCGCTTCACCGCCTCGGTGGAGTCGCCCCACACGCCGTACTGCCACCCTTTGAAGGTGCTGCGGAAGGACTTCTCCACACTGTCAAGCGCGATGTGCGCAGCCAGCTTCATGAGCGCGGACTCTGGCGTGATGGGGCGGACCTTCGCCGAGCCGGCTTCCTTTCGAAAAGGGTGCAGGATGCAGGCGCGGATCCGTGTCGCGAAGGATGGGTGCACGTTTCCCACCAGCATGTCCTGCACTAGTGCCGTCAGCTCGGTCAGGAGGCCCTTGTCTTCGGTGATTGGGACGAGGGGCTGTCGGGTCCACCCGTCCAAGCCGGGTGCCGCCGCGCGTCCCAGCTGCTTTGCGATGACCGCTCGGACTCGCTCTGGTTTGACAGCGTGGAGGAGCGGCGTCTCGCTGGGTAGGGGGAGATCGCTTACCGGGGCTTGGGGATGCAGCGCTTCTAGTTGTGGTCGCGCCTCGTCGATGGTGGCGCGCGGAAGTTGGGTGTTGAAGAGGGATCGCGCCGCCTTTCCCAGAGCGCCTAGCGATAGCTGGTTCAGAATCCGCTTCCGGTTCTGCTCTTCGCGCTCTGCTTCGACGGTCATCTCCTCGTGTTGTTGTGGGAGTTGTCCCTCCTCCTCTGTCGCCCGGTCCTGGCCCCAGTTCTCCTCGGTAATGGCGCGGTGGGGTTGTGTGGCTGTTGTGTCCCCACCCCTTCCCTGCGGCGCCGCGTTTGCTTCCGTGCTCTGCTGCTGTTGGGCTTGCGGCGTTTCCTCGTCGTCATGTCGAGTTGTCGCTTCCATCGCTCTTCCTCCACCGATGCGGTGTATCCGGTGAGAACCGTACCTACGGTCACCAGCCAGTGCCCCCACTCTTTTTTGTGGAGGTGGCGCACCGTGCTCGACGTTTTTTCGAGCCACTCCGTGTCATCCGCGGTGGGGCTGTCATGCCGGAAATCCCGCACGGTGGCCGTCGCGCGGGGAGCCCCATGTTGCATCTCCCCGCCCTCCTCCTCTTGGGTTGGTGCGCCGGCTTGTGGCTCACACCTGTGTGCCTCGCGGGCCCTCTGGGTGCGGCGAAGAAACTGCCGGCATCGGCTGCATCGTTCCAAGCCGGCCGCCTCAAGCACCGCCTCTGTCACTTCCGCCACGTGATGTTTAATGTTCATGTGACTGCAAAGCTGTTGGAAGCGCTGCGGCTTTGGCGTGCTTTGATTTTTAGGGGTGTGCGGGCATAGCGGGCAGTGTCGCGCGTCCGGTGGTGGCGTTACGCGCTCCCGTTGTGGAGACGCGTTTGGTAAGGCAGATTGCCCTCACAATTCTAAGTCCAGAACAAGCTCTCTAAGGCGAGTGCCGGAGAAGAGGGCGGCCGCGACGACAGCAACGAGGAGGCCGAGCAGCGAGCCCCGCGTAACACCGACGAGGAGCGCCCAAAAGCAAGACCCGCGCGCCGGAGAAGCGCCGCCACCGCCGCGTCCTACACCAGCTGTCCCTTGGTGCTCTGGGAAAAGCGGCGCGCACCCTTTTTAGCGCACAGCCGCCGCGGGCCCGCGCAGCCGATGTCGCAGAGCAGCTGAAAACGCTGCACCCGCAGGAAGACCCCGCCGGGTACCCGAGGCCGCTTCAGATTTCGTATCCGTACGATCTGAAGGCGGAGAAGGCGGTGGCAAAGAGTCTTGGTCGCGCCTCCGCGCCTGGCCTCGACGGCTGGACGCGCGAGCTGCTCGTTCCCGTTGCGGAAATCGCAGCTCTGTTGAACGAGTTGACAACTCTGCTACAGGGCATCCTTGCCGGAAGGGTGTCCGCGTCCTTCGCCAACCGTGTCAGTGCCTGTGTTGGCCGAAAAGCCGCGCAAGGCGACCAGACGCGCGGCGTTGACACTGAGATTCGCAGGGCCCTCTCACCTCTCCTCTCGGAGCCTTGCCTCGCGGTTCTCAAGGCCAACGCCGCCCCTGGTGCAACGCGCGCGCTCGCGGACCCGGCGGTAAAGGTGACAGACTTTGCCTTCGAGGTCTTGGCCCGGCAGCGCCTCATGTTGAGGGTGCTGCGGCCGAATGTGTGCTGTGCGTGCGGCGCGGACGCCGACAACGCGCACGTGAACGTGTGCCCGCTGGTGCGGAACGGGCCGCGCATCGCCCGCCACAACCGCGTCGTGCACGCGATCGACGCGTGGGCCCGCCAGCTGGGGATTTCCACGGCAGTGGAACCCAGGGCGGGAGGGGACAACCGCGAGCGTCTTGACATGACGCTGGCGACCGCTGGGGGGACCTTCGCCACGGACGTCGTGGTGACGTACCCCGGGCGTGCCCGAGGAGACGGGCAAAACCCGCTTCAGCAGGCCCACGGGGGCAAGAAGCGGAAATGGGCCAACTGGGCCCACGACTGCGGTGCAAACTTTGCGCCGATTTCCATGGAGTCCACAGGGGGACTCCACAAGGAAAGCTTCCAGTGGATGCTGGCCGTCGCCGGGTCCACTCCCTTCCCCTACTCCGCCCAGACGGCGCTGAGCGAGTTGCTCTCGGTCGTTTGCGGGGCTGTGCACACGTTAAATGCCTTTCCCCTTGCCACCGTGCGCATGGAATGGACCCGAACGCTGCTGCATCTTTAAAGGTGAGCCCGTCTCGGCCTTTTCGTTGCTAGTGACCCGGTATTTCTGATTTGCCTTCTGCGTACAGTATCTAAAACTACTTTCTCTGAAAAATATAATGTTTACTCACCTGTAAACCCAGTAGCAAAATAACAACTATAGGAAGTAAACTACTAGAAAGATGGTGAGTTTTGAGAACGTCGGTTGCTTATCGTTTTTTTAGGGGCGCTCCCTCGCCGTCTTCATCGGAGTAGCTCTCTTTCCTGGCGAGGTTCTCGCGAGCCAACGTCGTCAGCCCGACTTGGCGCTGGAAGCGGCCTTCCGGCGACGGCCATCATCCACTGCAAACTCTCTTTCTGCAATCCGCCGGTTAACTCCATCGAAATCGGCGCAAAGCTGGTGCCCCTTTCCGCAGCCCAGTTGGCCCATTTCCGCATCTTGCCCCCGTGGGCCTGCTGCAGTGCGCTCTGCGCCTCGCCGCGCGCGCGGCCGGGGTACGTTATTGCGAAGTCCGTCGCGAAGGTCCCCCCAGCGGTCGCGAGCGTCAGGTCCAGGCGCTCGCGGTTTTCTCCTCCCGCCCTGGGCTCTAACGCTGTAGAAATCCCCAGCTGACGGGCCCACGCGTCGATCGCGTGCACGACGCGATTGTGACGCGCGATGCGCGGCCCGTTCCGCACCAGCGGGCACACGTTCACGTGCGCGTTGTCCGCGTCCGCGCCAGCGTCTCGAGAGCGAAATCGGACATTTGCACCGCCGGGTCCGCAAGCGCGCGTGGCACCGGAGGCGGTGTTGGCCTTGTGAACCGTAAGGCAAGGCTCCGAGAGGAATGGTGAAAGGGCCCTGCGAATCTCTTTGTCAACGTCGCGCGTCTGATCTCCCTGCGCGGCTCTTCGGCCCATACATGCCGATGCCGCCTATGGACAAGGGCAGCCTCGCAATCAAAATTGCGGGCGCATCTAAGACCGCGCCGCCGAGCAGCACCGATAGGACGCGCAGACCGCGCGCGTCGAACCAGACGGCTCCCTGCCGGCACTCTTCTGGCGAGTGCGTTCGCAGAAGGTACGTTAGCCGAGAGAGGGCGGAAACCCTCAGCAGCGTGAGGCGGGCAGGGCGCGGGAGCGACGCGTCCTCAAGCGCATCAAAGCAGGCAGTGTACTGCCCGATTTTCTCCCACAGCCATTCGTTCACCGCGGCGCCGCTGGCCAGGAATCCGGCACCGAGGATCCTCACCACACCCGTGGCGACGGGCACGGCCACGCCCGTCACCGCTACCGGCTCTGGCCTTACCCGCTTCGAAAGGTGGTGGCTTTTCTCTGGGTCTTACTAAAAACCGATCCAGCGGACGATGTCGTTCACCCTCGACCCTCTATCGCCGGAGGACGAAGGCGCAGCAGCACCGGACCCCTTTCTGGTATCAATTGTCCACGAAGTCGGCGAGGAAGATGAGGGCACAGCGGAAGCACCACCGATGAACAACGGCAGAAACAGTGAGCCAACTGAAACCCCAACACGGAACCTCTTTGAAACAGAAGACGTACCGCTGCCAGCGTCAATCATCGATGTCGACGACGGTGCCGAGGAGGACGCACCACACGCCCAGCACAACGGGCAACAAGTCCTAAACGCAAACGCGTCTCCACAACAGGAGCGCATAACGCCACCACCGGACGCGCGACACTGCCCGCTATGCCCGCACACCCCTAAAAACCAAAGCACACCAAAGCCGCAGCGCTTCCAACAGCTTTGTAGCCACATGAACATTAAACATCACGTGGCGGAAGTGGCAGAGGCGGTGCTTGAGGCGGCCGGTTTGGAACGATGCAGCCGATGCCAGCAGTTTCTTCGCCGCACCCAGAGGGCCCGCGAGTCGCACAGGTGTGAGCCACAAGCCGGCGAGCCAACCCAAGATGAAGAAGGCGGGGAGACGCAACACGGGGCTCCCCGCGCGACGGCCACCGTGCGGGATTTCCGACATGACAGCCCCACCGCAGCTGCTCGATCACCTCGCTGGCACGTGCGCGCAGCCCCTGTGGGTGAAAAAGCGTGCGGGCCGCTTTTCCAAGTGCACCAAGGGCGATCTGCTGCAGGATGCGGCGGTGGAAGCGACAGCTCGCCATGACGACGGTCGTGCGCGACAACCTGGGCCGCCAACGTCGCGGCGACGGGGAAACGTCGCAAGCCCAACGGCAACGCTCGGAAGCGAATGCAGCACCGCAGGGAAGAAGTGGGGACACGACGGCCACACAACCCCACCGCGCCATTACCGAGGAAAACTGTGGCCAGGACCGGGCGACAGAGGAGGAGGGACAGCCCCAGCAACAACACAAGGCGATGACCGCCGAAGCGGAGCGCGAAGAGCAGAACCGGAAGCGGATTCTGAACCAGCTATCGCTAGGCGCTCTGGGAAAGGCGGCGCGACCGTTTTTTGACACCCGGCTCCCGCGCGTCTCGCGTTGCGAGCGTGGCGGTTTCGAGGCCTCTGGTCTCGGCTCCAGTTGGCCGCGATGCGGAGTTTGCATCCGGGCAGTGGCGCGCGTGTGGCGTGGCGTGGTCGGCTCCGATTGTTGTGGGGCCTCGCTCTGATGCGTCGCTGGTGCTGAGACGCCCGCTTGCGGTTGTACCGCTGTGAAGACGCCACACGTCTGCGGAATGCGCAGGACCTGCTCGACGAGCTCTGCGGGTTTTGCGGCTGTGTTGTTGGTGGCGGCGGCGGCGGTGGCGGTGTGTTTGCTGCCGGCTCCTTTTTTTTTTCAATCTTGCGCCAGAAACAAACCCGCTTTCCTCCGTTCTCCCGTCAGCGACTCGCGGGTGCACCGGTAAAGTTCACACATCACCCTCAGAGAGACTTTTTCTTTACCCTGACTGTTGCTTCCTACACCGGGAAGACACTCTTCGGCCTCGAGGTGGTTCATCCCTTTAGCCCTGTTTTTAATTTTTTTTTTTTCTTCCGGCTCGGGTCCCCCGACTACAAAAAAAAAATTCAAAAACCAACCCGGCGGTTCAAAAACTCACTAACCACACTTGGCTGTATCTTTCCAGTTCGTGACTTGGATCGACTTTACACCTCACGACTCCCTCTTTCACGGACCTCTCAAACGGTCGTTGGCTAAGATAAAAGGGGAACCAAAACTTAGAGAGACCCAGAAATGCCTCAAAAAGAGTTTTTCAGCCGTCAAAAACTCAAAAGTGAAACTTCCCGAACCAGATTTCTCGACTACCGACGGCTCTGCAAAAAAGTTACAAAAGCCAGGTTCAAAATCTGCACAAGGCGCGTTCAAAAAAAAAAATTAAACTTTTTCTTAAATATATTTTTTTAATTATGATGCGCTTTTTCGCGGAAATCGCCTAAATCAGCAAGTTGAAAAGATTTGTAAAGCCAAAAATCGGAAAAACTCGTCTTCAAAAATAAAAAAAGGCGCTTCTATATTCACCTGCTGCGGGCGCTTTGTCAGAAACAAAAACATTGAACGAGTGCCCGTATCACTGTGGCCGCTGCGTGTGCTAAATGTATTATATTAAATTTTCTTCTTTCAATAGCTACCAAATGAAGACGGAGAGGCGAGAAAGGATATAGTGGAGGAGTGGTCTCTATAACATTCTAAGTTAGCCTCGAGAAGATTTGGGGAGGTACAAGATAATAGCTGCAGAAAATGTGCGCGTTGCTACTACGTCTTCCTGTTGGCTGTTCCACATCTTTCATGTCTCGCATCCGAACTCTTGCTTCTAACTTGCTTTATAAATATATATTTTCGTGCGGTCGGTCATTTGCAGGGTGCTAGGTCTTCAAGCCTTCATAGAGTCCCAGCTTCCCATGTCGCTCGGTTTCCCATTTTCGTCTGGTACGTCGGGTGGCGACTCGGGACGTCTGCCGGGTTGTCAGCCGATTTGATGTGAGCCGCTTTTGCGCGAAGAGGCAACCTAATCAGGTAGTGGCGCAGCTCTACATAGATGGCGTAGCTGCGCGCAAAACCTTTTCTCACGGCCGACAGCGCCGATGTGTTGTCGAAGTGGAGACGGACCCTAGCATTTGGGCAGAGGAAGCCCTCGAACGCCGCAAATGCGCACGCGACGGCTCGCGTCTCAGCGCCGTTAATACTGGGGGCCTCCACGCTCCAGATTGCTTCCCGCCATGACGATCCGTTTTGTGTGGCGGCCAATGCACACCGCTCCCCAACCTGCAAGCGTAGCGTCGGTAAAGATGTCGTGCACAGACGTGGACTTCGGCAACTGCAGCGGCTGGTCGCCTTTCACCAAACCCCGAGACCAGCGCGCAAAATATCCGGCGCGTTGCCTTGAGGCACCACCAGTATTGGTAGATGGAAAGAGAGAGAATGCGCGACGCGAGCCAGAGTTTACCCACGAGTCTCTCCTCAGCTTTTCTAAAGGGAGGTTCACCAGAGACTCTTCCAACAGTTCGCGGTGGACTTTTCGGCTGACAGACGCTTGGTGGCCCTTGTGGTCGAAGCGCACTTCGGCAAAGGTTTAGTCTGTGGCAACCACTGTCTCGTCCTTGTTCAGGGTGACACGGAAGCGTTGGGTCATCTCCACGACGCGCTGAAGCGCGTGCTCGACGGGTTTGCGACTCCCGGAGACTTGGATGTTGTCAATCCTCACATTGACTGCGACGTCGCGCTGCGGCCTGCGTGCGTAATGCGGGTGACCCGCTATCGTCGAGGCCAGCGCGTGCATGACCTCTGGGCTCACACTCAGCCCCATAGGCAGCACTTTCAGGCGGTAGCACGCTCCGTTTGTGGCCTGAAGCAAAATAACCAGCGCAGGTGGAATAGCCACCTGGAAAAAAGGAAGTGGTGAGGTCAGTGATACCGCAGCACTCGGACAGGACGTAGTCGAACGGGTTCGTGTCGAGATCGACATCGGCCCGGTAGCCCTGTGCAGCTGACCAATCGCTCACCGACTTCGGGCCACAGAACGAAGCGGCGGCGCAGCACACCGTGTTTCTCCTCCACCACTGTGAAGGCGGAGCCCAACACCGCATCAGCGGCGGCGTCATAACAGGGCTCGACGACGTGGGCCTCGACCAGCAGACGCGCGTCGGCGGCTGTAATGCTGGGAGGCGGCGCTTTCGCCGGCAGGTGGCGTGGAGAGCGGTCCATCAACTCCCAAATGTTGCGGATTCGCTGTTGGGGACCTGGAAGCATCTCATCAATGATGCCGTCGAGGTCTAAGGTGTTTACGCTCGTCACGTGGAGCGGGGCGGCACGCTCAGCAGCTGTGCGCGGGAGGCGCGCGTGTGCGCAGCGAGAGACGATGCTTTGAAAAAAGCCGGGGGCAATGCTTCCTCCAACAAAGTCGGGGCCCAATCTCCAGCTATCACAGCAGCGAGGTCAACATTCCTGTCCCCAGGTGTCGCGCCATGTTCACTCGATCTAACACGTACCGGATCGTCAGCTCTCGGAGCGGGCCCACCGTGTTTCTGTGCTTTGCCAGCAGCGGGATCAACGACATCCGCGGATCGCTTGTGGGAAGCACCCGAAAGAGGTGCTCGATAAAGCCGCGCTTGATGCTGTGGGCCGCGTAGCCGTACGGCAGGACCATCTCCCGGATCTGAGGGGTGGTGATTGGGAACGGGGGCCGGCCGGCTGGCGTACCCCGGCACGCCGCGTGAATGAACGCGGCGAGCTGCGGCGTCCCTTTGCCACGAATCACGCAGTAAAGATCCGGGCGGAAGGGGTTGGTGCGCGACGTCTTCGTTTCGGCCCCGAAGTAGGCCACAATCTCCGAAGGTGGGGTCACCAGAAAACTCGCGGCCGTGAGGCGTTGCACTTCGTCCCAGCGGCTGGCCGTCTTCCAGGCCAACAAGAGCAGGGATGCCACTCTGCTGGGGATCTGCTGGGAGATGCGCCGCATATCGACGCGAGACATGGGGCGGGCTTGGCGTAACGGCTGAAGAGCTCCGTTGCCTCTCAACGCCGTGCCCAAGAGCGTGAGCGTGGGATGGGGGAGCTGCTGCTTGCGGAAAACCGTGATCAAGTTTCGAGCGTACGTGTGCTTGGACTGCACACTGACGTCCATGCTGTACACGAACACTGCGGCTGTCTCGTCGTTGATGGGGAGGTCGTGGATGTCCAGGAAGATCATGTACCTTTCCCATAGACTGCCCATGTGTTGCCATGTCTTCGCGCTCCAAATGTCCTGCATGAAGTCGAGGAACTTTGTGCGGAGCGTCGTGAGGTGGACTTGGGTTGGGGGCGGCTCTCACGCGCGGGGCATGGCGGGCGAGGAGGTTCATCATGAGCGGCGCGGTTCACCTGTTCTTGTGTGAGGCGGCGGCGGCGCCTTCGTTTTTTTTTTTTAGCGCGCGAGTGGCCCCCCGCTCCCGGGTGCGACGGCTCTGAGGGGCGTCGGCGACGAAGCGTGTTCCCATCTAAGACTCAAGCTCCCCCATCATGCGAACCGCTCCTGTCCCCATCTGAGATTGGGCCTGCATCGTCGCGTTTTTGGAGTCGGAACCCTTTCGATCACGCTAACTCCAGAAGGAGGATGCGGAAGGCGTCGTTTATGCGTAGCGCGTTCTGCGCCTGGTGCGGCGCTGCGATGTCTGCCGTTAATGCGGTCGGCGAAGAGCATGTCAAAGTTACGAAGCGCCGACTTGTACGTGGGGGGTGCGCGCCTGGCACTCGAAGATCTCAAGCTCGTTGAACAGAGCTTGGCGAAGGAGGGGTGCGTTGAACGGGACCACCAAGGCGGGCCACGTGCGGCAGTCGATGGAGAGCGGCGCCTGAAGAGGCGGAAGAGCCTGTGGCACGGCACCGAACTGCTGAGAGGTAGTTGCGTGTGCCTGCGGCTGCATCGGGGGGACACCCCTGTGGCCGCCCCGGGCACGGGAAATGCGTCCTCCAGTCCCTGAATGCGAGACAGCAGAGCCATGTTCATCGCACGCAATTCATCGAGGGCCTCCTTAATCGACGCCCCGTCTGTGTGAGACACCGCATCGGCAGCAACCGCGTCCACCTTCTCCTGTGCAACGCGAAGGTGCTTACGTAGGTCCTCGACGGTGTGGTTGTGTTCAAAAACTGTTGTCCGAAAGATCATCTTCTCCTGGGAGATCCACAGCTTGTACAGGTCGTCCACGGTAAGCGGGGTGCCTTTCGTCGCAAAGGCTTTGGCTGCCGCGTTCATGAAATCCGTAAGAAGGTGGTCGAGACGGAGCCGGTAGGCTTCGCTGCGGAGCTTGTCAAGGTCGCGCGTGTTGAGACCGGTATGGCGCTTGATACACTCGAGAATCCGATTGTTGGTCTCGAGAACTTCCGCTCCGGTAGGGATCGGGTGGGTGCTTCACGAGCCCGACGTGACTATGTGGGCCACGACTGCTGTGTAGTCTGTGTCAAACTTGTAGAAACCGAGAGCTTGGTTGGTCTGGTCGTGAACAAGCAGCCCACGTACCCGTTCCTCGCAGTCCGTTAACTGACACTCCATTGTTATAGGTCCCGCTTGCGTGACAAAGAAGCACGCTGCGTGAATAAACTGGGAGGTCGTGGACATGGTGGCTTTGTGACGACGAGAGTGTGAAAAGGGGATAAAACCCTTTTTTTACACAAAGAAAGCACCGGAGTTCTCTTACCGAACTGGCGAAGGAGAAGGAGAGGAAGGGGGGTTGAGAGAGAGAGATTCACAGCTAGCGGATGTGCCATCATTCACTTTCACAGAACTACCTACACGATAAGACACAGGAGTAGTAAGCAATTACGGATACGTTCGAAAGAATGAATATTCTGTAAAAGATAGCAGGAGAGACTAAATTCTTTTTCTTTTCGAACTTTGCTGACAGTGTCTTTTACAAACTGACGAGGTTGACGGAGATATGGGAGAAGGGCGAGAAGTAGTCAACGAGACGCAGTCATTATTCACTGAGCCAGCTCCACCTACATCGTTACAAATTATTAAAATATTCACACGCAGTGGCCACAGTGAACCGACCACTTGTTAATTATTTTCACAACACACACGCAGCAAGTGGATAGGCGTGCCCCTTTTTTTATTATTTAAAAAGCTAAAAGCACGTTTCTAAGACCGTTTTGGACGTTTCCAGGCTTCATTTGGTCTTTTTGTTTAGCCAACGGAACAAATAAAGGGTCCGTTTCGGGACGAGACGTGAGGTTCGGAGCTGATGTAAGTCGCGAACCTGAAAGATATCTTTAGTTCCTGTCGGCAAGGTTTCGGTCGCTTTTTCAGTTTTTTGAGAGTGTGGTGCTAAGGGTCGTGGACTCCGAAGGAGAGAAAAAAAGAAATTATGATCAGCTCTTTCTATTGAAAGCTGATCAGAAGCGAGACCTGAATAAATGCAGGAGGAGAAAAGGAGAAGAAGGAAAGACAGTGGATGCGAAGTTTACGAAACACTCAACATGTTGAGCTCACTCATTTCGTATTACTTTTATCCAATACCTCGCGACGATGATCTGCACTCTTGCAGCTGACGCCCCTGTTGTCGGAGGGCTCGGCGTGCAGAGGCGTGCGGAGAATCGCGTTCAGCGTGCACTACTCGACGTTAGGCCCCTGCTAGTTTTCGGGGTGCCTATATGTCAGGCGGCAGGTGGAGAAAATTGTAGGAAGAGATTCTAAAGAGAGAGAGGAGATGTGGTTGATTTAATTAATAGTGGACGATCACACTGCAACGACTTGTGTGTGTTATTCGTGCTGCGCTGTGAGTCACTGTGCGTCGTCCGAATGTAGAGGGGGAGTGCAGAGGTGCAAAGCCCAGGTGAAGTCTGGGCGAAGTGTCGTCTCTCACTTAATTTTCCGCTGTAAGAGGACACGCCTTTGCAGCTGCTAGGTCTGTGTTATGTAAATTTTTAACGCGTGGCCGGTTCACTGTGGCCACTGCGTGTGTTGAGTTTTTTATTTAGCTCTTTTTGTTTTTTTTGCTACACTTCACAGCGGTGCTCTACTCTTTTGCCGCTGGCTCTCCTGTTGTGTAGGTGGGCTCGGCGTGCAGAGGCGTGCGGGTAAACGCTGCGGGTGTCTGCTACCCGACGTTAGGCCCGTACTAGTTTTATAGGTGCCTATGCGTCGGGTAGTTGAGGGAGAAAATAGCAGGAAGAAATTTTGGAAGGAGAGAAGAGAAAGAAAGGATGTAGTTAAACTAATTTCTCTTTGACGATCGCACTGCAACAAGTTAAACGTGCTGTTCGCGCTGCAAATCTTATTTTTCCACTGTATCCTAGTAGAATAAATAAGCCAAAAAAAAAACTGGTGTGCTGCGGCGCGTCGTGTGCGCGTTTGCACTCCTTTATTGGATGCGCCTGACGGCTTTTTACCATGTTTTTCTTTTGCGGCTGTAAAGCCATGAACTCCAACGGGGATTGCAGTAACAGTAAGCCTCGTAGAAAAGGCACCCGAAAACAACTACTTTTATCGGCGAGAAGGAAAAGAAAAACCCAGCGTACCTTTTTTTCGACCGAACTGGTAATGCTAATAGACCCGGAAATTGGTTCTAGCGCTTTTATTTGCATTTTTTCGAAAAAGGAAAAACAATTGAGCTACTTAAATGTAAGGGTTTCTGGAAGAACTGCCTGCAAAGGCTGACTTAGGGAGGAAAGGACCGCACTTTGGCTGTCGCAGAACGAGCGGGCGACGTCCAGAGCTTCCGGTTAATATAATTTTAAAAAGTTGTAATGGAAGCTTTTAGCCTACCTTCAAAACCAAAAAAAAAGAGTGTTAGAATTAACTACAAAGAAAATGGTTGATCACTTTCACTGCAGAATTGATAGTGGCCGCTAGTTCTCTTCAGTTCCACCCTCACTTCTTACAGCTCTTTTTTTTTTCTGTGCTGCTATTCGGTGCTTATGCGTCAAGGTCGTTTACACATTTGAAGAAAACTTAGGAGCTTCACCTCGCTTACCTTTCGTGATCTGTTGACAGGAGCGATGCGCAGCACCTTTCACAACAGGTTTTTACCACTGAGTGCACTCTTTTGGTGTTGTTATCATGGAAAGCTTTCTTGATGACGTAGCAGAGGCGGCACTGTTTGTAGAGTCGTAGGCGAGTCAAAGTTGCAAAGCACGCAATTAAAAGTAATTCAGTGTCTGGACGCTTTGTGCGGCGTCGTGGCTACCAGAAATCGGACCCTTGACCCTTTGAAGCCTGAGACCTTGACGAATTGCTTAAGAGGGAAGGCGAAGAAGTAGGGCGGGTAGCGGAGGATATGATGAATCTCTGTCATGCAGGAAGTGTTTTCCGCAACTCTCCACATCTCTTCTTCTCTTCTTCTCTCTTCTTGCTTATTCTTCGTTGTTTTTTCCCATTGTGTGTGTTTTTAATCCTTTCTTCTCAAACGCGTATGAAAAATGACAAAAGTCCCGTTTTTCTGAGAGTTTCTTCCATTTTTTTTCTCAAGCATTCGTTGTCTTTTGATTTCGCAGATTACAGTGTCTCATAAGGACCAAAGAAAAACCCTTTTGGCTTTGGTCTGTTTGCTCGCACACTATTCGCTGGCAACACTCGCAAAATATATATATATAGTAAAGGAGTGAAGAATTACTATGGAAAGGGTGGTGAACACAGCGGCGTCGAGCGCAACGGCGGCTACCATCCGGCGTAAAACGATCCTTTTTCCACGTCGCTGGCAAGAGGCTCGAGGACCCAATTACCACGGAAAAGCTGAGGCGAGACCGCGCTTCTGACGAGCGGATGCAGCAGCGCATATTGGAGGCGCTGCGCCAACTCGCGGAAGTTAAGCAACGGCCGTTTGCCTCCGAAAAAGGTGCAACCGCCCACGCGAACCCGCCAACCGCCACACCCAGCCAATCCCATTGTCGCCGCGACGGCCCCACCATCACCACCGCCGGGGGTGACAGCAGCGAGAGCGAGTTGGATAACTCGTCCGACCCGGCGTCCGCTCGGTCTTCTCGCACCTCCATTCGCCGTCGCCAGCGACAAAGCCGCACCGCCCGATTCGTCGCCTATCCCGACGACGCCGAATTCACCGTGGAAAACTTGGGTTTTGGCACCACCTTTGGCTCTTAACGCCACCACGACCGCGCTTATACGCGCAGCCCGATTAGTGCAATCGCAGGAATCTTTCCCCACTACTCGACGCCGGCAAGCCCTCGAAGCAGCAACCAACCGCTTTCTGCGGACGGAAATTCCGCGGGCAAGACGGGTCAGCCCACGCCCCAGCATAATTAGCTGAAGCACCACCACAGCCCTCCCTTTCAACACAATGGGACGTCGGTCGGTGCGGGCGGGGGCAAGCGCAGGAGGCTGGCGGAAAAAAGAGGAAAAAAGCGGTGCGGGAAAGACCAGGAAAGGGAACGATAGGGATCGGCGACGAGCCGACCGAAGACCAAACCCCCTAGCCCCGATATTAAAGAAGCCCTCCTGGATGGAGAGAAGGGTCGCTATTTGGAAGCTCAAAAAGCATCCCCACTTCCTATTCCGAGAGGAAACGGCAAACAAACACCGCACTTAACCACCGAGATAGACCGGCCGCTTGGCGAAAAAACTCTTGGTCTTCAAAGAAGCCCCCCGAGGCTTCCCACACCCAAACCCGCCCCTTACCAAAGGCCGGTTGTTTATGCTCGTAAACAAAACCACACCACCTCGACGATGCCACAACAGATCCCGCCATCACCTTGCCCCTGTAGCCCAAAGCAAAACAAGAAAGCACCAGCCGAGCCGCCCGACACGACGATCCCAGATGCGCTGACCGTCCTGTTTCTTTGTGGGGAAAACCAACTTCTTGGGAAAGAATTAAGAGCCGCCTTGGTCCATAAGTCCAAAAATTGCCGCCAGTTTGAGGCACAGCAGCTTGCCGATCGCATAATTCCTCCATACACATATTAAGAGCCATTATTTGCCGCTGCGACGCCCTACAATCCCCTCCCTACAGCACACATACCAGATACGCTGTTCACCTACGGCTCGGACGCGAAGTTTACAGTAAACGTAACGTACGCGAGTCGGATGAAAAGTTTTTCCAGCCGCCCGGGCTTGCCTAGTATCACTCTCCGGCTTTTCGCTTTTGTAGGAAGAGCAGCAGGGGCAGCAAAACCGTGCCGTGAAGCTTGGCTGGTCACAAAAATTCCCCCGGGGGGGGGGCCCTACCCCCCAAACCCCCCCCACACCCTTCCTTCCCCCCCACCCAAAAAAAAAAAATTTTTTTTATTAACCTCCCCCCCCACCAAGCCCCCCCCCCCCCCCCTCGGAAGGAAGGAGGGCACCCCCTTCCTTTTTCGGCCCTCCAATTATACAAACCACCAAAAAAACCCACTCAAAAAAGGGGGGGCGGGGGAAAAAAAAAAAAAAAAAAAAATTAAAATTTACCCCCCCCCCAAAAAAAAAAAAAAACCCACCACAAAAAAACCCGCTCCCCCCCCACCCCCCCAAAAATTAAAAAATTTAAAAATATAGAGTAAGAAAAAAAAAAAAAAAAAGGGGCAGAGCAAAATTCTTTTTTTTTTTGGGGTGGTTTTTTTGGGGGGTTGTTCTCCCCCCCCCCTCCCCCACCCCCCCACCCCCCAAAACCCCAACCCCCCCCAACCAAACACCAAAAAAACACAAAAAAAAAACCAAAAAAAAACAAAAAAAATTCGACGGCATCGTTTAAGCGCAAGCACCTTTACCGACGCGGAAAAACCGAATTTTGCTAAAGCACAAGATGGCCGTTGCTTTTCATTTCTTGGGCGGAAAGGGGCTTTTCCAAAAAAAAAAAAAGGGGCAGCAAAAGGGTGATCAAACCCGATCCCGAGGTTCATTTTGTTCGAGAACGTGCACACAAGCGCCTTTGCAATGCGTAAGCGCTGCTAAGGTGGAGCAATTAAGTACACAAAGGCGTTCCTTGGAGGAAGTCCAAAATCTTCAGACCAGGCACTTCCTCACGTTAAAAAGCACAAATACCGTCAAAAAGCTGAAGGCTTTTGCTTTTTTTGCGGTTCTCACAGCTGTAGTGAAGAAATCAACCGGAGCAGTTCAGCGCTCCATCTGTTTTCCTGCTAGCCACACCCTAGAATGTCGCCATTGAACAGTGGGCGGTGTGAAACCCAACGTTCCCCTTTCTTTTTCGCAGAACCGCCGAAAGAAGAACCGCAACCTGCTTCGTTGAATGACCTTCTTTTTTAGCCCTGGCTGATTTGCACACCGTGGATGGGCCCTTTTATCATTCCGGGGATTATGCGCAGCGTGGCGTTCATCCTGAGTAGACACCAGGCGGGCATAACCTTGAACTCCGCCGCCCACGAGTTTCCACCGCCGTGTAAACTGACCTTCGGCGGTAAATTGGAAAGAAGGAAGGCACTTAAGCCTTTCCCCAGCAATTTTTCGACGCGAAAAAGCGGCCTAAGCGACCTTTAATGCGAAGAAAGCACCATGCCGCCGGTGTAGGTTTGCGGGGCGTCCCTTCCGTCGAAAAGGCCACCCCGCGGCATCCGGCCAAATGAGCGTGGACACCTCGCAGCCATACTATCCGAAAAAGCAAAGGCTTATTGCGGGTATTCAATTCTCGCCTGATTATGCTCCGCTGGCTTAAAAAGCCCCAGGATCACAAATACACCACAGGAAGCGGCTTTTCGAGGCTGAGCCCTGCATCATTCGACAGCTAAAGCGTGAAATTCCCCAGCTGGTTTATAAAGCCCCCCGTCATGTAGCAAATGGGAAAAACCACCGCGATAATAAGACTGCACCGAGCACCGTTAGTCGCGACGCCACCGCACGCACCCCACCGGCCGCTGCTCCCCGAAATAGATCAGCGCTTTGTTGCCCAAGAAGCATGGAACACTTTTAACTCGGCCTAGAAAAAAGCCCAGAACACGCTTTTCCAGTCCTCAAATCTGACTGCTGTTCAAATTTCCCCGCATAGCAGGTGTGCGGGCCATCTTAGCGGCGCTTTTAAAGTCAGTAGGCGTGCTTTTAAAGGAGAGGGGGGCTGCTTTTCTTTTTTTTAGCCGTTAAAAATATAAAAAAACTCTTTCATGTGGAGTCTAAATAAAGCAACTCCGTTTTTAAGCTTAACGCCTAAACACGCTGCACAGCTGAAGCAAACGGCACCGGCGCCACCTGCGCTACAGACCCGGTAAGAAGGTAGTTTTCTGCCTGCTGGCATCCCGAGGCAGATGGGCGGTAAAAATTGCGGCACTGCCTGGCGTGGTGGGAACTGCATTGCCGAGACCCTAAAAACGAATCGCCGGGGTCGGCGATGCCAATGGCGGCCCTTGTTTTGACGCTTTCCCGCGTGCCAAGCGTGATGCCAAGAATAACATTAATGACTGTCAGAGGTCGACCGGCGATGCTAGTTCTACCGCGGAAACCTGTGAACGACAAACGTCTTTTGTGGAATGGCAACGGGCCCTTGCTTTTAGAAGTTGTAGCACACTCGGCTGTGGTAAACAAAACTTCAGCGGAGAAGTTTAAGCCGCGGACGTGAAAGCAGAGAAATTTTGTGACGAGGGTTTTTTTTTTCAGGCGGCTGCGTCTGCAAAAATGCATTAAACCACGAAACATTTTGCTGTTTCAAAATACTGGGAATGCAGGACGGGGTTGCGGTATTTGAGCGTGCCGGGGTCTATGCCAGCGAAGAAAACGCCCAAAACCCATGCGCAAAAGGCCAGTTAAAGGAACCGGGCTGCGAGAGAAGGGTGCGTTAAGCGCCACCGATCACACCCAAGGAACTGCTCCTTTTGGTAAAAAAGCCCTTTTTTTATGGGAGGGGGGTGGGTTAATGTTGAAGTTTGTGTGGGCAGCGGCTCTGGAACGGAACGGGTGCGGAAACCTAAAGGGGAGAACCGGCTTTTGCAAGCCGATGGGTTGGCGATCTTTAATCAAGCAGCCATTTAAAAAAAAAACCGTCAACTAGAGCCGCCTCCATTACCTCGCCAAGCACAAAAATACGCTCGCAGTCCGGCTGTGGAGGCCGAAGGCACAGGTAGGAAATTGAAGAAAGCCGACACCGCCAATAGCGGCAATTGTCAACATTAATAATTGCACAAGGGGGCAAACGGCGCACTTGGGCAAAAGGGTATCGCTACAGTTGTTTGAGCAGCTAGTGAAGCATCATTCTATCGTGCCGCGGGCGGCGACAGCCCCGACAAAGCATGCTGACCCGCTGGGCCTAACGCACTATGTTGCGCTGCAAATGAACCCGCGGACCATGGGGTTGACGAGCACCCACGTGTATTCCAGCATGTTGCGTGAATAACTTTCTCGGGGACTTCGAAAGCCCGCTGGCTAGAACTGGGGCTGCGAGTGGTGCATCGCAAACACACAGTTTTGCCCTTGGCAAGACACAATTTTATGCCGATGGATGGGAAGAAGCGGCTGATGCCGTTACGAAGGGTCAGCAGGCAGGCGTTGGGTGTAGGATTTCCTTCGGTAAGAAGGAAACCGCCAGTATGATCGCACTTTGGGGTTTGTGGAAGCTGCCCCTGTTTGGTGGCCGGAGTAGAGGCTCGATTGCCTTCTAAGTGGGCTATTTTTGCGAGAGATGCATGCATATTGCTTTCGGTGGAAGTACTAATTCTAGCCCCCACTAGGCGAACGCTGGGCTGGTTTGTCTCTTTTCCAGTGGCGCAGTTAAAGCTCACAGGGCGGAAAAAAAAAATACATTGAGTGACCGAAGAGAGAACACAGAAAACCTCTGCAGGACCAATAGGCCGCCAGGGAACTTCTCGGCTTGTCGAGACGCGGTTCGGAAGGGGTGGGCTTCGAGCTTAGACTAAAAGGTTTTTTTTTTTTGAAGCGCTTTTTCCTTTTGAGGCGATGACGGCTTTTCGATTTCAAATAGACGACGGATTGTTGGTGAAGTTGGCTCGGCCGCCGATGAGGCATGGCGCAAATTAAGAGCCACCGCTGCTTTTGGCCATAGCTTTGGGAGATACTTCTTCGGAGGTAACGGATGAGTTTTGATTTCCGGCTACTTTGCCGATTCACGTTCGAAGTGACAAGGTGAGTATCGCGCATCCTGGAGAAGCAGAGACGGTGCGGGCTGCTGGTGACAGAATTGGTGCAAATTTGGCGGGTCGCCATTGGGGGATGTAATGTTGCCGTGATGGGCTACAATTTTGCTTGGATAGCTTTGGGGTGCGTCGAACGCACATTTTGCGTGGAGGAAAGACGCGGTAGCGATTTTGTAAGACTCTGCTTTTGGGAAAGAATGGACATAGGAGACTTGGAGGCGCTTACCTCGAGGGCTGCCTGCTGCGTTTCTCTTCTTGGCATACGGCTGTTTCGATACTACATGTTCCTCTAGTTTTTGCGCCGTTGGTTGGGTGTTCTCAATAAATGTCAATGTCCATTATTAATTCCGATGCATATGACTTCACGCGCCGGCGGTTTTGCGAGCGACCTTTTTGAAAAGCAGCAGAGAAATTAGGTGCGCTTAGTGGCGCGCCGAGGGGTTGTCTCAACGACTACGTTGGTAGCCACCGCGCCTGCTCGTGGCTTAGAAACGCTTCTTTCTTTCGATGGAAGGTCGGTGCCTTCTGCGGGGTCACAGAGGACAACTGCCCCTTGCAGGATCGTGCAGACCGAGGTCCGGGCAGCGCTTTTTGGTTTTCAGTCTATGCACGAAGATATTCCGACGCACATGCGCGTGCTAATTGGCAATAAATCGGTTTTACATTCTGTTAGACGTGGTGTTTTGAAAGCCAGCGCGCTTGAATTGGAGCCGCAAAGGGTGGATGGGGTATTTTGCGCGGCGGGCTCACAAGCAGTTTTCAGGCACATTTTTCCTAAGGATAGAGCCGTTATTTTTCTGTTTCCGAGGTCAAGGTGTTTGTGAATAAAATTGGCGTGTGGTGCGGCATGCGGGGAGTGGGCCTGGGCTTGTGAGGGCTCTTCAGATGTCCACGGAAAGGTGCAGTTTTCAACTGTTCACTTTGCAAGGCGTCTACTGTCTTGAGTTAGGCTGATATTTTACTAAAAGGGCACTGAGAAACGAGAAAAGAAAGATTAATCACCAGATATGAGCAAAAGAGTACGGCACTTGACTGCTTAAAATGATTTCGGTGAAGCCTGTTAAGTACTTTAGCAATGTCGTGTTCCGTGTGGACGAAACCGGGGTCTGGAGCCTCGCAGATGGAAAAGCCTTTTGTCTTTGTTTCTTGTTTTATTTGTTTTCGACCGCGGTGGCAAAAGAAAGCTGGATTCGGGACCGTCGGATGCCCAAATCCTTTTAAACAACCACCGGCCCGCAAATTGGACACGACCCTTCCTGCTACAAGGTCATTTGCCGCGCACCAGCCCATTTTATTATCCTCTCTGCTGTGTTCGCGGGGTGCGCTTTTCCTTTTTTTCACCAAACAAGAAAAAAAAATCCCGGGAGGGTATAGCGGCAAGACGAATAGCTTTTACGCCAAAAAAAAGTGTTTTTTTTACCGCGAAGTGTGGTGCGAATGAGGAAAACGCAGTCGCCAGGCCTGCACAGCAATACTGTGCAGCTTCACTTTTCTTTGCTTAAGAAGCGGTGAAATGCTGGATTTTTAGGCGAGCACACCAACACAGCGACTATTTATGGACCTACAGGAACCTGAAGCCAGATTGCACGTGGGACCTGTGCCGGCGCCAAGAAAGCCCTAATCGGTGCCAAATGGAAATAACCGCGTCGAAAAGGGGGATGAAGCTTTAAAAATTTAGGAAACAAAAGGTCAGAGCCGTACCTTCTCAAGTTTGACGACCCGCTTGCTTTTATATAACAGGGGAAAGTTTTTGGCATTGCTATAATAAAATTGGCAGCGTTGGCCGGCTGGCTTTCTGGACAATAAACGCCTATGAAAAAGCGTCGTTTTGAATGGGCAGTTTCAGTCCGGAAAAAACAGTTTACGGCACAGCAGTCAAGCGACGCAATATCTTTAATACCGTTAAATGCAAGAAAAAACGGGGATTTCGGGGAGTACATCCGGAAAAAACACCTTTAAAGCCGGTGTCATGCCAAGTCGTTTCGAATTCTTTAGCTTTTTTCGGTGGAATGCCAAATTATAGGCCTTTTTTCGCGGTGGCTTAAGCGACCCGGTGTTTGTCATTCCGCCGACGAACCATGATAGACCTATGCGAAACCAGCTTTTTATTGCTTGGAAAAAAAATGTGACTGTGGACGCTTTTTCTCTCCTGTTTGCGGTCGTACAGTTTCTCCAATGTCCGTCGATTGGGATACGGCAAAAGTCGCTCTTTTGGGCCTGCTTTACGAGCTTATAAACTGCTTTGGACACAGCTGTGTGCAGGTGAGGACCTTGATATGCCACGGTCGTATGATCAGATTTCTTTCTCGACGCAAGCGTGGAGTTTTGATCAGCAAAACAGAGAAGCTGAGACTTCGAAAACATAACATCTGTTTTTGACTTGCCAGCTCTCTTTACCAGCTAGTTTTGGAGAAAGATAGGGCCAAGAATATTATAAAAGAAGAAGGGAAGAGCTGAAAGCGTCCAACTTTGTTTTTGTGCACGCTGAATGTTACCCTGAGACACACAACGCTCCGCCAATTTTTTCAGCCCGACAATTATGATGGAACACCAGCGGCCAAGCTGCGCCATGCGCGCGCCGTAAAGCGCCATTTGCTGAGCCACCTAAGCTGCAGCCTCTCCACGCTGTTCCGGCTCTAAATCCGCAGTGCACACTATTACCACTTGCCGTCTTTCCCCTGCCTCTCTTATTTGGTTTACCTTTTCTTGGGGCTTTTTCACTCCTCAACCACCGGGTAGACTACTCCGATTCTCGAATTGATGCGCCGATGCCTCGACTTCTTTCTTCTTCCTGGTTGAGAAAAATGATGGTGCCCTGATTATCTGTCACAGAGGACGCACGCGGGTGCCGAGTGTGGTCACGACGGCATTTGGGAATGGCAAACGGCCACCACAGCCTTGAAACGTAAAACAGTGCCTAGTTTTTGGACCAAAAGCTCTTGAGGGGTAGGGGAGCGAGACAAATGGTGATGGGAAAGCATGGGGCGGTTTTCGATTACGCCTCCAGACGTCGGCAAACCAGACGAACGATGAGATTAACAAGACACCAAGCAACCCGAAAACGAGCGCAAGGGACATTCAAGCAGCCAATAGGTTCTTTTCGTGCGGCAGAAACATTCAGGCTCCCAAGTCCGAGACCCCGACGTGCCCGATGTGCGCGCGCGCGTGGTCGTCGGCGGTCCCCCGAGCCCAACGGACCAGCCACGCCATTCCCTTTCATCAAATGCAGCCGCTGTCTTGGGCGGGTCCGAAGGCGGCCGCGATAGGCCGTTGCTCTTTCTTCAGGGATGTTTTCCCAGTTAATAGGCCGAAGCAGCAAGAACACCTGCGAAAAATACGACTTCTTTGAGCCCAAGGTAGCGCACAGAAAAAGACGGAGATGCTCAGAGCTTGACTTGCTGGAAGATAATAAACTACGGGTCTTGAAGATAATATGGCTGCTGGCCTAAGCACAACCACAGCTTGGTGGACAGCCAAAAGGCGATGGTGAGGGGTGTGTCTTCAAACTCCCGCACACAATTCGAGCACTCTGGAAACAGGGGTAGGGAGCATGATGATGACAATAAGCTAGACGCTGCGGGTCTACGCGCCGGCATCTTCATTCTGCCAGTTCTTAAGGCAGGCCGCCCTAACAAATATGGTCCGCAGTGGCCTTCCCAAAGCCTCCGCTACAGAAAAAGAATAAAACGGAAGACCTAGATGAGAAGGAGTACGTCTGCAGGCACCAAATTCGGACCGCGGCGACTGAGACGGCAAGGGAGCATCCCAGCAAAACAATTAAGTCCGGCACGGCTCTTAATCCCCACCAAAAGACACCGACGAGGAGCGGCCCAGTCGCAAGACCCACACGCCGGAGAAGCGCCGCCACCACCGTATCCTGCACCAGATGTCCCTTGGTGCTCTCGGAAAAGCGGCCCGCACGCTTTACCACCCACAGACGCCGCGCGCACGTGCCGCCGACGTTGTGGGGCAGCTTCGCGCGCTGCATCCGCAGGAAGACCCCGCCGGGTACCCGAGGCCGCTTCAGATTTCGTATCCGTACAACCTCGGGCTGGACAAGGCCCGAAAGGTGGTGGTGAAGAGTCTGGGTCGCGCGTCCGCGCCTGACCTGGACGGCTGGACGCGCGAGCTTCTTGTTCCCGTTGTGGAAAACGCGGCTCGGCTGAACGAGTTGACAACTTTGCTCCAGGACATCCTCGCTGCAAGGGTGTCCGCGTCCTTCGCGTACCGTGTTGGTGCCTGCGTTTTCTACCCGGTCCTGAAGGAGCCTGGCGCGGAAAAGGTACGCCCGATCACGCCGGAGAGCGTGTTGCTCAAGATCGCCTCGCACGTCGCGCTTGGCGAATTTGAGCCCAGATACCGTGCCACTTTCAAAGGGTGGCAATTCGGTGTATGGGGCGATGCCGCGGCAGCGGAGAGCCAAATTCAGACGGCTTTCTCGGACGCAGAGGCCGACACACTTGTCGCTTTGGATGCGACAAACGCTTACATTACGATGTCGCACGCGCACGTCCTCAATGCGTGCCTTTTGCACCATGGGCTGCGGCCGGCCTTTGGGGTGGTAGATCTTGCTCTCGGTGAGGCCGGCTCGCTTGGGGTCTGCGAGAACGGACTTCCGACGTACCGAGGAGCTCGCCTCTACAAAGGGGGTGCTGGGTGAGCTGCTCTCGTTCTTGTGCGGGGGCCGTGCACGCGGGGAATACCTTATGCTTTGCGACCATGGAGCACCAATGAACAAGGTCAGTTCTGCAGCGCGCTTTTCAGTAATTTTTTTTTTGTAGCTAGTCTTTCTCATTTTCCGTTTCATCTTTTTCCGGAAAATCTTCTTTTTTTTTTCGCCAAGTTTATCTACCTTTCAAAATCTCTTCCTGATTTTTTTCCTTCCGCCAACTGCCCGACCTATAAGCACCCGGTAAGTGGCACGGGTCTAAAGTCGCACAATGTGCATTGAACGTGGTTCTCCGAACGCCTCTGCACGGCGAGCTCACCGACACAACAGGAGAGCAAGCTTCAAGAGTGTAGAGCACCGTCGTGAAGTGGTAAAATAAAGAAAAGATAAATAAATAAATAAACACACGCAGCGGCCACAGTAATACGGGCACTCGTTCATTGTTTTTGTTTCTGACACAGCGCCCGCAGCAGGTGGATAGAAGCGCCTTTTTTTTTATTTTTGAAGACGAATTTTTCCGATTTTTGGCTTTCCAATTTTTTTGAACTTGTCGATATAGGCCATTTCCGCAAAAAAGCGCCTCATAACTAAAATTTTTATTTTTGGAGAAATTTGAGATTTTGTTATTTTTGAACGCGCGTTGTGCAGATTCTGATCTTGGCTTTCGGGACTTTTTGGCGGAGCCGTCTGCACTCGAGAAATTTCGTTCTGAAATTATCACTTTTAAGTTTTTGGCCGCTGAATACGTGTTTTTAGGGCATTTCTGGGTCTCTCTAAGTTTTAGTTTCCCTTTTTTTTTTAGTCAGTGACCGTTTTGAGAGGTCCGTTAAAGAGGAAGTCTTGAGGTTTGAAGTCGATCCGAGTCACGAACCAGAAAGATACAGCCAATTGTAAGTAGTGGGCTTTTGGACCGCTGGTTGGGTTTTGAAGTTTTTTCGTAGTCAGAGGACCCGGGCCGTAAGGCAAAAAAAAAAAAACGGCTTAAAGGATGAAATACCTCAAGGCCGAAAAGTGTCTTCCCGGTGCGGGAAGCAACAGTCAGGGTAAAGAAAAAGTCTCCCTGAGGGGGGGGTGCGGGCTTCCACCGGTGCACCCGCGAGTCGCCGACGGGAGGACAGAGGAAGGCGAGTTCGTTTTTGGTGGTAAGAAACAACCGGCAGCAAACGCACCGCCGCCGCCGCAACTAACAACACAGCCGCAAAGTTTGCAGGTGACGGCAGAACTCGTCGAGCAGGTGTCGCGCATCCTTCAGGCGAGTGGCATCCCCGTCCCGACCCCACCGCACACGGGCACCACAACACCAGCGACGCATCAGAGCGAGGCCCCACAACAAACCGGACCAGCCACGACCCGCGACACCCGCGCCACTGATCGGATGCGAACCCCGCAGCGTGGCCCACAAGAGCCGAAGCGAGAGGTTCCGACACAGCGCCTCGCAGCTCCACAACCGTCTGTGCCACCAGGCTTCCGCCTGGTACAAGCAAGGGCCTCGACACCACCACGCTGGCAACGGGAGGCGACCGCACAGGCCGCAACCACAACTGGCGCGGCAAACTGGGTGTCAACACCACAGCAGCGCACACCCACCACAAGCAGGAGTGCAACACCACAGCCCAACATCGCATCGCCGAGTGGCGCACCACCGCGCTACAACGCAACAAGACCCTCGCCGGTGACGCCGCTCCTGGTGTCAGTGCCACCGCGCGACGGCAGGACGTACGCACAAGCCACGCGTAGCACCACGCCAACGCCGCACAACACACAACACGGGACGGTGACGTCGGCCACCCGGCAGGCGGCACCGCCACTATGGGCAACACGCGCCTCCACTACAACGCCGCACCGGGCACTATCCCCAACAGTGAGGCTCCCAACACGGACGGTACCGCCATCGATTCTTACGGAGGGACAACGGAAGGCAGACCCAGAGTTCCATCAAGTGAGGATGCAGAACCAGCGTCATCGTAGAATGCTGGAAGCGCTTGTGGCAAGCATGAAGGAGGCTGAGGCCACAGTGGCAAACTACGAGACGTCGTACATGTACGCAAAGGTGCTGGCGGAACACGCGGAGATGGGACGCGAAGGACTACGACGCCATTTCAGCCTTCTCGCCGACAACTATCCAAAAGCACACCCAGTTGACAGACCATACTGGTATTGTCAGGGTCAAACGCCGGAAGGACGACCGTGCACGTACGCGCACGAGCACGAGGCAGTGATGCGCAGCCACATCGCAAAACGTCACGAGGGACAGAGGGTGGAAATGCGTCAGCACGTCCTCTCAAGCTACAGCGGTGGAGCGCACAAAGGGAAATCCACATGGGCCGCCACCGCGGCGGGGAAGTGGACGTACCCGACCGGACGCGCGGCGTGACACCGCGACGTGGGCCGCCTTCAAGAAGTCCACACCCGCGGCGACAAAGGCCATGCTGCAGGACTTGCGGCTAGCTGTGCCCACCACCGCGCGACGAGCGCTAGAGGCAGTCGTTGCAAGAGAGGCCGACACCACACAAGAAGACCAGGAAACACATCAAAATCTCATTCTGGTATCTGGGAGGGTGGACAGAGCGGTCGGAGCAGCAGACGTTACAACGCAGCTAGCAAAAATGGTAACCGAAAAGCACGACGAGAGCGCATACGAGGATGTCACGGAGGTGGCCTTCAATATCCTCGCGCCGGCGGGGGCTACGGGAATCGAGGGGATGCCGCACGTCCCGGAGAAGATCGAGCTTCCGTCCGCGAGCACAAAACCAACAATCGAGCTTAACCTTCACGCGGTGGCAAGCGCAACGGAGCCAACCCACCTAACCGCCGCTGTGCGAGAGGTGCAAAAAAGACGCGGCGTAGAGATAACAACATGGCATCGCTACGATGGTGCGGTGCACACCACATTGCCCACCGCGCCGCCATCAAACTCGGTTGTAATGCTTCTTTATACACGGGCACAAACCACACAGGATGAGCAAAAGCAGCTAACGCTAAAAGGAGCAGACGGCGACAAGGACGACGACACGTACAGCTTCCTCAGTGACGACGGCGACACCGAGGACAGGGCCCCTGAAGATATCGACGATCGCACGAGCACAAGCTTCACACAAGAGTTGCCGCCACAAACCACGGCGGAGGAGGGAGAGCACGTCTTTGGCGGACACGTGGACCCAGCCGTGCTCGGAGACTGGGGCGAAGAAGATGACAGCCTCGAACAGGAGACTGCGGATTGCGCCTGTCGCGGAAGCGCCGCTGCGAAAACTGAGCGACACCGAAGCATGACAAAGTTCCTCGAGAGACTCGCGCAGCACGAAAGTATGACGCACTCACCGACATCACCCGGAGACGTGATAAGAGCCGTCGTTGAAGAAGAGGAGGCATCGAGTGCACTATTCGCATGCGGAATTGAGACAGCACGCGCATGCAGGAGCTGCGGGTACCAAGTCGATGCGGAGGTGCTGGATGACATAGCTGTGGTGACGGTGACGAGCGCAGGACTGCGACATGACAACTTATCCACACAGCAGCTGGACGACGCCATCAACCAGCACACCATTTACACCCCAGAAGAGTGTGCGCGATGCGGCCGGGAAACCGCTTCTGCAACACATCGCCTCATCCAATGGGCGGTAGCGGTGGTTCTTCCAGAAAAAGAAGACACAACGCAGACCACGGAGGAGCGACATCTTCCGCGAACGGTAATGGCAACCAATGGCAACGGATCGCAGTGCACATTGCACCTCTTTGCGATGGCCAATATTCATGCCAAACGTACAGCTGAGGTGTGGGAGATGGTGGCCCGACACTCCGACGGAAACGAGCAATGGAGACGACGCGGGCACACGGACGAAGAAGACCAGCAAACGGAGACGGAGAGACGGGGCAACGTACTTTTATACACTCGAGATGCTCCCACCGTCGTGGCCGTGGTCACCACAGCGGCGCGAAGCACAAGCGCTGTGGAAGAATCGACGGCGCTCACCAATGTGACAACACCGCAGCCAGCAGAAACGTTTGAGCACCGACAGGAAACACGTGCAACGCAAGACGCGCAACAGACACGAAGAGAGACACCGACACCACAGCGCTCACTGGAAGGAATCCTGGAGGAGGTGACCGGGGTGCGACCACGATCTGCGGTGTCCAACATCGAGGCGGTTCGGCGAATGCTGTGCAGCATTGCGAGCGGCAAGATGAGAGCACGATGTGGGATCTCAATCAACCAAGCCTTCACCACCCTGGCCAACGTGAAACCAGAGTGGAGAACGGCCTTTGCCGATAACGGGTGGGAAAGGCGTGGCTGTGCAGCATGCGGGGCCCTCGAAGGCCAAAAACCACTCGACACCCAGGTGTCGATCGTGGATGTGGCGATTCGAATCAAAGAAGAGATATCGACAACCAGCCTGACAGCAGCGCTCGGCATACGCAAAACACAAACGAGTGATGCATGCCCTGTGTGCGATGCGCACATGCAATCTACCATTCAACACGTTCCAGGAAAAGCAGTCATGTTTTCAATTGAAGAGGCGACGGCGACAGGAAACCAAATCACGACAAGAGTAGCGCCACCAACTTTTACGCACAAAGCGCCGAACGGAGCAGAAGTCACCAGATCCCTACTGGCAGTTATTGACACAACCACGGGGCCGGAAGCCCAAGTGCACCGCGTTACAGCAAACTGGGGGACAGCGGCGCAGCGGTGGTGCAAGGCCCTGCCGGAAGGAGGGGAACAAGAGACCAAGCCCACCGTCCCACCAAAAGGGAACTTGCTTTGCTACCTTTCACACAAGCCACGGGTGACACAAACAACACAACGCACCGACGGCGACGATCACCGCGACACAAACAATGAAGGGATCTCCTCTTCATCACATCAGGCTCCGAAAAAACTGGAGCGACCGGCGAGCAGCACGACCACGCCACCGAGCATGAGACCATCGAGTTGCAGCGAGGTGAAAATTGACACCACACCAGGACGGCAGCTGCAACCACACAACAGGGAGAAAGAGCAGACGCGCGAAACGGCACGCGCGCCAACTTGTTCCACGAATAACGCCGCCAACGAGAACGCGAGCGCGCGGCAACGCGAGGAACAGCGGGGCCCACTGGGAGGCGCCACTTCGACGAGCCCTGTTGTAATCAACAGCAGCACCGACTTTTCGATGGTGGAAGACACCGCCGCAACACCAATCCAGCAGACGATGTCGTTCACCCTCGACCCTCTATCGCCGGAGAACGAAAACGCAGCAGCACCGGACCCCTTTCTGGCTTCATTTGTCCAGGAAGTCGGCGAGGAAGATGAGGGCACAGCAGAAGCACCATCGATGAACAACGGAGGAAACAGTGAGCCGGCCGAAACCCCAACACGAAGCCTTTTTGAAGCAGAAGACATACCACTGCCAGCGTCAATTATCGAGGTTGACGACGGTGCTGAAGAGGACGCACTACACGCCCAGAACAACGGGCAGCAAGTGCTAAACGCAGCCACGTCTCCACAACGGGAGCGCGTAACGCCATCAGCGGACGCGCGACACTGCCCGCTATGCCCGCACACCCCTAAAAATCAAAGCACACCAAAGCCACAGCGCTTCCAACAGCTTTGTAGCCACATGAACATTAAACATCACGCGGCGCAAGTGGCAGAGGCGGCGCTTGAAGCGGCCGGCTTGGAACGATGCAGCCGGTGCCGGCAGTTTCTTCGCCGCACCCAGAGGGCCCGCGAGTCGCACAGGTGTGAGCCACAAGCCGGCGAGCCAACTCAAGATGAAGAAGGCGGGGAGACGCAACACGGGGCTCCCCGGGCGACGGCCACGGTGCGGGATTTCCGACATGACAGCCCCACCACGGATGACACGGAGTGGCTCGAAAAAACGTCGAGCACGGTGCGCCACCTCCACAAAAAAGAGTGGGGGCACTGGCTGGTGACCGTAGGTACGGTTCTCACCGGATACACCGCATCGGTGGAGGAAGAGCGATGGAAGCGACAGCTCGCCATGACGACGGTCGTGCGCGACAACCTGGGCCGCCAACGTCGCGGCGACGGGGAAACGTCGCAAGCCCAACCGCAACGCTCTGAAGCAAACGCGGCGCCGCAGGGAAGGGGTGGAGAAACAACGGCCACACAACCCCACCGCGCCATTACCGAGGAGAACTGAGGCCAGGACCGGGCGGCAGAGGAGGAGGGACAACCCCCACAACAACACGAGGAGATGACCGCCGAAGCGGAGCGCGAAGAGCAGAACCGGAAACGTATTCTGAACCAGCTATCGCTGGGCGCTCTGGGAAAGGCGGCGCGACCGTTTTTTAACACCCGGCTCCCGCGCGTCTCGCGTTGCGAGCGTGGCGGTATCGAGGCCTCTGGTCTCGGCTCCAGTTGGCCGCGATGCGGAGTCTGCATCCGGGCAGTGGCGCGCGTGTGGCGTGGCGTGGTCGGCTCCGATTGTTGTGGGGCCTCGCTCTGCTGCGCCGCTGGTGCTGAGACGCCCGCTTGCGGTTGTACCGCTGCGAAGACGACACACGTCTGCGGAATGCGCAGGACCTGCTCAACGAGCTGTGCGGGTTTTGTGGGTGTGTTGTTGGTGGCGGCGGTGGCGGCGGCGGTGTGTTTGCTGCCGGCTCCTTTTTTTTTATTCGTGCGCCAAAAACAAACTTGCTTTCTTCGGTCCTCTCGTCGCCTTTTTCGTTGGTACACCGGTAAAGTTCACACCTCACCCTCAGAGAGACTTTTTCTTTACCCTGACTGTTGCTTCCCGCACCGGGGAGACACATTTTGGACTTGAGGTATTTCATCCCTTTAGCCGTGTTTTTGATTTTTTTTTCTCCTCTTCCGGCCCGGGTCCTCTGACTACGAAAAAACTTCAAAAACCAACCCAGCGGTCCAGAAACTCACTAACCACACTTGGCTGTATCTTTCCGGTTCGTGGCTCGGATCGACTTTAAACCTCACGACTTCCTCTTCAGCAAACCTCTCAAAACGGTAGTTGGCTAAAATAAAAGGGAAACCAAAACTTAAAGGGGCCCAGAAATGCCTCAAAGACAGGTTTTCAGCCGTCAAAAACTCAAAAGTGAAAATTTCAGAACCAGATTTCTTGAGTGCCGACGGCTCCGCAAAAAAGACCCAAAAGCCAGGTCAAAATCTGCACAAGGTGCGTTCAAAAATAACAAAATCTAATTTTTTTTCTAAAAAAAAATTTTAGTTATCAGGCGCTTCTTCGCGGAAATCGCCTAAATAAGCAAGTTGAAAAAAATTGTAAAGCCAAAAGTCGGAAAAACTCGTCTTCAAACAAAAAAAAGGCGCTTCTATCCACCTGCTGCGGGCGCTTTGTCAGAAACAAAAACAGTAAACGAGTGCCCGTATCACTGTGGCCGCTGCGTGTACTTAATGTATTATATCAAATCTTCTTTTTTCAATAGCTACCAAAGGAAGACGGAGAGGTGAGAAAGGATATAATGGAGGAGTGGTCTCTATAACATTCTAAGTTAGCCTCGAGAAGATTTGGGGAGGTACAAAGATAATAGCTGCAGAGAATGTGCGCGTTGCTATTATGTCTTCCTGTTGGCTGTTCCACATCTTTCATGTCTCGCATCCGAACTCTTGCTTCCCACTTGCTTTATAAACATATATTTTTGTGCGGTCGGTCACTTGCAGGGTGCTAGGTCTCCAAGCTCCCATCGAGTCCCAGCTTCCAATGTCGCTCGGTTCCCCATTTTCGTCTGGTACGTCGGGTGGCGACTCGGGACGTCTGCCGGGTTGTCAGCCGATTTGATATAGGTCGCTTTTGCGCGAAGAGGCAACCCAATCAGGTAGTGACGCAGCTCTACATAGATGGCGTAGCTGCGCGCAAAACCTTTTCTCACGGCCGACAGCGCCGATGTGTTGTCGATGTGGAGACGGGCCCTAGCATTTGGGCAGAGGAAGTCCTCGAACGCCGCAAATGCGCACGCGACGGCTCGCGTCTCAGCGCCGTTAATACTGGGGGGCCTCCACGCCCCAGATTGCTTCCCGCCATGACGATCCGTTTTGTGTGGCGGCCAATGCACACCGCTCCCCAACCTGCAAGCGTAGCGTCGGCAAGGATGTCGTGTACGGACGTGGACTTCGGCAACTGCACCGGCTGGTCGCCTTTCACCAAACCCCGAGACCAGCGCGCAAAATATCCGGCGCGTCGCCATAAGGCAATACCAGTATTGGTAGATGGAAAGAGAGAGAATGCGCGACGCGAGCCAGAGTTTACCCACGAGTCTCTCCTCAGCTTTTCTAAAGGGAGGTTCACCAGAGACTCTTCCAACAGTTCGCGGTGGACTTTTCGGCTGACAGACGCTTGGTGGCCCTTGTGGTCGAAGCGCACTTCGGCAAAGGTTTAGTCTGTGGCAACCACTGTCTCGTCCTTGTTCAGGGTGACACGGAAGCGTTGGGTCATCTCCACGACGCGCTGAAGCGCGTGCTCGACGGGTTTGCGACTCCCGGAGACTTGGATGTTGTCAATCCTCACATTGACTGCGACGTCGCGCTGCGGCCTGCGTGCGTAATGCGGGTGACCCGCTATCGTCGAGGCCAGCGCGTGCATGACCTCTGGGCTCACACTCAGCCCCATAGGCAGCACTTTCAGGCGGTAGCACGCTCCGTTTGTGGCCTGAAGCAAAATAACCAGCGCAGGTGGAATAGCCACCTGGAAAAAAGGAAGTGGTGAGGTCAGTGATACCGCCGCACTCGGACAGGACGTAGTCGAACGGGTTCGTGTCGAGATCGACATCGGCCCGGTAGCCCTGTGCAGCTAACCAATCGCTCACCGACTTCGGGCCACAGAACGAAGCGGCGGCGCAGCACACCGTGTTTCTCCTCCACCACTGTGAAGGCGGAGCCCAACACCGCATCAGCGGCGGCGTCATAACAGGGCTCGACGACGTGGGCCTCGACCAGCAGACGCGCGTCGGCGGCTGTAATGCTGGGAGGCGGCGCTTTCGCCGGCAGGTGGCGTGGAGAGCGGTCCATCAACTCCCAAATGTTGCGGATTCGCTGTTGGGGACCTGGAAGCATCTCATCAATGATGCCGTCGAGGTCTAAGGTGTTTACGCTCGTCACGTGGAGCGGGGCGGCACGCTCAGCAGCTGTGCGCGGGAGGCGCGCGTGTGCGCAGCGAGAGACGATGCTTTGAAAAAAGCCGGGGGCAATGCTTCCTCCAACAAAGTCGGGGCCCAATCTCCAGCTATCACAGCAGCGAGGTCAACATTCCTGTCCCCAGGTGTCGCGCCATGTTCACTCGATCTAACACGTACCGGATCGTCAGCTCTCGGAGCGGGCCCACCGTGTTTTTGTGTTTTTCCAGCAGGGGGAAAAAAACATCCGCGGATCGCTTGTGGGAAGCACCCGAAAGAGGTGCTCGATAAAGCCGCGCTTGATGCTGTGGGCCGCGTAGCCGTACGGCAGGACCATCTCCCGGATCTGAGGGGTGGTGATTGGGAACGGGGGCCGGCCGGCTGGCGTACCCCGGCACGCCGCGTGAATGAACGCGGCGAGCTGCGGCGTCCCTTTGCCACGAATCACGCAGTAAAGATCCGGGCGGAAGGGGTTGGTGCGCGACGTCTTCGTTTCGGCCCCGAAGTAGGCCACAATCTCCGAAGGTGGGGTCACCAGAAAACTCGCGGCCGTGAGGCGTTGCACTTCGTCCCAGCGGCTGGCCGTCTTCCAGGCCAACAAGAGCAGGGATGCCACTCTGCTGGGGATCTGCTGGGAGATGCGCCGCATATCGACGCGAGACATGGGGCGGGCTTGGCGTAACGGCTGAAGAGCTCCGTTGCCTCTCAACGCCGTGCCCAAGAGCGTGAGCGTGGGATGGGGGAGCTGCTGCTTGCGGAAAACCGTGATCAAGTTTCGAGCGTACGTGTGCTTGGACTGCACACTGACGTCCATGCTGTACACGAACACTGCGGCTGTCTCGTCGTTGATGGGGAGGTCGTGGATGTCCAGGAAGATCATGTACCTTTCCCATAGACTGCCCATGTGTTGCCATGTCTTCGCGCTCCAAATGTCCTGCATGAAGTCGAGGAACTTTGTGCGGAGCGTCGTGAGGTGGACTTGGGTTGGGGGCGGCTCTCACGCGCGGGGCATGGCGGGCGAGGAGGTTCATCATGAGCGGCGCGGTTCACCTGTTCTTGTGTGAGGCGGCGGCGGCGCCTTCGTTTTTTTTTTTAGCGCGCGAGTGGCCCCCCGCTCCCGGGTGCGACGGCTCTGAGGGGCGTCGGCGACGAAGCGTGTTCCCATCTAAGACTCAAGCTCCCCCATCATGCGAACCGCTCCTGTCCCCATCTGAGATTGGGCCTGCATCGTCGCGTTTTTGGAGTCGGAACCCTTTCGATCACGCTAACTCCAGAAGGAGGATGCGGAAGGCGTCGTTTATGCGTAGCGCGTTCTGCGCCTGGTGCGGCGCTGCGATGTCTGCCGTTAATGCGGTCGGCGAAGAGCATGTCAAAGTTACGAAGCGCCGACTTGTACGTGGGGGGTGCGCGCCTGGCACTCGAAGATCTCAAGCTCGTTGAACAGAGCTTGGCGAAGGAGGGGTGCGTTGAACGGGACCACCAAGGCGGGCCACGTGCGGCAGTCGATGGAGAGCGGCGCCTGAAGAGGCGGAAGAGCCTGTGGCACGGCACCGAACTGCTGAGAGGTAGTTGCGTGTGCCTGCGGCTGCATCGGGGGGACACCCCTGTGGCCGCCCCGGGCACGGGAAATGCGTCCTCCAGTCCCTGAATGCGAGACAGCAGAGCCATGTTCATCGCACGCAATTCATCGAGGGCCTCCTTAATCGACGCCCCGTCTGTGTGAGACACCGCATCGGCAGCAACCGCGTCCACCTTCTCCTGTGCAACGCGAAGGTGCTTACGTAGGTCCTCGACGGTGTGGTTGTGTTCAAAAACTGTTGTCCGAAAGATCATCTTCTCCTGGGAGATCCACAGCTTGTACAGGTCGTCCACGGTAAGCGGGGTGCCTTTCGTCGCAAAGGCTTTGGCTGCCGCGTTCATGAAATCCGTAAGAAGGTGGTCGAGACGGAGCCGGTAGGCTTCGCTGCGGAGCTTGTCAAGGTCGCGCGTGTTGAGACCGGTATGGCGCTTGATACACTCGAGAATCCGATTGTTGGTCTCGAGAACTTCCGCTCCGGTAGGGATCGGGTGGGTGCTTCACGAGCCCGACGTGACTATGTGGGCCACGACTGCTGTGTAGTCTGTGTCAAACTTGTAGAAACCGAGAGCTTGGTTGGTCTGGTCGTGAACAAGCAGCCCACGTACCCGTTCCTCGCAGTCCGTTAACTGACACTCCATTGTTATAGGTCCCGCTTGCGTGACAAAGAAGCACGCTGCGTGAATAAACTGGGAGGTCGTGGACATGGTGGCTTTGTGACGACGAGAGTGTGAAAAGGGGATAAAACCCTTTTTTTACACAAAGAAAGCACCGGAGTTCTCTTACCGAACTGGCGAAGGAGAAGGAGAGGAAGGGGGGTTGAGAGAGAGAGATTCACAGCTAGCGGATGTGCCATCATTCACTTTCACAGAACTACCTACACGATAAGACACAGGAGTAGTAAGCAATTACGGATACGTTCGAAAGAATGAATATTCTGTAAAAGATAGCAGGAGAGACTAAATTCTTTTTCTTTTCGAACTTTGCTGACAGTGTCTTTTACAAACTGACGAGGTTGACGGAGATATGGGAGAAGGGCGAGAAGTAGTCAACGAGACGCAGTCATTATTCACTGAGCCAGCTCCACCTACATCGTTACAAATTATTAAAATATTCACACGCAGTGGCCACAGTGAACCGACCACTTGTTAATTATTTTCACAACACACACGCAGCAAGTGGATAGGCGTGCCCCTTTTTTTATTATTTAAAAAGCTAAAAGCACGTTTCTAAGACCGTTTTGGACGTTTCCAGGCTTCATTTGGTCTTTTTGTTTAGCCAACGGAACAAATAAAGGGTCCGTTTCGGGACGAGACGTGAGGTTCGGAGCTGATGTAAGTCGCGAACCTGAAAGATATCTTTAGTTCCTGTCGGCAAGGTTTCGGTCGCTTTTTCAGTTTTTTGAGAGTGTGGTGCTAAGGGTCGTGGACTCCGAAGGAGAGAAAAAAAGAAATTATGATCAGCTCTTTCTATTGAAAGCTGATCAGAAGCGAGACCTGAATAAATGCAGGAGGAGAAAAGGAGAAGAAGGAAAGACAGTGGATGCGAAGTTTACGAAACACTCAACATGTTGAGCTCACTCATTTCGTATTACTTTTATCCAATACCTCGCGACGATGATCTGCACTCTTGCAGCTGACGCCCCTGTTGTCGGAGGGCTCGGCGTGCAGAGGCGTGCGGAGAATCGCGTTCAGCGTGCACTACTCGACGTTAGGCCCCTGCTAGTTTTCGGGGTGCCTATATGTCAGGCGGCAGGTGGAGAAAATTGTAGGAAGAGATTCTAAAGAGAGAGAGGAGATGTGGTTGATTTAATTAATAGTGGACGATCACACTGCAACGACTTGTGTGTGTTATTCGTGCTGCGCTGTGAGTCACTGTGCGTCGTCCGAATGTAGAGGGGGAGTGCAGAGGTGCAAAGCCCAGGTGAAGTCTGGGCGAAGTGTCGTCTCTCACTTAATTTTCCGCTGTAAGAGGACACGCCTTTGCAGCTGCTAGGTCTGTGTTATGTAAATTTTTAACGCGTGGCCGGTTCACTGTGGCCACTGCGTGTGTTGAGTTTTTTATTTAGCTCTTTTTGTTTTTTTTGCTACACTTCACAGCGGTGCTCTACTCTTTTGCCGCTGGCTCTCCTGTTGTGTAGGTGGGCTCGGCGTGCAGAGGCGTGCGGGTAAACGCTGCGGGTGTCTGCTACCCGACGTTAGGCCCGTACTAGTTTTATAGGTGCCTATGCGTCGGGTAGTTGAGGGAGAAAATAGCAGGAAGAAATTTTGGAAGGAGAGAAGAGAAAGAAAGGATGTAGTTAAACTAATTTCTCTTTGACGATCGCACTGCAACAAGTTAAACGTGCTGTTCGCGCTGCAAATCTTATTTTTCCACTGTATCCTAGTAGAATAAATAAGCCAAAAAAAAAACTGGTGTGCTGCGGCGCGTCGTGTGCGCGTTTGCACTCCTTTATTGGATGCGCCTGACGGCTTTTTACCATGTTTTTCTTTTGCGGCTGTAAAGCCATGAACTCCAACGGGGATTGCAGTAACAGTAAGCCTCGTAGAAAAGGCACCCGAAAACAACTACTTTTATCGGCGAGAAGGAAAAGAAAAACCCAGCGTACCTTTTTTTCGACCGAACTGGTAATGCTAATAGACCCGGAAATTGGTTCTAGCGCTTTTATTTGCATTTTTTCGAAAAAGGAAAAACAATTGAGCTACTTAAATGTAAGGGTTTCTGGAAGAACTGCCTGCAAAGGCTGACTTAGGAGGAAAGGACCGCACTTTGGCTGTCGCAGAACGAGCGGGCGACGTCCAGAGCTTCCGGTTAATATAATTTTAAAAAGTTGTAATGGAAGCTTTTAGCCTACCTTCAAAACCAAAAAAAAAGAGTGTTAGAATTAACTACAAAGAAAATGGTTGATCACTTTCACTGCAGAATTGATAGTGGCCGCTAGTTCTCTTCAGTTCCACCCTCACTTCTTACAGCTCTTTTTTTTTTCTGTGCTGCTATTCGGTGCTTATGCGTCAAGGTCGTTTACACATTTGAAGAAAACTTAGGAGCTTCACCTCGCTTACCTTTCGTGATCTGTTGACAGGAGCGATGCGCAGCACCTTTCACAACAGGTTTTTACCACTGAGTGCACTCTTTTGGTGTTGTTATCATGGAAAGCTTTCTTGATGACGTAGCAGAGGCGGCACTGTTTGTAGAGTCGTAGGCGAGTCAAAGTTGCAAAGCACGCAATTAAAAGTAATTCAGTGTCTGGACGCTTTGTGCGGCGTCGTGGCTACCAGAAATCGGACCCTTGACCCTTTGAAGCCTGAGACCTTGACGAATTGCTTAAGAGGGAAGGCGAAGAAGTAGGGCGGGTAGCGGAGGATATGATGAATCTCTGTCATGCAGGAAGTGTTTTCCGCAACTCTCCACATCTCTTCTTCTCTTCTTCTCTCTTCTTGCTTATTCTTCGTTGTTTTTTCCCATTGTGTGTGTTTTTAATCCTTTCTTCTCAAACGCGTATGAAAAATGACAAAAGTCCCGTTTTTCTGAGAGTTTCTTCCATTTTTTTTCTCAAGCATTCGTTGTCTTTTGATTTCGCAGATTACAGTGTCTCATAAGGACCAAAGAAAAACCCTTTTGGCTTTGGTCTGTTTGCTCGCACACTATTCGCTGGCAACACTCGCAAAATATATATATATAGTAAAGGAGTGAAGAATTACTATGGAAAGGGTGGTGAACACAGCGGCGTCGAGCGCAACGGCGGCTACCATCCGGCGTAAAACGATCCTTTTTCCACGTCGCTGGCAAGAGGCTCGAGGACCCAATTACCACGGAAAAGCTGAGGCGAGACCGCGCTTCTGACGAGCGGATGCAGCAGCGCATATTGGAGGCGCTGCGCCAACTCGCGGAAGTTAAGCAACGGCCGTTTGCCTCCGAAAAAGGTGCAACCGCCCACGCGAACCCGCCAACCGCCACACCCAGCCAATCCCATTGTCGCCGCGACGGCCCCACCATCACCACCGCCGGGGGTGACAGCAGCGAGAGCGAGTTGGATAACTCGTCCGACCCGGCGTCCGCTCGGTCTTCTCGCACCTCCATTCGCCGTCGCCAGCGACAAAGCCGCACCGCCCGATTCGTCGCCTATCCCGACGACGCCGAATTCACCGTGGAAAACTTGGGTTTTGGCACCACCTTTTGGCTCTTAACGCCACCACGACCGCGCTTATACGCGCAGCCCGATTAGTGCAATCGCAGGAATCTTTCCCCACTACTCGACGCCGGCAAGCCCTCGAAGCAGCAACCAACCGCTTTCTGCGGACGGAAATTCCGCGGGCAAGACGGGTCAGCCCACGCCCCAGCATAATTAGCTGAAGCACCACACAGCCCTCCCTTTCACAACACAATAGGACGTCGGTCAGTATGCGTAAAGGGCATAGGGCAAGCCTAGGAGGCTGGTAGGAAAAGAGGAAAAAGCTGCGTGTGCGGGAAAGACCAGGAAAGGGAACGATAGGGATCGGCGACGAGCCGACCGAAGACCAAACCCCCTAGCCCCGATATTAAAGAAGCCCTCCTGGATGGAGAGAAGGGTCGCTATTTGGAAGCTCAAAAAGCATCCCCACTTCCTATTCCGAGAGGAAACGGCAAACAAACACCGCACTTAACCACCGAGATAGACCGGCCGCTTGGCGAAAAAACTCTTGGTCTTCAAAGAAGCCCCCCGAGGCTTCCCACACCCAAACCCGCCCCTTACCAAAGGCCGGTTGTTTATGCTCGTAAACAAAACCACACCACCTCGACGATGCCACAACAGATCCCGCCATCACCTTGCCCCTGTAGCCCAAAGCAAAACAAGAAAGCACCAGCCGAGCCGCCCGACACGACGATCCCAGATGCGCTGACCGTCCTGTTTCTTTGTGGGGAAAACCAACTTCTTGGGAAAGAATTAAGAGCCGCCTTGGTCCATAAGTCCAAAAATTGCCGCCAGTTTGAGGCACAGCAGCTTGCCGATCGCATAATTCCTCCATACACATATTAAGAGCCATTATTTGCCGCTGCGACGCCCTACAATCCCCCTCCCTACACGCACACATACCAGATACGCTGTTCACCTACGGCTCGGACGCGAAGTTTACAGTAAACGTAACGTACGCGAGTCGGATGAAAAGTTTTTCCAGCCGCCCGGGCTTGCCTAGTATCACTCTCCGGCTTTTCGCTTTTGTAGGAAGAGCAGCAGGGGCAGCAAAACCGTGCCGTGAAGCTTGGCTGGTCGCAAAAAATGTCCCCGTGGAGGTGGCCTATGCACGCAAATCCCGCACATGCATCTGTCTTTCCCCAGTATCGAAGAAGAACGATCTTTTTGTAGGATACCTCGCGACTCGTAAGGGAGTCGCTCGCACGCATGTTGCGGAGGAAAGGCTTCTGCACCTTTTGTGGTGCCATCAAGTTATCGCACGACGAAATTGCGCGGCTCAAATGTCAGTGGCGGCGGGGAACGAATTCAAAAGATAGTTGAAGTGTGCATTCCGCCAGTCCTGCAAAGGAGAACTTCCGCTGCATGAAGCGGCTCGCTCTGCTCGAAGCACTCGCAATTTTAAAAGTCTCTAGGCATATGGGCTAAAGAGCAAAAAAGAACGTGGCGTGGCGCAATCGTCTCTTTTTCTTTGGGGGTATAGGTTTCGGGGGGGATTCTCTTCTGCCCTAACGCTTCCTAGAGCCCTATGCCAGCAGCCAAAACCCCTCTACACACGGCACAGGCGCACCCTAAAAAGAAAACCCAGAGCCGACCGCCCCGAAAAGCACACCGCATTCGACGGCATCGTTTAAGCGCAAACACCTTTACCGACGCGGACAAAGACCGGAATTTTGCTAAGCACAAGATGGCCGTTGCTTTTCATTTCTGCGCCGACACGGTGCCTTTTGCCCCAAAAAAGCAAAATACTCCGGCGCACATTAGGCACGCAGAAGGGCCTGATCAAAACCCGATCCCGAGGTTCATTTTGTTCGAGAACGTGCACACAAGCGCCTTTGCAATGCGTAAGCGCTGCTAAGGTGGAGCAATTAAGTACACAAAGGCGTTCCTTGGAGGAAGTCCAAAATCTTCAGACCAGGCACTTCCTCACGTTAAAAAGCACAAATACCGTCAAAAAGCTGAAGGCTTTTGCTTTTTTTGCGGTTCTCACAGCTGTAGTGAAGAAATCAACCGGAGCAGTTCAGCGCTCCATCTGTTTTCCTGCTAGCCACACCCTAGAATGTCGCCATTGAACAGTGGGCGGTGTGAAACCCAACGTTCCCCTTTCTTTTTCGCAGAACCGCCGAAAGAAGAACCGCAACCTGCTTCGTTGAATGACCTTCTTTTTTAGCCCTGGCTGATTTGCACACCGTGGATGGGCCCTTTTATCATTCCGGGGATTATGCGCAGCGTGGCGTTCATCCTGAGTAGACACCAGGCGGGCATAACCTTGAACTCCGCCGCCCACGAGTTTCCACCGCCGTGTAAACTGACCTTCGGCGGTAAATTGGAAAGAAGGAAGGCACTTAAGCCTTTCCCCAGCAATTTTTCGACGCGAAAAAGCGGCCTAAGCGACCTTTAATGCGAAGAAAGCACCATGCCGCCGGTGTAGGTTTGCGGGGCGTCCCTTCCGTCGAAAAGGCCACCCCGCGGCATCCGGCCAAATGAGCGTGGACACCTCGCAGCCATACTATCCGAAAAAGCAAAGGCTTATTGCGGGTATTCAATTCTCGCCTGATTATGCTCCGCTGGCTTAAAAAGCCCCAGGATCACAAATACACCACAGGAAGCGGCTTTTCGAGGCTGAGCCCTGCATCATTCGACAGCTAAAGCGTGAAATTCCCCAGCTGGTTTATAAAGCCCCCCGTCATGTAGCAAATGGGAAAAACCACCGCGATAATAAGACTGCACCGAGCACCGTTAGTCGCGACGCCACCGCACGCACCCCACCGGCCGCTGCTCCCCGAAATAGATCAGCGCTTTGTTGCCCAAGAAGCATGGAACACTTTTAACTCGGCCTAGAAAAAAGCCCAGAACACGCTTTTCCAGTCCTCAAATCTGACTGCTGTTCAAATTTCCCCGCATAGCAGGTGTGCGGGCCATCTTAGCGGCGCTTTTAAAGTCAGTAGGCGTGCTTTTAAAGGAGAGGGGGGCTGCTTTTCTTTTTTTAGCCGTTAAAAATATAAAAAAACTCTTTCATGTGGAGTCTAAATAAAGCAACTCCGTTTTTAAGCTTAACGCCTAAACACGCTGCACAGCTGAAGCAAACGGCACCGGCGCCACCTGCGCTACAGACCCGGTAAGAAGGTAGTTTTCTGCCTGCTGGCATCCCGAGGCAGATGGGCGGTAAAAATTGCGGCACTGCCTGGCGTGGTGGGAACTGCATTGCCGAGACCCTAAAAACGAATCGCCGGGGTCGGCGATGCCAATGGCGGCCCTTGTTTTGACGCTTTCCCGCGTGCCAAGCGTGATGCCAAGAATAACATTAATGACTGTCAGAGGTCGACCGGCGATGCTAGTTCTACCGCGGAAACCTGTGAACGACAAACGTCTTTTGTGGAATGGCAACGGGCCCTTGCTTTTAGAAGTTGTAGCACACTCGGCTGTGGTAAACAAAACTTCAGCGGAGAAGTTTAAGCCGCGGACGTGAAAGCAGAGAAATTTTGTGACGAGGGTTTTTTTTTTCAGGCGGCTGCGTCTGCAAAAATGCATTAAACCACGAAACATTTTGCTGTTTCAAAATACTGGGAATGCAGGACGGGGTTGCGGTATTTGAGCGTGCCGGGGTCTATGCCAGCGAAGAAAACGCCCAAAACCCATGCGCAAAAGGCCAGTTAAAGGAACCGGGCTGCGAGAGAAGGGTGCGTTAAGCGCCACCGATCACACCCAAGGAACTGCTCCTTTTGGTAAAAAAGCCCTTTTTTATGGGAGGGGGGTGGGTTAATGTTGAAGTTTGTGTGGGCAGCGGCTCTGGAACGGAACGGGTGCGGAAACCTAAAGGGGAGAACCGGCTTTTGCAAGCCGATGGGTTGGCGATCTTTAATCAAGCAGCCATTTAAAAAAAAAAACCGTCAACTAGAGCCGCCTCCATTACCTCGCCAAGCACAAAAATACGCTCGCAGTCCGGCTGTGGAGGCCGAAGGCACAGGTAGGAAATTGAAGAAAGCCGACACCGCCAATAGCGGCAATTGTCAACATTAATAATTGCACAAGGGGGCAAACGGCGCACTTGGGCAAAAGGGTATCGCTACAGTTGTTTGAGCAGCTAGTGAAGCATCATTCTATCGTGCCGCGGGCGGCGACAGCCCCGACAAAGCATGCTGACCCGCTGGGCCTAACGCACTATGTTGCGCTGCAAATGAACCCGCGGACCATGGGGTTGACGAGCACCCACGTGTATTCCAGCATGTTGCGTGAATAACTTTCTCGGGGACTTCGAAAGCCCGCTGGCTAGAACTGGGGCTGCGAGTGGTGCATCGCAAACACACAGTTTTGCCCTTGGCAAGACACAATTTTATGCCGATGGATGGGAAGAAGCGGCTGATGCCGTTACGAAGGGTCAGCAGGCAGGCGTTGGGTGTAGGATTTCCTTCGGTAAGAAGGAAACCGCCAGTATGATCGCACTTTGGGGTTTGTGGAAGCTGCCCCTGTTTGGTGGCCGGAGTAGAGGCTCGATTGCCTTCTAAGTGGGCTATTTTTGCGAGAGATGCATGCATATTGCTTTCGGTGGAAGTACTAATTCTAGCCCCCACTAGGCGAACGCTGGGCTGGTTTGTCTCTTTTCCAGTGGCGCAGTTAAAGCTCACAGGGCGGAAAAAAAAATACATTGAGTGACCGAAGAGAGAACACAGAAAACCTCTGCAGGACCAATAGGCCGCCAGGGAACTTCTCGGCTTGTCGAGACGCGGTTCGGAAGGGGTGGGCTTCGAGCTTAGACTAAAAGGTTTTTTTTTTTTGAAGCGCTTTTTCCTTTTGAGGCGATGACGGCTTTTCGATTTCAAATAGACGACGGATTGTTGGTGAAGTTGGCTCGGCCGCCGATGAGGCATGGCGCAAATTAAGAGCCACCGCTGCTTTTGGCCATAGCTTTGGGAGATACTTCTTCGGAGGTAACGGATGAGTTTTGATTTCCGGCTACTTTGCCGATTCACGTTCGAAGTGACAAGGTGAGTATCGCGCATCCTGGAGAAGCAGAGACGGTGCGGGCTGCTGGTGACAGAATTGGTGCAAATTTGGCGGGTCGCCATTGGGGGATGTAATGTTGCCGTGATGGGCTACAATTTTGCTTGGATAGCTTTGGGGTGCGTCGAACGCACATTTTGCGTGGAGGAAAGACGCGGTAGCGATTTTGTAAGACTCTGCTTTTGGGAAAGAATGGACATAGGAGACTTGGAGGCGCTTACCTCGAGGGCTGCCTGCTGCGTTTCTCTTCTTGGCATACGGCTGTTTCGATACTACATGTTCCTCTAGTTTTTGCGCCGTTGGTTGGGTGTTCTCAATAAATGTCAATGTCCATTATTAATTCCGATGCATATGACTTCACGCGCCGGCGGTTTTGCGAGCGACCTTTTTGAAAAGCAGCAGAGAAATTAGGTGCGCTTAGTGGCGCGCCGAGGGGTTGTCTCAACGACTACGTTGGTAGCCACCGCGCCTGCTCGTGGCTTAGAAACGCTTCTTTCTTTCGATGGAAGGTCGGTGCCTTCTGCGGGGTCACGGAGGACAACTGCCCCTTGCAGGATCGTGCAGACCGAGGTCCGGGCAGCGCTTTTTGGTTTTCAGTCTATGCACGAAGATATTCCGACGCACATGCGCGTGCTAATTGGCAATAAATCGGTTTTACATTCTGTTAGACGTGGTGTTTTGAAAGCCAGCGCGCTTGAATTGGAGCCGCAAAGGGTGGATGGGGTATTTTGCGCGGCGGGCTCACAAGCAGTTTTCAGGCACATTTTTCCTAAGGATAGAGCCGTTATTTTTCTGTTTCCGAGGTCAAGGTGTTTGTGAATAAAATTGGCGTGTGGTGCGGCATGCGGGGAGTGGGCCTGGGCTTGTGAGGGCTCTTCAGATGTCCACGGAAAGGTGCAGTTTTCAACTGTTCACTTTGCAAGGCGTCTACTGTCTTGAGTTAGGCTGATATTTTACTAAAAGGGCACTGAGAAACGAGAAAAGAAAGATTAATCACCAGATATGAGCAAAAGAGTACGGCACTTGACTGCTTAAAATGATTTCGGTGAAGCCTGTTAAGTACTTTAGCAATGTCGTGTTCCGTGTGGACGAAACCGGGGTCTGGAGCCTCGCAGATGGAAAAGCCTTTTGTCTTTGTTTCTTGTTTTATTTGTTTTCGACCGCGGTGGCAAAAGAAAGCTGGATTCGGGACCGTCGGATGCCCAAATCCTTTTAAACAACCACCGGCCCGCAAATTGGACACGACCCTTCCTGCTACAAGGTCATTTGCCGCGCACCAGCCCATTTTATTATCCTCTCTGCTGTGTTCGCGGGGTGCGCTTTTCCTTTTTTTCACCAAACAAGAAAAAAAAAATCCCGGGAGGGTATAGCGGCAAGACGAATAGCTTTTACGCCAAAAAAAGTGTTTTTTTTACCGCGAAGTGTGGTGCGAATGAGGAAAACGCAGTCGCCAGGCCTGCACAGCAATACTGTGCAGCTTCACTTTTCTTTGCTTAAGAAGCGGTGAAATGCTGGATTTTTAGGCGAGCACACCAACACAGCGACTATTTATGGACCTACAGGAACCTGAAGCCAGATTGCACGTGGGACCTGTGCCGGCGCCAAGAAAGCCCTAATCGGTGCCAAATGGAAATAACCGCGTCGAAAAGGGGGATGAAGCTTTAAAAATTTAGGAAACAAAAGGTCAGAGCCGTACCTTCTCAAGTTTGACGACCCGCTTGCTTTTATATAACAGGGGAAAGTTTTTGGCATTGCTATAATAAAATTGGCAGCGTTGGCCGGCTGGCTTTCTGGACAATAAACGCCTATGAAAAAGCGTCGTTTTGAATGGGCAGTTTCAGTCCGGAAAAAACAGTTTACGGCACAGCAGTCAAGCGACGCAATATCTTTTATACCGTTAAATGCAAGAAAAAACGGGGATTTCGGGGAGTACATCCGGAAAAAACACCTTTAAAGCCGGTGTCATGCCAAGTCGTTTCGAATTCTTTAGCTTTTTTCGGTGGAATGCCAAATTATAGGCCTTTTTTCGCGGTGGCTTAAGCGACCCGGTGTTTGTCATTCCGCCGACGAACCATGATAGACCTATGCGAAACCAGCTTTTTATTGCTTGGAAAAAAAATGTGACTGTGGACGCTTTTTCTCTCCTGTTTGCGGTCGTACAGTTTCTCCAATGTCCGTCGATTGGGATACGGCAAAAGTCGCTCTTTTGGGCCTGCTTTACGAGCTTATAAACTGCTTTGGACACAGCTGTGTGCAGGTGAGGACCTTGATATGCCACGGTCGTATGATCAGATTTCTTTCTCGACGCAAGCGTGGAGTTTTGATCAGCAAAACAGAGAAGCTGAGACTTCGAAAACATAACATCTGTTTTTGACTTGCCAGCTCTCTTTACCAGCTAGTTTTGGAGAAAGATAGGGCCAAGAATATTATAAAAGAAGAAGGGAAGAGCTGAAAGCGTCCAACTTTGTTTTTGTGCACGCTGAATGTTACCCTGAGACACACAACGCTCCGCCAATTTTTTCAGCCCGACAATTATGATGGAACACCAGCGGCCAAGCTGCGCCATGCGCGCGCCGTAAAGCGCCATTTGCTGAGCCACCTAAGCTGCAGCCTCTCCACGCTGTTCCGGCTCTAAATCCGCAGTGCACACTATTACCACTTGCCGTCTTTCCCCTGCCTCTCTTATTTGGTTTACCTTTTCTTGGGGCTTTTTCACTCCTCAACCACCGGGTAGACTACTCCGATTCTCGAATTGATGCGCCGATGCCTCGACTTCTTTCTTCTTCCTGGTTGAGAAAAATGATGGTGCCCTGATTATCTGTCACAGAGGACGCACGCGGGTGCCGAGTGTGGTCACGACGGCATTTGGGAATGGCAAACGGCCACCACAGCCTTGAAACGTAAAACAGTGCCTAGTTTTTGGACCAAAAGCTCTTGAGGGGTAGGGGAGCGAGACAAATGGTGATGGGAAAGCATGGGGCGGTTTTCGATTACGCCTCCAGACGTCGGCAAACCAGACGAACGATGAGATTAACAAGACACCAAGCAACCCGAAAACGAGCGCAAGGGACATTCAAGCAGCCAATAGGTTCTTTTCGTGCGGCAGAAACATTCAGGCTCCCAAGTCCGAGACCCCGACGTGCCCGATGTGCGCGCGCGCGTGGTCGTCGGCGGTCCCCCGAGCCCAACGGACCAGCCACGCCATTCCCTTTCATCAAATGCAGCCGCTGTCTTGGGCGGGTCCGAAGGCGGCCGCGATAGGCCGTTGCTCTTTCTTCAGGGATGTTTTCCCAGTTAATAGGCCGAAGCAGCAAGAACACCTGCGAAAAATACGACTTCTTTGAGCCCAAGGTAGCGCACAGAAAAAGACGGAGATGCTCAGAGCTTGACTTGCTGGAAGATAATAAACTACGGGTCTTGAAGATAATATGGCTGCTGGCCTAAGCACAACCACAGCTTGGTGGACAGCCAAAAGGCGATGGTGAGGGGTGTGTCTTCAAACTCCCGCACACAATTCGAGCACTCTGGAAACAGGGGTAGGGAGCATGATGATGACAATAAGCTAGACGCTGCGGGTCTACGCGCCGGCATCTTCATTCTGCCAGTTCTTAAGGCAGGCCGCCCTAACAAATATGGTCCGCAGTGGCCTTCCCAAAGCCTCCGCTACAGAAAAAGAATAAAACGGAAGACCTAGATGAGAAGGAGTACGTCTGCAGGCACCAAATTCGGACCGCGGCGACTGAGACGGCAAGGGAGCATCCCAGCAAAACAATTAAGTCCGGCACGGCTCTTAATCCCCACCAAAAGACACCGACGAGGAGCGGCCCAGTCGCAAGACCCACACGCCGGAGAAGCGCCGCCACCACCGTATCCTGCACCAGATGTCCCTTGGTGCTCTCGGAAAAGCGGCCCGCACGCTTTACCACCCACAGACGCCGCGCGCACGTGCCGCCGACGTTGTGGGGCAGCTTCGCGCGCTGCATCCGCAGGAAGACCCCGCCGGGTACCCGAGGCCGCTTCAGATTTCGTATCCGTACAACCTCGGGCTGGACAAGGCCCGAAAGGTGGTGGTGAAGAGTCTGGGTCGCGCGTCCGCGCCTGACCTGGACGGCTGGACGCGCGAGCTTCTTGTTCCCGTTGTGGAAAACGCGGCTCGGCTGAACGAGTTGACAACTTTGCTCCAGGACATCCTCGCTGCAAGGGTGTCCGCGTCCTTCGCGTACCGTGTTGGTGCCTGCGTTTTCTACCCGGTCCTGAAGGAGCCTGGCGCGGAAAAGGTACGCCCGATCACGCCGGAGAGCGTGTTGCTCAAGATCGCCTCGCACGTCGCGCTTGGCGAATTTGAGCCCAGATACCGTGCCACTTTCAAAGGGTGGCAATTCGGTGTATGGGGCGATGCCGCGGCAGCGGAGAGCCAAATTCAGACGGCTTTCTCGGACGCAGAGGCCGACACACTTGTCGCTTTGGATGCGACAAACGCTTACATTACGATGTCGCACGCGCACGTCCTCAATGCGTGCCTTTTGCACCATGGGCTGCGGCCGGCCTTTGGGGTGGTAGATCTTGCTCTCGGTGAGGCCGGCTCGCTTGGGGTCTGCGAGAACGGACTTCCGACGTACCGAGGAGCTCGCCTCTACAAAGGGGGTGCTGGGTGAGCTGCTCTCGTTCTTGTGCGGGGGCCGTGCACGCGGGGAATACCTTATGCTTTGCGACCATGGAGCACCAATGAACAAGGTCAGTTCTGCAGCGCGCTTTTCAGTAATTTTTTTTTGTAGCTAGTCTTTCTCATTTTCCGTTTCATCTTTTTCCGGAAAATCTTCTTTTTTTTCGCCAAGTTTATCTACCTTTCAAAATCTCTTCCTGATTTTTTTTCCTTCCGCCAACTGCCCGACCTATAAGCACCCGGTAAGTGGCACGGGTCTAAAGTCGCACAATGTGCATTGAACGTGGTTCTCCGAACGCCTCTGCACGGCGAGCTCACCGACACAACAGGAGAGCAAGCTTCAAGAGTGTAGAGCACCGTCGTGAAGTGGTAAAATAAAGAAAAGATAAATAAATAAATAAACACACGCAGCGGCCACAGTAATACGGGCACTCGTTCATTGTTTTTGTTTCTGACACAGCGCCCGCAGCAGGTGGATAGAAGCGCCTTTTTTTTTTTTTTTTAAGACGAATTTTTCCGATTTTTGGCTTTCCAATTTTTTTGAACTTGTCGATATAGGCCATTTCCGCAAAAAAGCGCCTCATAACTAAAATTTTTATTTTTGGAGAAATTTGAGATTTTGTTATTTTTGAACGCGCGTTGTGCAGATTCTGATCTTGGCTTTCGGGACTTTTTGGCGGAGCCGTCTGCACTCGAGAAATTTCGTTCTGAAATTATCACTTTTAAGTTTTTGGCCGCTGAATACGTGTTTTTAGGGCATTTCTGGGTCTCTCTAAGTTTTAGTTTCCCTTTTTTTTTAGTCAGTGACCGTTTTGAGAGGTCCGTTAAAGAGGAAGTCTTGAGGTTTGAAGTCGATCCGAGTCACAAACCAGAAAGATACAGCCAATTGTAAGTAGTGGGCTTTTGGACCGCTGGTTGGGTTTTGAAGTTTTTTCGTAGTCAGAGGACCCGGGCCGTAAGGCAAAAAAAAAAAAACGGCTTAAAGGATGAAATACCTCAAGGCCGAAAAGTGTCTTCCCGGTGCGGGAAGCAACAGTCAGGGTAAAGAAAAAGTCTCCCTGAGGGGGGGTGCGGGCTTCCACCGGTGCACCCGCGAGTCGCCGACGGGAGGACAGAGGAAGGCGAGTTCGTTTTTGGTGGTAAGAAACAACCGGCAGCAAACGCACCGCCGCCGCCGCAACTAACAACACAGCCGCAAAGTTTGCAGGTGACGGCAGAACTCGTCGAGCAGGTGTCGCGCATCCTTCAGGCGAGTGGCATCCCCGTCCCGACCCCACCGCACACGGGCACCACAACACCAGCGACGCATCAGAGCGAGGCCCCACAACAAACCGGACCAGCCACGACCCGCGACACCCGCGCCACTGATCGGATGCGAACCCCGCAGCGTGGCCCACAAGAGCCGAAGCGAGAGGTTCCGACACAGCGCCTCGCAGCTCCACAACCGTCTGTGCCACCAGGCTTCCGCCTGGTACAAGCAAGGGCCTCGACACCACCACGCTGGCAACGGGAGGCGACCGCACAGGCCGCAACCACAACTGGCGCGGCAAACTGGGTGTCAACACCACAGCAGCGCACACCCACCACAAGCAGGAGTGCAACACCACAGCCCAACATCGCATCGCCGAGTGGCGCACCACCGCGCTACAACGCAACAAGACCCTCGCCGGTGACGCCGCTCCTGGTGTCAGTGCCACCGCGCGACGGCAGGACGTACGCACAAGCCACGCGTAGCACCACGCCAACGCCGCACAACACACAACACGGGACGGTGACGTCGGCCACCCGGCAGGCGGCACCGCCACTATGGGCAACACGCGCCTCCACTACAACGCCGCACCGGGCACTATCCCCAACAGTGAGGCTCCCAACACGGACGGTACCGCCATCGATTCTTACGGAGGGACAACGGAAGGCAGACCCAGAGTTCCATCAAGTGAGGATGCAGAACCAGCGTCATCGTAGAATGCTGGAAGCGCTTGTGGCAAGCATGAAGGAGGCTGAGGCCACAGTGGCAAACTACGAGACGTCGTACATGTACGCAAAGGTGCTGGCGGAACACGCGGAGATGGGACGCGAAGGACTACGACGCCATTTCAGCCTTCTCGCCGACAACTATCCAAAAGCACACCCAGTTGACAGACCATACTGGTATTGTCAGGGTCAAACGCCGGAAGGACGACCGTGCACGTACGCGCACGAGCACGAGGCAGTGATGCGCAGCCACATCGCAAAACGTCACGAGGGACAGAGGGTGGAAATGCGTCAGCACGTCCTCTCAAGCTACAGCGGTGGAGCGCACAACGGCAGATCCACATGTGCGGCCACCACGGCGGCGGCAATGTGGAGTACCCGACCGGACGCGCGGCGTGACACCGCGACGTGGGCCGCCTTCAAGAAGTCCACACCCGCGGCGACAAAGGCCATGCTGCAGGACTTGCGGCTAGCTGTGCCCACCACCGCGCGACGAGCGCTAGAGGCAGTCGTTGCAAGAGAGGCCGACACCACACAAGAAGACCAGGAAACACATCAAAATCTCATTCTGGTATCTGGGAGGGTGGACAGAGCGGTCGGAGCAGCAGACGTTACAACGCAGCTAGCAAAAATGGTAACCGAAAAGCACGACGAGAGCGCATACGAGGATGTCACGGAGGTGGCCTTCAATATCCTCGCGCCGGCGGGGGCTACGGGAATCGAGGGGATGCCGCACGTCCCGGAGAAGATCGAGCTTCCGTCCGCGAGCACAAAACCAACAATCGAGCTTAACCTTCACGCGGTGGCAAGCGCAACGGAGCCAACCCACCTAACCGCCGCTGTGCGAGAGGTGCAAAAAAGACGCGGCGTAGAGATAACAACATGGCATCGCTACGATGGTGCGGTGCACACCACATTGCCCACCGCGCCGCCATCAAACTCGGTTGTAATGCTTCTTTATACACGGGCACAAACCACACAGGATGAGCAAAAGCAGCTAACGCTAAAAGGAGCAGACGGCGACAAGGACGACGACACGTACAGCTTCCTCAGTGACGACGGCGACACCGAGGACAGGGCCCCTGAAGATATCGACGATCGCACGAGCACAAGCTTCACACAAGAGTTGCCGCCACAAACCACGGCGGAGGAGGGAGAGCACGTCTTTGGCGGACACGTGGACCCAGCCGTGCTCGGAGACTGGGGCGAAGAAGATGACAGCCTCGAACAGGAGACTGCGGATTGCGCCTGTCGCGGAAGCGCCGCTGCGAAAACTGAGCGACACCGAAGCATGACAAAGTTCCTCGAGAGACTCGCGCAGCACGAAAGTATGACGCACTCACCGACATCACCCGGAGACGTGATAAGAGCCGTCGTTGAAGAAGAGGAGGCATCGAGTGCACTATTCGCATGCGGAATTGAGACAGCACGCGCATGCAGGAGCTGCGGGTACCAAGTCGATGCGGAGGTGCTGGATGACATAGCTGTGGTGACGGTGACGAGCGCAGGACTGCGACATGACAACTTATCCACACAGCAGCTGGACGACGCCATCAACCAGCACACCATTTACACCCCAGAAGAGTGTGCGCGATGCGGCCGGGAAACCGCTTCTGCAACACATCGCCTCATCCAATGGGCGGTAGCGGTGGTTCTTCCAGAAAAAGAAGACACAACGCAGACCACGGAGGAGCGACATCTTCCGCGAACGGTAATGGCAACCAATGGCAACGGATCGCAGTGCACATTGCACCTCTTTGCGATGGCCAATATTCATGCCAAACGTACAGCTGAGGTGTGGGAGATGGTGGCCCGACACTCCGACGGAAACGAGCAATGGAGACGACGCGGGCACACGGACGAAGAAGACCAGCAAACGGAGACGGAGAGACGGGGCAACGTACTTTTATACACTCGAGATGCTCCCACCGTCGTGGCCGTGGTCACCACAGCGGCGCGAAGCACAAGCGCTGTGGAAGAATCGACGGCGCTCACCAATGTGACAACACCGCAGCCAGCAGAAACGTTTGAGCACCGACAGGAAACACGTGCAACGCAAGACGCGCAACAGACACGAAGAGAGACACCGACACCACAGCGCTCACTGGAAGGAATCCTGGAGGAGGTGACCGGGGTGCGACCACGATCTGCGGTGTCCAACATCGAGGCGGTTCGGCGAATGCTGTGCAGCATTGCGAGCGGCAAGATGAGAGCACGATGTGGGATCTCAATCAACCAAGCCTTCACCACCCTGGCCAACGTGAAACCAGAGTGGAGAACGGCCTTTGCCGATAACGGGTGGGAAAGGCGTGGCTGTGCAGCATGCGGGGCCCTCGAAGGCCAAAAACCACTCGACACCCAGGTGTCGATCGTGGATGTGGCGATTCGAATCAAAGAAGAGATATCGACAACCAGCCTGACAGCAGCGCTCGGCATACGCAAAACACAAACGAGTGATGCATGCCCTGTGTGCGATGCGCACATGCAATCTACCATTCAACACGTTCCAGGAAAAGCAGTCATGTTTTCAATTGAAGAGGCGACGGCGACAGGAAACCAAATCACGACAAGAGTAGCGCCACCAACTTTTACGCACAAAGCGCCGAACGGAGCAGAAGTCACCAGATCCCTACTGGCAGTTATTGACACAACCACGGGGCCGGAGGCTCAAGTGCATCGCGTTACAGCAAACTGGGGGACAGCGGCGCAACGGTGGTGCAAGGTCCTGCCGGAAGGAGGGGAACAAGAGATCGAGCCCACCGTCCCACCAAAAGGGAACTTGCTATGCTACCTTTCTCACAAGCCACGGGTGACACAAACAACACAACGCACCGACGGCGACGATCACCGCGACACAAACAATGAAGGGATCTCCTCTTCATCACATCAGGCTCCGAAAAAACTGGAGCGACCGGCGAGCAGCACGACCACGCCACCGAGCATGAGACCATCGAGTTGCAGCGAGGTGAAAATTGACACCACACCAGGACGGCAGCTGCAACCACACAACAGGGAGAAAGAGCAGACGCGCGAAACGGCACGCGCGCCAACTTGTTCCACGAATAACGCCGCCAACGAGAACGCGAGCGCGCGGCAACGCGAGGAACAGCGGGGCCCACTGGGAGGCGCCACTTCGACGAGCCCTGTTGTAATCAACAGCAGCACCGACTTTTCGATGGTGGAAGACACCGCCGCAACACCAATCCAGCAGACGATGTCGTTCACCCTCGACCCTCTATCGCCGGAGAACGAAAACGCAGCAGCACCGGACCCCTTTCTGGCTTCATTTGTCCAGGAAGTCGGCGAGGAAGATGAGGGCACAGCAGAAGCACCATCGATGAACAACGGAGGAAACAGTGAGCCGGCCGAAACCCCAACACGAAGCCTTTTTGAAGCAGAAGACATACCACTGCCAGCGTCAATTATCGAGGTTGACGACGGTGCTGAAGAGGACGCACTACACGCCCAGAACAACGGGCAGCAAGTGCTAAACGCAGCCACGTCTCCACAACGGGAGCGCGTAACGCCATCAGCGGACGCGCGACACTGCCCGCTATGCCCGCACACCCCTAAAAATCAAAGCACACCAAAGCCACAGCGCTTCCAACAGCTTTGTAGCCACATGAACATTAAACATCACGCGGCGGAAGTGGCAGAGGCGGCGCTTGAAGCGGCCGGCTTGGAACGATGCAGCCGGTGCCGGCAGTTTCTTCGCCGCACCCAGAGGGCCCGCGAGTCGCACAGGTGTGAGCCACAAGCCGGCGAGCCAACTCAAGATGAAGAAGGCGGGGAGACGCAACACGGGGCTCCCCGGGCGACGGCCACGGTGCGGGATTTCCGACATGACAGCCCCACCACGGATGACACGGAGTGGCTCGAAAAAACGTCGAGCACGGTGCGCCACCTCCACAAAAAGAGTGGGGGCACTGGCTGGTGACCGTAGGTACGGTTCTCACCGGATACACCGCATCGGTGGAGGAAGAGCGATGGAAGCGACAGCTCGCCATGACGACGGTCGTGCGCGACAACCTGGGCCGCCAACGTCGCGGCGACGGGGAAACGTCACAAGCCCAACCGCAACGCTCTGAAGCAAACGCGGCGCCGCAGGGAAGGGGTGGAGAAACAACGGCCACACAACCCCACCGCGCCATTACCGAGGAGAACTGAGGCCAGGACCGGGCGGCAGAGGAGGAGGGACAACCCCCACAACAACACGAGAAGGTTACCGCCGAAGCGGAGCGCGAAGAGCAGAACCGGAAACGGATTCTGAATCAGCTATCGCTAGGCGCTCTGGGAAAGGCGGCGCGACCGTTTTTTGACACCCGGCTCCCGCGCGCCACCATCGACGAGGCGCGACCACAACTGGAAGCGCTGCACCCCCAAGCTCCGGTAAGCGATCTCTCCCTACCTAGCGAGACGCCGTTCCTCCACGCTTTCAAACCAGAGCGAGTACGAGCGGTCATCACAAAGCAGCTGGGACGCGCGGCGGCACCCGGCTTGGACGGGTGGACCCGAGAGCTCCTCGTTCCAATCACCGAAGACAAGGGCCCCCTGACCGAGCTGACGGCACTAGTACAGGACATGCTGGTGGGAAACGTGCACTCGTCCTTCGCGACACGGATCCGCGCCTGCATTCTACACCCTTTTCGGAAGGAAGCCGGCTCGGCGAAGGTCCGTCCCATCACGCCAGAGTCCGCGCTTATGAAGCTGGCTGCGCACATCGCGCTTGACAGTGTGGAGAAGTCGTTCCGCAGCACCTTCAAAGGGTGGCAGTACGGCGTGTGGGGCGACTCCACCGAGGCGGTGAAGCGCATTCGCGAAGCATACGCGGAGGCCTCTTCGGACACGCTGGTGGCACTGGACGCGACAAACGCGTACAACCGCATGTCCAGACGCCACATCCTGGAGGCTGCGTACGCACAACCGGAGCTCCGTTTTGCCTTCGGCGTGGTGAACCTCTCCCTCGGTGCCGCTGGCGAGCTCGCGTTGTATGAAAACGGTGCGAAGATCCACGCCCTCAAATCGACGGGGGGGGTGCGGCAGGGAATGGTGCTCAGCCCGCTGCTGTTTGCCAACGCCATGAGTGGCATCATCCGACCACTGATGGAGATGCATCCGGGGGTGAAAGTGGTCGCCTACCTGGACGATGTGACGCTGATCGGCCCACACGCTGCCGTGCAGGACTTCCTCGCAGAAGCGGGGCCACAACTCTCACGCGTCGGCTTCGACATCAACCCGGCGAAGTCCCACCACCTGGCAAAGGTGGAAGTCCCAGATGCGTTAAGTGTAAGCGGAAGACCGATTCCGGTTGCACAGGGCGTGGTGCGCATCCTCGGTGCGGGTTTCCGAGGAGACACGGCCTCAGTAGAGGAGTGGGTGTGGTAGAAGACGAAGGCGCATGACCACTACTTCGAGAGGCTGCAATCGGAGTGGCTGCCGCGATTGGCGCGACTCCAGCTGCTGCGTGGATCTACCGTGCCGCGCCTCAACCACCTTTTGCGCACCCACAAGCCGGAGGAACTCAATCGAAGTACGACTTGGTTCGACGAGCGCGTGATGGAAACGGCGCTGAACATTGCCAACATCGGGGACCGAAGAAACGCGGGCGACGGAGACCCAGGGCACACGCCGCCCGACCCCCTACGAGAGACAAAGCTCCTGGTTCGACTTCCGATGGCGATGGGAGGTCTGGGGCTGCGGTCGCAAAAGACAATTGCGGAGTTTGCCGCGGGGGGGGGGGGGGAAAGGAACCCCCCGGGGGCGCGCGGGGGGGGGGGGGACGAGGAAAAGAAAAAGCAAAACTTTCTTCCCTCCCCCCCCCCCCCCCCCCCCCCCCCCCCGCCCCCCGCCCGGGGGGGGGGGGGGGCGGGGGGGGGGGGGGGGGGGGGGGAGAAGAGGGGGGCCGGGGGGGGGGGGGGGGGGGAAAAACAGCCCTTTTTTCGCGGGGGCCCCGGGGGGGGGGGGGGGGGGGGGGAAAAAAAAAAAAAAAACAACAAAAAACAAAAAGAGGGAGGAGGAAGGGGGGGGGAAAAAAAAAAAAAAAACAAAAAAAAAAAGAAAAAAAAAAAAAAAAAAAACAGAAAAAGGGGAAGGGAGGAGAGAGGAGGCCAAAAAAAACAACCCCAAAAAAACAAAAAAAAAAACAACAAAAAAAAACCCCCGAAGAGGAGAACACAAAACCAAAACAACCCCACACCAAACACCACACCAAAAAAAACCCAGCAAAAAAAAAACACGGAAAAAACACAACAAAAAAAAACAACAAAAAAAAAAAAAAAAAAAAAAAAAAAAGCCTTCCAGGGATGGGGGGTTGGGGGCGGGAAAAATTTCCCGGGGGGGGGGGGGGGGAAGAAAGGGCCCCCCCGGGCGGCCCGGGGGGGGGATAAAAAAAAAAAAACCCCCCCTCTCTCCCCCCCCCCCTCCCCCCCCCCCCCCCCCCCCCCCCCCCCCCCCGGCCCGGCGGGGGGGGGGGGGGGGGGGGGGAAGGGGGGGCCGGGGCCCCCCGGGGGAAAAAAAAAAAAAAAAAAACCCACACAAAAAAAAAAACAAAAAAAAAAAAAAAAACAAACCCCACCAAACCCCACCCCAAAACCACCCCCCCCCCCCCCCCCCAAAACCACCCACCCACAAAACACAAACGAAAAAAACAAAAAAAGCGTGCACAGGACAAGATATTCGCTCCACTGGCTCTAGAGTCCACCGGTGGAATTCACAAGGACGGCTTCCAGTGGATGCGGCGGCTGGCCGGCGTGAAACCGCACCCGTACACACCCAATACTGCGCTTAGCATGTTGCTAACAAAGGTGGCTCAAGCACTGCACAAGGGTAATGCCTACATGTTTCATGTGGCAGATCAAGCGCACAAACACCGCCAGCTCGGAAGCTCAGTCGGTGAGGTGCAAGAGTAGAGTACATTGAGGCGCGATGAACTGCATGAGCTCTTTTTCCTGTTACATTTTTCATCGTTGCACGACAAGGCTCTGCAATAGGGTGACACGGTAGATGAAGGACAATCACCAACATCTTTCGTGCATCATACGCGGCGGCGCCGCGGAAAGGAAATGAAAATTTCAAATGGAATTTCAACTGGCATAGCACCAAGAGAATGCGCTTTGTCGGCAAAACCACAGGTGAGGCGTCATGATGACATCCAGATGCGGATGTGCGAAACCGACACACCGGGACCGAACACACAATCGGTCAACACACAAAAAGTAATCCAGTATGCCAAAGAGAATGGATCACAGCGCCGACGTATTAGAAAATGATAAACTTCATCATAATAACAGAATTCCTTTACTCCATCAAGGATATCAAAACGCGCAGCCCTCTGTTAAAGATGTGAAAAGCACAAAGAAGAGAGAAAATAAATGAAACGAGACTCAACATACTGATATTTTACACCAATCTGGCGCAGAAAAAACCCAGCCCGGGCCTTACACATTCCACCTTCCGTTGACGACGGCTCTTAACACGATGCAAAATTTGATATCTTGAGCCTCGAATGCCAACCGAAAACACGAGAGAACCACCTTTTAATCAAAAGAACTCGGAAAAAGAAAAGAAAAGCGAATAAGATGACGAAAGAGAACCTCAGCACGTCTTTCTACTTCGGAAAGCGTATAATATCGGAAATCCAGCGAGAATCAACCCTAGTAGGTCAACCTCAAAGAGGCAGATCCAGGGTATCAACTTTTAATTTCTTACCCAATTGCAGCCGCTTTTTTCCTTGCTTCAACTTTTTCTTGCTTTTAGTAGCGCCAGAAATAATCATCAAGGTCAGATAGCAGTCCTCTCTTTTTTAAAATTTAGTTTTCCAACGACTGCTTTTGTCATTTTTCTTTTTCCAACTCTATCATTTCCGAGTAAAACGTCGAAAACTACAGTGGACGCCCAGTGCTTCACATCATGTGAAGAGTAACAAATATGCTAAGGTCACGGGCAAAGGGCATCACGTATTCACACTTTGTCTTCGGACGAGGCGATGGACGGGAACTGGCGTTTTGGAGGTGGTTCACGCAACTGGTTCGTGTCACTTATTTCCAGCGTTCCTGACGGTGATGACAGACCTGTGCGATGGTCGGGGCACCCGCATATAAGTATCAGTTTCTGTACTTTATTGGTATAAGAAGCTTCCGAAAACAACCGGCACAAATTTTGAGGCGGAAGCGCTGCTTTTTTTTGTGTCCGGGGGGGTGCTCCTTGGGGTCCCCCTGTCCAGCCCCAGCCGGTCGGCCACCACATAGGAATTTGCGAAGGACCCCCAAAAATCCCGGTCCCCGAGGGCGAGTTGTCCCAACTTTTTCAGGCCTCATGAAGAGCTAGTTGCGTCATTGGAAAGTTCGTGTGCAGAAACCCCCTCCCCCACGTTTGCACGATGGGAGGGTTCACGAGGCACGTTTTCTCACCGTTTTGAGGTGTTTTTTCGAAAAACAAAAAATATAGAGGTGTGTAGCGCTTATTTTTGACACCCCCCTCAAAACATGCTGGGGGTATAGGTCCTTCCAACTAACGCTATATAAGTATCAGTTTCTGTACTTTATTGGTATAAGAAGCTTCCGGAAACAACCGGCACAAATTTTGAGGCGGAAGCGCTGCTTTTTTTTGTGTCCGGGGGGTGCTCCTTGGGGCCCCCGGTCCAGCCCCAGCCGGTCGCCCACCACATGCGAATTTGCGAAGGACCCCCAAAAATCCCGGTCCCCGAGGGGCGAGTTGTCCCAACTTTTTTCAAACCTCACGAAGAGCTAGTTGCGTCATTGAAATCCTCGTGTGCAGAAACCCCCTCCCCCAAGTTTGTACAATGGAAGGGTTTACGATACAGGTTTTCTCACGGTTTTTAGGTGTTTTTTCGAAAAACAAAAAATATAGAGGTGTATAGCGCTTATTTTTGACACCCCCCTCAAAACATGCTGGGGGTATAGGTCCTTCCAACTAACGCTATATAAGTATCAGTTTCTGTACTTTATTGGTATAAGAAGCTTCCGGAAACAACCGGCACAAATTTTGAGGCGGAAGCGCTGCTTTTTTTTGTGTCCGGGGGGGTGCTCCTTGGGGTCCCCCGGTCCAGCCCCAGCCGGTCGCCCACCACATAGGAATTTGCGAAGGACCCCCAAAAATCCCGGTCCCCAGGGGCGAGTTGTCCCAACTTTTTCAAACCTCATGAAGAGCTAGTTGCGTCATTTAAAAGTTCGTGTGCAGAAACCCCCTCCCCCACGTTTGCACGGTGGGAGGGTTCACGAGGCAGGTTTTCTCACGGTTTTTAGGTGTTTTTTCGAAAAACAAAAAATATAGAGGTGTATAGCGCTTATTTTTGACACCCCCCTCAAAACATGCTGGGGGTATAGGTCCTTCCAACTAACGCTATATAAGTATCAGTTTCTGTACTTTATTGGTATAAGAAGCTTCCGGAAACAACCGGCACAAATTTTGAGGCGGAAGCGCTGCTTTTTTTTGTGTCCGGGGGGGTGCTCCTTGGGGTCCCCCGGTCCAGCCCCAGCCGGTCGCCCACCACATAGGAATTTGCGAAGGACCCCCAAAAATCCCGGTCCCCAGGGGCGAGTTGTCCCAACTTTTTTAAACCTCATGAAGAGCTAGTTGCGTCATTGAAATCCTCGTGTGCAGAAACCCCCTCCCCCACGTTTGCACGATGGGAGGGTTCACGAGGCAGGTTTTCTCACGGTTTTTAGGTGTTTTTTCGAAAAACAAAAAATATAGAGGTGTATAGCGCTTATTTTTGACACCCCCCTCAAAACATGCTGGGGGTATAGGTCCTTCCAACTAACGCTATATAAGTATCAGTTTCTGTACTTTATTGGTATAAGAAGCTTCCGGAAACAACCGGCACAAATTTTGAGGCGGAAGCGCTGCTTTTTTTTGTGTCCGGGGGGGTGCTCCTTGGGGTCCCCCGGTCCAGCCCCAGCCGGTCGCCCACCACATAGGAATTTGCGAAGGACCCCCCAAAAATCCCGGTCCCCGGGGGCGAGTTGTCCCAACTTTTTCAAACCTCACGAAGAGCTAGTTGCGTCATTGAAATCCTCGTGTGCAGAAACCCCCTCCCCCACGTTTGTACAATGGAAGCGTTTACGATACAGGTTTTCTCACCGTTTTGAGGTGTTTTTTCGAAAAACAAAAAATATAGAGGTGTATAGCGCTTATTTTTGACACCCCCCTCAAAACATGCTGGGGGTATAGGTCCTTCCAACTAACGCTATATAAGTATCAGTTTCTGTACTTTATTGGTATAAGAAGCTTCCGGAAACAACCGGCACAAATTTTGAGGCGGAAGCGCTGCTTTTTTTTGTGTCCGGGGGGGTGCTCCTTGGGGCCCCCCGGTCCAGCCCCAGCCGGTCGCCCACCACATGAGGAATTTGCGAAGGACCCCCAAAAATCCCGGTCCCCGGGGGGCGAGTTGTCCCAACTTTTTCAAACCTCACGAAGAGCTAGTTGCGTCATTGAAATCCTCGTGTGCAGAAACCCCCTCCCCCAAGTTTGTACAATGGAAGAGTTTACGATACAGGTTTTCTCACGGTTTTGAGGTGTTTTTTCGAAAAACAAAAAATATAGAGGTGTATAGCGCTTATTTTTGACACCCCCCTCAAAACATGCTGGGGGTATAGGTCCTTCCAACTAACGCTATATAAGTATCAGTTTCTGTACTTTATTGGTATAAGAAGCTTCCGGAAACAACCGGCACAAATTTTGAGGCGGAAGCGCTGCTTTTTTTTGTGTCCGGGGGGGTGCTCCTTGGGGGCCCCCCGGTCCAGCCCCAGCCGGTCGCCCACCACATAGGAATTTGCGAAGGACCCCCCAAAAATCCCGGTCCCCGGGGGGCGAGTTGTCCCAACTTTTTCAAACCTCACGAAGAGCTAGTTGCGTCATTGAAATCCTCGTGTGCAGAAACCCCCTCCCCCAAGTTTGTACAATGGAAGAGTTTACGATACAGGTTTTCTCACGGTTTTGAGGTGTTTTTTCGAAAAACAAAAAATATAGAGGTGTATAGCGCTTATTTTTGACACCCCCCTCAAAACATGCTGGGGGTATAGGTCCTTCCAACTAACGCTATATAAGTATCAGTTTCTGTACTTTATTGGTATAAGAAGCTTCCGGAAACAACCGGCACAAATTTTGAGGCGGAAGCGCTGCTTTTTTTTGTGTCCGGGGGGGTGCTCCTTGGGGGCCCCCGGTCCAGCCCCAGCCGGTCGCCCACCACTATGGAATTTGCGAAGGACCCCCAAAAATCCCGGTCCCCGGAGGGCGAGTTGTCCCAACTTTTTCAAACCTCACGAAGAGCTAGTTGCGTCATTGGAAACCCTCGTGTGCAGAAACCCCCTCCCCCAAGTTTGTACAATGGAAGAGTTTACGATACAGGTTTTCTCACGGTTTTGAGGTGTTTTTTCGAAAAACAAAAAATATAGAGGTGTATAGCGCTTATTTTTGACACCCCCCTCAAAACATGCTGGGGGTATAGGTCCTTCCAACTAACGCTATATAAGTATCAGTTTCTGTACTTTATTGGTATAAGAAGCTTCCGGAACCGTTGTTTCGGCACCGGGTCACCGCCCCAGTATACAGCGTGAAGTTCAATCCTATATAAATTATCCTGGTACCTTTGGCTTGCCCAGTCAAATCCTAACTCGGCTAAACTTCACACCTTGCCTGGATCAGGGTGTCGGGGAGACCGATTTGACACCCCAAAAACCGGAGTTGCCGCAACTCCGAAGTTTTGGGACCTTGGAGAGGGGACGCGATCCCTGAACTCGGTGAAGTTCTTCCAAGGGCCCAGAACTTCTAAACGCGCTCCCCGCGAAGCCCTGCGCAAATTTTATTTTTTGATTTTTTACAGGGGAAATGCCTAAGGACAAATTGCCTTTGCCAAAATCGGCCCGGTCGGGCTCGAAAAATCCGGAAAAAACGAAGTCGCCAAGGAGTGCCCGCGACAAAGGGGCAACGGTACACATGGAAAAACAACAGCAGAGGACGCACTTTTCACGGGCAAACTCGGCGAGTGGCGGGGGGAGGGGCGAGGTCGAGAAAACGGTCATAAAGAAACAGTTTTTGCCGCAGTTCGACGCCCTACCGGCCCAAATCCGGTACGGCAAAGAGCTCGACAAAGCCATCGCAGAGCACAGCGGGCTGATGGCACAGCTTTTTGATCGTCACACCGACATGCTCAAACGCCATTTCGCGTGGGCGAACCCTGTCAAGCGCGCCTTTTACTATTGTACAGCGATCGAACTCAGCGGATCGCCTTGCACGTTCGCAGGGGATACGGAAAAGGAGGTTCAAGACCACATTCGTGAGCGCCACCCCGGGACCGGGGCGGTGCCACGCCGGTTCGGCCTTTCAAGGTTTCAGGGCGGTATGGCGAACATCGGGCCGTCATGCTCGGTAACTGCGGTCGTCGCCGCACTCGCCACAATCTCAAAAGAAGAAACGGGGTTCCATCAGCACGACCTGCTGCGGAGAGCGTTCCGGACGTCTTCGGCCGAAGATTCCCGGGCCCTCCTGCGCGGACTCGGGCTCCAGCTGCCGACCGCACCCGGAGCCGTGCTAGAGGCACTTGCTGCTCAGGACCCTGAAATTGCACGTCTTTTTGCAGTTAACGAGTGCCACGACATCGTCTGCAAGGAGTGCGGGACCACGACCGAGGGTCTCCGCGAGCAAAGCCCAGCCATTCTGACGTACGAGGCGCCGCCCGGCCCCACGAAAGAATGGCACCGCCAAGGCCCTGGAAGCCGCCTTTGGGCCAGATTCGGCGGATAAGCTGCTCGATTGCAGCGTTTGCGGGAGACAGCGTCAGCCAGCTGTTTCTATCACGCACTACTTGTTCGGAGGCGCCGTGGCGGTGACCGTCGTCCCGCCAGAAACCACGCCGGACACCCAGGGATGGCGGACCCCCCCCTGGGGGGGGGTTTGCCCCCCCCCCCCGCGGCCCCCCCCCCCCCCCCCCCCCCCCCCCCCCCCGCCCCCCCCCCCACACAAAAGAAAAAAAAGCCGTTGCGCCACTTCGCCGACACGTTGTCGCGTACGTGGCGGAAAGGGACGCGGAAAAAACACGTGGCACCGCTACAACGGCACGGTGCACGAGACAGGCGTCAAGGCGCCGAACCCGAGGACTGGACACGATGATCTTCCTCCCGGCGCCGCCGCCGCCCGCCGCCGAGGGAGCCGACGAGAATGAGGAGAGCGACCCGAACGCGCGCCGGACCGGCGCCGGAGGGCCACAACAGCCGCCGCAGCCGCCGTCGCGACCGCGGGACGCAAAAGGACGTCCGCTTTACGGCTTGGAAAGCTCAAACGAGGAGACGGACGACGAGGAGGACCCCCACAGCGCTGTTGGACATGATCGCGCTGGCCGTGCTGACCGCACCGGTGCCGCGACCGGCGCCGAAGGGGCCGACGACGACGACGATGACGACACCAGTGGCCTCGAGGACGCGCCGGGGGCACCGCAAGCGCTTCCCGCCGACTTTGTCGTCAACAAAACGCTGGTGCCGCCCGTCCGTGGTGGCCTGAAATGCCCGCTGTGCGATCACAGCTGGACTTCGACAACGCGCCGCCACCAGCAGACCGACCACGCCAACCACAAGCACCTTCGCCAAGAGTGCTCGACGGAGGCGTTGGAGCGCGCGTGTCTGGACCGCTGCCGTCGCTGCGGCCAGTTCGTGGTCGCCTCCGACCGCGCACGCGCGGCGCACGCCTCGCAGTGTGGGCCGTTTCAAACGCGCGCAGCGCGCAACCGCAAGCGCACACGCCGCGACACCGATGTCGCGGACGACGCCGTCACCGGTGGCTGGGGCCAGCTCCCGGAGGCACGGTGGCCACCACGCCGCGGCGAGCCGCCCACCGAGGAGGACATTGCCTGGGTGAAAACGCTGCCGCCAACGATCCGAACGCTTCGGAAGCAGGAGTGGGGGATATGGAGCGAAGCGGTCGGCACCGCGCTCCTCGGCTACACGGCGGCCGGCCCCGAAGAACGCTGCCGGCGCCAGCTGGCCATCACCACCCTCGTGCGCAACCGCCTCTCCAAGCCAAGCCCGGCCGACGAGGAGGCACGCGAGGGAGGCGCCACCGCAGCAGCAGCAGAAGAACGAAGAGGAGAACGAGGAGAAGGAGAAGAGAGAGGGAACGATGGCGGCGGTGAGCGGGACGAGTCCGAGGAGGCCTTGCGCGCACGCGCGCTGACGGCCCCGCGCCCCCGCAACACCGACGAAGAGCTCCCACAGGCGTCGCGCCAGACGCCGGAGGAGCGCCGCCAGCGCCGCATCCTGCACCAGCTGTCCCTTGGTGCCCTTGGAAAAGCGGCACGCACCCTATTCAGCGCACAGCTGCCGCGGGCCCGCGCAGCCGATGTCGCGGAGCAGCTGCAAACGCTGCACCCGCAGGGAAGACCCTGCGGGGTACCCGCTGCCACCGGAGGTTTTGTACCCCTACAACCTCGAACCGGCCAAGGTCCGGAAGGTGGTGGTGAAGAGTCTGGGTCGCGCGTCCGCGCCTGGACTCGACGGTTGGACGCGAGAGCTGTTGATTCCTGTAGTTGAAAACAAAACACTACTTCAGGAGTTGACAACTCTGTTGCAAGACATCCTTGCCGGAAGGGTGTCCGCGTCTTTCGCCTACCGTGTTCGCGCCTGCGTGGTTCACCCCTTTTTGAAGGAGGTCGGATCACCGAAGGTGCGGCCAATCACGCCGGAATCGGTGTGGTTGAAAATGGCATCCCACCTCGCGGTCGATAAAGTTGACAAAACCTTCCGCGAGGTTTTTAAAGGCTGGCAGTTTGGCGTGTGGGGCGATGCCGCGGAGGCAGTTCGCCAGATCCGCGCGCACTACGCGAGCACCTCGGCTGACACGCTTGTCGCCTTGGACGCAACAAACGCGTACAACCGCATGTCGCGCGCGCACGTCCTCAGGGCGTGCTTTGCGCACCCCGAACTCCGCTCAATGTTTGGGGTGGTGGACCTTGCCCTCGGCGAAGCCGGCCCTCTTGGAGTCTATGAAAACGGACTCCGGACGCAAGAACTGGCGTCCACAAAGGGGGTGCGCCAGGGCATGGTAATGGGCCCGCTTCTTTTCGCCACCGCCATGGCGGAGGTCCTTCGCCCGGTTATCGCGCGCCACCCGGACGCGCATGTCGCGGCGTACTTGGACGACCTGACCGTTGTCGGGTCGCGCGCGGCGGTTCAAGGCTTCCTCGACGAGGCGGGGCCGCTTCTGGCACAGGTCGGGTTCGACATCAACCCGGCCAAAAGCCACCACCTGACCAAGCAGGTGGCACCACAGCCGGTAACCGTGGCAGGCGCCGTCGTGCCTGTCGCCGCGGGTGTGGTTCGTATCCTTGGCGCCGGATTCAGCGGAGCAAACGAAAGCCTTGAGCCGTGGGTCTTTGCGGCGGCATCGAAATACGAGGCTTATTTTGCAGCGCTGGCGGACGAAGGTCTTCCCCGCCACGCGCGCCTGAATCTTCTACGGGCTTCGGCCCTTCCAAGGCTCACGTTTCTTCTGCGCACGCATCGCCCAGAAGAGCTTGACCGCAGCGCGCGCTTGTTCGACGACAGCGTGCGGCGCGTGCTTGCCGGCTTGGTCGGCGAGCCGGCCTTGGACGAGACGGCGGTCTTGATCTCGCGGCTTCCCCTGTCCATGGGCGGCCTCGGATTACGATCACAACAACCGATCGCGAAGTTCGCTGCGGCAAGTGTGGGCCGCAAGGGAGCACAGCGAGAGCAGACGAGCGCGGTGGACGCCGAGGTGGCCAGGACCCTGTTATCTCTCCTTCCGGAGCCTGCCCTGACCCTCCTTAAGGCGAACGCCGCGCCGGGTGCTACGCGTGCGTTGGTGGACCCTGCGGTCCGCCTCTCCGACTTTGCCTTCGAAGTCCTGGTCCGCCAGCGCCTCTGCCTGAGAGTGCTGCGGCCAGGAACGGTGTGCACATGCGGCGCGGACGCCGACAACGCACATGTCAATGTGTCCCTCCCTGCCGGGTGGGCCGCGCATTTCTCGCCACAACCGCGTCGTGCACGCGATCGGCGCGTGGGCCCGCCAGCTCGGGCTTTCCGTGGTCACGGAACCGCGCGCCGGGACGGACAACCGCGAACGGTTGGACGTTACCATCGCCGCTGCCGGCGGCACCTTCGCCACGGACGTCGTGGTGACGTACCCCGGCCGCGCGCGCGGCGAGGCGCAGAGCGCGCTCCAGCAGTCGCACGCCGAAAAACGGCGTAAATGGGCCAACTGGGCCCACGACTGCGGTGCAAACTTTGCGCCGATCTCTTTGGAGTCCACAGGGGGACTCCACAAGGAGAGCTTCCAGTGGATGCTGGCCGTCGCCGGGTCTACTCCCTTCCCCTACTCTGCCCGAACGGCGCTGAGCGAGTTGCTGTCGGCCGTTTGCAAGGCGGTGCACGAGGGCAACGCACTTATCTTTTCGAAAGTGCGACACTCGTGGGCGCGGACGCTTCTACGGAGCGAGGTGTGAGGCTGAGGTTTGTTTTTTTGAATACGTTTTGAAAAGTAAAAGTGACAGATTGGGTCACACCCGGGCCGACTTAGAAAATTTTCTTTTGACAGAAAACGTTCTTTTTACGAATTTTTTCCTTGTTAATCCTGTACTTCTCCTTTTTAACTACACTTGTACCGCGTCGTGCTCGCCACTTTCTCATTTCAGAGAGGCCAGCACACGCATCGTTTCCCTTTTTCCTTTTCCTGTACTGTGCTTTTTCCTTTTTCTCCTATTGAACAAACCCGAACTTAGTGAACTTAATTTGGTCTAAATAGGGCTTTGCAGAGTGGACCGGGGTTTCTAGTACAGATTGTCTGTGCATTTTTTGCGTCCACATGGCAAAGACTGGTGCCAAGCGATGGTTGGAGCGTGCCCAAAAAAAATATAAGTATCAGTTTCTGTACTTTATTGGTATAAGAAGCTTCCGGAAACAACCGGCACAAATTTTGAGGCGGAAGCGCTGCTTTTTTTTGTGTCCGGGGGGGTGCTCCTTGGGGGCCCCCGGTCCAGCCCCAGCCGGTCGCCCACCACATAGGAATTTGCGAAGGACCCCCAAAAATCCCGGTCCCCGAGGGCGAGTTGTCCCAACTTTTTCAAACCTCACGAAGAGCTAGTTGCGTCATTGAAATCCTCGTGTGCAGAAACCCCCTCCCCCAAGTTTGTACAATGGAAGAGTTTACGATACAGGTTTTCTCACGGTTTTGAGGTGTTTTTTCGAAAAACAAAAAATATAGAGGTGTATAGCGCTTATTTTTGACACCCCCTCAAAACATGCTGGGGGTATAGGTCCTTCCAACTAACGCTATATAAGTATCAGTTTCTGTACTTTATTGGTATAAGAAGCTTCCGGAAACAACCGGCACAAATTTTGAGGCGGAAGCGCTGCTTTTTTTTGTGTCCGGGGGTGCTCCTTGGGGGCCCCCGGTCCAGCCCCAGCCGGTCGCCCACCACATATGAATTTGCGAAGGACCCCAAAAATCCCGGTCCCCGAGGGCGAGTTGTCCCAACTTTTTCAAACCTCACGAAGAGCTAGTTGCGTCATTGAAATCCTCGTGTGCAGAAACCCCCTCCCCCAAGTTTGTACAATGGAAGAGTTTACGATACAGGTTTTCTCACGGTTTTGAGGTGTTTTTTCGAAAAACAAAAAATATAGAGGTGTATAGCGCTTATTTTTGACACCCCCCTCAAAACATGCTGGGGGTATAGGTCCTTCCAACTAACGCTATATAAGTATCAGTTTCTGTACTTTATTGGTATAAGAAGCTTCCGGAAACAACCGGCACAAATTTTGAGGCGGAAGCGCTGCTTTTTTTTGTGTCCGGGGGGGTGCTCCTTGGGGGCCCCCGGTCCAGCCCCAGCCGGTCGCCCACCACATAGGAATTTGCGAAGGACCCCCAAAAAATCCCGGTCCCCGAGGGCGAGTTGTCCCAACTTTTTCAAACCTCACGAAGAGCTAGTTGCGTCATTGAAATCCTCGTGTGCAGAAACCCCCTCCCCCAAGTTTGTACAATGGAAGAGTTTACGATACAGGTTTTCTCACGGTTTTGAGGTGTTTTTTCGAAAAACAAAAAATATAGAGGTGTATAGCGCTTATTTTTGACACCCCCCTCAAAACATGCTGGGGGTATAGGTCCTTCCAACTAACGCTATATAAGTATCAGTTTCTGTACTTTATTGGTATAAGAAGCTTCCGGAAACAACCGGCACAAATTTTGAGGCGGAAGCGCTGCTTTTTTTTGTGTCCGGGGGGGTGCTCCTTGGGGGCCCCCGGTCCAGCCCCAGCCGGTCGCCCACCACATAGGAATTTGCGAAGGACCCCCAAAAATCCCGGTCCCCGAGGGCGAGTTGTCCCAACTTTTTCAAACCTCGCGAAGAGCTAGTTGCGTCATTGAAATCCTCGTGTGCAGAAACCCCCTCCCCCAAGTTTGTACAATGGAAGAGTTTACGATACAGGTTTTCTCACGGTTTTGAGGTGTTTTTTCGAAAAACAAAAAATATAGAGGTGTATAGCGCTTATTTTTGACACCCCCCTCAAAACATGCTGGGGGTATAGGTCCTTCCAACTAACGCTATATAAGTATCAGTTTCTGTACTTTATTGGTATAAGAAGCTTCCGGAAACAACCGGCACAAATTTTGAGGCGGAAGCGCTGCTTTTTTTTGTGTCCGGGGGGGTGCTCCTTGGGGCCCCCCGGTCCAGCCCCAGCCGGTCGCCCACCACATAGGAATTTGCGAAGGACCCCCAAAAATCCCGGTCCCCGAGGGCGAGTTGTCCCAACTTTTTCAAACCTCACGAAGAGCTAGTTGCGTCATTGAAATCCTCGTGTGCAGAAACCCCCTCCCCCAAGTTTGTACAATGGAAGAGTTTACGATACAGGTTTTCTCACGGTTTTGAGGTGTTTTTTCGAAAAACAAAAAATATAGAGGTGTATAGCGCTTATTTTTGACACCCCCCTCAAAACATGCTGGGGGTATAGGTCCTTCCAACTAACGCTATATAAGTATCAGTTTCTGTACTTTATTGGTATAAGAAGCTTCCGGAACCGTTGTTTCGGCACCGGGTCACCGCCCCAGTATACAGCGTGAAGTTCAATCCTATATAAATTATCCTGGTACCTTTGGCTTGCCCAGTCAAATCCTAACTCGGCTAAACTTCACACCTTGCCTGGATCAGGGTGTCGGGGAGACCGATTTGACACCCCAAAAACCGGAGTTGCCGCAACTCCGAAGTTTTGGGACCTTGGAGAGGGGACGCGATCCCTGAACTCGGTGAAGTTCTTCCAAGGGCCCAGAACTTCTAAACGCGCTCCCCGCGAAGCCCTGCGCAAATTTTATTTTTTGATTTTTTACAGGGGAAATGCCTAAGGACAAATTGCCTTTGCCAAAATCGGCCCGGTCGGGCTCGAAAAATCCGGAAAAAACGAAGTCGCCAAGGAGTGCCCGCGACAAAGGGGCAACGGTACACATGGAAAAACAACAGCAGAGGACGCACTTTTCACGGGCAAACTCGGCGAGTGGCGGGGGGAGGGGCGAGGTCGAGAAAACGGTCATAAAGAAACAGTTTTTGCCGCAGTTCGACGCCCTACCGGCCCAAATCCGGTACGGCAAAGAGCTCGACAAAGCCATCGCAGAGCACAGCGGGCTGATGGCACAGCTTTTTGATCGTCACACCGACATGCTCAAACGCCATTTCGCGTGGGCGAACCCTGTCAAGCGCGCCTTTTACTATTGTACAGCGATCGAACTCAGCGGATCGCCTTGCACGTTCGCAGGGGATACGGAAAAGGAGGTTCAAGACCACATTCGTGAGCGCCACCCCGGGACCGGGGCGGTGCCACGCCGGTTCGGCCTTTCAAGGTTTCAGGGCGGTATGGCGAACATCGGGCCGTCATGCTCGGTAACTGCGGTCGTCGCCGCACTCGCCACAATCTCAAAAGAAGAAACGGGGTTCCATCAGCACGACCTGCTGCGGAGAGCGTTCCGGACGTCTTCGGCCGAAGATTCCCGGGCCCTCCTGCGCGGACTCGGGCTCCAGCTGCCGACCGCACCCGGAGCCGTGCTAGAGGCACTTGCTGCTCAGGACCCTGAAATTGCACGTCTTTTTGCAGTTAACGAGTGCCACGACATCGTCTGCAAGGAGTGCGGGACCACGACCGAGGGTCTCCGCGAGCAAAGCCCAGCCATTCTGACGTACGAGGCGCCGCCCGGCCCACCACGGAATGGCACCGCCAAGGCCCTGGAAGCCGCCTTTGGGCCAGATTCGGCGGATAAGCTGCTCGATTGCAGCGTTTGCGGGAGACAGCGTCAGCCAGCTGTTTCTATCACGCACTACTTGTTCGGAGGCGCCGTGGCGGTGACCGTCGTCCCGCCAGAAACCACGCCGGACACCCAGGGATTGCCGGACCTCCCGCTGGAGGTCGGTTTTGCCACCCGGCCGCTGGCCGCCACACCCTTCCTCTTGCACGCCGTCTTGTGCGCCACTTCGCCGACACACGTTGTCGCGTACGTGGCGGAAAGGGACGCGGAAAAGATCACGTGGCACCGCTACAACGGCACGGTGCACGAGACAGGCGTCAAGGCGCCGAACCCGAGGACCCTGGACACGATGATCTTCCTCCCGGCGCCGCCGCCGCCCGCCGCCGAGGGAGCCGACGAGAATGAGGAGAGCGACCCGAACGCGCGCCGGACCGGCGCCGGAGGGCCACAACAGCCGCCGCAGCCGCCGTCGCGACCGCGGGACGCAAAAGGACGTCCGCTTTACGGCTTGGAAAGCTCAAACGAGGAGACGGACGACGAGGAGGACCCCCACAGCGCTGTTGGACATGATCGCGCTGGCCGTGCTGACCGCACCGGTGCCGCGACCGGCGCCGAAGGGGCCGACGACGACGACGATGACGACACCAGTGGCCTCGAGGACGCGCCGGGGGCACCGCAAGCGCTTCCCGCCGACTTTGTCGTCAACAAAACGCTGGTGCCGCCCGTCCGTGGTGGCCTGAAATGCCCGCTGTGCGATCACAGCTGGACTTCGACAACGCGCCGCCACCAGCAGACCGACCACGCCAACCACAAGCACCTTCGCCAAGAGTGCTCGACGGAGGCGTTGGAGCGCGCGTGTCTGGACCGCTGCCGTCGCTGCGGCCAGTTCGTGGTCGCCTCCGACCGCGCACGCGCGGCGCACGCCTCGCAGTGTGGGCCGTTTCAAACGCGCGCAGCGCGCAACCGCAAGCGCACACGCCGCGACACCGATGTCGCGGACGACGCCGTCACCGGTGGCTGGGGCCAGCTCCCGGAGGCACGGTGGCCACCACGCCGCGGCGAGCCGCCCACCGAGGAGGACATTGCCTGGGTGAAAACGCTGCCGCCAACGATCCGAACGCTTCGGAAGCAGGAGTGGGGGATATGGAGCGAAGCGGTCGGCACCGCGCTCCTCGGCTACACGGCGGCCGGCCCCGAAGAACGCTGCCGGCGCCAGCTGGCCATCACCACCCTCGTGCGCAACCGCCTCTCCAAGCCAAGCCCGGCCGACGAGGAGGCACGCGAGGGAGGCGCCACCGCAGCAGCAGCAGAAGAACGAAGAGGAGAACGAGGAGAAGGAGAAGAGAGAGGGAACGATGGCGGCGGTGAGCGGGACGAGTCCGAGGAGGCCTTGCGCGCACGCGCGCTGACGGCCCCGCGCCCCCGCAACACCGACGAAGAGCTCCCACAGGCGTCGCGCCAGACGCCGGAGGAGCGCCGCCAGCGCCGCATCCTGCACCAGCTGTCCCTTGGTGCCCTTGGAAAAGCGGCACGCACCCTATTCAGCGCACAGCTGCCGCGGGCCCGCGCAGCCGATGTCGCGGAGCAGCTGCAAACGCTGCACCCGCAGGAAGACCCTGCGGGGTACCCGCTGCCACCGGAGGTTTTGTACCCCTACAACCTCGAACCGGCCAAGGTCCGGAAGGTGGTGGTGAAGAGTCTGGGTCGCGCGTCCGCGCCTGGACTCGACGGTTGGACGCGAGAGCTGTTGATTCCTGTAGTTGAAAACAAAACACTACTTCAGGAGTTGACAACTCTGTTGCAAGACATCCTTGCCGGAAGGGTGTCCGCGTCTTTCGCCTACCGTGTTCGCGCCTGCGTGGTTCACCCCTTTTTGAAGGAGGTCGGATCACCGAAGGTGCGGCCAATCACGCCGGAATCGGTGTGGTTGAAAATGGCATCCCACCTCGCGGTCGATAAAGTTGACAAAACCTTCCGCGAGGTTTTTAAAGGCTGGCAGTTTGGCGTGTGGGGCGATGCCGCGGAGGCAGTTCGCCAGATCCGCGCGCACTACGCGAGCACCTCGGCTGACACGCTTGTCGCCTTGGACGCAACAAACGCGTACAACCGCATGTCGCGCGCGCACGTCCTCAGGGCGTGCTTTGCGCACCCCGAACTCCGCTCAATGTTTGGGGTGGTGGACCTTGCCCTCGGCGAAGCCGGCCCTCTTGGAGTCTATGAAAACGGACTCCGGACGCAAGAACTGGCGTCCACAAAGGGGGTGCGCCAGGGCATGGTAATGGGCCCGCTTCTTTTCGCCACCGCCATGGCGGAGGTCCTTCGCCCGGTTATCGCGCGCCACCCGGACGCGCATGTCGCGGCGTACTTGGACGACCTGACCGTTGTCGGGTCGCGCGCGGCGGTTCAAGGCTTCCTCGACGAGGCGGGGCCGCTTCTGGCACAGGTCGGGTTCGACATCAACCCGGCCAAAAGCCACCACCTGACCAAGCAGGTGGCACCACAGCCGGTAACCGTGGCAGGCGCCGTCGTGCCTGTCGCCGCGGGTGTGGTTCGTATCCTTGGCGCCGGATTCAGCGGAGCAAACGAAAGCCTTGAGCCGTGGGTCTTTGCGGCGGCATCGAAATACGAGGCTTATTTTGCAGCGCTGGCGGACGAAGGTCTTCCCCGCCACGCGCGCCTGAATCTTCTACGGGCTTCGGCCCTTCCAAGGCTCACGTTTCTTCTGCGCACGCATCGCCCAGAAGAGCTTGACCGCAGCGCGCGCTTGTTCGACGACAGCGTGCGGCGCGTGCTTGCCGGCTTGGTCGGCGAGCCGGCCTTGGACGAGACGGCGGTCTTGATCTCGCGGCTTCCCCTGTCCATGGGCGGCCTCGGATTACGATCACAACAACCGATCGCGAAGTTCGCTGCGGCAAGTGTGGGCCGCAAGGGAGCACAGCGAGAGCAGACGAGCGCGGTGGACGCCGAGGTGGCCAGGACCCTGTTATCTCTCCTTCCGGAGCCTGCCCTGACCCTCCTTAAGGCGAACGCCGCGCCGGGTGCTACGCGTGCGTTGGTGGACCCTGCGGTCCGCCTCTCCGACTTTGCCTTCGAAGTCCTGGTCCGCCAGCGCCTCTGCCTGAGAGTGCTGCGGCCAGGAACGGTGTGCACATGCGGCGCGGACGCCGACAACGCACATGTCAATGTGTGTCCCTCCCTGCCGGGTGGGCCGCGCATTTCTCGCCACAACCGCGTCGTGCACGCGATCGGCGCGTGGGCCCGCCAGCTCGGGCTTTCCGTGGTCACGGAACCGCGCGCCGGGACGGACAACCGCGAACGGTTGGACGTTACCATCGCCGCTGCCGGCGGCACCTTCGCCACGGACGTCGTGGTGACGTACCCCGGCCGCGCGCGCGGCGAGGCGCAGAGCGCGCTCCAGCAGTCGCACGCCGAAAAACGGCGTAAATGGGCCAACTGGGCCCACGACTGCGGTGCAAACTTTGCGCCGATCTCTTTGGAGTCCACAGGGGGACTCCACAAGGAGAGCTTCCAGTGGATGCTGGCCGTCGCCGGGTCTACTCCCTTCCCCTACTCTGCCCGAACGGCGCTGAGCGAGTTGCTGTCGGCCGTTTGCAAGGCGGTGCACGAGGGCAACGCACTTATCTTTTCGAAAGTGCGACACTCGTGGGCGCGGACGCTTCTACGGAGCGAGGTGTGAGGCTGAGGTTTGTTTTTTGAATACGTTTTGAAAAGTAAAAGTGACAGATTGGGTCACACCCGGGCCGACTTAGAAAATTTTCTTTTGACAGAAAACGTTCTTTTTACGAATTTTTTCCTTGTTAATCCTGTACTTCTCCTTTTTAACTACACTTGTACCGCGTCGTGCTCGCCACTTTCTCATTTCAGAGAGGCCAGCACACGCATCGTTTCCCTTTTTCCTTTTCCTGTACTGTGCTTTTTCCTTTTTCTCCTATTGAACAAACCCGAACTTAGTGAACTTAATTTGGTCTAAATAGGGCTTTGCAGAGTGGACCGGGGTTTCTAGTACAGATTGTCTGTGCATTTTTTGCGTCCACATGGCAAAGACTGGTGCCAAGCGATGGTTGGAGCGTGCCCAAAAAAAATATAAGTATCAGTTTCTGTACTTTATTGGTATAAGAAGCTTCCGGAAACAACCGGCACAAATTTTGAGGCGGAAGCGCTGCTTTTTTTTGTGTCCGGGGGGGTGCTCCTTGGGGGCCCCGGGTCCAGCCCCAGCCGGTCGCCCACCACATAGGAATTTGCGAAGGACCCCCAAAAATCCCGGTCCCCAGGGGCGAGTTGTCCCAACTTTTTTAAACCTCATGAAGAGCTAGTTGCGTCATTGGAAAGTTCGTGTGCAGAAACCCCCTCCCCCACGTTTGTACAATGGAAGCGTTTACGATACAGGTTTTCTCACCGTTTTGAGGTGTTTTTTCGAAAAACAAAAAATATAGAGGTGTATAGCGCTTATTTTTGACACCCCCCTCAAAACATGCTGGGGGTATAGGTCCTTCCAACTAACGCTATATAAGTATCAGTTTCTGTACTTTATTGGTATAAGAAGCTTCCGGAAACAACCGGCACAAAACCGGCACAAATTTTTTTGGGGCGGAAGCGCTGCTTTTTTTTGTGTCCGGGGGTGCTCCGGGGGCCGCCCCGGTCCAGCCCCAGCCGGTCGCCCACCACATAGGAATTTGCGAAGGACCCCCAAAAATCCCGGTCCCCGAGGGCGAGTTGTCCCAACTTTTTCAAACCTCACGAAGAGCTAGTTGCGTCATTGAAATCCTCGTGTGCAGAAACCCCCTCCCCCAAGTTTGTACAATGGAAGAGTTTACGATACAGGTTTTCTCACGGTTTTGAGGTGTTTTTTAAAAAAAAAAAAAAAATATAGAGGTGTATAGCGCTTATTTTTGACACCCCCAACTCAAAAAATGCTGGGGGTATAGGTCCTTCCAACTAACGCTATATAAGTATCAGTTTCTGTACTTTATTGGTATAAGAAGCTTCCGGAAACAACCGGCACAAATTTTGAGGCGGAAGCGCTGCTTTTTTTGTGTCCGGGGGTGCTCTTTGGGGGCCCCCGGTCCAGCCCCAGCCGGTCGCCCACCACATGGGAATTTTTCGAAGGACCCAAAATCCCGGTCCCCGAGGGCGAGTTGTCCCAACTTTTTCAAACCTACCTGAAGAGCTAGTTGCGTCATTGAAATCCTCGTGTGCAGAAACCCCCTCCCCCAAGTTTGTACAATGGAAGAGTTTACGATACAGGTTTTCTCACGGTTTTGAGGTGTTTAAAAAAAAAAAAAAAAATATAGAGGTGTATAGCGCTTATTTTTGACACCCCCCTCAAAACATGCTGGGGGTATAGGTCCTTCCAACTAACGCTATATAAGTATCAGTTTCTGTACTTTATTGGTATAAGAAGCTTCCGGAACCGTTGTTTCGGCACCGGGTCCACCGCCCCAGTATACAGCGTGAAGTTCAATCCTATATAAATTATCCTGGTACCTTTGGCTTGCCCAGTCAAATCCTAACTCGGCTAAACTTCACACCTTGCCTGGATCAGGGTGTCGGGGAGACCCGATTTGACACCCCAAAACCCGGAGTTGCCGCAACTCCGAAGTTTTGGGACCTTGGAGAGGGGACGCGATCCCTGAACTCGGTGAAGTTCTTCCAAGGGCCCAGAACTTCTAAACGCGCTCCCCGCGAAGCCCTGCGCAAATTTTATTTTTTAATTTTTTACAGGGGAAATGCCTAAGGACAAATTGCCTTTTGCCAAAATCGGCCCGGTCGGGCTCGAAAAATCCGGAAAAAAACGAAGTCGCCAAGGAGTGCCCGCGACAAAGGGGCAACGGTACACATGGAAAAACAACAGCAGAGGACGCACTTTTCACGGGCAAACTCGGCGAGTGGCGGGGGGAGGGGCGAGGTCGAGAAAACGGTCATAAAGAAACAGTTTTTGCCGCAGTTCGACGCCCTACCGGCCCAAATCCGGTACGGCAAAGAGCTCGACAAAGCCATCGCAGAGCACAGCGGGCTGATGGCACAGCTTTTTGATCGTCACACCGACATGCTCAAACGCCATTTCGCGTGGGCGAACCCTGTCAAGCGCGCCTTTTACTATTGTACAGCGATCGAACTCAGCGGATCGCCTTGCACGTTCGCAGGGGATACGGAAAAGGAGGTTCAAGACCACATTCGTGAGCGCCACCCCGGGACCGGGGCGGTGCCACGCCGGTTCGGCCTTTCAAGGTTTCAGGGCGGTATGGCGAACATCGGGCCGTCATGCTCGGTAACTGCGGTCGTCGCCGCACTCGCCACAATCTCAAAAGAAGAAACGGGGTTCCATCAGCACGACCTGCTGCGGAGAGCGTTCCGGACGTCTTCGGCCGAAGATTCCCGGGCCCTCCTGCGCGGACTCGGGCTCCAGCTGCCGACCGCACCCGGAGCCGTGCTAGAGGCACTTGCTGCTCAGGACCCTGAAATTGCACGTCTTTTTGCAGTTAACGAGTGCCACGACATCGTCTGCAAGGAGTGCGGGACCACGACCGAGGGTCTCCGCGAGCAAAGCCCAGCCATTCTGACGTACGAGGCGCCGCCCGGCCCACCACGGAATGGCACCGCCAAGGCCCTGGAAGCCGCCTTTGGGCCAGATTCGGCGGATAAGCTGCTCGATTGCAGCGTTTGCGGGAGACAGCGTCAGCCAGCTGTTTCTATCACGCACTACTTGTTCGGAGGCGCCGTGGCGGTGACCGTCGTCCCGCCAGAAACCACGCCGGACACCCAGGGATTGCCGGACCTCCCGCTGGAGGTCGGTTTTGCCACCCGGCCGCTGGCCGCCACACCCTTCCTCTTGCACGCCGTCTTGTGCGCCACTTCGCCGACACACGTTGTCGCGTACGTGGCGGAAAGGGACGCGGAAAAGATCACGTGGCACCGCTACAACGGCACGGTGCACGAGACAGGCGTCAAGGCGCCGAACCCGAGGACCCTGGACACGATGATCTTCCTCCCGGCGCCGCCGCCGCCCGCCGCCGAGGGAGCCGACGAGAATGAGGAGAGCGACCCGAACGCGCGCCGGACCGGCGCCGGAGGGCCAAAACAGCCGCCGCAGCCGCCGTCGCGACCGCGGGACGCAAAAGGACGTCCGCTTTACGGCTTGGAAAGCTCAAACGAGGAGACGGACGACGAGGAGGACCCCCACACCGCTGTTGGACATGATCGCGCTGGCCGTGCTGACCGCACCGGTGCCGCGACCGGCGCCGAAGGGGCCGACGACGACGACGATGACGACACCAGTGGCCTCGAGGACGCGCCGGGGGCCCCCCAGCGCCCCCCCCCGACTTTGTCGTCAACAAAACGCTGGTGCCGCCCGTCCGTGGTGGCCTGAAATGCCCGCTGTGCGATCACAGCTGGACTTCGACAACGCGCCGCCACCACCAGACCGACCACGCCAACCACAAGCACCTTCGCCAAGAGTGCTCGACGGAGGTTGGAGCGCGCGTGTCTGGACCGCTGCCGTCGCTGCGGCCAGTTCGTGGTCGCCTCCGACCGCGCACGCGCGGCGCACGCCTCGCAGTGTGGGCCGTTTCAAACGCGCGCAGCGCGCAACCGCAAGCGCACACGCCGCGACACCGATGTCGCGGACGACGCCGTCACCGGTGGCTGGGGCCAGCTCCCGGAGGCACGGTGGCCACCACGCCGCGGCGAGCCGCCCACCGAGGAGGACATTGCCTGGGTGAAAACGCTGCCGCCAACGATCCGAACGCTTCGGAAGCAGGAGTGGGGGATATGGAGCGAAGCGGTCGGCACCGCGCTCCTCGGCTACACGGCGGCCGGCCCCGAAGAACGCTGCCGGCGCCAGCTGGCCATCACCACCCTCGTGCGCAACCGCCTCTCCAAGCCAAGCCCGGCCGACGAGGAGGCACGCGAGGGAGGCGCCACCGCAGCAGCAGCAGAAGAACGAAGAGGAGAACGAGGAGAAGGAGAAGAGAGAGGGAACGATGGCGGCGGTGAGCGGGACGAGTCCGAGGAGGCCTTGCGCGCACGCGCGCTGACGGCCCCGCGCCCCCGCAACACCGACGAAGAGCTCCCACAGGCGTCGCGCCAGACGCCGGAGGAGCGCCGCCAGCGCCGCATCCTGCACCAGCTGTCCCTTGGTGCCCTTGGAAAAGCGGCACGCACCCTATTCAGCGCACAGCTGCCGCGGGCCCGCGCAGCCGATGTCGCGGAGCAGCTGCAAACGCTGCACCCGCAGGAAGACCCTGCGGGGGTCCCGCTGCCACCGGAGGTTTTGTACCCCAAAAACCTCGAACCGGCCAAGGTCCGGAAGGTGGTGGTGAAGAGTCTGGGTCGCGCGTCCGCGCCTGGACTCGACGGTTGGACGCGAGAGCTGTTGATTCCTGTAGTTGAAAACAAAACACTACTTCAGGAGTTGACAACTCTGTTGCAAGACATCCTTGCCGGAAGGGTGTCCGCGTCTTTCGCCTACCGTGTTCGCGCCTGCGTGGTTCACCCCTTTTGAAGGAGGTCGGATCACCGAAGGTGCGGCCAATCACGCCGGAATCGGTGTGGTTGAAAATGGCATCCCACCTCGCGGTCGATAAAGTTGACAAAACCTTCCGCGAGGTTTTTAAAGGCTGGCAGTTTGGCGTGTGGGGCGATGCCGCGGAGGCAGTTCGCCAGATCCGCGCGCACTACGCGAGCACCTCGGCTGACACGCTTGTCGCCTTGGACGCAACAAACGCGTACAACCGCATGTCGCGCGCGCACGTCCTCAGGGCGTGCTTTGCGCACCCCGAACTCCGCTCAATGTTTGGGGTGGTGGACCTTGCCCTCGGCGAAGCCGGCCCTCTTGGAGTCTATGAAAACGGACTCCGGACGCAAGAACTGGCGTCCACAAAGGGGGTGCGCCAGGGCATGGTAATGGGCCCGCTTCTTTTCGCCACCGCCATGGCGGAGGTCCTTCGCCCGGTTATCGCGCGCCACCCGGACGCGCATGTCGCGGCGTACTTGGACGACCTGACCGTTGTCGGGTCGCGCGCGGCGGTTCAAGGCTTCCTCGACGAGGCGGGGCCGCTTCTGGCACAGGTCGGGTTCGACATCAACCCGGCCAAAAGCCACCACCTGACCAAGCAGGTGGCACCACAGCCGGTAACCGTGGCAGGCGCCGTCGTGCCTGTCGCCGCGGGTGTGGTTCGTATCCTTGGCGCCGGATTCAGCGGAGCAAACGAAAGCCTTGAGCCGTGGGTCTTTGCGGCGGCATCGAAATACGAGGCTTATTTTGCAGCGCTGGCGGACGAAGGTCTTCCCCGCCACGCGCGCCTGAATCTTCTACGGGCTTCGGCCCTTCCAAGGCTCACGTTTCTTCTGCGCACGCATCGCCCAGAAGAGCTTGACCGCAGCGCGCGCTTGTTCGACGACAGCGTGCGGCGCGTGCTTGCCGGCTTGGTCGGCGAGCCGGCCTTGGACGAGACGGCGGTCTTGATCTCGCGGCTTCCCCTGTCCATGGGCGGCCTCGGATTACGATCACAACAACCGATCGCGAAGTTCGCTGCGGCAAGTGTGGGCCGCAAGGGAGCACAGCGAGAGCAGACGAGCGCGGTGGACGCCGAGGTGGCCAGGACCCTGTTATCTCTCCTTCCGGAGCCTGCCCTGACCCTCCTTAAGGCGAACGCCGCGCCGGGTGCTACGCGTGCGTTGGTGGACCCTGCGGTCCGCCTCTCCGACTTTGCCTTCGAAGTCCTGGTCCGCCAGCGCCTCTGCCTGAGAGTGCTGCGGCCAGGAACGGTGTGCACATGCGGCGCGGACGCCGACAACGCACATGTCAATGTGTGTCCCTCCCTGCCGGGTGGGCCGCGCATTTCTCGCCACAACCGCGTCGTGCACGCGATCGGCGCGTGGGCCCGCCAGCTCGGGCTTTCCGTGGTCACGGAACCGCGCGCCGGGACGGACAACCGCGAACGGTTGGACGTTACCATCGCCGCTGCCGGCGGCACCTTCGCCACGGACGTCGTGGTGACGTACCCCGGCCGCGCGCGCGGCGAGGCGCAGAGCGCGCTCCAGCAGTCGCACGCCGAAAAACGGCGTAAATGGGCCAACTGGGCCCACGACTGCGGTGCAAACTTTGCGCCGATCTCTTTGGAGTCCACAGGGGGACTCCACAAGGAGAGCTTCCAGTGGATGCTGGCCGTCGCCGGGTCTACTCCCTTCCCCTACTCTGCCCGAACGGCGCTGAGCGAGTTGCTGTCGGCCGTTTGCAAGGCGGTGCACGAGGGCAACGCACTTATCTTTTCGAAAGTGCGACACTCGTGGGCGCGGACGCTTCTACGGAGCGAGGTGTGAGGCTGAGGTTTGTTTTTTGAATACGTTTTGAAAAGTAAAAGTGACAGATTGGGTCACACCCGGGCCGACTTAGAAAATTTTCTTTTGACAGAAAACGTTCTTTTTTACGAATTTTTTCCTTGTTAATCCTGTACTTCTCCTTTTTAACTACACTTGTACCGCGTCGTGCTCGCCACTTTCTCATTTCAGAGAGGCCAGCACACGCATCGTTTCCCTTTTTCCTTTTCCTGTACTGTGCTTTTTCTTTTTCTCCTATTGAACAAACCCGAACTTAGTGAACTTAATTTGGTCTAAATAGGGCTTTGCAGAGTGGACCGGGGTTTCTAGTACAGATTGTCTGTGCATTTTTTGCGTCCACATGGCAAAGACTGGTGCCAAGCGATGGTTGGAGCGTGCCCAAAAAAATATAAGTATCAGTTTCTGTACTTTATTGGTATAAGAAGCTTCCGGAAACAACCGGCACAAATTTTGAGGCGGAAGCGCTGCTTTTTTTGTGTCCGGGGGGTGCTCCTTGGGGGCCCCCGGTCCAGCCCCAGCCGGTCGCCCACCACATAACGAATTTGCGAAGGACCCCCAAAAATCCCGGTCCCCGAGGGCGAGTTGTCCCAACTTTTTCAAACCTCACGAAGAGCTAGTTGCGTCATTGAAATCCTCGTGTGCAGAAACCCCTCCCCCAAGTTTGTACAATGGAAGAGTTTACGATACAGGTTTTCTCACGGTTTTGAGGTGTTTTTTCGAAAAACAAAAAATATAGAGGTGTATAGCGCTTATTTTTGACACCCCCCTCAAAACATGCTGGGGGTATAGGTCCTTCCAACTAACGCTATATAAGTATCAGTTTCTGTACTTTATTGGTATAAGAAGCTTCCGGAAACAACCGGCACAAATTTTGAGGCGGAAGCGCTGCTTTTTTTTGTGTCCGGGGGGGTGCTCCTTGGGGGCCCCCGGTCCAGCCCCAGCCGGTCGCCCACCACATAGGAATTTGCGAAGGACCCCCAAAAATCCCGGTCCCCAGGGGCGAGTTGTCCCAACTTTTTTAAACCTCATGAAGAGCTAGTTGCGTCATTGGAAAGTTCGTGTGCAGAAACCCCCTCCCCCACGTTTGTACAATGGAAGCGTTTACGATACAGGTTTTCTCACGGTTTTGAGGTGTTTTTTCGAAAAACAAAAAATATAGAGGTGTATAGCGCTTATTTTTGACACCCCCCTCAAAACATGCTGGGGGTATAGGTCCTTCCAACTAACGCTATATAAGTATCAGTTTCTGTACTTTATTGAACGGCATTCGGTCTAGTGGGTCCACTCCCAACCTTCTCCTCCTTGGTCTCGGGTTCGATTCCGGTCGGGCACGAAACTTTCTTCCTCTCTAAACTCCACATATACATCCACAATAACCACTCTCATAACTGTTCTGGTGCGGGGCCATTTCGAACCATATTGACATTTGGCACACCAAACTCACACATACTAACCAAAAATGGCAGAGCCACCCGGGGCGACGGTCCCGAGCGTGGCGGAGCACCTCAAGCGCCGGCGGGTCGAAGGATCTGAGCCGGTTGCGGTGGGGTCTCGCCAGGAGGGTCTCTCCGGTGAGTCAGCAGTCGAAACGATTGTTGTGGAAAGTGGCAGCGAGGCTGACGAAGAATCCACGGCGGGGGGGCTGGGAGCCTCTCGACAAGCGCCAGGTGATGACTCGGGCGGGCCGGGGCCCAGGGCGGAGGAGGACCTCGCCCCGGTTGGGTACCTGTATCCCGAGAACCTGGCCGTCCCACAGGGGGCGGCGTGTCCGGTGGTGGGTTGTGGGTACCGACCGAACACCCGGGTGGGACCGAGACTGGTGGAACACCTGAACACGGTGCACCGGGATATCCTGGGCAACATTCCTGTCGACGCCTGGCGACGTCAGGGACTCGTCCGCTGCCTACGGTGTGGCTCGGCCTTGACCGCGTCCGGTCATGGTCGGGGTGCACACGGTGGGAAGTGTGGTCCGTACAGAAGCAGAAACGCGGCCATTAGGGCTCGGACGCAGAGTTTCTTCGGTGGAATTTCGCAGAATTCTGACACACTTACGGCGGGAAATGGGGTCTCAGAAGCTGGTGGTCTAGTGGAAGTGGGTAGGGTAGAAGACCCAACCACAGACCCGTGGTACAGGGTTCGAACCCCCTTGAAGCGACGAATTTACCGTACGGACTTCCGGGTGTGGCAGGGCTTGGCCCGGCCAGTACTCCTGGGGTACTCTCTGGCGGATACAGCAGGGAAGGAGGGACGCCTTCTCGCCCTGCTCAATCTCCCCAGGGACCATCTGGAGGTCCAGGTAAATGCTAAGAGGGGAATCCAACCACAGCCGGCTGAAATCGAGGCCCAGGTTCGAAGGAAGGTAGTGGAGTTGGCAGGGATAGGAGCGGTAGGACGAGCGATGGCAGTGATGACTCGGGGGCGGCTGGTCGAAGTGCCCCTGGAGCGGGTGATGGAGCAGCTCGAGGAGCTCCACCCGCAGGAGGACCCGCGGGGTTATCCGGCAGCACCAGATACAGGCGAGGTGCTGCGGGCCAAGGAGCAGAAGGTGCGGCGGGCGATCGCGGCACGGATGGGGAGGGGTACGGCGCCCGGCCTCGATGGCTGGACGCGGGAGCTCCTCCCTCCCCCTCGCAGAAGACCCGGCCCTGCTACACGAGATCACGTCGGTGGTCTCGGATATCATGCAGGGGAAGGTGGCCGAGGTGGTGGCGCGGAGGCTGCGGAGCAGCGCCGTCACCCCGATTCCGAAGGACGAGGCGGGGACGAAGATACGCCCGATCGTGCCGGAGTCGGCCTGGCTGAAGCTGGCCTCGCTGTGATGGGGTCGCGATGCCAGTTAAGGAGACCTTAGGGTACGCAGACGCCCTCGAGACGGTCGGGGTGGTCACCAACGCCAGGAAGTCGATGGTGGTGGGGCCAGAAGGCACCCGGGTGGGGATCGAAGGTGTAGAACTGCCGGTGGTGACCGAGGCCCGGATCCTGGGGGCCCACTTCCGAGCAAGGGGGACACCAGAGGCCCGTACCATCGAGTGGCTGCAGGCGGCCGTCGAGAAGTGGCAACCCATCCACCAGAAGCTGCGACAGGACATCATCCCGAAGAACATTGCGATGATGATGACCCGCATCAGCCTGGGGTCCAAGATGACCTTCCTCCTCCAGACCCACTCGCCACAGGAGCTGGAGACCGCGGCGAAGACGGCAGATGACGAGGTCGAGCAGACCCTCCAGCACCTCGTGGGGCAGGTGGAGATCACGACCCGAGCAAGGCTGCTGGCACAGCTCCCGATCAGAGAGGGGGGCTGGGTCTCCGGCGAAGCAGCGAGATTGCGAAGTTCGCACAGGCAGACGTGGGGCAAGGCGAGGCCCACCAGGCACACACAAAGGCACTAGATGAAGGGATCAAGCACCAGTTACAACCACTCCTCTCGGAGTCCGAGGTGCAAATCCTGAAGTCGAACGCTGGAATGGGGGCCGGGCGGGTGCTGACAGATAGCAGCCTGAGGATCCCAGATGTGGCAGCAACAATCGCGCTGAGGGAGAGACTCCTGCTCAGGGTGCTCCCGGAGGGGATGCAGTGTGTGTGTGTGGGGGGACGCGACGAACTACCATGTACACACGTGCTCCAACATACCCACCAAGCCCCGGACCCGACGACACGACGGGGTGGTGGATGAGCTGGTGGCCCTGGCCAGGAAGATGGGGTACGAGCCCAGCAAGGAGCCGAGGGCGGACGTGACGAGTAGGGCAAGGCCGGACCTGTACATCACAGGGAGCCTGAAGCCGGCGGCGACGGATGTAACAGTAACCTACCCGGGAAGGCAGGCGAGGGGAGCACCACTCCCGTTGCAGCAGGCCTACCGGAATAAGATGGGGGCCTGGGAGGCATGGGGGAACCTGCGAGGGGTAGACATGCAGCCGGTGGTCCTCGGGACGAACGCGGAGATACACCCGGAGAGTGCGAAGTGGATACGAAGGTTGACCTCGGTCGAAGACAAAGACAAAATACATACCAGTTACAACGAGGTGACGGGACGAATTGTGGAGACGGTGTTGGTTGGGAACGTGGAGCTGTTCAACGCAGTAACAAACCTGGCGCTGGTCAGGGAGTTGATGTAGGAAGGTAAGGGTGGTGGTAGTAGAATATCGAACGGCGACTAGGAAGTTGGACCATTGTTACTTGTTACTTGTGATTCAGACGACGACGAAAGATTGTTCCTTGTTACTTGTTACCTTGAAATTTGATATTACTTGAATTGATATGATATGATTGATACAAAAATATAAGTATAAAAAAAAAAAAAAAAAAAAAAAAAAAAAAAAAAAAAAAAAAAAAAAAAAAAAATATAAGTATCAGTTTCTGTACTTTATTGGTATAAGAAGCTTCCGGAAACAACCGGCACAAATTTTGAGGCGGAAGCGCTGCTTTTTTTTGTGTCCGGGGGGGTGCTCCTTGGGGGCCCCCGGTCCAGCCCCAGCCGGTCGCCCACCACATATGCGAATTTGCGAAGGACCCCAAAAAATCCCGGTCCCCGAGGGCGAGTTGTCCCAACTTTTTCAAACCTCACGAAGAGCTAGTTGCGTCATTGAAATCCTCGTGTGCAGAAACCCCCTCCCCCAAGTTTGTACAATGGAAGAGTTTACGATACAGGTTTTCTCACGGTTTTGAGGTGTTTTTTCGAAAAACAAAAAATATAGAGGTGTATAGCGCTTATTTTTGACACCCCCCTCAAAACATGCTGGGGGTATAGGTCCTTCCAACTAACGCTATATAAGTATCAGTTTCTGTACTTTATTGGTATAAGAAGCTTCCGGAAACAACCGGCACAAATTTTGAGGCGGAAGCGCTGCTTTTTTTTGTGTCCTGGGGTGCTCCTTGGGGGCCCCCGGTCCAGCCCCAGCCGGTCGCCCACCACATATGAATTTGCGAAGGACCCCCAAAAATCCCGGTCCCCGAGGGCGAGTTGTCCCAACTTTTTCAAACCTCACGAAGAGCTAGTTGCGTCATTGAAATCCTCGTGTGCAGAAACCCCCTCCCCCAAGTTTGTACAATGGAAGAGTTTACGATACAGGTTTTCTCACGGTTTTGAGGTGTTTTTTCGAAAAACAAAAAATATAGAGGTGTATAGCGCTTATTTTTGACACCCCCCTCAAAACATGCTGGGGGTATAGGTCCTTCCAACTAACGCTATATAAGTATCAGTTTCTGTACTTTATTGGTATAAGAAGCTTCCGGAAACAACCGGCACAAATTTTGAGGCGGAAGCGCTGCTTTTTTTTGTGTCCGGGGGTGCTCCTTGGGGGCCCCCGGTCCAGCCCCAGCCGGTCGCCCACCACATAGGAATTTGCGAAGGACCCCCCAAAAATCCCGGTCCCCGAGGGCGAGTTGTCCCAACTTTTTCAAACCTCACGAAGAGCTAGTTGCGTCATTGAAATCCTCGTGTGCAGAAACCCCCTCCCCCAAGTTTGTACAATGGAAGAGTTTACGATACAGGTTTTCTCACGGTTTTGAGGTGTTTTTTCGAAAAACAAAAAATATAGAGGTGTATAGCGCTTATTTTTGACACCCCCCTCAAAACATGCTGGGGGTATAGGTCCTTCCAACTAACGCTATATAAGTATCAGTTTCTGTACTTTATTGGTATAAGAAGCTTCCGGAAACAACCGGCACAAATTTTGAGGCGGAAGCGCTGCTTTTTTTTGTGTCCGGGGGGGTGCTCCTTGGGGGCCCCCGGTCCAGCCCCAGCCGGTCGCCCACCACTAGGAATTTGCGAAGGACCCCCAAAAATCCCGGTCCCCGAGGGCGAGTTGTCCCAACTTTTTCAAACCTCACGAAGAGCTAGTTGCGTCATTGAAATCCTCGTGTGCAGAAACCCCCTCCCCCAAGTTTGTACAATGGAAGAGTTTACGATACAGGTTTTCTCACGGTTTTGAGGTGTTTTTTCGAAAAACAAAAAATATAGAGGTGTATAGCGCTTATTTTTGACACCCCCCTCAAAACATGCTGGGGGTATAGGTCCTTCCAACTAACGCTATATAAGTATCAGTTTCTGTACTTTATTGGTATAAGAAGCTTCCGGAAACAACCGGCACAAATTTTGAGGCGGAAGCGCTGCTTTTTTTTGTGTCCGGGGGGGTGCTCCTTGGGGGCCCCCGGTCCAGCCCCAGCCGGTCGCCCACCACTAGGAATTTGCGAAGGACCCCCAAAAATCCCGGTCCCCGAGGGCGAGTTGTCCCAACTTTTTCAAACCTCACGAAGAGCTAGTTGCGTCATTGAAATCCTCGTGTGCAGAAACCCCCTCCCCCAAGTTTGTACAATGGAAGAGTTTACGATACAGGTTTTCTCACGGTTTTGAGGTGTTTTTTCGAAAAACAAAAAATATAGAGGTGTATAGCGCTTATTTTTGACACCCCCCTCAAAACATGCTGGGGGTATAGGTCCTTCCAACTAACGCTATATAAGTATCAGTTTCTGTACTTTATTGGTATAAGAAGCTTCCGGAAACAACCGGCACAAATTTTGAGGCGGAAGCGCTGCTTTTTTTTGTGTCCGGGGGGGTGCTCCTTGGGGGCCCCCGGTCCAGCCCCAGCCGGTCGCCCACCACATGAATTTGCGAAGGACCCCCAAAAATCCCGGTCCCCGAGGGCGAGTTGTCCCAACTTTTTCAAACCTCACGAAGAGCTAGTTGCGTCATTGAAATCCTCGTGTGCAGAAACCCCCTCCCCCAAGTTTGTACAATGGAAGAGTTTACGATACAGGTTTTCTCACGGTTTTGAGGTGTTTTTTCGAAAAACAAAAAATATAGAGGTGTATAGCGCTTATTTTTGACACCCCCCTCAAAACATGCTGGGGGTATAGGTCCTTCCAACTAACGCTATATAAGTATCAGTTTCTGTACTTTATTGGTATAAGAAGCTTCCGGAAACAACCGGCACAAATTTTGAGGCGGAAGCGCTGCTTTTTTTTGTGTCCGGGGGGGTGCTCCTTGGGGGCCCCCGGTCCAGCCCCAGCCGGTCGCCCACCACATAGGAATTTGCGAAGGACCCCCAAAAATCCCGGTCCCCGAGGGCGAGTTGTCCCAACTTTTTCAAACCTCACGAAGAGCTAGTTGCGTCATTGAAATCCTCGTGTGCAGAAACCCCCTCCCCCAAGTTTGTACAATGGAAGAGTTTACGATACAGGTTTTCTCACGGTTTTGAGGTGTTTTTTCGAAAAACAAAAAATATAGAGGTGTATAGCGCTTATTTTTGACACCCCCCTCAAAACATGCTGGGGGTATAGGTCCTTCCAACTAACGCTATATAAGTATCAGTTTCTGTACTTTATTGGTATAAGAAGCTTCCGGAAACAACCGGCACAAATTTTGAGGCGGAAGCGCTGCTTTTTTTTGTGTCCGGGGGGGTGCTCCTTGGGGGCCCCCCGGTCCAGCCCCAGCCGGTCGCCCACCACATAGGAATTTGCGAAGGACCCCCAAAAATCCCGGTCCCCGAGGGCGAGTTGTCCCAACTTTTTCAAACCTCACGAAGAGCTAGTTGCGTCATTGAAATCCTCGTGTGCAGAAACCCCCTCCCCCAAGTTTGTACAATGGAAGAGTTTACGATACAGGTTTTCTCACGGTTTTGAGGTGTTTTTTCGAAAAACAAAAAATATAGAGGTGTATAGCGCTTATTTTTGACACCCCCCTCAAAACATGCTGGGGGTATAGGTCCTTCCAACTAACGCTATATAAGTATCAGTTTCTGTACTTTATTGGTATAAGAAGCTTCCGGAAACAACCGGCACAAATTTTGAGGCGGAAGCGCTGCTTTTTTTTGTGTCCGGGGGGGTGCTCCTTGGGGGCCCCCGGTCCAGCCCCAGCCGGTCGCCCACCACATAGGAATTTGCGAAGGACCCCCAAAAATCCCGGTCCCCGAGGGCGAGTTGTCCCAACTTTTTCAAACCTCACGAAGAGCTAGTTGCGTCATTGAAATCCTCGTGTGCAGAAACCCCCTCCCCCAAGTTTGTACAATGGAAGAGTTTACGATACAGGTTTTCTCACGGTTTTGAGGTGTTTTTTCGAAAAACAAAAAATATAGAGGTGTATAGCGCTTATTTTTGACACCCCCCTCAAAACATGCTGGGGGTATAGGTCCTTCCAACTAACGCTATATAAGTATCAGTTTCTGTACTTTATTGGTATAAGAAGCTTCCGGAAACAACCGGCACAAATTTTGAGGCGGAAGCGCTGCTTTTTTTTGTGGGGGGGGGTTGGGGGGGGGGGGCCCCGCGCCCCAGCCGGTCGCCCACCACATATGAATTTGCGAAGGACCCCCAAAAATCCCGGTCCCCGAGGGCGAGTTGTCCCAACTTTTTCAAACCTCACGAAGAGCTAGTTGCGTCATTGAAATCCTCGTGTGCAGAAACCCCCTCCCCCAAGTTTGTACAATGGAAGAGTTTACGATACAGGTTTTCTCACGGTTTTGAGGTGTTTTTTCGAAAAACAAAAAATATAGAGGTGTATAGCGCTTATTTTTGACACCCCCCTCAAAACATGCTGGGGGTATAGGTCCTTCCAACTAACGCTATATAAGTATCAGTTTCTGTACTTTATTGGTATAAGAAGCTTCCGGAAACAACCGGCACAAATTTTGAGGCGGAAGCGCTGCTTTTTTTTGTGTCCGGGGGGGTGCTCCTTGGGGGCCCCCGGTCCAGCCCCAGCCGGTCGCCCACCACATATGAATTTGCGAAGGACCCCCAAAAATCCCGGTCCCCGAGGGCGAGTTGTCCCAACTTTTTCAAACCTCACGAAGAGCTAGTTGCGTCATTGAAATCCTCGTGTGCAGAAACCCCCTCCCCCAAGTTTGTACAATGGAAGAGTTTACGATACAGGTTTTCTCACGGTTTTGAGGTGTTTTTTCGAAAAACAAAAAATATAGAGGTGTATAGCGCTTATTTTTGACACCCCCCTCAAAACATGCTGGGGGTATAGGTCCTTCCAACTAACGCTATATAAGTATCAGTTTCTGTACTTTATTGGTATAAGAAGCTTCCGGAAACAACCGGCACAAATTTTGAGGCGGAAGCGCTGCTTTTTTTTGTGTCCGGGGGTGCTCCTTGGGGGCCCCCGGTCCAGCCCCAGCCGGTCGCCCACCACATAGGAATTTGCGAAGGACCCCCCAAAAATCCCGGTCCCCAGGGGCGAGTTGTCCCAACTTTTTTCAAACCTCACGAAGAGCTAGTTGCGTCATTGGAAAGTCCTCGTGTGCAGAAACCCCCTCCCCCCAAGTTTGTACAATGGAAGCGTTTACGATACAGGTTTTCTCACGGTTTTGAGGTGTTTTTTCGAAAAACAAAAAATATAGAGGTGTATAGCGCTTATTTTTGACACCCCCCTCAAAACATGCTGGGGGTATAGGTCCTTCCAACTAACGCTATATAAGTATCAGTTTCTGTACTTTATTGAACGGCATTCGGTCTAGTGGGTCCACTCCCAACCTTCTCCTCCTTGGTCTCGGGTTCGATTCCGGTCGGGCACGAAACTTTCTTCCTCTCTAAACTCCACATATACATCCACAATAACCACTCTCATAACTGTTCTGGTGCGGGGCCATTTCGAACCATATTGACATTTGGCACACCAAACTCACACATACTAACCAAAAATGGCAGAGCCACCCGGGGCGACGGTCCCGAGCGTGGCGGAGCACCTCAAGCGCCGGCGGGTCGAAGGATCTGAGCCGGTTGCGGTGGGGTCTCGCCAGGAGGGTCTCTCCGGTGAGTCAGCAGTCGAAACGATTGTTGTGGAAAGTGGCAGCGAGGCTGACGAAGAATCCACGGCGGGGGGGCTGGGAGCCTCTCGACAAGCGCCAGGTGATGACTCGGGCGGGCCGGGGCCCAGGGCGGAGGAGGACCTCGCCCCGGTTGGGTACCTGTATCCCGAGAACCTGGCCGTCCCACAGGGGGCGGCGTGTCCGGTGGTGGGTTGTGGGTACCGACCGAACACCCGGGTGGGACCGAGACTGGTGGAACACCTGAACACGGTGCACCGGGATATCCTGGGCAACATTCCTGTCGACGCCTGGCGACGTCAGGGACTCGTCCGCTGCCTACGGTGTGGCTCGGCCTTGACCGCGTCCGGTCATGGTCGGGGTGCACACGGTGGGAAGTGTGGTCCGTACAGAAGCAGAAACGCGGCCATTAGGGCTCGGACGCAGAGTTTCTTCGGTGGAATTTCGCAGAATTCTGACACACTTACGGCGGGAAATGGGGTCTCAGAAGCTGGTGGTCTAGTGGAAGTGGGTAGGGTAGAAGACCCAACCACAGACCCGTGGTACAGGGTTCGAACCCCCTTGAAGCGACGAATTTACCGTACGGACTTCCGGGTGTGGCAGGGCTTGGCCCGGCCAGTACTCCTGGGGTACTCTCTGGCGGATACAGCAGGGAAGGAGGGACGCCTTCTCGCCCTGCTCAATCTCCCCAGGGACCATCTGGAGGTCCAGGTAAATGCTAAGAGGGGAATCCAACCACAGCCGGCTGAAATCGAGGCCCAGGTTCGAAGGAAGGTAGTGGAGTTGGCAGGGATAGGAGCGGTAGGACGAGCGATGGCAGTGATGACTCGGGGGCGGCTGGTCGAAGTGCCCCTGGAGCGGGTGATGGAGCAGCTCGAGGAGCTCCACCCGCAGGAGGACCCGCGGGGTTATCCGGCAGCACCAGATACAGGCGAGGTGCTGCGGGCCAAGGAGCAGAAGGTGCGGCGGGCGATCGCGGCACGGATGGGGAGGGGTACGGCGCCCGGCCTCGATGGCTGGACGCGGGAGCTCCTCCTCCCCCTCGCAGAAGACCCGGCCCTGCTACACGAGATCACGTCGGTGGTCTCGGATATCATGCAGGGGAAGGTGGCCGAGGTGGTGGCGCGGAGGCTGCGGAGCAGCGCCGTCACCCCGATTCCGAAGGACGAGGCGGGGACGAAGATACGCCCGATCGTGCCGGAGTCGGCCTGGCTGAAGCTGGCCTCGCTGGTCGCGATGGCAGAGATACCATCCAGCTTCAAGGAGACCTTCAAGGGGTGGCAGTACGGGGTCTGGGGGGACGTCGCCAAAGCAGTGGCGAAGATCCGCCGGGACAGCGAGGAGCACGAGTACCTGGTGGCACTCGACGGGGTCAATGCATACAATACGATGAGCAGGGCCCACATCCTCCAAGCCGTGTACGCCGAGCAGCGCCTGAAGCCGATCTGGGGGGTGGTGAAGGTGGCGCTTGGGGGGCCGGGGTTCCTGGGAGTATACAGGGACGGCTGCCTCAAGGGCAACCTGTGGTCCACCAAGGGAATCCGGCAGGGCATGGTGCTGGGCCCCCTCCTGTACGCGACCGGGATGGCAGCGGCCATCGGGCCGGTACGGCAGCGTATCCCCGGGGTCCCCGTGACGGCCTACATCGACGACATCACCCTCGCGGCCAGCGGGGCGGAGGGAGCCAGGGCAGCCGAGGCATACGCAGACGCCCTCGAGACGGTCGGGGTGGTCACCAACGCCAGGAAGTCGATGGTGGTGGGGCCAGAAGGCACCCGGGTGGGGATCGAAGGTGTAGAACTGCCGGTGGTGACCGAGGCCCGGATCCTGGGGGCCCACTTCCGAGCAAGGGGGACACCAGAGGCCCGTACCATCGAGTGGCTGCAGGCGGCCGTCGAGAAGTGGCAACCCATCCACCAGAAGCTGCGACAGGACATCATCCCGAAGAACATTGCGATGATGATGACCCGCATCAGCCTGGGGTCCAAGATGACCTTCCTCCTCCAGACCCACTCGCCACAGGAGCTGGAGACCGCGGCGAAGACGGCAGATGACGAGGTCGAGCAGACCCTCCAGCACCTCGTGGGGCAGGTGGAGATCACGACCCGAGCAAGGCTGCTGGCACAGCTCCCGATCAGAGAGGGGGGGCTGGGTCTCCGGCGAAGCAGCGAGATTGCGAAGTTCGCACAGGCAGACGTGGGGCAAGGCGAGGCCCACCAGGCACACACAAAGGCACTAGATGAAGGGATCAAGCACCAGTTACAACCACTCCTCTCGGAGTCCGAGGTGCAAATCCTGAAGTCGAACGCTGGAATGGGGGCCGGGCGGGTGCTGACAGATAGCAGCCTGAGGATCCCAGATGTGGCAGCAACAATCGCGCTGAGGGAGAGACTCCTGCTCAGGGTGCTCCCGGAGGGGATGCAGTGTGTGTGTGGGGGGGACGCGACGAACTACCATGTACACACGTGCTCCAACATACCCACCAAGCCCCGGACCCGACGACACGACGGGGTGGTGGATGAGCTGGTGGCCCTGGCCAGGAAGATGGGGTACGAGCCCAGCAAGGAGCCGAGGGCGGACGTGACGAGTAGGGCAAGGCCGGACCTGTACATCACAGGGAGCCTGAAGCCGGCGGCGACGGATGTAACAGTAACCTACCCGGGAAGGCAGGCGAGGGGAGCACCACTCCCGTTGCAGCAGGCCTACCGGAATAAGATGGGGGCCTGGGAGGCATGGGGGAACCTGCGAGGGGTAGACATGCAGCCGGTGGTCCTCGGGACGAACGCGGAGATACACCCGGAGAGTGCGAAGTGGATACGAAGGTTGACCTCGGTCGAAGACAAAGACAAAATACATACCAGTTACAACGAGGTGACGGGACGAATTGTGGAGACGGTGTTGGTTGGGAACGTGGAGCTGTTCAACGCAGTAACAAACCTGGCGCTGGTCAGGGAGTTGATGTAGGAAGGTAAGGGTAGGTAGTAGTAGAATATCGAACGGCGACTAGGAAGTTGGACCATTGTTACTTGTTACTTGTGATTCAGACGACGACGAAAGATTGTTCCTTGTTACTTGTTACCTTGAAATTTGATATTACTTGAATTGATATGATATGATTGATACAAAAATATAAGTATAAAAAAAAAAAAAAAAAAAAAAAAAAAAAAAAAATATAAGTATCAGTTTCTGTACTTTATTGGTATAAGAAGCTTCCGGAAACAACCGGCACAAATTTTGAGGCGGAAGCGCTGCTTTTTTTTGTGTCCGGGGGGGTGCTCCTTGGGGGCCCCCGGTCCAGCCCCAGCCGGTCGCCCACCACATAGGAATTTGCGAAGGACCCCCAAAAATCCCGGTCCCCGAGGGCGAGTTGTCCCAACTTTTTCAAACCTCACGAAGAGCTAGTTGCGTCATTGAAATCCTCGTGTGCAGAAACCCCCTCCCCCAAGTTTGTACAATGGAAGAGTTTACGATACAGGTTTTCTCACGGTTTTGAGGTGTTTTTTCGAAAAACAAAAAATATAGAGGTGTATAGCGCTTATTTTTGACACCCCCCTCAAAACATGCTGGGGGTATAGGTCCTTCCAACTAACGCTATATAAGTATCAGTTTCTGTACTTTATTGGTATAAGAAGCTTCCGGAAACAACCGGCACAAATTTTGAGGCGGAAGCGCTGCTTTTTTTTGTGTCCGGGGGGGTGCTCCTTGGGGGCCCCCGGTCCAGCCCCAGCCGGTCGCCCACCACATAGAATTTGCGAAGGACCCCCAAAAATCCCGGTCCCCGAGGGCGAGTTGTCCCAACTTTTTCAAACCTCACGAAGAGCTAGTTGCGTCATTGAAATCCTCGTGTGCAGAAACCCCCTCCCCCAAGTTTGTACAATGGAAGAGTTTACGATACAGGTTTTCTCACGGTTTTGAGGTGTTTTTTCGAAAAACAAAAAATATAGAGGTGTATAGCGCTTATTTTTGACACCCCCCTCAAAACATGCTGGGGGTATAGGTCCTTCCAACTAACGCTATATAAGTATCAGTTTCTGTACTTTATTGGTATAAGAAGCTTCCGGAAACAACCGGCACAAATTTTGAGGCGGAAGCGCTGCTTTTTTTTGTGTCCGGGGGGGTGCTCCTTGGGGGCCCCCCGGTCCAGCCCCAGCCGGTCGCCCACCACATAGGAATTTGCGAAGGACCCCCAAAAATCCCGGTCCCCGAGGGCGAGTTGTCCCAACTTTTTCAAACCTCACGAAGAGCTAGTTGCGTCATTGAAATCCTCGTGTGCAGAAACCCCCTCCCCCCAAGTTTGTACAATGGAAGAGTTTACGATACAGGTTTTCTCACGGTTTTGAGGTGTTTTTTCGAAAAACAAAAAATATAGAGGTGTATAGCGCTTATTTTTGACACCCCCCTCAAAACATGCTGGGGGTATAGGTCCTTCCAACTAACGCTATATAAGTATCAGTTTCTGTACTTTATTGGTATAAGAAGCTTCCGGAAACAACCGGCACAAATTTTGAGGCGGAAGCGCTGCTTTTTTTTGTGTCCGGGGGGGTGCTCCTTGGGGGCCCCCGGTCCAGCCCCAGCCGTTAGCCCACCACATGGGAATTTGCGAAGGACCCCCAAAAATCCCGGTCCCCGAGGGCGAGTTGTCCCAACTTTTTCAAACCTCACGAAGAGCTAGTTGCGTCATTGAAATCCTCGTGTGCAGAAACCCCCTCCCCCAAGTTTGTACAATGGAAGAGTTTACGATACAGGTTTTCTCACGGTTTTGAGGTGTTTTTTCGAAAAACAAAAAATATAGAGGTGTATAGCGCTTATTTTTGACACCCCCCCTCAAAACATGCTGGGGGTATAGGTCCTTCCAACTAACGCTATATAAGTATCAGTTTCTGTACTTTATTGGTATAAGAAGCTTCCGGAAACAACCGGCACAAATTTTGAGGCGGAAGCGCTGCTTTTTTTGTGTCCGGGGGGTGCTCCTTGGGGGCCCCCCGGTCCAGCCCCAGCCGGTCGCCCACCACATAGGAATTTGCGAAGGACCCCCAAAAATCCCGGTCCCCGAGGGCGAGTTGTCCCAACTTTTTCAAACCTCACGAAGAGCTAGTTGCGTCATTGAAATCCTCGTGTGCAGAAACCCCCTCCCCCAAGTTTGTACAATGGAAGAGTTTACGATACAGGTTTTCTCACGGTTTTGAGGTGTTTTTTCGAAAAACAAAAAATATAGAGGTGTATAGCGCTTATTTTTGACACCCCCCTCAAAACATGCTGGGGGTATAGGTCCTTCCAACTAACGCTATATAAGTATCAGTTTCTGTACTTTATTGGTATAAGAAGCTTCCGGAAACAACCGGCACAAATTTTGAGGCGGAAGCGCTGCTTTTTTTTGTGTCCGGGGGGGTGCTCCTTGGGGGCCCCCGGTCCAGCCCCAGCCGGTCGCCCACCACATAGGAATTTGCGAAGGACCCCCAAAAATCCCGGTCCCCGAGGGCGAGTTGTCCCAACTTTTTCAAACCTCACGAAGAGCTAGTTGCGTCATTGAAATCCTCGTGTGCAGAAACCCCCTCCCCCAAGTTTGTACAATGGAAGAGTTTACGATACAGGTTTTCTCACGGTTTTGAGGTGTTTTTTCGAAAAACAAAAAATATAGAGGTGTATAGCGCTTATTTTTGACACCCCCCTCAAAACATGCTGGGGGTATAGGTCCTTCCAACTAACGCTATATAAGTATCAGTTTCTGTACTTTATTGGTATAAGAAGCTTCCGGAAACAACCGGCACAAATTTTGAGGCGGAAGCGCTGCTTTTTTTTGTGTCCGGGGGGGTGCTCCTTGGGGGCCCCCGGTCCAGCCCCAGCCGGTCGCCCACCACATAGAATTTGCGAAGGACCCCCAAAAATCCCGGTCCCCGAGGGCGAGTTGTCCCAACTTTTTCAAACCTCACGAAGAGCTAGTTGCGTCATTGAAATCCTCGTGTGCAGAAACCCCCTCCCCCAAGTTTGTACAATGGAAGAGTTTACGATACAGGTTTTCTCACGGTTTTGAGGTGTTTTTTCGAAAAACAAAAAATATAGAGGTGTATAGCGCTTATTTTTGACACCCCCCTCAAAACATGCTGGGGGTATAGGTCCTTCCAACTAACGCTATATAAGTATCAGTTTCTGTACTTTATTGGTATAAGAAGCTTCCGGAAACAACCGGCACAAATTTTGAGGCGGAAGCGCTGCTTTTTTTGTGTCCGGGGGGTGCTCCTTGGGGGCCCCCGGTCCAGCCCCAGCCGGTCGCCCACCACATGAGAATTTGCGAAGGACCCCCAAAAATCCCGGTCCCCGAGGGCGAGTTGTCCCAACTTTTTCAAACCTCACGAAGAGCTAGTTGCGTCATTGAAATCCTCGTGTGCAGAAACCCCCTCCCCCAAGTTTGTACAATGGAAGAGTTTACGATACAGGTTTTCTCACGGTTTTGAGGTGTTTTTTCGAAAAACAAAAAATATAGAGGTGTATAGCGCTTATTTTTGACACCCCCCTCAAAACATGCTGGGGGTATAGGTCCTTCCAACTAACGCTATATAAGTATCAGTTTCTGTACTTTATTGGTATAAGAAGCTTCCGGAAACAACCGGCACAAATTTTGAGGCGGAAGCGCTGCTTTTTTTGTGTCCGGGGGGTGCTCCTTGGGGGCCCCCGGTCCAGCCCCAGCCGGTCGCCCACCACATAGAATTTGCGAAGGACCCCCAAAAATCCCGGTCCCCGAGGGCGAGTTGTCCCAACTTTTTCAAACCTCACGAAGAGCTAGTTGCGTCATTGAAATCCTCGTGTGCAGAAACCCCCTCCCCCAAGTTTGTACAATGGAAGAGTTTACGATACAGGTTTTCTCACGGTTTTGAGGTGTTTTTTCGAAAAACAAAAAATATAGAGGTGTATAGCGCTTATTTTTGACACCCCCCTCAAAACATGCTGGGGGTATAGGTCCTTCCAACTAACGCTATATAAGTATCAGTTTCTGTACTTTATTGGTATAAGAAGCTTCCGGAAACAACCGGCACAAATTTTGAGGCGGAAGCGCTGCTTTTTTTGTGTCCGGGGGGTGCTCCTTGGGGGCCCCCGGTCCAGCCCCAGCCGGTTCGCCCACCACATGAATTTGCGAAGGACCCCCAAAAATCCCGGTCCCCGAGGGCGAGTTGTCCCAACTTTTTCAAACCTCACGAAGAGCTAGTTGCGTCATTGAAATCCTCGTGTGCAGAAACCCCCTCCCCCAAGTTTGTACAATGGAAGAGTTTACGATACAGGTTTTCTCACGGTTTTGAGGTGTTTTTTCGAAAAACAAAAAATATAGAGGTGTATAGCGCTTATTTTTGACACCCCCCTCAAAACATGCTGGGGGTATAGGTCCTTCCAACTAACGCTATATAAGTATCAGTTTCTGTACTTTATTGGTATAAGAAGCTTCCGGAAACAACCGGCACAAATTTTGAGGCGGAAGCGCTGCTTTTTTTTGTGTCCGGGGGGGTGCTCCTTGGGGCCCCCCGGTCCAGCCCCAGCCGGTTAGCCCACCACATAGGAATTTGCGAAGGACCCCCAAAAATCCCGGTCCCCGAGGGCGAGTTGTCCCAACTTTTTCAAACCTCACGAAGAGCTAGTTGCGTCATTGAAATCCTCGTGTGCAGAAACCCCCTCCCCCAAGTTTGTACAATGGAAGAGTTTACGATACAGGTTTTCTCACGGTTTTGAGGTGTTTTTTCGAAAAACAAAAAATATAGAGGTGTATAGCGCTTATTTTTGACACCCCCCTCAAAACATGCTGGGGGTATAGGTCCTTCCAACTAACGCTATATAAGTATCAGTTTCTGTACTTTATTGGTATAAGAAGCTTCCGGAAACAACCGGCACAAATTTTGAGGCGGAAGCGCTGCTTTTTTTTGTGTCCGGGGGGGTGCTCCTTGGGGGCCCCCGGTCCAGCCCCAGCGGCGTTGCCCACCACATAGGAATTTGCGAAGGACCCCCAAAAATCCCGGTCCCCGAGGGCGAGTTGTCCCAACTTTTTCAAACCTCACGAAGAGCTAGTTGCGTCATTGAAATCCTCGTGTGCAGAAACCCCCTCCCCCAAGTTTGTACAATGGAAGAGTTTACGATACAGGTTTTCTCACGGTTTTGAGGTGTTTTTTCGAAAAACAAAAAATATAGAGGTGTATAGCGCTTATTTTTGACACCCCCCTCAAAACATGCTGGGGGTATAGGTCCTTCCAACTAACGCTATATAAGTATCAGTTTCTGTACTTTATTGGTATAAGAAGCTTCCGGAAACAACCGGCACAAATTTTGAGGCGGAAGCGCTGCTTTTTTTTGTGTCCGGGGGGGTGCTCCTTGGGGGCCCCCGGTCCAGCCCCAGCCGGTCGCCCACCACATAGGAATTTGCGAAGGACCCCCAAAAATCCCGGTCCCCGAGGGCGAGTTGTCCCAACTTTTTCAAACCTCACGAAGAGCTAGTTGCGTCATTGAAATCCTCGTGTGCAGAAACCCCCTCCCCCAAGTTTGTACAATGGAAGAGTTTACGATACAGGTTTTCTCACGGTTTTGAGGTGTTTTTTCGAAAAACAAAAAATATAGAGGTGTATAGCGCTTATTTTTGACACCCCCCTCAAAACATGCTGGGGGTATAGGTCCTTCCAACTAACGCTATATAAGTATCAGTTTCTGTACTTTATTGGTATAAGAAGCTTCCGGAAACAACCGGCACAAATTTTGAGGCGGAAGCGCTGCTTTTTTTTGTGTCCGGGGGGGTGCTCCTTGGGGGCCCCCCGGTCCAGCCCCAGCCGGTCGCCCACCACATGGAATTTGCGAAGGACCCCCAAAAATCCCGGTCCCCGAGGGCGAGTTGTCCCAACTTTTTCAAACCTCACGAAGAGCTAGTTGCGTCATTGAAATCCTCGTGTGCAGAAACCCCCTCCCCCAAGTTTGTACAATGGAAGAGTTTACGATACAGGTTTTCTCACGGTTTTGAGGTGTTTTTTCGAAAAACAAAAAATATAGAGGTGTATAGCGCTTATTTTTGACACCCCCCTCAAAACATGCTGGGGGTATAGGTCCTTCCAACTAACGCTATATAAGTATCAGTTTCTGTACTTTATTGGTATAAGAAGCTTCCGGAAACAACCGGCACAAATTTTGAGGCGGAAGCGCTGCTTTTTTGTTGTCCGGGGGGTGCTCCTTGGGGGCCCCCGGTCCAGCCCCAGCCGGTCGCCCACCACATGGAATTTGCGAAGGACCCCCAAAAATCCCGGTCCCCGAGGGCGAGTTGTCCCAACTTTTTCAAACCTCACGAAGAGCTAGTTGCGTCATTGAAATCCTCGTGTGCAGAAACCCCCTCCCCCAAGTTTGTACAATGGAAGAGTTTACGATACAGGTTTTCTCACGGTTTTGAGGTGTTTTTTCGAAAAACAAAAAATATAGAGGTGTATAGCGCTTATTTTTGACACCCCCCTCAAAACATGCTGGGGGTATAGGTCCTTCCAACTAACGCTATATAAGTATCAGTTTCTGTACTTTATTGGTATAAGAAGCTTCCGGAAACAACCGGCACAAATTTTGAGGCGGAAGCGCTGCTTTTTTTTGTGTCCGGGGGGGTGCTCCTTGGGGGCCCCCGGTCCAGCCCCAGCCGTTAGCCCACCACAAGGAATTTGCGAAGGACCCCCAAAATCCCGGTCCCCGAGGGCGAGTTGTCCCAACTTTTTCAAACCTCACGAAGAGCTAGTTGCGTCATTGAAATCCTCGTGTGCAGAAACCCCCTCCCCCAAGTTTGTACAATGGAAGAGTTTACGATACAGGTTTTCTCACGGTTTTGAGGTGTTTTTTCGAAAAACAAAAAATATAGAGGTGTATAGCGCTTATTTTTGACACCCCCCTCAAAACATGCTGGGGGTATAGGTCCTTCCAACTAACGCTATATAAGTATCAGTTTCTGTACTTTATTGGTATAAGAAGCTTCCGGAAACAACCGGCACAAATTTTGAGGCGGAAGCGCTGCTTTTTTTGTGTCCGGGGGGTGCTCCTTGGGGCCCCCCGGTCCAGCCCCAGCCGGTCGCCCACCACATGAATTTGCGAAGGACCCCCAAAAAATCCCGGTCCCCGAGGGCGAGTTGTCCCAACTTTTTCAAACCTCACGAAGAGCTAGTTGCGTCATTGAAATCCTCGTGTGCAGAAACCCCCTCCCCCAAGTTTGTACAATGGAAGAGTTTACGATACAGGTTTTCTCACGGTTTTGAGGTGTTTTTTCGAAAAACAAAAAAATATAGAGGTGTATAGCGCTTATTTTTGACACCCCCCTCAAAACATGCTGGGGGGTATAGGTCCTTCCAACTAACGCTATATAAGTATCAGTTTCTGTACTTTATTGGTATAAGAAGCTTCCGGAAACAACCGGCACAAATTTTGAGGCGGAAGCGCTGCTTTTTTTGTGTCCGGGGGTGCTCCTTGGGGCCCCCGGTCCAGCCCCAGCCGGTCGCCCACCACATAGGAATTTGCGAAGGACCCCCAAAAATCCCGGTCCCCGAGGGCGAGTTGTCCCAACTTTTTCAAACCTCACGAAGAGCTAGTTGCGTCATTGAAATCCTCGTGTGCAGAAACCCCCTCCCCCAAGTTTGTACAATGGAAGAGTTTACGATACAGGTTTTCTCACGGTTTTGAGGTGTTTTTTCGAAAAACAAAAAATATAGAGGTGTATAGCGCTTATTTTTTGACACCCCCCTCAAAACATGCTGGGGGTATAGGTCCTTCCAACTAACGCTATATAAGTATCAGTTTCTGTACTTTATTGGTATAAGAAGCTTCCGGAAACAACCGGCACAAATTTTGAGGCGGAAGCGCTGCTTTTTTTTGTGTCCGGGGGTGCTCCTTGGGGCCCCGGTCCAGCCCCAGCCGGTCGCCCACCACATAAGGAATTTGCGGAAGGACCCCCAAAATCCCGGTCCCCGAGGGCGAGTTGTCCCAACTTTTTCAAACCTCACGAAGAGCTAGTTGCGTCATTGAAATCCTCGTGTGCAGAAACCCCCTCCCCCCAAGTTTGTACAATGGAAGAGTTTACGATACAGGTTTTCTCACGGTTTTGAGGTGTTTTTTCGAAAAACAAAAAATATAGAGGTGTATAGCGCTTATTTTTGACACCCCCCTCAAAACATGCTGGGGGTATAGGTCCTTCCAACTAACGCTATATAAGTATCAGTTTCTGTACTTTATTGGTATAAGAAGCTTCCGGAAACAACCGGCACAAATTTTGAGGCGGAAGCGCTGCTTTTTTGTGTCCGGGGGGTGCTCCTTGGGGGCCCCCGGTCCAGCCCCAGCCGGTCGCCCACCACATATGAATTTGCGAAGGACCCCCAAAATCCCGGTCCCCGAGGGCGAGTTGTCCCAACTTTTCAAACCTCACGAAGAGCTAGTTGCGTCATTGAAATCCTCGTGTGCAGAAACCCCCTCCCCCAAGTTTGTACAATGGAAGAGTTTACGATACAGGTTTTCTCACGGTTTTGAGGTGTTTTTTCGAAAAACAAAAAATATAGAGGTGTATAGCGCTTATTTTTGACACCCCCCTCAAAACATGCTGGGGGTATAGGTCCTTCCAACTAACGCTATATAAGTATCAGTTTCTGTACTTTATTGGTATAAGAAGCTTCCGGAAACAACCGGCACAAATTTTGAGGCGGAAGCGCTGCTTTTTTTGTGTCCGGGGGGTGCTCCTTGGGGGCCCCCGGTCCAGCCCCAGCCGGTCGCCCACCACATAGGAATTTGCGAAGGACCCCCAAAAAATCCCGGTCCCCGAGGGCGAGTTGTCCCAACTTTTTCAAACCTCACGAAGAGCTAGTTGCGTCATTGAAATCCTCGTGTGCAGAAACCCCCTCCCCCAAGTTTGTACAATGGAAGAGTTTACGATACAGGTTTTCTCACGGTTTTGAGGTGTTTTTTCGAAAAACAAAAAATATAGAGGTGTATAGCGCTTATTTTTGACACCCCCCTCAAAACATGCTGGGGGGTATAGGTCCTTCCAACTAACGCTATATAAGTATCAGTTTCTGTACTTTATTGGTATAAGAAGCTTCCGGAAACAACCGGCACAAATTTTGAGGCGGAAGCGCTGCTTTTTTTTGTGTCCGGGGGTGCTCCTTGGGGGCCCCCGGTCCAGCCCCAGCCGGTCGCCCACCACAGGAATTTGCGAAGGACCCCCAAAAATCCCGGTCCCCGAGGGCGAGTTGTCCCAACTTTTTCAAACCTCACGAAGAGCTAGTTGCGTCATTGAAATCCTCGTGTGCAGAAACCCCCTCCCCCAAGTTTGTACAATGGAAGAGTTTACGATACAGGTTTTCTCACGGTTTTGAGGTGTTTTTTCGAAAAACAAAAAATATAGAGGTGTATAGCGCTTATTTTTGACACCCCCCTCAAAACATGCTGGGGGTATAGGTCCTTCCAACTAACGCTATATAAGTATCAGTTTCTGTACTTTATTGGTATAAGAAGCTTCCGGAAACAACCGGCACAAATTTTGAGGCGGAAGCGCTGCTTTTTTTTGTGTCCGGGGGGGTGCTCCTTGGGGGCCCCGGTCCAGCCCCAGCCGTTCGCCCACCACATAGGAATTTGCGAAGGACCCCCAAAATCCCGGTCCCCGAGGGCGAGTTGTCCCAACTTTTTCAAACCTCACGAAGAGCTAGTTGCGTCATTGAAATCCTCGTGTGCAGAAACCCCCTCCCCCAAGTTTGTACAATGGAAGAGTTTACGATACAGGTTTTCTCACGGTTTTGAGGTGTTTTTTCGGAAAACAAAAATATAGGGGTGTATAGCGCTTATTTTTGACACCCCCCTCAAAACATGCTGGGGTATAGGTCCTTCCAACTAACGCTATATAAGTATCAGTTTCTGTACTTTATTGGTATAAGAAGCTTCCGGAAACAACCGGCACAAATTTTGAGGCGGAAGCGCTGCTTTTTTGTGTCCGGGGGGTGCTCCTTGGGGGCCCCGGTCCAGCCCCAGCCGGTCGCCCACCACATAGGAATTTGCGAAGGACCCCCCAAATCCCGGTCCCCGAGGGCGAGTTGTCCCAACTTTTCAAACCTCACGAAGAGCTAGTTGCGTCATTGAAATCCTCGTGTGCAGAAACCCCCCCCCCCAAGTTTGTACAATGGAAGAGTTTACGATACAGGTTTTCTCACGGTTTTGAGGTGTTTTTCGAAGAAAAAAAAAATATGGAGGTGTATAGCGCTTATTTTTGACACCCCCCTCAAAACATGCTGGGGGTATAGGTCCTTCCAACTAACGCTATATAAGTATCAGTTTCTGTACTTTATTGGTATAAGAAGCTTCCGGAAACAACCGGCACAAATTTTGAGGCGGAAGCGCTGCTTTTTTGTGTCGGGGGGTGCTCCTTGGGGCCCCCGGTCCAGCCCCAACCGTTAGCCCACCACGCAGAATTTGCGAAGGACCCCCAAAATCCCGGTCCCCGAGGGCGAGTTGTCCCAACTTTTTCAAACCTCACGAAGAGCTAGTTGCGTCATTGAAATCCTCGTGTGCAGAAACCCCCTCCCCAAGTTTGTACAATGGAAGAGTTTACGATACAGGTTTTCTCACGGTTTTGAGGTGTTTTTTCGAAAAACAAAAATATAGAGGTGTTATGGCGCTTATTTTTGACACCCCCCTCAAAACATGCTGGGGGTATAGGTCCTTCCAACTAACGCTATATAAGTATCCAGTTTCTGTACTTTATTGGTATAAGAAGCTTCCGGAAACAACCGGCACAAATTTTGAGGCGGAAGCGCTGCTTTTTTGTGTCGGGGGGGTGCTCCTTGGGGCCCCCGGTCCAGCCCAACCGGTGCGCCCACCCAAGGAATTTGCGAAGGACCCCCAAAAATCCCGGTCCCCGAGGGCGAGTTGTCCCAACTTTTTCAAACCTCACGAAGAGCTAGTTGCGTCATTGAAATCCTCGTGTGCAGAAACCCCCTCCCCAAGTTTGTACAATGGAAGAGTTTACGATACAGGTTTTCTCACGGTTTTGAGGTGTTTTTCGAAAAACAAAAATATAGAGGTGTTGGCGCTTATTTTTGACACCCCCCTCAAAACATGCTGGGGGTGTAGGTCCTTCCAACTAACGCTATATAAGTATCAGTTTCTGTACTTTATTGGTATAAGAAGCTTCCGGAAACAACCGGCACAAATTTTGAGGCGGAAGCGCTGCTTTTTTGTGTCGGGGGGGTGCTCCTCAGGGGACCCCGGTCCAGCCCAACCGAGTCGCCCACCACGTAGGAATTTGCGAAGGACCCCCCAAAATCCCGGTCCCCGAGGGCGAGTTGTCCCAACTTTCAAACCTCACGAAGAGCTAGTTGCGTCATTGAAATCCTCGTGTGCAGAAACCCCCTCCCCCAAGTTTGTACAATGGAAGAGTTTACGATACAGGTTTTCTCACGGTTTTGAGGTGTTTTTTCGAAAAACAAAAAATATAGAGGTGTATAGCGCTTATTTTTGACACCCCCTCAAAACATGCTGGGGGTATAGGTCCTTCCAACTAACGCTATATAAGTATCAGTTTCTGTACTTTATTGGTATAAAAGCTTCCGGAAACAACCGGCACAAATTTTGAGGCGGAAGCGCTGCTTTTTTGTGTCCGGGGGTGCTCCGTGGGGGCCCCCCGGTCCAGCCCAGCCGGTCGCCCACCACATGGGAATTTGCGAAGGACCCCCAAAAATCCCGGTCCCCGAGGGCGAGTTGTCCCAACTTTTCAAACCTCACGAAGAGCTAGTTGCGTCATTGAAATCCTCGTGTGCAGAAACCCCCTCCCCCAAGTTTGTACAATGGAAGAGTTTACGATACAGGTTTTCTCACGGTTTTGAGGTGTTTTTTCGAAAAACAAAAAAATATAGAGGTGTATGGCGCTTATTTTTGACACCCCCCTCAAAACATGCTGGGGGTATAGGTCCTTCCAACTAACGCTATATAAGTATCAGTTTCTGTACTTTATTGGTATAAGAAGCTTCCGGAAACAACCGGCACAAATTTTGAGGCGGAAGCGCTGCTTTTTTTGTGTCGGGGGTGCTCCTTGGGGGCCCCCGGTCCAGCCCCAGCCGATTAGCCCACCACATAGGAATTTGCAAAAGGACCCCCAAAATCCCGGTCCCCGAGGGCGAGTTGTCCCAACTTTTTCAAACCTCACGAAGAGCTAGTTGCGTCATTGAAATCCTCGTGTGCAGAAACCCCCTCCCCCAAGTTTGTACAATGGAAGAGTTTACGATACAGGTTTTCTCACGGTTTTGAGGTGTTTTTCGAAAAACAAAAAATATGGAGGTGTATAGCGCTTATTTTTGACACCCCCCTCAAAACATGCTGGGGGTATAGGTCCTTCCAACTAACGCTATATAAGTATCAGTTTCTGTACTTTATTGGTATAAGAAGCTTCCGGAAACAACCGGCACAAATTTTGAGGCGGAAGCGCTGCTTTTTTGTGTCGGGGGGGTGCTCCTTGGGGGCCCCCGGTCCAGCCCCAACCGGTCGCCCACCACATATGAATTTGCGAAGGACCCCCAAAATCCCGGTCCCCGAGGGCGAGTTGTCCCAACTTTTTCAAACCTCACGAAGAGCTAGTTGCGTCATTGAAATCCTCGTGTGCAGAAACCCCCTCCCCCAAGTTTGTACAATGGAAGAGTTTACGATACAGGTTTTCTCACGGTTTTGAGGTGTTTTTCGAAAAACAAAAATATAGAGGTGTATAGCGCTTATTTTTGACACCCCCTCAAAACATGCTGGGGGTATAGGTCCTTCCAACTAACGCTATATAAGTATCAGTTTCTGTACTTTATTGGTATAAGAAGCTTCCGGAAACAACCGGCACAAATTTTGAGGCGGAAGCGCTGCTTTTTTTTGTGTCCGGGGGTGCTCCTTGGGGGCCCCCGGTCCAGCCCCAGCCGATTGCCCACCACAAGGAATTTGCGGAAGGACCCCCAAAATCCCGGTCCCCGAGGGCGAGTTGTCCCAACTTTTTCAAACCTCACGAAGAGCTAGTTGCGTCATTGAAATCCTCGTGTGCAGAAACCCCCCCCCCCAAGTTTGTACAATGGAAGAGTTTACGATACAGGTTTTCTCACGGTTTTGAGGTGTTTTTTCGAAAAACAAAAAATATAGAGGTGTATAGCGCTTATTTTTGACACCCCCCTCAAAACATGCTGGGGGTATAGGTCCTTCCAACTAACGCTATATAAGTATCAGTTTCTGTACTTTATTGGTATAAGAAGCTTCCGGAAACAACCGGCACAAATTTTGAGGCGGAAGCGCTGCTTTTTTTGTGTCCGGGGGTGCTCCTTAGGGGCCCCCGGTCCAGCCCCAGCCGGTGTGCCCACCACAGAATTTGCGAAGGACCCCCCAAAATCCCGGTCCCCGAGGGCGAGTTGTCCCAACTTTTTCAAACCTCACGAAGAGCTAAGTTGCGTCATTGAAATCCTCGTGTGCAGAAACCCCCTCCCCCAAGTTTGTACAATGGAAGAGTTTACGATACAGGTTTTCTCACGGTTTTTAGGTGTTTTTCGAAAAACAAAAAATATAGAGGTGTATAGCGCTTATTTTTGACACCCCCCTCAAAACATGCTGGGGGTATAGGTCCTTCCAACTAACGCTATATAAGTATCAGTTTCTGTACTTTATTGGTATAAGAAGCTTCCGGAAACAACCGGCACAAATTTTGAGGCGGAAGCGCTGCTTTTTTGTGTCCGGGGGTGCTCCTTGGGGGCCCCCGGTCCAGCCCCAGCCGGTAGCCCACCACATTGAATTTGCGAAGGACCCCCAAAAATCCCGGTCCCCGAGGGCGAGTTGTCCCAACTTTTTCAAACCTCACGAAGAGCTAGTTGCGTCATTGAAATCCTCGTGTGCAGAAACCCCCTCCCCCAAGTTTGTACAATGGAAGAGTTTACGATACAGGTTTTTCTCACGGTTTTGAGGTGTTTTTTCGAAAAACAAAAAATATAGAGGTGTATAGCGCTTATTTTTGACACCCCCCTCAAAACATGCTGGGGGTATAGGTCCTTCCAACTAACGCTATATAAGTATCAGTTTCTGTACTTTATTGGTATAAGAAGCTTCCCGGAAACAACCGGCACAAATTTTGAGGCGGAAGCGCTGCTTTTTTGTGTCCGGGGGTGCTCCTTGGGGGCCCCGGTCCAGCCCCAGCCGGTCAGCCCACCACGTGAGATTTGCGAAGGACCCCCAAAAATCCCGGTCCCCGAGGGCGAGTTGTCCCAACTTTTTCAAACCTCACGAAGAGCTAGTTGCGTCATTGAAATCCTCGTGTGCAGAAACCCCCTCCCCCAAGTTTGTACAATGGAAGAGTTTACGATACAGGTTTTCTCACGGTTTTGAGGTGTTTTTTCGAAAAACAAAAAATATAGAGGTGTATAGCGCTTATTTTTGACACCCCCTCAAAACATGCTGGGGGATAGGTCCTTCCAACTAACGCTATATAAGTATCAGTTTCTGTACTTTATTGGTATAAGAAGCTTCCGGAAACAACCGGCACAAATTTTGAGGCGGAAGCGCTGCTTTTTTGTGTCCGGGGGTGCTCCTTGGGGGCCCCCGGTCCAGCCCCAGCCGGTAGCCCACCCATAGGAATTTGCGAAGGACCCCCAAAATCCCGGTCCCCGAGGGCAGAGTTGTCCCAACTTTTTCAAACCTCACGAAGAGCTAGTTGCGTCATTGAAATCCTCGTGTGCAGAAACCCCCTCCCCCAAGTTTGTACAATGGAAGAGTTTACGATACAGGTTTTCTCACGGTTTTGAGGGTGTTTTTTCGAAAAACAAAAAATATAGAGGTGTATAGCGCTTATTTTTGACACCCCCCTCAAAACATGCTGGGGGTATAGGTCCTTCCAACTAACGCTATATAAGTATCAGTTTCTGTACTTTATTGGTATAAGAAGCTTCCGGAAACAACCGGCACAAATTTTGAGGCGGAAGCGCTGCTTTTTTGTGTCGGGGGTGCTCCTTGGGGCCCCCCGGTCCAGCCCCAGCCGGTCGCCCACCGCAAGGAATTTGCGAAGGACCCCCAAAAATCCCGGTCCCCGAGGGCGAGTTGTCCCAACTTTTTCAAACCTCACGAAGAGCTAGTTGCGTCATTGAAATCCTCGTGTGCAGAAACCCCCTCCCCCAAGTTTGTACAATGGAAGAGTTTAGATACAGGTTTTCTCACGGTTTTGAGGTGTTTTTAAAAAAAATATATGTAGGTTTTTAAAAAAAAAAAAAATTTTTTATAAATTGAATCCCCCAAGTTTGTACTGGAAGAGTTTACGATACAGGTTTTCTCACGGTTTTTGAGGTGTTTTTTCGAAAAACAAAAAATATAGAGGTGTATAGCGCTTATTTTTGACACCCCCCTCAAAACATGCTGGGGGTATAGGTCCTTCCAACTAACGCTATATAAGTATCAGTTTCTGTACTTTATTGGTATAAGAAGCTTCCGGAAACAACCGGCACAAATTTTGAGGCGGAAGCGCTGCTTTTTTGTGTCCGGGGGTGCTCCTTGGGGGCCCCCGGTCCAGCCCCAGCCGGTCGCCCACCACGGGAATTTGCGAAGGACCCCCAAAAATCCCGGTCCCCGAGGGCGAGTTGTCCCAACTTTTTCAAACCTCACGAAGAGCTAGTTGCGTCATTGAAATCCTCGTGTGCAGAAACCCCCTCCCCCAAGTTTGTACAATGGAAGAGTTTACGATACAGGTTTTCTCACGGTTTTGAGGTGTTTTTCGAAAAACAAAAAATATAGAGGTGTATAGCGCTTATTTTTGACACCCCCCTCAAAACATGCTGGGGTATAGGTCCTTCCAACTAACGCTATATAAGTATCAGTTTCTGTACTTTATTGGTATAAGAAGCTTCCGGAAACAACCGGCACAAATTTTGAGGCGGAAGCGCTGCTTTTTTTGTGTCCGGGGGTGCTCCTTGGGGCCCCCGGTCCAGCCCCAGCCGAGTCGCCCACCACATAGGAATTTGCGAAGGACCCCCAAAATCCCGGTCCCCGAGGGCGAGTTGTCCCAACTTTTTCAAACCTCACGAAGAGCTAGTTGCGTCATTGAAATCCTCGTGTGCAGAAACCCCCTCCCCCCCAAGTTTGTACAATGGAAGAGTTTACGATACAGGTTTTCTCACGGTTTTGAGGTGTTTTTTCGAAAAACAAAAAATATAGAGGTGTATAGCGCTTATTTTTGACACCCCCCTCAAAACATGCTGGGGGTATAGGTCCTTCCAACTAACGCTATATAAGTATCAGTTTCTGTACTTTATTGGTATAAGAAGCTTCCGGAAACAACCGGCACAAATTTTGAGGCGGAAGCGCTGCTTTTTTTGTGTCCGGGGGGTGCTCCTTGGGGCCCCGGTCCAGCCCCAGCCGGTCGCCCACCACATGAGAATTTGCGAAGGACCCCAAAAATCCCGGTCCCCCGAGGGCGAGTTGTCCCAACTTTTTCAAACCTCACGAAGAGCTAGTTGCGTCATTGAAATCCTCGTGTGCAGAAACCCCCTCCCCAAGTTTGTACAATGGAAGAGTTTACGATACAGGTTTTCTCACGGTTTTGAGGTGTTTTTTCGAAAAACAAAAAAATATAGAGGTGTATAGCGCTTATTTTTGACACCCCCCTCAAAACATGCTGGGGGTATAGGTCCTTCCAACTAACGCTATATAAGTATCAGTTTCTGTACTTTATTGGTATAAGAAGCTTCCGGAAACAACCGGCACAAATTTTGAGGCGGAAGCGCTGCTTTTTGTGTCCGGGGGTGCTCCTTGGGGGCCCCGGTCCAGCCCCAGCCGGTCGCCCACCACATGGGAATTTGCGAAGGACCCCCCAAAAATCCCGGTCCCCGAGGGCGAGTTGTCCCAACTTTTTCAAACCTCACGAAGAGCTAGTTGCGTCATTGAAATCCTCGTGTGCAGAAACCCCCTCCCCCAAGTTTGTACAATGGAAGAGTTTACGATACAGGTTTTCTCACGGTTTTGAGGTGTTTTTTCGAAAAACAAAAAATATAGAGGTGTATAGCGCTTATTTTTTTGACACCCCCCTTAAAACATGCTGGGGGTATATGTCCTTTCATCTAACTCTATATAAGTATCAGTTTCTTTACTTTATTGGTATAAAAAACTTCCGGAAACAACCGGCACAAATTTTGAGGCGGAAGCGCTGCTTTTTTTGTGTCCGGGGGTGCTCCCTTGGGGGCCCCCGGTCCAGCCCCAGCCGGTCGCCCACCACACATGAATTTGCGAAGGACCCCCAAAAATCCCGGTCCCCGAGGGCGAGTTGTCCCAACTTTTTCAAACCTCACGAAGAGCTAGTTGCGTCATTGAAATCCTCGTGTGCAGAAACCCCCTCCCCCAAGTTTGTACAATGGAAGAGTTTACGATACAGGTTTTCTCACGGTTTTGAGGTGTTTTTTCGAAAAACAAAAAATATAGAGGTGTATAGCGCTTATTTTGACACCCCCCTCAAAACATGCTGGGGGTATAGGTCCTTCCAACTAACGCTATATAAGTATCAGTTTCTGTACTTTATTGGTATAAGAAGCTTCCGGAAACAACCGGCACAAATTTTGAGGCGGAAGCGCTGCTTTTTTTGTGTCCGGGGGTGCTCCTTGGGGCCCCCGGTCCAGCCCCAGCCGGTCGCCCACCACGTACGAATTTGCGAAGGACCCCAAAAATCCCGGTCCCCGAGGGCGAGTTGTCCCAACTTTTTCAAACCTCACGAAGAGCTAGTTGCGTCATTGAAATCCTCGTGTGCAGAAACCCCCTCCCCCAAGTTTGTACAATGGAAGAGTTTACGATACAGGTTTTCTCACGGTTTTGAGGTGTTTTTTCGAAAAACAAAAAATATAGAGGTGTATAGCGCTTATTTTTGACACCCCCTCAAAACATGCTGGGGGTATAGGTCCTTCCAACTAACGCTATATAAGTATCAGTTTCTGTACTTTATTGGTATAAGAAGCTTCCGGAAACAACCGGCACAAATTTTTGAGGCGGAAGCGCTGCTTTTTTGTGTCCGGGGGGTGCTCCTTGGGGGCCCCCGGTCCAGCCCCCAGCCGGTCGCCCACCACATAGGAATTTGCGAAGGACCCCCCAAAAATCCCGGTCCCCGAGGGCGAGTTGTCCCAACTTTTTCAAACCTCACGAAGAGCTAGTTGCGTCATTGAAATCCTCGTGTGCAGAAACCCCCTCCCCCAAGTTTGTACAATGGAAGAGTTTACGATACAGGTTTTCTCACGGTTTTGAGGTGTTTTTTCGAAAAACAAAAAATATAGAGGTGTATAGCGCTTATTTTTGACACCCCCTCAAAACATGCTGGGGGGTATAGGTCCTTCCAACTAACGCTATATAAGTATCAGTTTCTGTACTTTATTGGTATAAGAAGCTTCCGGAAACAACCGGCACAAATTTTGAGGCGGAAGCGCTGCTTTTTGTGTCCGGGGGTGCTCCTTGGGGGCCCCCGGTCCAGCCCCAGCCGGTCGCCCACCACATATGAATTTGCGAAGGACCCCCAAAATCCCGGTCCCCGAGGGCGAGTTGTCCCAACTTTTTCAAACCTCACGAAGAGCTAGTTGCGTCATTGAAATCCTCGTGTGCAGAAACCCCCTCCCCAAGTTTGTACAATGGAAGAGTTTACGATACAGGTTTTTCTCACGGTTTTGAGGTGTTTTTTCGAAAAACAAAAAATATAGAGGTGTATAGCGCTTATTTTTGACACCCCCTCAAAACATGCTGGGGGTATAGGTCCTTCCAACTAACGCTATATAAGTATCAGTTTCTGTACTTTATTGGTATAAGAAGCTTTTCCGGAAACAACCCGGCACAAATTTTGAGGCGGAAGCGCTGCTTTTTTGTGTCCGGGGTGCTCCCTTTGGGGGCCCCCGGTCCAGCCCCAGCCGGTTGCCCACCACGTGACGAATCTTGCGATAGGACCCCCAAAAATCCCGGTCCCCGAGGGCGAGTTGTCCCAACTTTTCAAACCTCACGAAGAGCTAGTTGCGTCATTGAAATCCTCGTGTGCAGAAACCCCCTCCCCCAAGTTTGTACAATGGAAGGTTTACGATACAGGTTTTCTCACGGTTTTGAGGTGTTTTTTCGAAAAACAAAAAATATAGAGGTGTATAGCGCTTATTTTTGACACCCCCCTCAAAACATGCTGGGGGTATAGGTCCTTCCAACTAACGCTATATAAGTATCAGTTTCTGTACTTTTATTGGTATAAGAAGCTTCCGGAAACAACCGGCACAAATTTTGAGGCGGAAGCGCTGCTTTTTTGTGTCAGGGGGTGCTCTTTGGGGGCCCCCGGTCCAGCCCCAGCCGATTAGCCCACCACATGGGAATTTGCGAAGGACCCCCAAAAATCCCGGTCCCCGAGGGCGAGTTGTCCCCAACTTTTCAAACCTCACGAAGAGCTAGTTGCGTCATTGAAATCCTCGTGTGCCGAAACCCCTCCCCCAAGTTTGTACAATGGAAGAGTTTACGATACAGGTTTTCTCACGGTTTTGAGGTGTTTTTTCGAAAAACAAAAATATCGAGGTGTATAGCGCTTATTTTTGACACCCCCCTCAAAACATGCTCGGGGGTATAGGTCCCTTCCAACTAACGCTATATAAGTATCAGTTTCTGTACTTTATTGGTATAAGAAGCCGGAAACAACCGGCACAAATTTTGAGGCGGAAGCGCTGCTTTTTTTGTGTCGGGGGTTTGCTCCTTGGGGCCCCCGGTCCAGCCCCCAGCCGGTCGCCCACCACACAGGAACTTCGAAGGACCCCCAAAATCCCGGTCCCCGAGGGCGAGTTGTCCCAACTTTTTCAAACCTCACGAAGAGCTAGTTGCGTCATTGAAATCCTCGTGTGCAGAAACCCCCTCCCCCAAGTTTGTACAATGGAAGAGTTTACGATACAGGTTTTCTCACGGTTTTGAGGTGTTTTTCGAAAAACAAAAAAATATAGAGGTGTATAGCGCTTATTTTTGCCACCCCCTCAAAACATGCTGGGGGTATAGGTCCTTCCAACTAACGCTATATAAGTATCAGTTTCTGTACTTTATTGGTATAAGAAGCTTCCGGAAACAACCGGCACAAATTTTGAGGCGGAAGCGCTGCTTTTTGTGTCCGGGGGGTGCTCCTGGGGGGCCCCGGTCCAGCCCCAGCCGGTCGCCCACCACATATGAATTTGCAAAAGACCCCCAAAATCCCGGTCCCCCGAGGGCGAGTTGTCCCAACTTTTTCAAACCTCACGAAGAGCTAGTTGCGTCATTGAAAACCTCGTGTGCAGAAACCCCCTCCCCCAAGTTTGTACAATGGAAGAGTTTACGATACAGGTTTTCTCACGGTTTTGAGGTGTTTTTCGAAAAACAAAAAGTATAGAGGTGTATAGCGCTTGTTTTTGACACCCCCTCAAAACATGCTGGGGGTATAGGTCTTTTCCAACTAACGCTATATAAGTATCAGTTTCTGTACTTTATTGGTATAAGAAGCTTCCGAAACAACCGGCACAAATTTTGAGGCGGAAGCGCTGCTTTTTTGTGTCCGGGGTGCTCCTTGGGGGCCCCCGGTCCAGCCCCAGCCGGTCGCCCACCACATGGGAATTTGCGAAGGACCCCCAAAATCCCGGTCCCCGAGGGCGAGTTGTCCCAACCTTTTCAAACCTCACGAAGAGCTAGTTGCGTCATTGAAATCCTCGTGTGCAGAAACCCCCCCCCCAAGTTTGTACAATGGAAGAGTTTACGATACAGGTTTTCTCACGGTTTTGAGGTGTTTTTTCGAAAAACAAAAAAATATAGAGGTGTATAGCGCTTATTTTTGACACCCCCTCAAAACATGCTGGGGGTATAGGTCCTTCCAACTAACGCTATATAAGTATCAGTTTCTGTACTTTATTGGTATAAGAAGCTTCCGGAAACAACCGGCGCACAAATTTTGAGGCGGAAGCGCTGCTTTTTTTGTGTCCGGGGGTGCTCCCTTGGGGGCCCCCGGTCCAGCCCCAGCCGTTAGCCCACCACATATGAATTTGCGAAGGACCCCCCAAAAATCCCGGTCCCCGAGGGCGAGTTGTCCCAACTTTTCAAACCTCACGAAGAGCTAGTTGCGTCATTGAAATCCTCGTGTGCAGAAACCCCCTCCCCCAAGTTTGTACAATGGAAGAGTTTACGATACAGGTTTTCTCACGGTTTTGAGGTGTTTTTTTCGAAAAACAAAAATATAGAGGTGTATAGCGCTTATTTTTGACACCCCCTCAAAACATGCTGGGGGTATAGGTCCTTCCAACTAACGCTATATAAGTATCAGTTTCTGTACTTTATTGGTATAAGAAGCTTCCGGAAACAACCGGCACAAATTTTGAGGCGGAAGCGCTGCTTTTTTGTGTCGGGGGGGGTGCTCCTTGGGGGGCCCCGGTCCAGCCCCCAGCCGGTCGCCCACCACATGCGAACCCCCAAAGGACCCCCAAAATCCCGGTCCCCGAGGGCGAGTTGTCCTAACTTTTCAAACCTCACGAAGAGCTAGTTGGTGCCAGACAAATCCTCTGTGTGCAGAAACCCCTTCCCCAAGTTTAAAATAATGGAAGAGTTTACGATACAGGTTTTCTCACGGTTTTGAGGTGTTTTTTCTGAAAACAAAAAATATAGAGGTGTATAGCGCTTATTTTTGACACCCCCTCAAAAAACATGCTGGGGGTATAGGTCCTTCCAATCCAACGCTATATAAGTATCAGTTTCTGTACTTTATTGGTATAAGAAGCTCCGGAAACAACCGGCACAAATTTTGAGGCGGAAGCGCTGCTTTTTTTGTGTCCGGGGTGCTCCCTTAAGCCCCTGGTCCAGCCCCAGCCGGTCGCCCACCACATATGAATTTGCTAAAGGACCCCCAAAATCCCGGTCCCCGA
>CP119658.1:0-120000 GCA_030078075.1 Crithidia sp. LVH-60A
AAACAGGTCACGCGGAGGAAGCACAGCCAGTACAGAAAAAGAAGAAAGAGAAAAACAAGTAGGTAAGCTGCGGCACGCAAGACAAAACACCTAGAAGAAACTAGAATGGTAAATAAAGACACGAGTACTGGGTGGAGTGCGCGCTCCGCGGCCGACAGGCAACAGAGGACAGGCGCAACGGGAGAACAAACAAGACACACCTCGCGCACATGGAAAACAAAGAAGAAGAGAAACACAAGCGGTCAGCCAACAGCTCAGCGACGGATCGTGCCCACCGCAGGCGCGAGGCGCAGCATTATCAGGAGAAGAGAAACACAGAACCGCACTACACTGGACACGCAGGAAAGGTATTGGTCGCACGCCAAGCTGCAAAGCCGCGCCAGGAGCGGAACAGGAGAACAAAAGAAAAACAAGAGCAGAGAGATCAAGATAGTGAGAGGAACAATAGATACAAAAAACGCGAAAATGAATACACAACCGCCGGTACAGGAGGGAAAAAACAGGAGCAGAGGAGCACAAAGGAGAGAAAATTACAAAAGAAATCGGGGAACAAAACAGAAGAGAGCGCAAACTGCCAAACAAGAAAGAAATCACATTTAGAGCGCACGGCGACACCCGGTCAAGATGACGACACACACACACACACACACAGCAGCCGTCACAGGTGAACGCACACGCGTGACAGCGAAAACAGAAAACAGAGTCACGAAGAAAAAATCAGGAATCAGGAAGAGAGAGCAAAAGAAAAGCGATACGTGTAGGTTCGTTGCCAAAAAAAAACCAAGATGACAGAAATCAAAAGAAGAAAGACAGAACAACAAGCTACGGAGAGACGCGTCTGCTCCGAGTATCAGGGTGGACGGGTCGGCGCTTTTGTGCCTCGCTGCTGGCGCTACGCAGGCAAGAAGACACGCGGAGACCGAAAGTAGCCACCACACAAGATATACGCATCCCACTGTTGAAGAGAGGAAGAAAAAGAGAAAGGAGAAACACGAGCAAGAGAGAGAGAGAGAGTGATGACAGCACAAAGCACAGACAGCCATGTCTGCACACACGGCACGCGCACGCGGCGCAGCGGATGTTGCAGATGGGCACGCCCAGTGCACACATTGGCCTTTGTTCATCTATTCTTTTCACCGCGGCTTCCGCCACGTCACGCCCTTGCACCGCAGCAAGCCGACAGACCCCACAAACGTAAAGCAGCAAAGTGCCATTCGATGTCCTCGGCCGCCGGCCTCGGAAACGAAACGCCACCGACCTGTGTGAGAGGGTGTTGCGGCCGAGTGAGGTGAAGCGAGGATAAGATGAAGCGGGGTCAGGCGGCACACGCACATGCAGACAGCATGCGGCAGCAACATTCGGGTGCACCAAGCGGCACACATTCACGCGACTACAGCCGCCAGCTGCGTAACAGCGAGTTTCAGGCAGCACAGACGCCGACCGCCGCGACGGCCAGTTGCGTGCCCCACGTCGCGACCGGTAACGTGTGTCTTGCTTTGTGGTGGTTTCTTGTGGCTCGACACTGGGACGAGCGGGTACCCACACGCACACGCAGCCCCGCAGCACGCGCATAGCCAACTTCCGCACACCAGCCACTCGGCGTCACCACCTTCACACACTCCTTGCCCACACACGAAAACAGAGAGAGAGTGCGGCCTTCGCGTCACGCGTCGCCGCCCTCCTTAACGGGCCGCTTCTCCAGCAGCGGAGACCACGTGTCCCGCAGGAAAGGCACGCCCATCGTGTCTACGCGACGCACCTCAAGCGACTCTGTCGCGTCCTCCCCACCAAAGTGGCGCGAGTAGGCGTCCGCCGGGTTCCGCGCACCCTCGACGTAGAAGAACACAACGTCGATTTTGCGGCCGTACCACAGTCCATACGCGTACCGAAACAGCTTGTTCAGGGAGTGCCCGCGACCAATGCCACCAAAGCCGTTGAGGTGCTTCTGCGCAATCACGATGGCGCGGTGGTCCGTCACCAGCGCCACACGCGCACCGTCGCGCAGGTCGTGGTGGTGCACAAGGTGCTGCGGCATCAGCTGCGCCGCGCGAGGCCCCGCGTGCGCCGAGTAGCGCGCCATGAAACGGTCCGCCTCCGCGTCGGGGTTGGGTATGTGGCCGGACCGCTGGTGCCGCTGATAATGACGAAGCTGCTCCAGCACCTGCTCCGCGATATCCTCCTCGCCGTCCATACCTGCTGCTCAAGGTCCTCGGTCCAGCGCTGCCGGTAAGTCCACGTCTGCGGCGCACGGCCGCGCACGTTCACCACGGCACCCCAGCCCTCCAGCGACGCGTCCGTGAAGCACACACCACATCGTAGTCCGCCTCATCGGAAGTGGGATGCCGCTCGTCCGAGATGGCACACCATGGGTTGCGCACCAGCTCGCCACCAATCTCCTGCAGCGACCGCGTCACGGAAGCGTCGATGTACGGCACGGCGTCGTCCCAGCCGTAGCCGCGGAACATCAGCCGGCAGATGCCGCGGTACGCGCGCAGCAGCCTGAAGGCACGCGCAGGGTTCATCTGCGTCGTGTGTGCGGCGCAAAGAACACACCAGTGAGATCAGCGACGCAAGGCTCCAGATCGTGTGCGCGTAGTCTTGCACAGCGCCAGCTGCAGCTTCGCCACCGTCCTCACCGAGTTGCACACCACGCGCTCCCGACCGTTCCACAGGTACTATTTTTCAAAAAAAACAGTCGACCAGCTCGCCAGATGCAACAGGTCAGCGTCCGACATCGCCTCCAGCTCGTCGCGTGCCGGGGACGTCATGAGGTTGGCCGCCTTGATGCGCGACACGATCGCACGCACGGCGCGCACAAACTCCGTCTCCTCACCTACGTGTGCAGTGACGGGGGTGTTGTCGATCAGCGTCGACACGGCCACCGTTGTGTCGATGTCGACAATCGTCCACGCCACAGCTTGGCCCACCGCCACACGCTTCAGCGCGTACCCGTCGGCAGCGTCCGCAGCCGGTAGTGACGCCCGTCATGCTTCGCACAAAAGACAAACTTGTTACGCAGCGTCTCCCCGCAATCAAGATAGCGTTGTATAGTAAGCTTCAAAGTCGATCTGCAGAATGTAGCGGGCGTGCCGCAAGCGCTGGCGCCTCCCTAACCGCGTGTCGTAGCGCACGCACGGCACGTGGTGCTTCGAAACGACGCGGTTTAGCAGCGGCTCCGTGATAAGCCGGCGCCGGACCTTCAGCTCCGGCACCGTGAACACACGTTCACCCCGCGCACGCCGTCCGGCAGCGCCACGCCGCTGACCTCGTTGGCCGGGCAGGGCTCGAACTTGCCCATCTCCACAGCCTTAGCCGCCTCGCCCGCCGTCAGCACGCAGAGCTTCACCGTGCGCGACGTGCGCAGCCCGTCGAAGAAACGCGCGTCCAGGAAGCACCGCACGCGTAGCGGGAAGCGCTTCGTCCGGGCCCAGTGTGTCGGCATCCCGAGCACTGCCGCCATGTCCAGCGGTGTGTTGTGCTTCAGGTGAAGCGGCCAGTCTCGCACGGCAGCCGGCGTCTCGGCCACCTTGCGCACGTTGATGCCCAGTTGGTGACACGAAGACTCCTGCGAGCGGTAGCGGAACAGCGACGTCGCCGCCTCTAGGGGGTCGGGAACAGCGCGCGGCTGGCGTTTGCCCGCGCGGTCTCGACATATCCACCGTAGGCTGCTGACCATACCCAAGGTATCGCAGCAGCGTGGCCTGCTTGGCGTGGCCCGAAAGCGTCATGAGGTCCTTGATCGGCACCCCCGCATCCGCCATGCACCGCAGCACTCCCTTGCGCACCGACGGCAGCTGTGCGCCAGCCTTCTGCTTGGCCAGCGCCGACGCCACCACCACCGTGCGCAGCTCCTCCGTGTACGGCGCGAAAAGACACTTGCCCGGTCGGCGCTGCACAAGCATCTGCTGCAGCGTGCCCGCAAGTACCCGCGTGAGCACCGACGGAATGGGGTACGGGCCACGCTTCTTTGCAACCTTGCCCATAAGCACCGTCAGCGACACACGCACCGTGTCTGCCGTGCCATCCGCCAGCAGCAGCACCGACGCCGTGCCCACATTGCGTTGCTCGGGCGGCGGCGGCCCCGTATCTTGGAAAATTGCCACGCCCTTGCACCGCAGCGTCGCAATGTCGCCCGCGCGCGCCGCGAAGCCCAACATCATCGCCAGAAAAAGCGCCGCGCGCGGGTGCGCACACCGCAGGGCAGCCAGCACCGCCAGCACCTGTGCGCCAGTGTCACAAAAGGCGGTGCGTCCGGCACCGACTCCTTCATGTAGTGCTGCACCGTCGCAAACGCGCTGCGCCACTCCGGGTCGTCCTGCAGTCGGATGCCGCGCCGCTGCGTCGAGTACAGCGGCAGGTCGCGCAGAGCCCCCGCCACCCCAGCAAACGCCTTGGCCGCCGTCGCCCACTTCCACCGCCGCGCGCGTGTCGTCGACAGGATCAGGTCGATGTACGCTACCGGCAGGCTCATCTGCAGGCTCGCCGTCGGCATGCACCTGATGCGCGTCAGCCAGCGCAGGTGGTGCGAGCAGGTGTGTCCGGCCGCACGCAGTTCCACGCAAGCTGCGAGATGTGTGGCGGCTTGCTGGCGAAGAGGAACTAGTTTCGCGAGCAGACCTCGGCCTCCTCTTTGGGGCCCATCAGAGGCCTGCCCCGGACGTTTAAAGGCAGCGCGCGAATGTCCGCCAGCGCGCGCGTTGCCTCCTTGGAGACGTGTACGCGTTCATATCTTCGCAGCCGTCGCCACGCCGGTTCCCCGGCACGTCGCCGAGAGCGTTCCCCGCGTCCACAACGGTGGCGGTGGTGTCGCCGTCGCCCACGGCGAAGTCGGCGTCGTCATCGGGGAGACGGTCTCGCCGCCGCAGCGGCGCACTGGCCGGCTCCTCGTTGTCGTCGTGCCCGGGTGCAGGCTGCTGCTGACTGCGCGGTAGCGGCACGTACCGGGTCACGTTGCGCGACACGCGTTGCGGCTTGGACGCGGAGTAGCACGTCATCGCAGCCGGCACGTACAAGCTAACAGCAGCCTCCGCAGCCACACACGCGTCAGCGCGTAGTAGCTGGGGAAGCGCACGCCGTCCATGTCCTCAGGCGCCTCCCGCAGGCAGGCACCGAGCACAAACACATAGCCACCCACGCTCTATTCGGCAGCCGCTCTGGTAGCGGGCCGCGAACAAGGTAGTACTCTTCTATGAACGGGTCCAGCGTAGCCGTCTCCGTGCCGCCCTCGGCGCGGAAGACAAGTCGCCGCACACCCGCCACGTCCGCCAGCGTCTCCTCGTCAGCGGGAGGGACGTCGTCCACCACGCGCACGCGCTTCTTCAGCAGACGAAGCATCTCTCCTGCACGCTGTACGGCTGCAGCTCCGGCAGCTTGTGGCGCACACGCTGCATGCCAACCGCCACCTCGCTCAGGCCCCGCGACACGCCGTTGCCGCACATAGCCAGCGCCGTCGCCGCCCACAGGTGGTCCACCACAGAAACGTACACGCGGCGCGAATGTGTCGCCGTGACTCTGCGAGTGTCTGCTCCGCCCACCCCGCAACCGGTCGCCCGAGCGCCTCCGCATTGCCACGCCGTGATGTGCGCGTGCGGGTGGCCACTGTCGCGCTCGACTGTAGAGCCGTCGTCGTTGTGGGAGCGGTTGCCTGCGCAGAGGCTGGTGCTGCGGTCGCGCTATTCTCAGTCGCACGCGACGCCGCCCACTGCCCGGCCAGGGTCACTTCCGCCGCATCGTCGTCGTCGTTTTGCCGTGCCGCCTTGCGGCCGCGGCTTCGCTGCTGGAGTGGTGGGTTGGTGGGGTCGTGGGCCTGCGCCGCGGCGTCGACGGCGGCTTCGAGGCGCTCTTCTTGGCCGCAGCTGCCGTCACTTTTGCAGCCTTGCGCTTCGCTGCCGCAGCCTTGTTTCGCTTCCTTCGCTTGGCGTCGTCGTCGCGCTTTCCGGCACCACGGCCGCCCTTACCCGCGTCCTTCCTCTTCTGGCCGGCTCCGCCGCGCACCACCGCGCCGTCTTTCCGCCACGACTGTCGCAGGATCTCCTCGTAGAAGAAGTCCTTGTGCGATACAGGGTGATTCACCAGCACCTTGTGGATCTTCTCCAGGAAGTACTCCTTCGGTGGTGGGCACTGGCGCGTCGCTGCAAGGAGGCGGCGCAGGCGTGCCGGGAGGTCGCGGCGCATCACCGCTCACAGCTTGAGGTGATAGCCAAAGAACACGGCGGTCATGAAGATGCCGCAGTCATTGCTGTTCCGCTCCTGGCGCGGGCACACGCTCTTTGCAAGGCGAAGCCCCGGCCACACAGAACGAAACGCGGTGCACAGCGGCTCCTCCACCACGGGGAACGGTGCGGAGCCGTACGTCGTCAGCACGACGTGCCCTCCCGCCTGCTGCGTCAGCACGCCGGCGATCCAATGCTTCATCACGAAGATCGGAAAAACACCGCGCTTTGACGGCGCACCATCTCAATCAGCGTCTTGGCGCGCTGGCCGTTCAGGCGCACCATCGTGTCCGACGGAAAGATCGCAGACTCCAGCAGGTACTGCTGGCACACGGCGTCGAGCTCGACGTTGGACGTCTTGCCCTCGCGGAAATTTCCGCCCCACACACCTCCTTGCGGAAGGCGCTCGGGACGTCGCTCCACGCGGGACGTGCTGCCACACCAACGGAGTCCGCTTTCACCGCGACGGCTCCGCCGGGCATCAGTTTTTTGGCGCAGCCTCACCGCCGCCAAACACCTGACCGCCGTCACTACCGCCTTCACCGCCACCGCGGTAGTTGCCACGCGGCTGCCAGCTGCCGCCCCTCGGCATGTAGCGCTTGATGCTCTGGCGGAGCCGCTACAGGTCGGCCTTCTGGTTGCGCAGGCCGCCATGGTTGCCGCGTGCCTGTTTGAGGCCCGTGCGCAGCTCACCAAGGACAGCAAAGCCCACCGCGCGCTCCTCCTGCCGCAGCCCGTCGACCCGCCGCGACAGGTCACCCAGGAAGGCCTCCAGGTTGCTCAGATCAACCGCTGCGACCTGCTTGCCTTCGCTGTCGCACACCGGGGCCTGTTAGCCTCCTCCAAAGAGCGTTCGGTCCTGCCGGAAGAGGGACTCGCCAGCACCACAGGCTGGGGAACGGCCGCCGCTCAAGTGTCCTGCAGCCATGCGCCTCTTCATCGCTTCGCTGAGGATTTTCTTGCTGAGCGCCTGGAGGCGTTCCCTGCTCGGGTGCCTTCATACCGGGAACAGCGGCACCGCCAGCTCATCAATGACGGGGAAATACCGCTCCCGCCCCATCGGCTCCATATCTTCGAAGATGAGCCAGTTGTGGAGCGGCAGCCGGCCGACCTCGTTCATGTTTTGGAGGATGCCCAGCATGATGGCGTGTTTGCGCGCCACATCCTCCGTGAACAAAGTGTATCTCGTGAGGAACACTTTCATGGGTGAAAGGAGGCCGGCCTCTGCCTCCGAGAAAAACTGCCGGCTCCTCGTCTGCAGCGTCTTCGTGGCATCGTCGCCACCGGGAAGAATGCTGGTGATGTGCCTCTGGGCCCAGCAGCGCCGCCTCTTCCAGTGCTCCAGTTCTTCCTCCCCTCGCTACTGGCGGAAGAACTGCGCAACCCCGACGTCCTCCTTGTCCTTCGTCGGCGCGACGGGCTCGGATGACACTCCCTCCACCATCTTCTCCAGGGCTTTTTGGAGAAGCTCGCTCAGCTTCTCCGTGCTGATCACGCCATCAGCGTGGTGCTTCTCAAGCACCGCCCTCACGCGCTGGTAGCGCACGACCTCGGGGCCCACCGGCGCCGCAGGAACGGTTGCCGCCCTCTTCGCCCCCGCAGGGAAAGGCTCGACCTCGGCAAAACCAGACATGGCGGATGCTCTGTGAGGAAAAAACAACACACAAAATGAGCTCAGCTGCCGACTCAAAAACCAGCTAGCTGCAGATCTCAAACTCTACGTATCGCTTTTGTGCCTCGCTGCTGGCGTTACACAGGCAAGAAGACACGCGGAGACTGAAAGCAACCACTACACAAGATATGTGCATCCCATTGTTGAGGGGAGAAAGAGGAAAAGAAAGGAGAAACACAAGCAAGGGAGGGAGAGAGAGTGATGACAGCACGAAGCACAGACAGCCATGTCAGCACACACGGCATGTGCATGCAGCGCAGCGAATGTTGCTGATGGGTACACCCAGTACACACAATGGTCTTAATTCACCCATCGTTGTCAACGCGGCTTCCGCCACGCCACGCCCTTGCACCGCAGCAAGCCACAGACTCCACCAAAGTAAAACGGTAAGGTGCCATTCGATGTCCTCGACCACCGGCCTTGGAAACGAAACCCTAACCCTGACCCAGGTGCCGCTTTCTAAACCCCAGCCGAAAACCGCGTTTTTTACGGTTCAACCCAGCCGAAAACCAACATTTTAGAAAAACCACAGCCACAACCACAGCCCGCACACCAAACAGCCCCGCAAGACCACAAGACAGCCAACGGGAACCACCACCGCTATCCCCACGCGCGAAATGGCGTTCTTCTCCTTCAACTTCCCCGCGTACGTCTGCACGAGCTCGTGAAATATCGCGTCGCCTATCCTCAAAGGCGGCAGCACAGAGAAGCGGCGCCAACAAACACAGCGTCCAAACCCTCCACGGCAACCCCGTTACTCAAACACACATTCGCAGGAAGTCAGGCGAGCTTCTCGATGGTGCAGCGCACGGCTTTCCCTTCAGCTCAGGCATCATCTGCCGAACCGCCTCGCACTTCGCCGCCCACTGCGAGTTCTTCTCCACCATACTCGGTGGATCCTGCACAAAACCGTGCCGCACGAGTGCCTCCAGCATCGCCATGGTGTCGGTAAAGCTGAGCCCGTTGTCCTTAAAAATAATGGGAGCAAGACACAGTTCGAGCCAACAAGCCGTAGGTAGCGATCCTGCTGCAGTGCTCTGAGGAAGGCCGTGGTGGCGTGCACGCTTGACAGATCGCCGCCAGGCTCCGCATCGCCACCGTCGCTGTCGCCTCGCGGTGCATGGTGTTCAAGTCGTCCGCAAGCTGTTCCTGTGCAGCGATCCACCGGCTAAGGCTATCGTTTAAGGCCAGCACGTGCGCTCGGACGTCGTCGATGTTGCCGCGCGAGGCGGCCTCCAGTGCGTGGATGAGCTCTGGAACCGAGTACGCGCAAACACCGTTGCGGCATCCGGCAAAGAGCTCGTACACTATCGGCGCGCACCGCGGGAGGTCCAGCTGGGTGCCTCGCAGTGCGGTGGCTGCTACCACGCGCTTACTTGTCGTGCACAGGAGAGACGCGCGTGCCGCCACGTCGTTGATCGCGGCGTTGAGGAAGCGGCCAGCGACGTCTCGTCGCAGGTCTGCCGCCAACCGAGCACGGCACGCTGCATTTCCTCCCTCATGAGTGATCGCGTCCCTCTTCGTCGGCAGCCACGCCGCTAAGCAGCGCGGCGCCACAAAGCTTGCACATAGGTAGAGTCCTTTCTTGTTGTTTCGCAGTTGGTGCACGCAGTAATGCACCGCGGTCGGAAGCCCTTGATGACACAGCAGCGCTGGAGGGATCTCGCTTGTGATCAGCACCTGCACACGATGTCTCTCCGACTCCACTGCCTTGTTCTGGTGCTTGAAAAAGTCCTCGCGCGTCATGGGGTCTGCTGTGAAGTCTGCTGCAGTGGCGGTCTGAGCGTCGAGAAGGCAGACAATCTGGCCGCTAAAGAGGTGGTACTGGCGGGCAGCGCGGCGGAGAACCTGGTGAGTCGCTCGCTCGTGTTTTACGCAGCACAGCACCACGTGAATGCCGTTTGGCTGTCTGTCGTGCGGCGTCACGTCGAGGCCGCGGCCGCCGAGAAAGGTCATGAAGAGCACGTGGCGCACGCCGACCGACAGCCGCGGCGGGGCATCGCGCAAATAGCGCCTTCACCTTCTCCATCGGCCGGCCAGCCTCCGCCACTGTCTTCGCGGCGACGAGGACGTCATGGTCGCAACCGACGGCGCCGCGGATACTGTGTTCGATTCCGTCGTCGTACGCGGCGGCGTTGCTGCACAGCTCATGCGGAAGCTCCTGAGAAAGGCTGAAGAGAAGGCAGGCGGAACGATCACGGGCTTGAGTTTGTACACTCGGTTGTAAATCGCCTGCGTGGCGTAGCCGCCCGCTGTGCAGGTGACGGCAGTCAGACGACCCTTGAAGTGCACAAAGAAGAGCAGCAGCGAGTTCACCGTCACAGCCGCCTCCGTCTCCCACTCCCACCGCTGCCCCTCCTTCATGCACATCATCGTGCTGAAACCGTCCATCAGTGAAGTCGTGTAGAGCGTCTCGCCGGTTTTGGTGTTGTACGGCACCGACCCGCACTTCACCGCCACGTAGTCCTCATTGTTTGCTACGCCCCACACGTCGTGCGCAGACGCGGCATACCGTTCAAAGCGCTCCTGTGAGAGCAGAGAATCCTTCGGGTCTCGGCTCAAAATGCCCGCGCGTTACACCCACGCCTCCCACGCTGTCTCTCCCGCGACTCGTTACTGATCGTGACGGTCATAAGAGCTGGAAAGGTCAGCGCGTCGCGGCGAGCGTCCAGCGAGGGGCCTCCGACGCACATTGCCTCCGTCAGGCTCTGAACCATCGACGCGTCCGCCTCGTCCTGGATCATCCAGTGCGCAAAGCCGCGCCACTCTCGGTAGTGCCGCTCGTCCGTCGGGTCCAGCAGCGTGCGCAGCTCCCGCGCGCGATAACGTGGCCCTCGGTCGTGTACATCATTTGCGCTGCATGGACGGTATCGCTTGACTTCGCCGTCTCTGCGTCCTCTGCAACAGCGCGAAGCTGGTTGGCGAAGAGGAGCGTGAAGGCGCCTTGGTTGAACTTCCATCGCCTCCAAGGTGAGGTCGCAGCTGGAGGTGGCGAAGGCTACGCGATAGCCGCAGTACAGCTTGAAGGCGATCACGCAACCGGTGACGTACGTCTTGCCCTCGCTTGTGTTGACGTTGTTAGCCAGCAGAGGGCCCTGCAGCAGCGCCAGCACGGCAAGCACTTGCACACGTCGGAGAAAGTACCCCTTCGAGCCCCAGTAGCCGAGCAGGATGTCGACGAGCGTGCGCCGTGTGTCGTCCTCGCGGTGGAGAATGCGCGCCTCGTTCTCCTTGACTCGCTGCTTCCCGTCGTTGCTGGCAGCGGCCTCTGCGTGCGTCTTGTACTCTGCTGCGAAGCGCTCCAGGCGCTCCTTCCGCAGCGTGTCCGGCAGCGTGGATGAGGCGCGAATGTCGTCATGTATGCGTATGCTGCACGCAACCAGCTCGGCAGAAATGTCCACTCTCTCGGCGCGCAGAAAGGCTTTGATGTCGTCCCAGCTTCTCTCTCAACCGTTCGCGGTGCGGCGGAGCTGCTGCTGATCCAGTCGCTTGATCTCATTCACCACCTGCCGCCGCTTCGTATCCCACGCCGTCCGGTAGGTATGCACGGCCTGCTTGGTGAGCTTGTTGCCGCTGAGTGCGTCCTGCAGCTTCCCCAAGAAACCTCGCTGAGTTGCCAGCACTGATAAAAAGCCGCACAGCACGTCGCACACCATCACGTCCGTCAGTGAACGCGTGAGCTCCATAAAAAAGCCAAAGCTGCTTTCTCCGCAGTGCAGCAGCTAGTTGTACATCTCATGCATGGGAAAGGCAACTTTTCTCGATGTCCAACAGAGGTCAACGCACCGAAAAAGGCGTCGCCGCTGCAGCGCGGCCATCCAGCAGCTCAGCCTCAAGACGCGTCAAGGCGGCAGCAAAAAGCTCCGTGACATCTAGCCCGTCCAATGCGCAGAGAGCGGCGCCAACGTACTCCGGGTAGGCCACCATGCCCACCGCCGCTCCGTCCGCAACCTCCTTCTCGAATGCGTCCGTCACAAGAAGCACCACCTCCACACACGCGTACTGCGTCAATGCATCGCTGAGCTTCTCCACAAGGCTGGCGAACTCCGCCTCGCCAAAGGCTTTCTTGTCCAGATGTGTGAGGTAGACGTGGCAGAGCACGCGTAGAACACGATCCGTGTCCTTCAGCGCGCCAGCACTGCGTAAAGGAAGGCGTGCAGCTCGCTATCAGACACCACCACCAACGCAACTTTCTTCAGGAGAGAGCGGATGCGTGGCGCGTAGGAGCCGTTGAGCTCTTCCAACAGCCGCGACGCCACGTGCTTTCGGATGGGAAAGCACGAGCACTCCAGCAGCGCGCGCAGATCGCAGTAAAAAGGCAGGTGGTCCCAGCGGGTCGCGTTCTGCAAGTCTTCAAGGCAGCGCATAAACGGTTGAGGGTCAAGCGCTCTCTGCCGCACACCTCGCGTGAGAGAGTCTCCGTATTGTCCTTCTGGGGATGAGCGATGGTGCAAACGTCGTACATGACACACAGCCACTTTGTCACCAGCGCGGCCTCGCTGTCTGCAGTCATCGGAGACCATCCCGCCTCCGCTGCATCCAAGATCAGCGGCACTTTCTCCTGAAGAAAGGACGTCAATGACAGCATACACCCCATCTCCACAGCTGCTCGCAGCCGCACAACGTCTTTGACGTTGTCGCGTAGAAACTCATGCGACTCGCCTAGCAGTCTTTGCAAGTGCTGGAAGCATTTTATAGTGCGGTGTGCGCCAGTACCACGCAGCAAGGTCTTTGATGCCGTCCTCCAGCACAATCGCGGCAACAGCTTCGCGATTATACCACCTTTCGCCCTTTGCCAACGTGCAAAAGCAGCTCGCCACGAAGCGGCACTCGTTCAGCGGGCCGCAGAACTTCTGGATTCGCTGCAGAAGAAACCGCATCTTCAGCACGCGGACCACCAGCACCACGAACACCTTCTGTGAGTCCTGAAACTGCAGAGTAAGCAAAATGCTCTGCGCCATTTCGGAGACAAACGCATCATCTTTGTGCACGAAACTCAGGAGAGACGTGAGCGCCTCGAAAAGAAGCTGCGAGGACGGAGGCCCCGTCGCGTCGGACTCGTCTGGAAGCACACACACCCGCCGCACTCTCCAGCAGGTGCGAGAGAAGTTCCATCGAAGGGACGACATTCTTCCACGTGTCCAAAACAAAAAAGTGGCAGCAAAGGGAACACTTTGGCAACAATTCTTGTAGCCGTCCTGACCGCCTCAGCTGTGATGTGCGGCGGATCTTTTACGTCGCACACCGCCGCAAAGGACAGCAGCCAGTCGTACATCATTCTCGGAAGGCCGTGCGCAAACAAGCGCGCGCTCGTATCGCTGGACGCAGGGGCTGAGTATCCAGCCGAGGAGCTCCTGCTTCGCACGCTCGAAGGCAGCCCAGAGAGACCCACACGTAACGGTGCAGGCGCCAAAAAGGAGTAGCTTGCTAAGCTCCAACACGGCGCTACACTGCCTGCGGAAGTCCGGCGTGTCGCTCAAGGCGAAAAGAGGACAGACGGGCACTCGGACACCGGCCTCAGACAGCAACGGGCCGATCTGCGTCGGCGCACAGAACCGCCAACCGCTCTGCGCACAGACGCAGCCTGCCCAGCGACCAGCCGCGCTCCAACACAAACATAGCGCCAGAGTCTCCGGTATCAGCGGCGATGTCGTTGGCCATCTTGGTGACGTAGCGGTAGGTCGGTGCTCGATAGGCGCACTCGGCCACTCGTGGAGGAATGTGAAGGTCACCATCGCTGGCTGGCAGGCAAACTGTGAGCAGCACTTCCGCGCTGACGCCGTACGGAGCTCCGCCTCAATCTGGAACACACTGCGACTGTAGAAGCGCGACGTGCAGTTCAGCACAAAGGTGTGGAGCCCAAAGGTGCCTTCGATTTCCTTTACGAGCGTTGCAAGCTGTTGCAGATACAGCGCGAACGGTGAGCCACCACGCCGCACGGTCAGTATTGTTACGTTAAATGTGTCAATGCGGCAAAGTGGCGGGTACGCAGTGAATTCCATAACAAGCCCTGAAGAAGCAAGTATTCTTTCGTGCGGCGACGTACTCGGAAAAAAAGGCAGGTATCTAGACCGTTCAGACTGATCAGCGCGGTACAACTGCGGATGCACAGCTTCTGAAAACGAGACGTCCTTGCAACTCCCAAGATCGTCTGAAGTTGTGGCTCGTCGGACACATTAAGATCGCTGACTTTTGGACAGCTGCCACGCCCATGAACATCCTGCGAGTTGCATTCCCGTGCACGTGGTGCCTCCACATCTTGGCGCATCTAAAAGCGCCGAGAGACTCTGCAGCAGCGGGTTGTCGGAGACGTCGAGCTTGGAGACACGCAAACACACAAGAAACTCAGCTACATTGAGAAATATACAACTACAGACTGTCAGTGATTGCAGGTGTTGTGCACTCGAAAGCACAGCGTCGTTTCCCAGTCTCGGTAAAAGCATCCACGAGCACCTCGGGAATAAAAAGCAGCACCACATTGTTGAGGACATTCGACAGCTACGCTGCGGCCTTTCCAGCATAGAAGGACTGTCCTTACTGAATGAATAGCTACTTTAGAATTGACAAAGGGGATAAGGAGCAGATGAAGCTCTAGCACCGCCCATCACAGGCCAGCGTCTCGCTCTGTGCACATGGCGGCAACGAGGCAAGGTACACCCCCGGCGCCTGTGCAGGAGCATCGAGGCCACTTGGGGACAGCGCCAGTACATCGCTGCGTGCGTTGTTCACAATTGCCTCCAGCGGTAAACGGCATACATTTGTCCACCACATCGCGTGCGCGAAGGGCGAAGACGGTGCCGGTCTTCCTTCCGCAGCCGGCAGACGGCAGCATAACCAGCCGGTGTTTGTCGTGGCGAAGATGCCGTCCCTTCAGCTCCGTTGGCAAGTCCGCGGGAGCCTCACCGTCTCGACGCGCACCTGCGGACTATCAGCGAGGAGCATCTGTGTCGCACCCGCGTGTCAGCGCATCATCATGCGGAAAAAATGGCACCTGCACAAAAGGATCGCACTTTGAGGGAGTTGAAGACACCGTCAGCTCCTCCATGTTGGCTGCGTGCCACAGCCCTCTGAAGGTGCGCAATGCAACCATGAAGGGATGTACGAGTGTCTGACAGTTGTGTGGGCCGGAGTGGTTGCTGATGGAGCTCAATGCTTTACAACGGTGCCCTCGTGCTGTGCAAAAAAAAGGAATCTGCAGTGACAAGAAGAGAGAGAGTAGAGGGAGAGGAAACAAAGTAGTAGGCGCCATGGTACATAATTCCCTTCCTCGCAGTACCGCCGCCAACATACGGCACAGCATCGGCAACGTCGCCAGCCTGCAACACATTTCGTAGTGCCGCACAACAATCATGTGAACACCACAGTGCTCATACAGCTTCGCAAGGCCATCTCGCTCATTATTTCTAACACTGCACTTTGTTCTGTGCGCGTATCTCATTGAGTCCTCACGGGAAAAACTGCCAGAAGGGCACGACACCACTCAAGGCGTAGGACTGCTCGATGCAGGCGCAGATATCCAACGTAATTACAGAACCGGGAAAACACCAGAGGAAGAGAAAAACTTGCTTTCTTGTCCGGTAATCAACGGCGTGACTGGAAATAATCAAAAAGACATTTACGAAACGAGAAGAAAAAAAAGGTGATGCGATACTGCAAATAGAGAAAATAGAAACCGAAATGCAAGAAGAGAAAAAGGCGCGAGCACAGAAAAATGAGGCGCTACCTTTTGTCGGTAAGACACTCAGTTCAGTCTTTTGTTTAGTGAAGAGCGCGGTGACAAACGACACACACCGCAGCGCCGCTTCACAACCACTTGAAGGGAAAAACTAATTGGTGCTTAAAACAATAAACAAGAAAGGAAAAATAACTAGCTTTTTGGGGACGCACATAAAAGCTCGCACCAAGAAAAGCATCTTTCTTCGTAGACGCAGCTCCACTGGGTGTTCACATGGACGGTGTCACTGCATTAATGGCGCACGTTAGTCTCGTGGCCTAAATTTGTGTCATTTAAAGGATAGAAAAAAAGCGATTTGTTTTTCTCTTAGCATCTTTGGTTCAATGCCGGCCTTACAGAAGAACCTTCACAGATGGGGGGAAGAAAGCGGCGCTGGTCACTCCTGTGTACGAAACGTCCAGGTGCCTCAGGCTGGGACACCTGGCAAGGTCGCGGATGTCGGTCAGAGGACGGTTGCCGTAAAGATTGATCACCGCAAGTCGTGGACAGCTGCCGAGGCCGCTGACATCGCGTATTTCGCAGTCCCGCGCTTCCACCGTCTCAAGGCTCGGTGCGCCGGCAAGCCCGCTGATGTCCTCCAGCTGATTGCAGGAATTGAGCCGAATAGAATCCAGTTTTGGACAGCGACCAAGACCATCCAAATCTTCCAGCCCCGAGTCGGCCGCGCTGATTCTTCGTAGCGACGGTGCGCCAGCAAGACCGGTGAGGTCGTGCAACCCACTGGTTTCTGATAGGTCGATCTCCTCTAACCGCGGACAACTGCTCAGGCCCTCCACCGACTCCAGACCGCTTTTGTGCGCCTTGATGTAGCGCAGAGACGGGGCACCAGCAAGGCCCCGGAGGTCCCTGAGTTCCCTATTGAACTGCACATGGAGCTCATCGAGAAGCGGACAGCTGTTCAGACCCTCCAAACTGCTCAACGCATCACAGCCACTAATGCGAAGCGTCTTCAGACGAGGCGATCCGGCAAGACCTTTTTGTATTCTCCAGCCATGGGTTTCTGGACACTTCGAGGTAAGAGAGCTTTGGTAAGCTGCCGAGTCCATCAAGACTCTGCAAGTTGCAGCTCGAAGCACAAATCTTCTCCAGGGTTGGTGCACCAGCGAGAGAGGAGAGACTGCGCAGCTGCCCATTGTTGGATACATCGAGGGAGGCGAGGCACGGGCAGCTCACGAGGGCGGATACATCCGATATACCACATTTAGTGGCCGTCAGCGACCGTAGGTGCGGCGCACCGGTCAACGCAGCGAAGTTGCCCAGCTCAGTCACGCCGGTCAAGGTCACCTCCTCAACGGGCATCTGCGCCACACGGTGCAGTATCTTTGACATGTACGCAGCCGCCTGCTCAGCGTCCACCGTGTCGTGGCATTGAATCGTCAGCTTCTTCAGACTCGAGAAAGATGGCAAAGCGCAGAGAAAACTACCACACTGTCCGTCACACGGTGGTGCGTCGCTCCGCGCGCAGGCGGGCAGCGAAGTCAGCACGACCACCATCACCTCCACCCTCGCCTCAAGGCCGTCAACGAAGCACTCTCGCAAATCGCCGCGTGCGTTGTTGACGCTGATATGCAGCGGCAGGTGAAACGCGCTTGCCCACCACATCGAGCGTATACGCCGCTGGGGCTCTGGTGTCTCCGCTGTTGCTTGAAAGCAGCAGCGCAGCTGTGCAGGCCACGTCCTCACGCTCAACTGCTCCTCTACCAGAAAAGGCGTCTGCAGTAGCATCTCCGTATTTAGCCGCATCTGCGGGCCGACGGCGCTCAGTGTGTGTCGCACGCCTTTCAGCACGTCATCGTTCATGAACGACATCATCTGCGCACGAGGGTCGTACAGGAGACTTGCAAGAGTGGTGCGAGGGTCGCGGGAGCCATTGTAGTTAAGCACCCGCTGGATGGTTTCATTGTACAAACGAAGGGGCATCGCTGCGTCTTTTCCCTCAACTGGTGCGATTGAGTGTGAAGTGCTTTGGGCGATGCGGAGCTCCCACGAAGACGATTGCAGGTGGATCTGAAGAGGGGTGCTTGTAGAAAGAGAGGAGAGAAAAGAGAGGAGGTGGAGTGGAGCAGCAACGTATAAGATGCGATCACACAGAGAGGAGGAGTTAGGAGAAGCGAAGCAGTATGATGCACTGGCACACGCACATTAAAGAGGTGGTCTGGGTATTGAGCGCGTTGCCCTTCATGTCAGCCCACTGTCGAGCAAGGCTCCTCGTCTCTGCTCTCCCAGACTTCCAGGTTTCCCCTCGACTCGTCCCCAGTTACTTTCATTCATACACTTTTTGTTTCCAACAGAGACGTGCAGAAGAGAATCGTAGAGAAGCGACGACAATCAGCGGTATTGTTGCTGCTCTCGCCAGAGGTAGCAAGAAGATGTACGGAAAGCCAGGACACACCTCCAATGCAGCATCACAGCGGGGGAACAAAACACCATGAGAAATGGCAGCAATGGCAGCTGTGGCAGTGAGACAATAAAATCCTCCTATTCGATGAGCCGAAAAAAAACTAGTGGTAGCAGAGGAGAGGAGAAAAAACATGTCACAAAACGAAGGACAACACAACAGGAAGACAACAAAAGGAGACAACGCTAGTGCACTCCCTAATAATGATACAATCAGGATTGGGAAGAAGAAAAGAGAGAGTGTCGCACCTCCTTTCAAGTGCGAGCTTCCAGAAGAGTAGACAAGGGGACAGTGTGAGTACGCACAGCGTACGTTGGCTCCACGCAGGTCCACTGGCGTTCTGCAGATTCCTGCCTCGCTTAAGAAGTCAATGCGTTTGTGCCAAGGACATCAACGGAGCACGATCATCGAGACGCCAGAAAGAAAGGAGATAAAGTCCTACATCTCGCACAGCGCTGCATCACCGCCGCACCTTTATCAAAAAGTTGAGGAAAGCGATACTGACCATCCCTGTTTCACGCAGGTCAAAGAACCTCAAGGTGGTGCGTTCAGCACGTTCATTAAGTCCACCAGAAGCCCACTGAAGCGTACGTTTGGCTCTTCGGGACGCGCGGACAGGGCCTGAGGCTGTTGACGTTGGGTATCTCGCAGTACCTCGTTACCTCCTCACGGCTCGCCGGAGTAGCGAGGCCATCGATATACTCCACCACTGCGCACGCACCAGGTCAAACTTCTTCGAGCGCCTGGAGCTGATCCACGCCCGTCAAGTTTCAGACACTTGTACCCTACGCATCACTTCTCCGCAAACTCGGTGCACCAGCGACACCGCTTAGCTCCTGCAGGTGCCCATCCTGTGATCCGTTCGTTTCTTCCAACTGCGGTCACGTGATGAGGCCGTCCACGTCACACCGGTCGCGTTTATTCGCGTCGATGCCGCAAAGAGACGGGGACTTATGGAGCCACTTCAAATGGTAAAGAAGCGGTTTTTTGGAGGCGACTACGTGCTCGGAAAAAAGCAGGTATGTAGGTCGTTCAGACTGGATCGGCGCAGCAAAGCTGCGGATGCAGCGCTTCTGGAGACGAGGTGTCCTTGCAACTCCCGAGACCGCCTGAAGCTGTGGCTCGTCGGACACATTGAGCTCGCTGAGCCCCGGGAAGCTGTCAAGTGCATCAATATTCTCTGAGGTGCAACCCCGTGCACAAAGAGACTTCACGCATGGCGCACCCACCACCATAGCAAGTCCCTGAACTACCGCATCGCGCGGCACATCGAGGTGCACAAGATTCGGGCAGCTCATCAGTGTGGCAATTGCTACAAGATTTCAGCTCCTGGCAGTCAACAATCGCTGAAATGAAGCGCCAGCTAACGCAGAAGGGTCACGGAGTTTCTCCACACCGCTCATGTACACCTCATCGACGTGTGAATGCGTCACACTGATTGCGTGCTTCGACACATACGCAGCAGACTAAACACCATCGAAGAGGGCTACGCTGTCAATTTACACTTCCTCATCCTCGTAGATGCCGGCAGAGCTCAGACAAAGGTGCCGTACTGTTCGATACAGGCAGGTGTGTCCTCCGGCGTACATACGGGCAGCAAAGGCAGTTGCACACTCAGCTCCCACGCTTGAGTATTGGAATAGCGCACAACAAATGTGGTCACTTCACTGCACGCGCTGTTCACTTGTATCTCAAGTGACAGCAGAAAAAGCTCCAGTTCACCACCGGAATGTTCGCCTAAGGCGCTGCACCTCATTGCTTTCTACAAGTTCCTTAAGCCGGCAGCACAGCCATTTGAGAAGAGCAGGGCACACGTGTTATATTTTAGGGACTAAAAGGCCGTCCGCTCCTGACGGAAACGCATCGCACGCACACGGGCTGTCCGTATTCCGCCACAACTGCGGACAGACGACCCTCAGTGCTTGCAGCACAGTTTGTAAAATCCTCTCTTTTTTGTGGTAGATAGCACCTGCAGAGGAGGGCTGCTGTAGTCAAGGCGGGTAAGGACACTGCGGTAATATAGCTGCGGGTGTCGCTGCCGGCTGCGTGGTCCACCGCCTGCCGAACGCTCGCGATGTGCCTCTGAAGAGGCATTCTCGTGACGATAACGTCGTTTGCAAAAAGAACGTCACATATGCGGTGGCACATAGCGTGACTGGTGTTGACGGATACGGTCAAAGTAGACGCGCACTTCAAAAGATACAAAAGCGGCTGCAGAAGTTCACCGACAGCAAGTTGTCACCTTTTACCTTTGAGACGCACACGAGAGACACTGCAGTAAAGAAGCTGCACTGAACACGCTTCGACTTTAGGAAGAAGAAAGAACACGTGCTTGAAGTGCAGCGCACCACAGACGCACTAAAATGAACGTCACAAATGCCGCACCTGCAATGCCCTTCACGCTCAAAATAAGGCCACCCCTCACCTTTCCTGGCCTCCGGAGTGTCAGAGATATGGGTGAGGCTGGTAACGCTGTCCAGATGTGCCCGCACACGAAATAACACCGGACTCTTTAGTGCCAAAAGCTCGCAAAACTCCGGTACTCAGCCTACGTTGTGCCGAACGCAGTTCATCTTGACAGCAACACCGCGATGTCACCGTCAGCTGCAAACGCCTCACACTAGCCTGGAACACACACACTCACGCGCAGCTAAATGTTTGCCTTCACGGTGCATGTGGCACAACAGCACGCAGGTGCTCTGCACGCCGTTCAGCTCTCACCTTAGCTGCTGCACTCTGTTCCGGTACACAACCCGCTTCTTTAATATCATCGCATCCACATGGAGCGCCGAGTGAGTCCTCTAAGCAAGGCAGACGACACACCGTGCGTTTGTCAGGCATGTGTGGTCGTGCATTGGCTTGCAGCTCATTACGTAGCAGCGGCTGCTGTCCTCCAGCCTCGTCGCGTATCGCTGAGGGGCTACCCGAGTGATGTTGCCGCCAGTGTCGCGATGCGGCATTTCGAGACCTTTGAGGATCTACAGTAGCCTCTCCTCCTCACGCCTCACTGCTTGCAAGCACAGGTGCTTCCAATCAGCAGTCGCCGACACACCAACGGCAAAATCGCTGTCTTTGAGCTGCACAGGCACCAAAAAAAATTTTGCACGTCACTCCATGTCACTCTACTGGACACATGTCACGGCACAATTGCACACCTATCACATAAAAACAAAAACGATAGCGCTCAACGCCGTTAGTGCAACGCGTGCTACACCCATAGCGAATCCGTCCTCCGTGTAGTTGGCATAGCGTTTGTGTGGTTGAAGAAGTTCCTCGTTGAGGCTTCCTTCATTTTTTTTTTGGCAATTACGGCGGACATAGTCGCCACACGCTCGTTGCGGTCTGCCTCGGAGGTGCAGGCCAGCGTATATAACAGAGTGAACTGCTGACGCACAACGAGCAAAGCACGCCATGCAGTCGTCGACTGTGTTCGCACCCGCTGAGCTGCTGGCGCTTACAGTAAAATAGCTGGTTGCTCTCGCGAAGTCGCAGTGCCGCTGCAGATCAGTCTTACCCGTTTACATGGTGAAGGCTCTGGCCTCTGCTACACGTTGTGGTGAGCAAATATAGCCTTGCCCAGTTGTCTAACTCGCCGAGCCCTTTCGCACGCATCTACAAGCAGTACTCTGTCAGTTTTTGCAACGTCCTTCTCAGCCTAGCTCGCGTTGCCATAAGAGGAGACATCAAGAGACACGGCCTCGCGACGTGCGTCAACGTCCAACTGACGACCATGTGGTCCAGCATAAGCGCCACTTTCTTTTACTGATGGAGGGCACGTACGCTGTCCTTGTCCTGGCTTTTTCAGCCATAAAGCACGCTAAGCGTGCTCTACGTCTTTCCTGCACCGACCTTGTGGGACAGAAAACAGGAGAAGAAGGAAGAAAGAAGAGATAGATGAGAGAAACTACAGCACAAACCCCAATTCCAGTTCATTTGCCTGATGGTGCGTGTAGAACAAGTTTACGCAGAAGCGGTTTCGTTTCTCATTGACGGCAATTGGCGTCTATCAGCAGCCCATCGCTTACTGGTTTCCTGACGTGTCTACCCAGAGATAAAGCTCTCACGTGCAGCGTCTTCGACCATTTGAAATCACAATGCTTCTTTTCTTTCTTTCTTTTTTACCGAAAACAAGTGAGAAAACAAAAAAGAATTTAGAAAACCGAAAAGATGGCTCTGGCAGGCCCTCGATGGGGAGCAAACAAAATTAGAAGAAGAGACAAAGCCGAATATAGTTTTTTTTTTTTCCTTGTCAGGCCTTGTTGGAAGACGCTAACGGTTTACTTCAAGCCTTCCCCTCACTCTCTCTCCCTTCCTATTCAGGAATCGGCTGCATAACAAACGTCGCAGCCGAAAGCCAACGTGAGTAGCGAGGGAAGGAAGCAAGAAAGACGTCACGAGTTCGCGCTTCTCTTTACCAATTGCGAAAAAGGGAACACGTGACAGTTCATCTGCTTCCTTGGCGCCTGTCAGTCCTCACCGCGGCGGTGCTTCTTGGCGAGTGCGAAGGATGCGCGTCCAAGGCAGCAGCGTAGGACGTGCGACAAGGCTTGGACGCCTCTCATTCCGCACGCAGGCAGGGAGAGAGAGAGCAGGGAACTCTTGAAAGATCTTCGTGCGTATTTTTCTCTTTAAGAGAGAAGAGGGTAGTGGCAGTGCTACACTAATTGCACCTCGCGGTGCCGACTGTTATTCTCGAAAAAGGATAAATGGCAGGTGGGTGATGAGTCGCCGGAATCAACGGATATGCACCTCGTTCCGTTGGCACGTATACCGGGTGCCGCACTCCGGATTCCAGCAAAGCACATGCACCACCGCACACACAAACGATGGCCCTTTTTTGTGGGAGCGAAAAGAAGAAGCTAAAAAATGAGAGAGTGTTTTGCTTTTTGTTTTGGTCGCAATCACAAGAAATTCTAGAAAGCATGCTCAGGCGAAACGAAACGAGAGACTACGCAGGACGCTGTGGTGCACTACGAGTCCCCTGCAGGAGCAACGCAAACGATGCAGAAGAAAAAAAAATTCTTCAGCGTAGGGGTCGTACACTTACGCAATAACCGTGTAGGCGAAGGCGAGGGCTGCGGCGCTGACGGAGGTAGAAGCACTGGTATTTTAGGCCCTGCTGACGCACGTGCCGTACCTGTTGACAGTCGGGTTCGTCACGTCCATGTAGTACTCCAGGCGGTAGCCGCGCTCGCAGGAGACACACCAGCCAAGTGCCGGGCAGCGTGCGCAGTTGGCGGTGCGGCACGGCGTGCAGCCGCCGGAGCTGCGATAGTAGCCGGACTTGCAGCCGACGCAGAAGCCAAAAATGCACCAGGAGCAGCCCGCGTCGCACGCCGCGCTGGCGAAGGTGAGCGCCATGGCAGCGAAGAGCAGCGCCACGAGGAAGAGGCGGCGGGAGAGAGGCGTCATCTTGTCGAGGGTCGGTAGTGGTGGTAAAAAGGACTGTGGTGGCGATGAGAGCGGTGCTGTAGACGCGAAGAGGGAAAGAGAGAGAGAGACGAGTAGTAATGTACGATGTCTTAATCTATCGGCACAAGATGTACAAAAAACAGTTTTTGTAAGAGATAGAGAAGGTGTGTTGCGTGCAATTGGTACGACAAAGAGAGGGAGAGAGGCATGTTAGTGGTACAATGCAGAAGGAAGAGGAGAGAGAAGAATGTGTTGGGAGGCGCTTGTGGACGCATTTTACTTTTAGGATAGGCTAAAGCGTTCCTGCATAAAGGTAGAAAGAGGAAGTCTACATCATTCCAGATGCTCTGCGTAAAGCGGTGCGGCGATGCTGCCCGCTTCTGGCAGAGGTTGTTGTTTTGTCATCAAAGGAGAAGGAGCGAGAGGTTGAGCTGCTTGCAGACGTGCATGCACAGTAAGCAGGAAATGCTGTTGTTTAGTGAGGGCTGCGTTTTTTTTTTTTTTTGCTTTATCGACATTGCTGATGCACAATATTTGTCTGAGCAAGAGAATAAAGTCCAAAGTGACACGCGCACTTCTCGCACAGTGAGAAAACAAACGCCGCAGCTTCTTTCTTTTTCCTAACATCCGCACAGCTTGCGGTGCCGGCGTGTGTGTAGCAGGGAGGCTTCGCTGCGTCAGCTGCACGGACTTAACAGATAGGCAATGCTGCCCTCTCATTCCGATGCCATGAAAACAACGGAGAAAATCAAAAAAAGAGCGCAAACAGCGCCATCAAGATGAGTGTGTACCCAAACCACAAGGAAAGAAGCCGAAAGAGTAAGATAGGGAAAAGCACGTCTGTGTTTGTGCTGTGTGCGTCTGTGTGGGGAGAGTGCGCGTTAAGTTGACACAGCAGCGCTACGCCCTCCCTCGTCCTGCGCCAGCTCGTAAAAAGCACGTCAGTCACCTGCACAGAAGTGGGCAAATAGACGAATGGGGCCACTGCGGCAGTGAACTCCATCGCTTGCTTGCTAGAAAAGAACAAAACAAGGTGTATGAAATTATTGCAGAAAAAAAATGAAGGGGTGTGTAGATTACCACGATGCCCCTCGAGTATGTATGAGAAAAAATAATACGTTTTCACAAAAAAAGAGAAGAAAGTAAATAAAATATATTTATGTTTTTATTTGAAAAAGAATGGAAGTGGCAAGGAGAAACTCCACAATATACACGCTGCTTTGGCTGCTGCTTTTTCTCTCTCTCACGTAAGGAGCCTCTCTCTCCTTGCAAGCAGCGGATTTACGAATTGTGCCCCTTCACCACGCAAGGCGAGAAAAAAAAATGAAAAGCGTTGCGAATTAGACGCCTTCCTGCCAAAAAATGGAAGAGAATGCAACAAAGGAAAGAATGATCAACAGGAAAAAAGGATGAGCGGAAAAAAGGACAAGAGGAATCGATATGGTAAGAAGTATATGCGTGTGCGTGTGCGTGTGCGTGTACGTGTTCTTTGTGAAGCAGACGATGGTCACGCCTTCCTCGACTGTGTGGAGCTCAAGCTGCCTTCGGTTCCCGCGAAGAGGCGGGAGGGAAGACCAGAGAAACATGGAGGCAGGAAAAAAAGATGTTGATGGTGGAGGTGAGGGAAACGAGTGAGCGGGCGTAATAGACTCGATATGACACCAGCCAACACCACTGCACCTCAGCACACATTCTCACATGCAAAAGCTTGGCTTCTTACTGCAACTGGGGCATCCGAGCAGAGCTGAAAAAGCAATCTGCTCTACGGCTGCACCTTTCAATTTTAGAGTACGCATGAACATTTGTTGTGCGAAGAGGTGCCTACCTCAGCTGGCATAAGCTACTTTTTCGCAAAACGCTTGATCCTTTTGAGAAGAAGAGATAATGCCCTCATGTCTTGTCCGCCTGCAGCCTACTAAGATGAACACCTAGACTGCCACAAGCGCAGCCTTCTGTAGCACTTCAGCTCAATTTACGCCCCTCGTTATTCTTCGCTAACAGTGCAGCACGCAGAGTAAAAAAAAAAAAAAAGTAGGAGGGCTCATACGCAAACTGGAAAACAGAAAAAAGTGCTCTACTCTTCAATCACAACAAGAAAAAAAAAGTAACAAAAATGGTAGAAGCGGAAAAAGAAAAGCGGACTCTCTCGCGGGCAAAAGTTGGAGGGTGTACGTACACGAGGAGTACGCCGAGCAGTGCAGTCCAAAGGCGGAGTCAACTCACTCTCATGGATCGACCCACTCGTCGTCCGACGTCCAGACCATCTCTTTTGCATCCGCCTCCCACGCCTCCTTCAGCTGCTTCACCCCGCACACCTCCTCAATGTACAGCGGCGCATCCACGCAGCGCAGCAGGAAGTCGGCGCCACCGGTGCGGTAGGCCTCGAGTAGGCTGTCGGCACAGGCAGTGCAGAAGAGATTGCGCTCGCCACAGAGGTGGTGCATGCTGTGCGAGAAGACGCTGCCGCGGATTTGCTGGGGAATTACCCCGAGGCGGCACTTTCCGGTCTCCGCTCCGCTGCCCGCAGACTCGCGGTAGGCTGGGCAGCGAAAGCCCGCGGGGTGCTGATACACGGCAGCGACCAAGTCCACCGCAATCGCAGAGGCGATGGACGACACAGCCGGACGGGTGACGGTGCACTGCTCATCCAAGGCGCGGAAGCTGAGGCTGTCCGACGGCGCCACAACGTCGCTGCAAAAGTAGCAGCCAAGGGTGGTCGGCCCCGCCTCCGCGCTTTCCGCCGACCCAACCGCGTTGGACTGCGAGACGGCTGCGGACGGAAGGCCGTGGCGCATCACGACGTATGTGTCGAAGCCGAGCGCGACGTTCACGACGGGGGTGCCGCAGGCGGCTGCAATAATGGTCGGCATCCACCGCGCCTCCCGCGAGTCGGTTAGCAAAAAGACCACGTCGCACTCTCTAATGAGCTCCTCCAGCTGATGCACCTCACCCACCACCTCATCTCGCTTCTCCTCGTCGACGCGGTGGCCGGGCATGTGGATTGTCAAGGGCACCGGCCGCACCACCGCGGTAGGGATGATTGCCCGCAGCGCCTCCGCAGCCGCCTGCACCTTTGTTTTGCCTTGCTTGGCGTCCTCAAATGTGAAGAGAGATTGCCGCGCCAAGTTGGAGAAGGACACGGTGCCGCGATCAACCAGAGTGAAGTGGCGTACACCCCACATGAGAAGGCCCCGCGCCACGTTGCAACCAAGCGTCCCGGTGCCAAGAAGCAGGGCCTTGCAGTCGGCGAGGCGTGTCAGCTCCAGCGAGGGCAGCACCCGCCACTTCATGAGCTCTAAGTTGAACCGGGCGTCGCTATCGGCGCGCTGGACGGGGTTGATAAAGGCGCCTAGGTCCAGCCCCTCTACCTTCTTCTTTCGCCACCCGGACACCTTTAAGCCCGGAAAGTCCACCTTCCACTCCACGTGCTGGAGCTCACCAACTGAGGCGGAGCAGAGCCGAGCCTTCAGCGCATCCGCTACCTCCTCCGCCACCGGGTCAAAGGCGAGATCCAGGAAGAGGCTCTTCTCGTAGCCACCGGAGCGCAACGCGCACACCTTCAGCGAGCACAACGACGGCACGGCAAGACGGATGCAGGTGAGGATGTTGCGCGCAAAGAGGGAGAGGCTCCCCGCCGTCTCGGAGAAGTCAAAGAAGCACAGCGTCACACTCGCGGCATCGCCGGCAGCACTGCGGAGAGCAGACGCCGTGAGAGCGCTAAACGTCGGACGAGAAGCGGCAGAGCACAGTGCAAAAAAGGGGTTGCCGCCACGCTCCGGGAAGCGGCGCAGCAACTCAGCGCCGTGGTCGTAGATCGCTTGCGTCGTCTCGGGCGGAAAGGGGGCCTGGAGTGCGGCCCCGTCGGCCGAAGCAGTGACAAGAATAGGGCTATCGAGCGCAATAGACGGGAAAGCCTCCTTGTGGTAGAAACGATACGTTTTTGCGTCCAGGTAGGTGAACATGGACAGCATGCAGAAGGGTATCTGTGCCCACGACAGCTCCTCCTCCGCTGCGGTGGTGTAGTCTGCTAGGGCAGGCACCAGCATGTGCTCCGCGAGGAGGGAGAGAAGGGCGTTCCGCGAGTCTAAAGCGTTCAGGCCTTCTGGGAAGTTGAAGTTCCTTACCCTTCCCCACACAGCAACATCCACCACATCCTCTGAGCCGCTCTCCACGGCGTTGGCGATGGGGTTAGCCTCAAAGCCGGCAGCACCCAGATGCACCACGTTGGAGGGCGTAAGAAAAGCTCGCTTTGAGACGTTGACGCGGAGGTTGCCTCTCAGGGGGGCCAGTGGTTCCTGCAAGCGCCACTCCACCAGCTTGCGGCGACGCAGTTCCTCCCAGAAAGCGACGTCGACGGAGAGCTGACACTCCGCAAACGTCAGACGCGGCAACTGCACAGAAGAGCTCATTTCAACTTTTCGTTCTATTTCTGTACACGATAAGCCAACGCTTTTAACGCTGGAAGTGATGTGGAGAAAACTTTTGCTTGAGCGTTCTGTTCTGTGTTCTCGCTGTATTGAGCTGATTCGAGGGGAAGAAGAAAGAGAATGACGTGAAGAGTGAGCAAGGCTTTCGAAAAGGGGTCATTGAAGAACGAGGCAGGAAGGAATACGTAGACGTTAAATTGTACTCTACTAGCAATTGTTACGTAAAAGAGGCAGCCGCATCTACTGCTGCTTGACCCTTCAATGGCCCTGGAAACAGGTGTCGATTCGATACTGTGAGTACGTGCGTTTGGTGAGAAGCCGTAGTGGGGGAGATTAGCTGCTCTCTAAAGCGATAGCCAAAGCCGCTTGTTAGCATATTTTTTTTTCAATTTCAGGCGATAGAAGATGTGCAAAGGACAGGGTGGAGTACAACACAGTTTGGACGTCGCTTTTACCCTCTGCTGAAGGATCGCGACACCAAAAAAAAAATCGAAAAAGAACGATTAACAGTTAAAGCAAGTGTGGTACAACAATAGAGTGCTGAACCTGCAATAAGCAGGAAGCAGAAAGAATGATCATGAGCGCCTTAGAATTTGTTTTGAGTACCTGTTTCCCGTCCTGCTCGAGCACCTACACAAGAACATGCTCATTATCTTGCAGCAAAAGATGTAGTAGGAAGAGCGTTCCCGGCAGTGCTTAGAAACGCGCCGCGGAAAAGGGAGTTGGATCGATGAAGGGCTTCTCACCAGAGACCAGCTCCGCCAGCAGGCGGCCCGAAACAGGTCCTAGGGTCAAGCCGTTTGAGCCGTGGCCGAAGCACATCCAAAGCCCTGGGTGGCGGGGTGACTCCCCGATGATGGGCTTCATGTCCGCAGTGCAGGGACGATAGCCAACCCACGGTTTGGAGATAGGCCCCTCTAGTGGGAGAAGCTGCCGCGCGGCGTTCTCAGCTGCCGCCAATTGAACCTCATTTCGCGGCGATGTCATGGAGGCCAACTCGCCCCCGGTGTTGAGCCGAATGCCGTGCCGCATTGGGCCGAGCGAGTAGCCGTAATCGACATCTACGACGGTGTGGTGCAGCTGCGCGTCGCCTGCGAGCGAGAAGTGAGTGTTGTACCCACGGAGGGGATAGAGCGGGAACTTGTAGCCGAGCGGCTTCAGCACCTCGTTAGACCACGGTCCGGCAGCCACCACAACGAGAGGAGCGTCGAAGCTCCCGCAATCGGTGGCCACAACGTAGCCAGAGCGTTTGCCACCTGTCGACGGACTGATGTTTTGAACTGTTGCCCTGACAATCGTTCCGCCACTGGCGACGAAGTTAGTAGCATATGACTTGACGAGCTCTCCTGGATCAGTGGCAAGCCAGGCATCGGTGAAAAAGTAGCCGCCGGTGAAAACAGATGCATCAACGCTGGGCTCACGACGAAGCAGCTCCTCCGGGGTGATCAGCTCGACCGCCTGGCCGTCACGTTGCTGAGTCTCGACAGACTCCCTGATGAGATTGAGTGGTTTTGACCGGAACATGTCGAAGAAGCCGGTGCGCTGGAGAAGGTGGCCGCACTGCGCTGCCTGTGCCATCACCTCGTGCTCCTGCGTGCACCGATCCGCCAACGTCGCGTACTCTTTGGTGATACTGGTAAACACAGAGGGTCGCGAGTACCACCAGTACAGGAAGAGCGGATAGCAGTGTTCCATCATGCCAGAAACGTTGTACCGGATGTCATTGCGCATGTTCATCAAGATGCTCGCTCGTTTAGCGAAACCGCGCGGAAAGGGAGAAGGCGGGAGCCGCTGAATAAGTCCGGCGTTGCCCCACGACGTCGCGTCACCAGGAAGCTTACGATCAATCACCACAACTGAGTACCCGCGGCGCTGAAGATGCCATGCCGCGCAGACACCAACAATACCTGCGCCAACAACGATAGCGCTTTTGCTGCCGTCCTGCAAATCAGACCTCGGAGGTGCAACCATGGCGGGCGAGGAGCTGTGTCGGGGGCAAAGGCAAAGGGCAAGAAAGGAAGAGATATGCCAGTGTGAGGCCTACTGCAGTGCTTCCACCGGGAATGCAGCGACAGAAAGAGAGAACGTTGAAGGAAGGGAGCAATGGCAGTCTGCGGAGAAAGGAAGCGCGCTCCTGTATCGCTCGAGAAATTGCTTGTACGCAATCGCAACTGCAGCTTCCTTGACCTCCCATAGAAGGAATAGAGCACACAAACAACCGCTCTGTTCCACATCTTTTGGAGTCTGTTGAGAACCGCTGAGTGAGGCCTACCAACGCGACTTTTAATCCACTGCCTTCGGGATGCGAGTGTTTTCCCACCCAGCGGTAGCAAAGAGCAACCTCTTTTTTCTTTGTCTTTATTGCTCGTAGGGGGCGGATGACATTCGGCTTTTGAAAATGAGACGATTAGGAGCTTTGGAAAGCTCGAAAAGAAAAAGTGTTTGTGTTTGAAAATAAGAGATTGTTATTGAGCTCCTCAAAGTACGCAATGCCAAATGCACCAGTATTAGAGCGCAAGAGCGCTATACAACGGCGCCATCGGCTAGTATACAGAAGAGCAAAGACAAGAAAACGGCACCATCAAGTCTTTGGCGCCAAAAAGTAACGGTAAATACCAGAAAATGGAAAAAAAGGAAAGGGTACGCTAGACAGTGTTAAGAAGCAAAAATGGAATGGTTGTTAGTGACCACTTTGTCGTGCTATAGAAAACGCTTTACAGAAAACGGAGCGGGGTCCACAATGGGCTTCTCCTCTGACATCATCTCAGCCAAGAGTCGACCGGAAATCGGACCGAGAGTGAATCCCTGGTAGCCGTGACCGAGGCACATCCACAGACCTGCATGGACAGGAGATTCGCCGATGATGGGCTTCATGTCGGCAAGAAGAGGGCGGTGACCATACCACACACCACCAACCTGTTTTTCAAGGGGAAGCATCCGGCGCGCAATCGCCTCCGACTTCCTCAGCTGGATCTCGTTGGGAGGAGCAGTCAGCGCGGTTACCTCGCCCCCGGTTGTGAGCCTCACGCCGGCGTTCATTGGGCCAACGACGAACCCGTTTTCCACGTCGACGATGGAGTGATTCAACTGCGCGCCATCAGCGAGCTTGAAGTGGGTGTTGTAGCCCCGCAGAGGGATGAGGGGGAAGCGGTATCCCAAAGGAAGCAAGCACTTCATTCGACCACGGCCCAGTCGCCACCACCACACGGGGTGCCGTGAAGTCACCGCGCTCCGTGGAAACCTTCCAGCCACCGCCTTCGGCTTCAGCGCGCGGCGCAATGTCCTTCACTGCAGCTTGCACTACAGCGCCGCCTTTGCTGACGAAGCTGGCAGCGTAGGCTTTGACAAGCGCCTCCCGGATCGGCGACTTGCCACGCATCTTTAAAGTGGAAGCCGCATGTGAATCCCTCCGGGTTGAAGCTCGGCTCTTTTGCCATCACGTCTGCCGGCGTCACAAGGTCGACGCTCACGCCGAGCGCCCGCTGTTCTTCAAGCATGGTCTGCACTTCAGGAATCTCCTTCGTTCGGAAAAGCTCTAGAAACCCAAGCTTGCGGACCAGCGTTTCGGAGCGTGACGCTTTTATCAGCGTATCGTGCTCATCGGTGCAATGCACGACGAGAGTGGCAAACTCGCGGCAATTTCTCTCGTAAAGCGCGGGACTCGAGTTGCGCCAGTAGAGGTAGATGGAATACAGGTTTTGCGGGAGAGAATACACGTTGTAGCGGACGTCGACCTTGGTGTTGAGGGCAATTCGGATTCGGTTCAGAAATCCCGATGGAATGGGATAGGGCTGAAGGCACTCGCGCTGAATAATCCCGGCGTTGCCCCAGGACGTCTCCTCTCCTGGGGCCTTGCGGTCAATCATGGTGACCTGGAAGCCACGCGTCTGAAGATGCCATGCGACAGACACCCCGACCATGCCGGCACCAACCACAAGCACCCTCTTGTCATCTCGAGCGATCGTGCCCTCGGGAGCCATGGTGTTGCGCAACCGCGAGCTGCTGAAGAACGCCTTCGAACTACGACGGTGGCGTGTGTGTGTTTCGTGTGGCGCCTTTAGCTTGGTACTGTAGCACTAGTCTTACTGTGAATCGGAGGAAACAAAGAAGAGATGGCAGTAGCAAAGCGCTTTGTGAACGAAAGACGCTTCGCGGAAACCGTCGCTGCTGTTCTTGTCCGCTGTCGGAAAAAAAATTGTGCGAGCAGTGAAAAAAGAGGGAAAAGAAGGGACGCAAAGTAATGGTGCATCAGCGACAGGCCAACGAAAAAAGAGGTTTGAAAAATAGAGGTGTGCCCAAAGGCAACCTTTAGCGAGCCTATAGTGTCATTGGGTTTATACCTTATTCTCTTGAGCGGAACAAGTGCTGCAAAAGCATTGTAAAGTCACATTCATCGGAAGCGGTCGACTTTCAAGGGAACTTACGTGACGCTAGTTTGGTTTCGCAAAACACGACCCATTTCTTTTAGTTTGCGTCGCAGGCCAGATGTCACAAAGAATCTCTACGCCAGAGCTGTGGAGAGCGCCTGACACGCGGGAGTGCACCTGGGCCCAAATCTCTTCACAACCTTGCCACTTCGTCTGCAAAGACCCATCTTTCACAACCCCCCCCCCCTTTCTTTTTTCTCATAAACACGCAGTTGTCGCTTTAAAAAGGAGCAGCCCAGTGAAAAGAGGTTTTTAGGCCTTTAAAGAGAGAGAAAGCCGCTGGCAGACGGCAAGTCTACTTGTCCTTCAGTGCTGGTCCTTCGTTTTGCTACTTTAGCGGCCAGTCGCACAGGAACATCAAAAGCAACGCTGAGCATTTCTTTTTACTATCGTCGCGACCAAAAAAAAAAAAAATTACCGTCTTAGCGCTCTTATTAGCGTGTACCTCCTTAAACATTTGCTGTGTCTCCGACTTGGCTACGGTTCCGTGAGCAAATGCCCGCTCTCTGCGAATTTATTCGACCTCTATCCGTTCGTGAATTGGGAGAAAAAAAGGGTTTCATGTTGCTTTTGATTGTGTCTTTTTACTCTCTTAATGCTCACCGCTTTCCTCCTCTTCTACCTCCGTTTGCCTTCGTGTGCTGGCATCGACACTAAAATCTCTTGCCTCCTTAACTTTTTTTTTCCGCCTCTGTTTGCCAATCATTTCCTTTTCCATTCAATTGTTGTGGGCTATCTCGAATAGCATTCGTACCGGCGCAGAAACTTGGTGAACATCCCAATAGAAAAAAATAATGCAGGACCGGTTGCGCGAAATCGAGGGCACCCTCGCCCGTACGAAAGAGCGGAAAAACACAATTTTGTACAAACTGTCGAAGCGCAAAAAAGAGGAAGAGCGGCTGGCTCAAATCGGTGTTGAGAAGCTTCCAACCAATCCGCACGACGTTGAGGACGTGAATGTCGTCAAGTACGCCCTGTTCCGTGTAAAGCAGGAGATCGGCGACAAAGCGGCACATCTACGCGACTCGAAATTGTATAGCATTGATAAAGACGGCGAAGCAGTCATCCGCGCTAAAAATGACGAGCTGAACAAACTGGTGTCTCGTCGGAATCAGTGGGAGGCGCGACTGGCTAAGCTCAGCGGGAACGTAGCGCCTGCAACGACACGCCGCAAGCTCTTTTTTGGCTGCGCGAAAGATTTGCCTGAGGCCGAGGCAGCGCGGAAGCGTCCGCGTGACACTTCAGAGAACCGTTCCGACGGCGGACCTCAAAAGGAAAGCTCCGACGACAACGAAGAAGATGATTTTGTACCGGAACAAAATGGCCAGGACGAGACCGTCACTCGAGACATCAACTACCTGGAAAAAGTGCGCTGGTTGGGATCCTCTCTCGCGGACGACGACCTCCTTCGCGAGGAGCGCGAGACGGAGGCACAGCTGCGGGAAAAAAGAGCACCTGGTCCCGTCTCGGCCGCTTCACCTCGATTTGTGCGGTCCTATTGTGTAGACGGTAAAGTTGTCATCCCAAGCGAGGAGTACTTTAAGGAACTCTTGATTAGCAAGCGGAAGGAAGCGCTACAAGAGCGCCTCAAGGCGCTGAGAAAGAGTTAGGCTCTGCGTTTGTGATTCTTTGCTTTGTTTTGCTTGTAGCGCGTTTGTTGCGCTTTACAATATTGGCCGCTTTGCAATTCTATCACGCTGCAAAAGGTGCCACCAACAACAAACCTAAAGAGAAATACACACACAAAAAAAAAATTGCGCTCTAAGTGGCGGAAAGAAATTACGTTGCGAGCTGGTTCAGTAACTACCACTTGTTTGAGACTTCAGGCACACAGCTGTCGCGGGCTACACGCGTGCACATAGTACCGTTTTTTGCTGAGTGCATTTGATGCGTGTCGATGCAGGCAGGCAGTCTTTGCAGCTCGGTATCTAGCTTATAATTGTAAGCTGATTGTTTTATTTGTACGAATCTCAATGCTTTTCTGCTTAAAATCATTTCTATCTCACCCCAACACCTTTGCGTTTTATTTCAACCAATCAATACGCTCGTCTGTGCCATCGCGGTGCGCATCGTGTATGGTGCCTTTTCAGGTAGGCCCAGCACAGGACAGAGAAAAAGCAGCAACGTGCTCTTTGTAACCTCCATAGGCTTTTTAGCCTCATATCTTCCATTTCAAAGTGGTTTTTGTTTTCTTTTAGCTCCTCCAATTATAGTCAAGAAAGCTGCGTAACCTTTTTTTTTTTTCGGAAATTACTGCGTTTCTACATTTTTCTTCCCCTACTTGCAAAGTTTTCAATTTCTACCGTTTTTCCGCGCACTCTGCTTTCACTACAACGTGTCACACTTTTGGCCACTCTTAGATTGTACCATCGTTGAGCTGTACTAATCAGATATTCACGCAGCCCTTTTTTTTTTTTTGTGGTCTTTGTGTAAGTAAGCTATCTCGGAACAATGCCTGTGCTTAGGATGAAGAAAACGCGGCCGGTGACGAAAATCAGCGCGCCTATATCCCGCTTTCTCGTCTCTGAAGCTGCGCTGGGAAAGCTGGCAAAGGACTCCTCTAACACGGAGGCTGCACATGCAGTGACACTGCAAGAGCTGGGAACAGGCACCCCACACGATCCGTTTCGACTCCCTCTGCGAAAGGTGTCGAACTCTAACGGGTGCTACCACTGTGCCACGGACCAGTGCGCCTGCCTGCTGTTTGAAAAGCTGCTTGCCGGTGCATACGAAAAAGTGGCAAAAAAGCGTGTTGTCGAAGTATGCGGCGCGCGCCAGCTGTGCGCGAAGTCGCTTTTGACACCGTTTGTATCACGACTGATTCGCCTCCTAAACATTACAGAGCGGGACACGTTCTACGACATCGGATGTGGTAACGGCTCGATCTTGTTCCAAGTTGCCTGCCTCACGGGTGCGAAATGTGTTGGAATCGAAATTAGCCAGCACAACGCTGATGTTGCACGCGAAGCGTGGAAGCTGCTCTGTCCAGATTTGGAGCAGCGTTTCGATCGCACTATGCCAGTAGTAGAGATCGTCACTGCGGATGTCGCGCAGCTCTTGGCCGACCCTGCGTACTTCGGCAAGGAAGACGGCAGAACAGCAATTCTAATGTCAAACCTGCTATTCCCTAAGGCGCTGACTCACTTTCTCTCAGAGCGCCTTAGGTCCACTCCTGTAGGCACTCGTATTATGTGCTTTGACGACTTGTACCCACACTCGCGCTCTGTCGCACCGCTACGCGATCCGGAAGCTTTTCAGCTGTTCAAAATGACCGACTATCTTTGGCAGGAAATGAGCGTTGAGTGGTGTAGCATGCAGGGCACGTTTTACATACACACGCGGATATAATTCATTTTATACTCTGAAGAAATAGAGGACGGTAACGATCCACTCACTTGTACACATTTTTTTTTTCTACCGGCTTCATGACTCTCAATGCCCTTGTTTATCTGTGTCTCCCCCAGATTTCTAGGCGCTTTCTTTTAACCTTGTTAAGATTCACGTTGCCAACACTCTGTACGTTCCTCTGAGAACAAAAAAAACACGAAGCCAACTGAACATTTCTCACTGGGTCGCTTCTTCTACTGGTGATGCCTTTAAGTGAAAGGACACAGAAGAGACGTGTTTTTACTCACATCCGATAAAGCTCATCAGTCTGATAAGAGTCTTGCTAAAGCTGTTTTTCAATTGCTTGCTCTCGCGCTCACCGCACATCACGTCCTGAACACTTTATAGTGTGCGCACCAAGGACTTCACGTAAAACGGAGAAAAAATAAAAAGAGTGGCAATGGACAAGAGCTTCTTGTTTTGCTTTGATGCGCACATAATCTTTTATTCCTATATTCTAACATCCTCCACCAATTGTTCTTTGCTTTCTCTTTACATTTTCTGTAAACTCCACAACGTGCTTTAGAAATCTCGCCTTTTAGCCTTTTTCTATTTCTGTTTTCCACACCCTACACCTTCTAACGCGTCGCCAAATGTCGTACCCGTCGAACCACGTGGAGTGGCTGGAGAAGCTGATCTCCTTCGACTCAACCAGCCGGAATTCGAACCTGGACGTGGTGACGTACTTGAGGGAGTACCTTGAGAGCGTCGGCGTGAAGGCGGAGGTCCTCTACAACGAGACGAAGCAGAAAGCGAACCTGTTCGCCATTCTCCCCTCGCAGAGCGGCGCAACGACTGGCGGCATTGTGCTGAGCGGGCACCTCGACACGGTGCCGGTGGACGGGCAGGCGTGGGACTCTGATCCGTTCAAGGTGACGGCGCGGGGCGACAACTTCTACGGCCGCGGCACGTGCGACATGAAGGGCTTCATCGCGGTGTGCATGTCGCTGGTGCCACAGCTGCTCAAGATGCCGCGCGACCGCCCGGTGTACCTTGCGTGGACCTACGACGAGGAGGTGGGCTGCCTGGGCGGCCGTGCCCTCACGCAGTACCTGAAGTCGCGGCAGATCAAGCCGGACGGGTGCCTGGTGGGTGAGCCGACGTCGAACAAGGTCATTGTGGCGCACAAGGGCATCTGCGTGTGGCGCGTGTACGTGAAGGGAAAGGCGGCGCACTCTTCCTACGCCCTCACGCCGGCGAGCTGCAACGCCATCGACTACGCGGCCAAGCTCATCGTGAAGATCCGCGAGATCGCGGAGGACATTGTCGAGCACGGCGACAACGACCGCTTCTTCGACGTGCCGTACACGACCATGTCAACCAACGTGATCAACGGCGGCATCGCCATCAACACCGTCCCAGCGGAGTGCACCTTCAACTACGAGTTCCGCAACCTTCCGACGATGGCGCAGGAGGCCATCCAGAAGCGCGTGTCGGACTACGTTTCCGCCGTGCTGCTGCCGAAGATGAAGAAGGAGTTCGGCGACGCTGAGATCCGCATCGACAACCTTGCCCAGGTGCCGTCGCTGCCGGATGTGGAGGAGAAGGACCCGTTTGTGGCACTGGTACGTGCGCTGACGGGTGATAAGGACACTCGTAAGCTTGGTGGTGGCACAGAGGCGGGCCAGTATGCCATGATCGGTGTTCCCGTGCTTGTGTGCGGTCCTGGGAGCATCACTGTGGCGCACCAGGCCAATGAGTTCGTGCCCAAGAAGGACCTGGAGGACAGCCGCAGCTTGGTGCTGAACCTCGTGAAGAAGAACCAGGGTATGAAGGCGCACATGTAGTGTTGCCGTTCTCCTTTCTATTTTGCACTGGGTACTGTACGAAGCAAGCAGAAAAGTACAGTTGTTACTTAAGATTGTTTTCGTTTTGTTGTAAACGCGTCTACTTTACCCCTCTTTTCTCTGTGGACTCTGAGGTAGCGACAAACTGCAGTCTGTGTCGCGAGCACTTCGTGGTCTAGCTTTCTTTTTTTCTTCCGGACTTATTTTTCCACTGTTTCTTTGAAACTGTTTTACGGGATGATTTCTCTGAAAGTGGGGTTTTTCTTTTCTGACGAGATTTTTAAACAGAACAGCCATGACAGTACGTGTTTCCTTATTCATCGGCCTAGCTGTGCAACTTTTTTTTGTTTTTAATAATGACCTCTCACTAAATTACTGGGGCGGTTTCCTTCTCAAAACGAGCTTTAAAAAATACGTAACTAAGATCGGAAAATGGGTGTTGGAGCATCTTTTCAGGCAACACGTGGCGGTACAATTGTTGTGTAATTGATGTCTATTTCTGCCCTGAAGTGGAAGGGTGATTGTGGGATAGAAATTTGCGCGGTCGCAATTGTTATGCTGTGATTTCCTTTGGGTGCTAGGTCGGTGCACGGCCGCCCTTACTCTTTCGTAGTGAGCGCAAACTACTTTCTCCACTCTGCACTGAGCGGCTTCAAACGCTAAACGCATAAGCCACCAGCCTGAAAGACAATCCAACACTTTAACACACGCACACACACGTACACACGCAGAAAGTTAAGCCGATTTCCTGTTCTTGTAGTGCTCATTGTAACCCGTCGTCAAATGTCGTACCCGTCGAACCACGTGGAGTGGCTGGAGAAGCTGATCTCCTTCGACTCAACCAGCCGGAATTCGAACCTGGACGTGGTGACGTACTTGAGGGAGTACCTTGAGAGCGTCGGCGTGAAGGCGGAGGTCCTCTACAACGAGACGAAGCAGAAAGCGAACCTGTTCGCCATTCTCCCCTCGCAGAGCGGCGCAACGACTGGCGGCATTGTGCTGAGCGGGCACCTCGACACGGTGCCGGTGGACGGGCAGGCGTGGGACTCTGATCCGTTCAAGGTGACGGCGCGGGGCGACAACTTCTACGGCCGCGGCACGTGCGACATGAAGGGCTTCATCGCGGTGTGCATGTCGCTGGTGCCACAGCTGCTCAAGATGCCGCGCGACCGCCCGGTGTACCTTGCGTGGACCTACGACGAGGAGGTGGGCTGCCTGGGCGGCCGTGCCCTCACGCAGTACCTGAAGTCGCGGCAGATCAAGCCGGACGGGTGCCTGGTGGGTGAGCCGACGTCGAACAAGGTCATTGTGGCGCACAAGGGCATCTGCGTGTGGCGCGTGTACGTGAAGGGAAAGGCGGCGCACTCTTCCTACGCCCTCACGCCGGCGAGCTGCAACGCCATCGACTACGCGGCCAAGCTCATCGTGAAGATCCGCGAGATCGCGGAGGACATTGTCGAGCACGGCGACAACGACCGCTTCTTCGACGTGCCGTACACGACCATGTCAACCAACGTGATCAACGGCGGCATCGCCATCAACACCGTCCCAGCGGAGTGCACCTTCAACTACGAGTTCCGCAACCTTCCGACGATGGCGCAGGAGGCCATCCAGAAGCGCGTGTCGGACTACGTTTCCGCCGTGCTGCTGCCGAAGATGAAGAAGGAGTTCGGCGACGCTGAGATCCGCATCGACAACCTTGCCCAGGTGCCGTCGCTGCCGGACGTGGAGGAGAAGGACCCGTTTGTGGCACTGGTACGTGCGCTGACGGGTGATAAGGACACTCGTAAGCTCGGCGGTGCTACGGAGGCGGGCCAGTACTCCCTGATCGGTGTTCCCGTGCTTGTGTGTGGCCCTGGGAGCATCACTGTGGCGCACCAGGCCAATGAGTTCGTGCCCAAGAAGGACCTGGAGGACAGCCGCAGCTTGGTGCTGAACCTTGTGAAGAAGAACCAGGGTATGAAAGCGCACATTTAGTTGCATTGAGTAATCAAAGCACGTAAATGTATTATCATTTTTTTTGTTTTAATGGAAAAGAAAACGAGGGCGAGGCTGTTGCTCCCCACTTGTTGTCAAAAGTTTTCATGCGAGGCCCCTCATTTAAAACGCCACTTTATTTTGTTTTCGCCTTTTTTTTTTGTCGTCGCGGATAAGGCATCCCCCAGCAGTAACGCTCTTGAGGTGGGATATCTTTTTATGAGAACCGGTAAGCGGAACTCTCCAGTTGCGCGCGTTAACGAAACCATTTTTAAAAGTGCGATGGCGAAAAGGCTTAGTGCGTCGCAAAGGCACTCTTCACGCTGTAGTCTTTTTATGCACTTTGAACTGAGAAGGACCTTCATCGTCGCAACACGTGGTCGCTTAAACGATTTCATTCACTTCTAATGTTTCCAGTGTTGCTCGGTCTGAAGAAAATTTTTTTTTTTGTCTCTGTCTCCAAGATGGCAATGCACGTTTGTTACTCTTCGGCGATGTTCTGACATTTGGGCATCACTCTATCTCTCCGACTGCCGTCTTCTCTTCGCCTCACTCTTTGTTCTTATCTCTTCTCATTAAACACGCTTTACAGGACAACACGTTTTTTCACGCAGAGGCACTTCTCGGATTTACCCCACTTTTTGTTGCATTTCCTGAAAAATACGTCTGCTCACGCGAGAATTCTCAGCTGTGGCTGACTCAATGAGCACGGACGACGACGTACCCGTCATAAGAAGTGCGGCGCGTGCAACGCAGCGGACCGCCGACGTCACGGAGGTTCAGACCGCACTAGGGGAACTGCACGCTCTCATCTTCGGCGGTGCTGAGACGCACGATACCGGCAATGAGAGTTTGCTGAGCTGTATTCACGATCTACGCGCTCTTCTCAACAGAGATGAAGTCGCGAAGCGACGTGACCTCGACACCGTGCGCTTACTCATCGAAGCCCTCGCGACGCTGAGTGAGATGCTGATTGGTGCCGCCGAGGGACGTCGCACACACAGAGAGACCGTCAAGAGGCTGAAAGATGTGGTGCTGCCCATTCTGTTCTTGCGGAGCGGCATCACCGCCCACCTGCTTCGAGCGCACGCACTACGGCTGCCGTGGATAGCGTTCCAAAACGCGTGTCGCGTATCGGGCAAAGAGGTCGACAAGGTGAGGCACATCTTTGCGCTGTGGCGGTCAAAATACGGTTGGGACTTCATGACGCGAGAGGACTGCATCCCCAAGCCCTGCGAGAAAGCGTCGGTGAAGCCCCTAGTGGCCGAAGTCAGCGTTGAAGCTGGCAGGCCGGAGCCGGCGCCACGCACACCTGATTCCCAGCGCGCCATGCTGCGAGACATTTCGTGGAATGCGGCGGCGAAGCGAGGCGTCAGCGCTGGCATTCCATCTTATATGCTGAGCAAGCGCCGTCCTAGTGATGTCCTTTCTCAGGGGAAATGCAGCTCCTCTCCAATGCCGGCGGCATCGTGCGCCAACACAGCTGGCACACATACACCGCACACACCCATAGACAATTTGGATACGAAATCTGGTGCAAAAGTTCTCGCGCTAGAGTCACCAGTGAAGCGTCGTAGAATAGATTTTAACGTGGGCATTCCCCCGTCACCAGATCGACCAGGAAGATACCTTTAATAGGCAGCAGTGGCCTTACGCACCTGTAAGTGTTTGTGTGTGTGCGCGTGGCCCTCCTGCCCATTTTGTTTGTCTTTTTTTTACGTCGCTTAGGCAAGTGTCGAGCGAACGTTGACTGGGTTGAAAGAAAGAGAGAGAAGTGCTGAAGGCACCCCCCAGATACTAAAAGCATCTCAAGAGGTACAGAGTTGCTAAAAGGAAAAAAAAAGCATAAAGATACGCAGAAACCGAGTTTGAGCTAGGCGAGAGGCACTTGCAGCAGCTTCACTCCGCCTCACTAAGACGTGCATTTTATGTCCCCTTTTGTGTAAGTCAAACCGGGGCTTGTTAAAGTAACAAGACGGAAGGAAAGAGAAAAGAACTCATAGCTTTAAGTGCCTCCTATTTTAGGCGTGCTGTTTTGAACGCGCGATTCTGTTCCAATGTCCGCATCTCCTTTCCCTCATTCTCTCTCTCTCTTTCTCTCTCGCTCCTTCTCCATTTGTGCTCTTTTCTTTTCTTTCTCTCTCTCTCTTTCTTATTTTGTCTCTTCCATCGACACCCAACTCCTTTCTCTGTTTTTTGCTCTTTCTGCCGCTACTCTCTGTCTCCCTTCCTCCCTGCTGCCAGCGTAACTGTTGACGCTTTCCTCCTCTTCGCCCCCTTTCGTGCCTCGAGCCGCTCTTCCCACTCTCCTCTTCTCCTTTCTTCTCTCCCCCACACCCCACCCGATCCCCCCGCCGCGAAAATGGACATGCGTGGCTTGGCGCACTTCATTCAGGACATCCGCCGCGTTACGGAGAACAAGAAGGAGGAGGAAAGCCGCGTGGACGAGGAGCTCGCCAAGATTCGAGCCAAGTTCATTGACGATGGCACCATGACAACATACGACCGCAAAAAGTATGTGTGCAAGCTCATGTTCATCTCCATGCTGGGCTACCGGATCACCTTTGGCCACATGGAGGGCCTGAAGCTCATGTCCGAGGAGAGCCCGTCCGCCAAGCTCATTGGCTACCTCTCCACCGCCGTGCTGCTGAACGAGAACAGCGGGCTGCTGACGCTCACGACGCACACGGTCTACCGCGACCTTCTCTCCACCTCCGACCTGAATCGCAACCTGGCGCTCACGGCAGTGGCCAACACCGGCAGCCGCGACTTTGTGGAGGTGATGCACGAAGGCGTGTACTCTATCGTAATGGACGACGCCGTCAACGAGCACATACGCAAGAAGGGGCTGCTGACGCTGCTGCATATTTACCGCAAATACCCTGAGATTGTGGATCTGCAGTCGGTGGTCCCCAAGGCGGCGGAGCTGCTGCTGTCGACGCAGGACGGCGTGAGCATGTGCGCCGTCACCTTCCTCAACGGCTGCATCAGCAAGGAGACGGAGCCGCTCTACGGCGACATCCCCGCCAAGCTCATTCAGGTCCTGGCGCGCATCATCCTGGAAAAGCAGACGGAGCCGGGCTACGTCTACTACGGCGTGCCGGCGCCGTGGCTGCAGGCGAAACTGCTGCGCCTCCTGCAGTACTTCCCCCTTCCCGTCGAGTACGACCAGCGCGACCGCATCGTCCTCGTGCTGCGCAAGATTGTGAAGGCGACCGACAAGGTGCTCAAGGATGCCCAGACGCAGCAGAAGCAGCGCGGCACTCAAAACCGTGTCAGCGCGATGAACGCCGTCCTCTTTGAGGTGGTGTCGCTCTGCATCCAGTGGGACGTCGGGCTGAAGCTCATTCTCGAGTGCGTCGCCGTCATCAGCTCCTTCCTGTCCGACAAGCGCGAGGCAAACCTGCGCTACATCGGCCTCAGCCTGCTCGCGCGGCTTAGCTTCGTCGACGTCCCCGGCTTCGACTTCCAGGCGCACTGCCGGCAGTACCAGCAGCAGATCATTGTCGGCCTGCACGACGCCGACGTGTCCATCCGCAAAAAGGCGCTGGACGTGCTGGTGGCGATGTGCAACCCCGTGACGGCGGACGACATCATCAAGGAGCTGCTGACCTACCTCCCCATCGCCTCGGACCCGAACTTCAAGTCGAGTCTCGTCCTCTCCATCGCGCTTCTCTCGGAGAAGTACTGCCAGGACTACAACACCTACGTGGACATTATGCTGACCATCGTCTCAGAGGCAGGCGACTTGTGCCCGCCCGATATCTCCTACCGTGTTGTGCAGGTGATCGTAAATGACTCATCGGTGCAGAAGCGCGCCGCCAACATGGTCTTCCAGGAGCTGCGGACCAAAACGAAGCTTTCGGAGATGATGACGGGCGTGGCAGCGTTTGTGCTGGGCGAGTACGGCTACCAAATCGCCCTCAATGCCGAGAGCACGCCGATGATGCAGCTCAACCTGCTGGCGCAGCAGCTGACCTACACCTCGGTCGTGACGCAGAGTGCGATCCTCACCACCTTCCTGAAGTTCTACACCCTCTACGACGACGTGGCGGTGCGGGAGCGGATCGTCAAGACGCTGCAGACGTACACCAACAGCCCCTACCCCGAGCTGCAACAGCGGGCAGCCGAGTACGTGACGCTGATCGAGAATGCGCGGATGGAGGTGATAGAGAAGATCTGCGAGCCGATGCCGGCCTTCAGGGACGACGTGAACACCGTCATGAACCAAGTGAAGCGGATGCAGAGCAGCGTGCAGGACATCTGGGCCCTCAAGATTCTCGAGCGCGGTGTATCCGCCAGCCCGACGCAGTCCTCCAAGGTAAAGCCCAAGGCTCACGGCGGTGTGGGGCGGCGCGACAACGCGAAGCAGGCGGTCAAGCTGAACGATCTGTCCTCGATCTCCTCGCAGGCACAGACGCAGGGGGAGGGCACCGAGCCGGGCAACGCCGAGCTCGATGCCCTGCTCGACGCCGAGCTGCCCTACCAAGACATCGAGCGCATCCGCAGCGCCTACCAGGAGCACCGCCGCGGCCTCTTCCTGCTCTCCCGTTCCGACAAGGGCGTCCTCTTCACCAACGGCGCGGTGGAGCTGCAGTGCACCAAGTCAACGTACGGCGCTGATGCTCGCCTCGGGGTGACGCTGCGGGACAAGACCGGCAAGGGTCTGTGGCAGGTCGCCTTGGAGGTGATACGGGCTGAGGCCGGCCTCGTGCTGCAGTCACGCACCAAGGCCGGCACGACGGTGGCACCGGGAGGTAGCATCGGCATCGACTTCGCTGCGCGCTCGTGTTTCCCCTTCGCTACGTCGCCCAGCGTGCGCCTGCAGTACGCAACGACGGCGTCGGAGACGGCGCGTGTGTGCACGGAGGTGCTCTCGCTGCCGCTGCTCGCCACGACCTTCTTCACACCCTACCACGTCGATTCGGAGGACAGCTTTATGAGACTCTTCAAGACCACCAAGCAGAACTCGTCCTTTGCGAGCTGGCGCAAGACATCGGCCACCTCGCCCATCCCAGACCGCAGCTCCCTCATCCGCCAGCTCGAGGCGCAGGGCTACCAAGTCAAGCTGACGAACACCGACACCGTTGTCGGCATCGCCGCTTTCGCGGTGCAGCCAAAGGACCGTGTGGACTACATTCCCATCGTCTGCGAGATCCAGACGTCGAGTCGCGAGATGCAGGTGTCGGTGTACGCCGAGGACTCGGTGCTGCAGCACGGCGCCTTGGACACGATGGAGTTCATTTTCCAGTAGGCAAGCGCCACTGCTCCATAAGGTGGAGTCGCCTTTGAAGGCGAGGGAGCGGCAGAAGAAGAAGATAGAACCCGTCTTCATGGCTCTTCCTGTGGCCTTTCGATGTTAAGACACATGAAGAGGATTCGTTTTATTGCTTTCTACTGTATCGACCCTTCTGCGGCAGCTTTTTTTTTTTTCTTTGCGTTGTCTTCTCCAAACTACCGCTCCCATGCTGTCCCACCTTGCTTTTTTTTTTTCTTCTTCTTCGGTGCGTTTCTCTTTGTTTCTTCCTCTGTCTGCGGGTTTGTGCGTGCATCGCTGCTGTTGCGCTTGCCCCTCCCCGCTTCTTCTATTTTGAGGATGTCTGCGAGGCAAGGTTTTAGGCGTCTGCCGAGGCGCTAATATAGCGAACGCTTCTGCCAGCGCACAGTCGATCCTCCCCGCCCCTGCGTCGTTGTCCGCGCACGTTTTTCTTCTTCTTCTTTGCTGTTTTCTCTTTGCGATGCACATCTCTTTGCTTTTGTTGTTTCTCGAGGAGGACGCGACGGGTCGGTCTGCCGAGTTGTGTTGTGCTGGCGTGCTTGTTTTCTTTGTGTTTGTACGCGCTTGCGTTTTGTGCGGCGCGGCGTCGTGCAGCACTATTTTTACTTTTCTCCTCTCTTCTGCGGTGCCGATTTCACGCGAATCCCCTTTCCGATCTTCTCTGTTTCTACTATTATCGGCAATGCGGTGTCCCCCCAAATTCTCTCCTTCTCTCTCTTTTACAGCGCAGCGCGGCGAGAAGGCTTAAAGTGGCTGCGGCGGACAGCTCTATTGCTCTGTGTCTGCACAACGAGGCACTGATCCTGAGTGTGTTTGTGTGTGTTTTGTTGACAAGGGGCAGATTGGTGCCTGAGAAGATGCAGGAAGGCGACGTTGTCGTCCACCTCCTGGAAGGGAAAGTCGACGGCACTCTCACTCAACCGCACATGCACACGTGCTGGAGCCTCAAATTTCGCGAAGGCAAACGCGGAGGTGGCAGCCCTGCCTATCGTAATGGTTCTTCTGCCAATCCCCCTATTCCTGTGTGTCTCTCATCTTGTAATCCACGCCATCACTATTCCCTCTTTCTCTGTTATTCTCTCTCTCTCTTCCTCCCCCCTGTGTGCTACGCTGGCCCTTCACACCTCTCACGCTGCATCAACACACACGCCCACACACACAACAGTAATCGTAGTCGCTGGTGTCCACACCAATCCAACGAGAGAACAGGAACAACTCACAAAGGAATAGTAGACAAGTTAGCGTGCTTCTCCCCCTCCAGTTCAAGCCACAGACATACACACGTGTACCTAGGGTCATCATGGCGGGAAAGAAGGCGCACCCCATCAAGCGGGACTGGTACTGGAACCACAATGACCGCTTCGAGATCTGGCACAGCCTCGACTGGCCCTCGGTCCGTCGCGGCCGCCAGATCTACACGGAGGTCTTCGCCCCCTGCCACTCCCTCGGCCGCATGACCTTCACCCACTTCCAGGGCTTCATGACCCGCGAGGAGATCAAGCAGCTCGCCTCCCAGTACGAGGTCATCGACAGCGAGCCGGACTCCCAGGGCAACCTCAACCGCCGCCCCGGCAAGCCGACCGACACGCTGCCCACGCCCTACCCGAACCAGCGTGCCGCCCAGTTCGCGAACAACGGTGCGGAGCCGCCGGATTTGCAGCACGCCGTCTTTGGTAAGGAGGGTGGCCCGGACTACATCTTCTCCCTCATCACCGGCTACAACTGGGGCAACGGGGAGCTGATGGAGATCCCGCCCTTCGCGCCGGAGGTGAAGCCCGGCCAGTTCTGGAACCCCTACTTCAAGGGCTGCGTCCTCTCCATGCCGCCGCCTCTCTCCGACGGCCTCGTGGACTACGAGGACGGCACGCCGGCCACCATCAGCCAGATGGCCAAGGACGTGATCAACTTCCTGCGCTGGTCCGCCGAGTCGGAGTACGACGACCGCCGCGTAGCGTACTGGAAGGTGGCCACCACCGTCGGCCTCGTGAACTGCATTCTCTTCCACTACGGCCAGAAGAACACGAACTGGCGCATTTACGGCCGCACGACGTTCCGCTACTGGAAGAAGACGTGGTAACGTAGCCCCTCCATTCTCCTCACAGACAGGCGCGGGAACGAGAAGGGGGGAGGGAGAAAGACACCCAGGAGTTTGCGTGCAACGCTCTGTCGTGCTCTGTTTGTGGAGTGTAGGGGATGCACTTCCCTCCCTCTTTTCCTCTCCCTCTCTTCTTCGAAATTAGTACGTTATGGGTCTTATCACTTACTTTTAAGCACACCGTTCGGCGTCTCGGCGCGTGAGGGGTGCACTCGCCTCCCCACTGCCACTGTCATGAAAAGGAATACCGCAGGTGCGTCTTGTGATGTTGGCACGGTGGGTGCCCCGCGTCGCCTGAATGTTGTCCGCCGGTTTTTTTTTTTCCCACCTTGAAAGAGCGGGTGGCAACACGGGAGCAAGAAAAGTCCGCCTTAGTGGCGGTGACGCTCACGGGGGTAAGAGCCGCCCACACTGCGACTGATCCACTTCATGGCACCCCAGCTTTTTCTTTTTTGTGTGCGTGTTTTTATCAGTATTTTCTGCACGTCGGTGTCTGTTTGTATCTCCGCGTGCACGACGTTTAGGAGATGCCGCTGAGTGGTGGCAAAGGTGACGTGCGGTCACGGCAAGGAAGAAGGGAAAAGAGAGAGAGAGCGGCATCGAGATGTCCGCTGGTGCGACGGTGATCCTCGACGCATCCCTCCTTTCCCTCCTTTGAAGTTATGTCCTCTTATTTTTTTCTTCTTTGTTGTTTTACGGGCTTTTCTCTTTTATTCCCAGTCTGTCTAGCCCTGTAGGAGGTGAGTCTAGTAGTAGTGCAAGCAAGCATCTTAATATCCAAAAAGAAAAGCTAGTCGATAAGAAGAAAAAGCGCTGTGACGTGTAGGCGAGTTTTGGAGGGAAGTCCGCGGCTTGTCGAGGCAGGCAACTCAGATCCGCGCGTGCCGGTGTCTCACGTTACTTGTTGGTGGAGCAGACGGAGAAGCGATGCTGTGGAACCAACGGACGTGAGGACCGGGTACAGACACTAAAGGACGCTCCATTGGGTGAAGAGCGAGGACCCTTTTAAAAAGTGCATGTTTCTCTCTTTTTGTGTTTTTTTTGTTAGAACACAAAAGGACGGGGGCACAACGGTGAGTGGCGCACTGCAACCTGAAAGGCTTTCTTCTTTGCTAGTCTCCTCCTGCTGTGATACCCACTGCAACGTGTGTGTCGGAGTTATAGGGCCATGGTAGCAGCGCTGAGACCGTACATTGTGTGTTTGCGTGTGTGTGTATGCGTTGAAAAGGCTGCAGCGTGTACATCCTCTTCTAGTGGTGTGTTCGTACAAACGTCATCATCTTCTTTCTCTCTCTTTTTTTTTTTAATTTCTTATACGAACCCCATTCTTTTTATGTGCTCTTCTGTGTTTCACACAAACAAACCCCCACGTCAAGAAACTCACCGTGCACCCTCTCGCGTGTCTTGTAGCGCATTCTTTATCACCCTATCTCCATCGGGGCACGTCAGCACAACGGACGGCGCAACGGCGAATCGTGGAGCTCACTGCCGCTGCAGCCGCCTGCAACGGTAAGGGAAACGGAAAGACGAGTGTGTCCGGCGTAGCACTCGTGCGCACCGGCATAGACAAATACACAGAGAAGGTGCTTTCCTCCATAGTGGTGAAGCAGCGATCATGCTGAAGTGCACCCCATCGCGATTGGCGCTGTCCGCCACGACTCTTCTGCGCAAGCGCTCCGGCAAGCCCGGCGACCTCCCCGACTACAAGCAGGCCTACCTGCCCTACGACACCGCCCCCACCAAGATGGAGCTGGAGAGGGAGCGGCGGAAGTTCAGCCACGCCTACACAGGCCGGCTCGAGCACCGCAAGCTCGTCGAGGTAAAGAACGTGCCGCAGAACATGTACACCTACGGCAAAGAGGGCATGTCGATGCCCATTTCTATTTTCAAGGACCAGACGGACCCGGTGATTGGGCCGGAGTGGACCTACCCCGGCATCTACGAGAACAAGATCGTGGCCCAGCAGTGGTACATTGAAGAGCTGTTTGACCGCGAGCGGACGTCGTCCTTCGACTCGCCGTGGCAGCGGCAGGTGCTCGATAACCAGGTGAAGGGGCGTCTGGGGAAGGTGGCGTGGCGCATGGCGATGCTGAACATCAAGACCATCGACATCTTCCACAAGGAGCGCGGGGCGTCGAAGCGGCCTGGCGCGCCGGGAGCCGCCGACCCCAAGGCGGCCACCCCAGCCGCAAAGAAGTGAGCGTGGTGGTGCAAGTTGCACGTTGTACCTGTCGGCCCCCAAATGTCGCCCAGTTGCTGTTGTTGTTTTTTTTTGTCGTGCTTTGTGGACGTCGCTGTTGGGCCGTCCTCCGTGGCGTCTGCGATCGCTGTTGCGGCTGTTTTTTTGTTTTCTCTCTCACATGGCGGCGGTCGAGCCCTCCCCCTACGCAACAAACATGTGCGCAACCGTGGCGGTGAACGGCGTGCCTGACTCTTTGCCGGAGTGCGTTTCGTCGATAAGTTTTTGTGGTGCAGCGCTCAGGCTATGGCGTTGACGCGTAAGCCACACACACGCGATCTTTTGTTTCTTTACACTACATGTGATGAGCGGAAGGGCAAAGGGCTGCTGATGAGCGGCTCAACACCCGTGTGGGTTTCGGCTCCGTGACCAGCGCCTCACTGGCTGTCGCTCCTCCACGACGCGTCGCGATTTCTGTGTGCTGCACAAATGTGCCTTTTTTTTCTTTGCACGCTTCAAAGACACACCTCTGCCTCTACTTCGCCTCTCTTTTTCCTCTTCTCTTCCTCTTCGTGTTACCACTTGTACACACCTCAGAGCCCTGCTCTTCTCACTCTGCGCTTTGTGCGACAAGGCAACTCTCCCTCACTCTCTTTTCGCTACCACATTCTTTTTTTTTTCTCACAATCCCAGGCTGTACTGGCGTGTCTGTGCCCGTGCCTGTGTGTGTATGTGTGTGCGCGCTGCGTCTATACCCCCCTTTCCCTCCCCAAAGTGAGGCCATACGCACTCAAAGTGCTCCGCTGCTGACGTCGCCCTCTCTCTCACTTGCGTTTCTCTTTTTTCTTCTTCTATTTGTGCTCTCTCTCTTCTCTCCTTCTTTTCTACCCCAACTCTTTATCGCAGTGCCTTGCACGCAGCGATGTTCCGCGAGCGTCGTGTTTTTGTTACCGCCTTGGCGGTGCTGGTGCTGCTGTTCAGCACTGTGGCCGTCGCGGAGGAGAAGAAGTTGTACCCTGCCTGCGGCGGACGCGAGTACACGGCGTCGGCCCGCGCGCAGGAGGAGGTGACGCTGGCGTCCTTCCCGTACTCGTACGACGGCGTCTCTCTCGACTGCCTCGCCTATGAGGTGACGTCGCTCAAGGGCGGACAGATGGATCAGTCCACCGACTACTGCCTCATCCAGCACCAGACCGAGTATGCGTACAGTCTCGTCCTGCGCGCCGCCTACATAAGCGACAGCGGCAGCCGCATCACCCGCGACTTCAGCATCCGCGACATGACGGGTGGGTCGCTGACCGAGGTGACCACCCGCATGCCCCGCGCCAGCCGCTACTCCATCGTCTTCAAGAACCTCGCGGCGAGTGAGCGCTGCAGCTTGAAGATCCGCTCCCTCGTGTCGCTCATGGTGGCGCCGGAGGCGAACACGACGGAGGTGGTGCCGACGGTGGTGGCGCTGGAGCCGCGCACGGTGTACACGAAGAACTCCCCCCGCACCTACCTCGTCCTGGACTACGGCGACGGCAACCCGCCCAGCCCCTACGACGCCGTGACGCTCGTCGACTACACGACGAGCACCTGCGCCAACCCGCAGGGCGACATTCTTTCCATGGACTACGCCGCTAAAATCCCGTCGACGGTGCACATGCCGGGCGATCCGGCCAATTATGGCGCCCGCGCAACGACCTTCTCCATCCCCAACACGTACCGCGTGTGCTTCCGCAGCCGCGACGCCAGCAGCGCGATTGAGATTGCCGTCATCACTGCCTTCTCTGGCAACCCCGCCTACTACGAGCTCATCAGCGGGCAGGACGAGGAGGGGCGGGTGATGGTGGGCGAGGAGGCAACCATCAAGTTTTACGGCCACGACCTCGACACCCGCCCCAAGGGCGACGAGGCAAAGTTTGTGTGGTTCACCGACGAGTGCGACTCGGGCGAGCCGGCAGCGGGCGTGCCACTCACCGACAACCTCGGCCCCGCTGACAACTACGGCCCCAACACGACCTACTCCCTGTGGACGTGGACCATGACGAAGGAGGGCGCTTTCAAGGTGTGTTACAAGCGCAAGGCGGCCGGGCAGTGGACCGAGGTGCCCTCCATCGAGGACGCCGGGCCGGGTGCCGACGACGACGACTCGGCACCCGACAACGTGCCGGACCCGACGGACCCGGTGACGAAGGAGAAGTGCGCGAAGCTGACCTACAACCCACAGAACCCGTGGAAGAAGTACAAGAGCGCGCAGGTGACGCTGGCCTCGAAGAGCGTGCCGGACACCCTCCTCGCCACTCTCTCGAAAGTGCTGTGCCTGCCGGAGAAGATGATCACCGTCACGCTCAGCCGCAGCACCGCGGACGGCCACAAGAACGTCTTCCTCTACCTCGGCTGCGACCTCACCGGCAACGAGGGCGTCTGCGACACAACGGAGCGGCTGAACTACTTTGTGCAGATGTCGGCCACCCTCCTCAAGGAGCACGGCATCACGGCGGTGGTGGGCAGTACGGCGATGTTCGCCTTCGACGACGACAGCGTCATCACCGTCGTGCAGCGCTCCTCCGCTGCGCTCATCTTCTGCTCTCTCTGCGTGCTGGCGGGCGGCGGCATGGCGGTGTTCGCCGTGAGCCGCTACCGCGAGCGCCGCCACCACTTCACGCAGTTCGGCCTCGAGGAGGACGACATCGACGACATGTACGACTTCACCGCCGCACCGGGGCCGGCCACGCGGGACCACTACGCCGTACCAGGCGCTCCGCCGCCGCCGCCCGCGCGGATTCAGAACGCGGTCATCGAGATTGAAGAGTGAGCAATATTTTAGGCTTCTCCCTTGCTGCTTTCAAGTGGGCAGGTGGTGGAGAAAGGAGGCAACAGCCTCACACCCTCGTGTTTACGCGACCACCGTGTATGTGCTCTCTTTATTTCCTCTACTAACCCGGTATGCGTCAGCTTTTATTGCTATTATCACCCCACTATTTTCGATTGCCATACAAGGAGGAAAAAAAAACAATTTTGCTTTTTATCACGTGCTTTAGTTTGTCTCTCGTTGCTTCTCGTTGTTTTCTCCCCTCTGGAACCCTCTTTCTATCTCTCTCTCTCTCTCTCTCTCTCTCTCTGTCTCTCTGTTCATGGCGTGGCCGACACCGAACTGGTAGCAAAGATACTGTTGTGAACGACGAGGCGTGAAGGCCGTCAAAGTCCATTCCTCAGCCTATCCGCCGCGCAGCAAACATGGGATGCGTTTGGGCTGTGTCCTTATCTTAAAAGAACATCGCGCTTTGCATTACTTTTCTACGCCGCAGACAGACGTGCAGCAATTATGTCGCCATCTGCGTCGTTGAGGGGTTGCATGTTTTACCGCGCTGGCCGGTGGCGAAGCTCGGTACTGTCCGCACTTCAAAGAGGAATACACGCGCCATTTTTCTGTTACTAGTGTTGTCGTCGCGTACTGCAGGCTGTCACAGGGTCGCATCCGTTTGCGATCCAAAATACTTTTCTCGCACCACCTCTCTACTGATTAAACAGTTTTGTTTTCTCGCTCACCTGCCGCCTCGTGCTGTGTGCTCGGAATCGCTTCTCTTTACCCAACCCTTCCCTTCCCCCAACTCTCTCTCTCTCGCTTCTTCTGTCTTCGCTGCAATTGTGTGGCGGCTTCTCGACGCGCCGTTTTCGCTGCATCAAACTTGTCTTTTTTTGTGTGTTGATGGGTGTGTGTGTGTATGCCTCCATCGTCGTCAGCGAGAGGTGAAACACCGATATTCCCACCGCAACAGCAACGTCTTTACCATCTGCTACATTAAATACACGCCGCGCACATATCACGCACACATCACGCACACGGCGCTGTCTTCTTTTTCTTCCACCACAGCTACACACACAAACACACGCCCTCCGCCTCTAGTTGTGCGTCTGTTGTGTGTAGTGCATCTTATCTTTTTTTTTTTTCGTACTACATAGCGCTTATCGTCATTCGATCTCACTCGTTGCAGACGTGCCGCGACTGCCCGCCCTCGCCATCTGCCTCCCTCGTGAGTGTCTGTGCGCCGTTGTTGTCGAGTTTCTTTGTGGCTGTTGTACTCGGCTGTGTGTGTGTGAGTACGTTGAGCTTGATACTTTCAGTCTTTTTTATTTTTATTCCTCTCTTGACCTCTCTTTGCCTTTTATATTTCGCTTCACTTCAGCTCAAACCGTGGTGACGTCTTGTCCCCAGCCCTACGCGCGTCATCGGCGCTCTCCCTTCCCTTCCTTCGTTCCGCTTCTTTAACTCGCCAACATGTCTGGCGGTCGCAGCCCCGTCTTCGAGGAGCTGGAGGCGCTCTTCCAGCAGCGCATTCTCGTGCTGGATGGCGGCATGGGCACGATGCTGCAGCGCTACAAGCTGAACGAGGAAGACTTCCGCGGCGAGGAGTTCAAGAACGCCACGAAGGACCTCAAAGGCAACAACGATCTTCTCTGCCTCACGCAGCCAGACAAGGTGCAGGACGTCCACTACCAGTACGCGGTAGCCGGCGCGGACGTGATCGAGACGAACACCTTCAACGCACAGGCAATCAGCCAGGCGGACTACGAGACGCAGCACCTTGTGCGGCGCATCAACCTCGCCGCAGCCCAGCTCTGCCGCAACGCAGCGGACCAGGCGACGAAGGAGACGGGGCGGCGCATCTTTGTCGCGGGTGGCCTCGGCCCGCTGAACCGCACCGCCTCGATCTCCCCCTCAGTGGAGCGGCCCGACTACCGCAACATCACGTACGACGAGATCGTGTCCGCCTACACGGAGCAGGCCACCGCGCTGCTGGACGGCGGCGTGGACGTGCTGCTCATCGAGACCATCTTCGACTGTCTGAACGCCAAGGCAGCCCTCTTTGCCCTCAACACGCTCTTCGACGACAAGGGCTACACCCGCGTGCCCATCATGGTGAGCGGCACCATCACCGATCTCTCCGGCCGCACCCTCAGCGGGCAGACCGTCGACGCCTTCTACTCGTCCATGCGGCACGGCAACATCATCTCCATCGGCCTCAACTGCGCGCTGGGGTGCCGAGAGATGCGGCCCTACATCCAGCGCCTCTCCGAGATCAGCGAGGGCTACGTGACGTGCTACCCCAACGCCGGCCTGCCCAACGCCATGGGCGGCTACGACGAGACACCAGAGGACATGGCGCGCGACATCCGTGACTTCGCCGTGAGTGGGTGGCTGAACCTGGTGGGCGGCTGCTGCGGCACCAACCCCGACCACATCCGCGCCATCGCCAAGGCCGTGGAGGGCCTCCCGCCCCGGCCAAAAGGGCCGCGGAGCACCACGATGGTGATCAGCGGGCTGGAGCCGCTCTACTTCACCGAGCACATCGGCTTCTGCAACATTGGCGAGCGGTGCAACATCAGCGGCTCCATCCGCTTCAAGCGCCTGGTGAAGGAGGGCAAGTGGGAGGAGTGCCTCGCCGTGGCCCGCAAGCAGGTGGAGGAGGGGGCGATGGTGCTGGACGTGAACATGGACGACGGCCTCATTGACGGCGTGGCGGCCATGACCCGCTTTCTCAACATGCTGGCCTCCGACCCCGAAGTGGCCCGCGTGCCGCTGATGATCGACTCGTCGAAGTTTCACGTCATTGAGGCTGGCCTGAAGTGCACGCAGGGCACCCCCATCGTCAACTCGATTTCCCTGAAGGTGGGCGAGAAGGAGTTCCTGCGGCAGGCACGGCTGATCCGGCGCTACGGGGCGGCGGTGGTGGTGATGGCCTTCGACGAGAACGGCCAGGCGGCGGACTGCGAGAACAAGATCCGCATCTGCAAGCGCGCCTACGACATGCTCGTCGCGGACGGCTTTCCTGGTGAGAACATCGTCTTCGACCCCAACGTGCTGACCATCTGCACCGGCATGGAGGAGCACAACAACTACGCCATGGACTTTATAAACGCCTCGGCGTGGATCAAGAAGAACTTGCCCGGCGCGAAGGTCAGCGGCGGTCTCTCCAACCTAAGTTTCTCCTTCCGCGGCTTCGAGAAGATCCGCATGGCGATGCACTCCGCCTTCCTGAAGAAGACCATCTCAGACGGCACGATGGACATGGCCATTGTCAACGCCGGTGCGCTGCCCGTCTACACCGACATCGAGCCCGATCTGCTGAAGCTCGTGGAGGACGCCATTTACAACCGCTGCCCTGACGCCTCGGAGCGCATTCTCGAGTACGCCGAGCGGCTCAAAGCGGAGGGCACCGGCGGTGCCGGCGAGGCGAAGGCGGTGAAGGTGGACGAGTGGCGCAACGGCCCGGTGGAGGAGCGTCTGTCGTACGCCCTGATCAAAGGCATCGTTGAGTTCATTGAGAGCGACGTCGAGGAGGCGCGGACGTGTGGCAAGTATGCCCGCCCTCTGCACATCATTGAGGGGCCGCTGATGGACGGCATGAGCAAGGTGGGTGAGCTTTTTGGTAGCGGCAAGATGTTCCTGCCACAGGTGATCAAGTCCGCTCGCGTAATGAAGAAGGGCGTGGCGGTGCTCATCCCGTACATGGAGGCCGAGAAGGCGGCGCTCAACAAGAGTGACGGCGGCGCCGCGCAGTCGGTGTCGCGGCCGAAGCGGGTGCTGATGGCCACCGTCAAAGGCGACGTGCACGACATTGGCAAGAACATCGTCGGCGTCGTCCTTGGCTGCAACAGCTATGAGGTGATCGACCTTGGGGTGATGGTGTCGTGCGAGAAGATCCTTGCCGCGGCCAAGGAAAACGATGTGGACGTGATCGGCCTCTCGGGTCTCATCACGCCGTCGCTGGACGAGATGGTGCACGTCGCAAAGCAGATGAAGAAAATGGGCTTTAGCATCCCTCTCATGGTGGGCGGCGCCACGACGTCGAAGCAGCACACGGCGGTGAAAATTCAGCCCCACTACGCCAAGACGGTGCACGTGCTGGACGCCAGCAAGTCGGTGGTGACGGTTTCGAACATGCTTGGCGCGAACGACGAGGACTTCTGGGATGAGGTGCACGAGACGTACAAGGAGATCGCCGAGGACTACCTGGCTAACCTGAAGGACCGCGTCTACAAGCCCCTCGCCTTCTGCCGCGAGAACCCCGTTCCGCATCGACTTCACGGCCAACCCGCCCGCTCCCCGGCCCAACAAGCTTGGCACCATCACGATTTCGGACTACTCGCTCGAGACAATCGCCAGCCGCATCGACTGGAACCCCTTCTTCTCTGTGTGGCAGGTGCGCGGTACGTACCCCAACCGCGGCTACCCGAAGCTTTTCAACTGTCCAACAGTCGGCGCAGAGGCGAAGCGGCTCTTCGAGGATGCGCAGGAGATGATGAAGGACATCATCGCCACCCGCAGCTTCCACCCCCGCGCCGTTGTCACGTTGATGCCGGTGAACAGCGTTGGCGACGACATTGAAGTCTACAAGGACGACACGCGATCGGAGAAGATCGGCACCTTCTTTGGGCTGCGCCAGCAGTCGGAGAAGGAGCGGGGCGAGCCGTACCTCTGCCTCTCCGACTTCATCGCGCCGAAGGGCGTCGCACCGGATTATTTGGGCAGTCTTGTTGTCGGCATCTTTGGCGCCGAGGAGATGAGCGATCGCTACGAGAAGGACAACGATGGCTACCGCTCCATCATGGTCAAGGCGCTGGCCGACCGCTTCGCTGAGGCCTTCACCGAAGAGGTCCACCGCATCATTCGCACCGACCTGTGGGGCTACGTGGAGAAGGAGACGGCGGAGACGGCGGACCTGATCCAGATGCAGTACCAGGGCATCCGCCCAGCGCCTGGCTACCCGTCGCAGCCCGACCACACGGAGATGTTGTCGATGTGGAGCGTTGGGGAGGTGGAGCAGCGCATCGGCGTGAAGCTGTCCGAGTCCTACGCGATGATGCCGGCCGCCTCTGTTAGTGCGCTGGTCTTTGCCCACCCGCAGTCTAAATACTTTGCGGTGGGGAAGATACAGAAGGATCAGGTCGAGGACTACGCGGCGCGCAAGGGCTGGGACGTGGAGCGTGCTGAGACGACGCTGAGCTCCTCGCTGGCCTACGACTGAGAAGCGGTTTGCTGTTTCGTTTGTGTATGTTGCAGCGGTGTGGGAAGGAGGGAGAGCCGCAGTCCCCTCTCTCTTGTTGTTGCCCGTTGCTGCTGTTGTGGAGCGTTTTTGTACTTTCTATTTTTTTCTCATGTTTTACTGTGGTACAGCCGCTTCTCACTTCTCTCTCTCTCTCTCTTCTTCTCTCTCCGTCTTTGAGTAAAGCTTTGTGTCTCGCCAGTGTCTTCCTCTCCTCTTTTTATCATTATTTGCTTTTCTTTTTCTCATCGCCTCTCCTCTCTGAAGATGGAACGAAGAGTCTTTGGGTGTGGCTGTGCTTGCATCACGCTGCCGTTGAATGATGCTTTCTTCTTTATTTTTTTTTTTCCTTTCTGCTCTCCGTGTCGGCCGGCGTTGTCTACGTGGAGCACCGCAGGCGTAGTCGGGGGTAACACCGCCTACGACGCGGCAGTGGAGAGTCAGAGCGACGTGTGCTCACGGAGTCCAAGTTTTTTTTCTTTTTTGTTTTTTTTTTGCTTTGTAATTGTGTTCCCTCCCTGCGCTTCTTCTATGCCAGGTTAACATCGCCTTAAGAGGGAAGTCAACAAAAAGAAGAAGAATGTATTGAGGTGCAGTGACGGAGTGGTGTGTCGTGCGCGTCTTTTCCTTCTCTCGCACTGCCTCTTTTACGAGGCAGGGAGTAACATACGTTAGGCTGCGCGTCCACGCACGTCTCTTCAGCGCGTACTTTTTCTGAGCGGCAGAACAGACCCCGAGAACAGAGACGCATGAAATTCACAGTCTTGCGTTGCTGCGGAGGAGTCTCGCCGTGGCTACTCGGAAACCCTTACCCTTCTTTTCAACTTCCTCTATTTTGCCCACTCCTCAACGCTTTCCCTTTCCGCCTAAACATCTCCGTTGATGTGTACGGGGTGCATCACTGCAACGCAAAACCCGCAACTGGCTCTGATAAACGAAAGCAAGTTTTTTTTTTCCTTTTTGGCGAATTGCCGCGTACTCGTCACGTCTATTCACTCGCTGTGGTGCTGACTCGCTCTGCGACGCCCCACTACTGCTGTCGTCGTACGTGCCGTTCTTTCCCTGCAGTCACCTTTATCTTTGTACGTGACGCCGCGCGCAGCATCCATTGTCGCCGCATCGACTGCTGTCTTGCTTCTTCTCTTTGCTCGTCTCTTTGAATATTGGCTGAGACGTTAGCTCAACACACACACACACGCAAACACGTGAGGTCGCCACCACACCAGCAGGTAATATTGACAACGATTCTTAATTATTATTATTATTTCTTATATAACAGCGCTGTCGACACCCCAGCGCAACTAGCTGACATTCCTTTGCACAAGTGCTGGTGAGCAGAGAAGAAAAAGCGAACGGAGACTTCTCGTCGCTCCTGTTGTCTCCGCCGGTGGGCCCCACCTTCGATCTTCGCTGCCTTCCCCCTCAGCGTACCTTCACACAAGTGCACCCACACACACCGCATACACACACACACACACACGCAACCATTAGCAGGACAAACTAAAAACCCAACGAGTCACGAGGTAAAAAAATGCTGCGCTCGTCGATCCGTCGCTTTGCCCCGCGCAGCATCCGGCGCGAGGACTTAATCTTCACCGACATGCACGGCTTCACCCTGCTGAAGCGGCGCCGCATTGATGACTTGCACCTCGTCGCCTACGAGTTCGAACACGTCGCCACCGGCGCCCTCTACTACCACGTCGACGTGGACGACACAAACAACACCTTCTGCATCGGCTTCCGCACCCCCGCGCTGAACGACAAGGGCACCTCGCACGTCCTCGAGCACACGACGCTGTGCGGCAGCCACAAGTACCCGGTGCGGGACCCCTTCTTTATGATGCTAAAACGGTCGCTGAGCTCCTTCATGAACGCCATGACGGGCTCTGACTACACGCTCTACCCCTTCTCCACCACAAACGAGAAAGATTTCCAGAACTTGCTTGACGTGTACCTCGACGCCGTTTTTCATCCGCTGCTGCGCGAGGAGGACTTCAAGCAGGAGGGGCACCGCGTCGAGCTGGAGGACAAGTCGTCCGAGGAGGCGGAGAAGGCGGAAGGCAAAAAGACGCGTCGCCTCGTGCACAACGGCGTTGTTTTCAACGAAATGCGCGGCGTCGTGTCAGACCCGAGCAACTGCTTCGTGCGGTCGCTGATGCGCACGATGCTGCCGGAGACGCACTACACGTACACCTCTGGTGGCTACCCGCCAGATATTTTGAAGCTGCGCTACGTCGAGCTGCTCTTCTACCAGAAGCGCCACTACCACCCGAGCAACAGCATCACCTTCACCTACGGCAACCAACACCCCCAGCGTCACATGCAGGCGCTCAGCTCCTACTTTCGCGACTTCTCGCGCGCAGAGCCGGTCACGGTGCCGACGCTGACAGCAGAGCACCGCTTCACCGAGCCACAGCTTGTCCAGCTGAACGGGCCACTGGACGCCATGGGCAACCCGCAGCGTCAGAAGCGTGTGGCCATCTCCTACGGCGTGCCGGAGGAGCACAACAAGCTGGAGGACGTGGTGGCGCTGAGTGTGCTGGATAGTCTCCTCTCCAGCGGCCCAAGCTCGCCCATGTACAAGAACCTGATTGAGTCGCACATCGGCAGCAAGTACGCGCCGATGAAGGGCTACGCCTTCTACCTGTCCTCGCCGATCATCACCTACGGCGTGGCGGGCGTGGACGAGAGCCGCCCGAATGCCGAGACGGAGGTGCTGCAGGCGGTTGAGGCGGCACTGCGTACGGTGCAGGAAGAGGGCTTCGATGAGCGCCGTGTCCGCTCCGTCATCTTCCAGGAAGAGCTGCAGCACCGCCACCGCTCCGCCGACTACGGCCTCAACACCTGCACCGGGCTCTGCGCCATGGGCCTCTGCCGCGTGCGCACAACAACCCACTCGACTTCATCAACTGGCTGCCGCACCTGCAGCAGCTGGAGAAGGACAACGCGGCGTCGCTGCTGCCCCGCATCGAGACGCACCTCCTCCGCAACCCCCACCGCGCCATCGTCTCCGTCTCCGCCAAGCAGGACTACCTGAACAAGCTCCAGGAGCAGCTGAAGGCGGCCGACGAGGAGGTGAACGCCGCCGCCACCGAGGCGATGAAGGACGCCGTAGAGAAGGAGACGAAGGAGTGGCTCACCCGCCTGCGCGCGCCGCAGCCGCAGGACGTGCTGCCCACGCTGCGCATCGACGACATCCCTGTCGAGTCGTTCGCCGAGCCGCTGCCGGAGCGCAGTCGCCTCTCCACCCCCGGCAGCAGCCAGGTTTATACCATTCCGTACCCGACCAACGGCCTCGTCTACGTGCACGGCCTCATCCCGTTCCACGCCGCCCTCACGGACGCCATCGTGCACGGCGACCTCGACAAGGTGCCGCAGAACCTGATGTTCGTGCAGTCGCTGCTGGGCCGCACCGGGGCGGGTGCCCTCTCCTACAAGGAGTTCTCCATTGCTGCTGAGCTGGCCTGCAGCGGCTTCGGCTTCACGCCGCTGCTGAACGAGTCTTACCTACACCGCGGCACCACCATCACCGGCACGGCCTACGGCTTCTACACCACCAAGGAGAAGCTGAAGGAGGCGCTGGACTTGCTGCGGACGACGCTGCTGGAGCCGCGCGTCGGGGCCGACGACGCCGACGTCTACTCCCGTGCCCTCTCCAACATGAAGATGGTGTGCTCCTCCGCTATCCAGTCCCTGCAGCGGGAGGGCAACCGCTTCGCCGTGACGCGCGCCGCCGCGGAGCTGACCCGGCGTGGGCAGCTGCGGGAGCACTGGTACGGTCTTTCCCAGTCCGCCCACGCCTCCGAGGTGCTGGAGACGCTGCAGGGCGGCACGGACGGCTGCGTGGAGGCTGTGCAGGCTCTCTTGAAAGACTACGCCGTCTTTACCGGCGAAATCGCATCGGACATGTCGCGTAGTGTGTTGTGGGCGACGTGCGAGGAGGGGCACCGAGAAGAGGTGGAGGTGTTGCTGCGTGACTTCTTGAAGGCCTTCCCAGCGGTGACGTCCGCCTCCAAGACACACCTCTACCTCCCCGCACGGGAGGTGGCTGCCGGTCTGCAGCAGATCGACAAGAAGCTTCCCATCGACACCTCCTTCGTCGGCCTCGCCATCCCGAACGAGCTCACGTGGGAGCACCCCGACCAGGCCCGCGTGCGGGTGGCGGCGCTGCTGCTGTGCAACGAGTACCTCCACCGGCGAGTGCGGGAGGAGGGCGGCGCCTACGGCTCCAACTGCGCGGCCACCCTCAGCGGCGAGGTCGGGCGGTATTTCCATGTCCAGCTACCGCGACCCGAGCCCCGAGCTGACGACCAAGGCCCTGCTCGAGGCGGGTGACTGGCTGAGCGAGGCGAAGAACGTCACCGAGGTCGGCGTCAACGAGGCAAAACTGCGGCTCTTCGCCTCGATTGACGCCCCCTACGCGGCCGACTCCTACGGCGAGGCCTACTTTTACAACGACGTGCGGCAGACAACGAAGCAGATGATGCGCGACGCGCTCTTGTCTGTGACGCCGCAGGATGTGGCGAGTGTGGCGCACTACTTCAAGCCGACTGGGAAGCCGACGGTGGTGAGCGTGCTGCAGCCGCTTGGGGCCTCGGCACCGGAGGCAGCAGCAGCAGCAGACTCGGAGTAAGAGAGAGGGAACAATGAGGAAAAGTGCAGGGGGCTCGCACGCATGCACCTCCACCCCAACTTCGCACTTCCCTCCTCCGGTTCGACATGTCCGTCTCAAAGGCATTTCTCCTCCTCCATCGATGTGATTGTCCTCCACCTTTATGGCGTTCTTCCGCGAGTCTTTCGACAACTCATGTCTCTCCGTTGCTGTTTTTACTTTTGTCTTCAATATTCACCAATGCCTCGCGGCTTATTCCAGTAACCGGTGCTAACTAAAATTTCTTTTTTTTTTTTTTATGCTTGTCCTTTGCGAGTGAGGGGAACGCTGAACGTGAGACGGTGGTTTACAGACACCGCAGGGGCCTCCTCGTTGTGATGCTGCCAGAGATGCGAGTGTGCAGACAAGGATCGAGCCCTCCTGCTGGCGTACAGCGGGACACTCGTCGTATGTGTTGAACATCTTTTCTTCCTTTTTCCTCCCCCTATTTTATCGGTCCTTTGGCCGCTCATTGGAGCGACAGCTGTCGCCTACATGGAAATTCCCCTGTGTGAAGAGAATAGCATCGCGTGTGTATGAGGGAAGTGCGACACGGGTGTGTACTATTAAGTGCGCGTTAATGGTGGCATCTGTATAAAACCAGAACGTTGGGAAGAGACGTGGCAGGTGCTTTCTGCCTTTTGTAGACAATGGACGAAAGTGTAAACAAGCTGCGCCTCTCTTGCGCTCAACGGGAGTCAACACAGCACGTCCGATACTCTCACGCAGAAAAATGCGCCTTTTTCGACTGACTTCCCTCCCCTGTCTCCTCCTCTCCGTGTTTGTGTAATTCCGTGCCGCTCACTCCAACGCGTACTTCCCACCAAAGGTCCTCATTCCCTTCTTTCCCTTTTTGTTTTCTCTCTTCGCCACAAAAAACGCCGCGCTACTGCGCACTCTTTTTTTTTTTGTGTTCTCTTCGCACTTTTTTTTCTCTTCATCTTGCGCACTCAGCTGCAGCACGACCGCTGGTGTAGCGCAAGGAGACCAGGGCACCGACACCGTGTCGCCAAGTCACACGCGCACCCGTCCCTCCTCTCTTTGCAGCAGACACACGCGTCGGCTACGTCAGGAATTTCTCCTTGCTTGCTCTCCCTCTTTTGCAATACTTTTTTTCCTCTTTTTTTCCTATTTTTTTTTCAATACCTTTTTTTTTCTCTCTTCTCTACCGCCTCTGGCGCCTTACCAGAGGAAACTACTGCCCACCTCTTTCCCCCGCCGCGCCGTTTTGTGTTGTCTCTCGGCGCAGAAGCACGCCCGCCTGCACACCTTCACCACGAAGCTCGACTCCCACAACAATCGCCGCGGCTATTTTATTTTTAAACCTCTCCGTCTTCGGTTCTAAATCTAAGTAGGTTTGTTTCTCTTTATTATTCTTATAAGGTGGAGTTCTTTTGAATGAACCCGTGCATTGGTAGTCCCTCGCGAGGACCACCAAGCAGCCGTCGAGCCCGGCGACCCCCACGAGCCCTTCGGCTACAGCCCGCTGCACTCGAGCGACGACGCCGACACGACGAAGGCAAAGAAGGCGGCAACACCACCACAACACGCGGGTGAACCGCCCGTCGAGCTCACCGCGAAGGGCACGGAAAGCGGCGGTGCGTTCGTTGGCTACGTCGCACGCGGCCGTCGCTCACGACTGCGGCGCTCGCCATCGATCCCTGCCACCGTCCCGGATGATATCGGTGTTGGCCCGTCCGTGGCCGGCGACCCGAATGAGCCGCCCCCACTCGCTGTGCTGCCACGCCGCGACGTCGAGGAGGAGGGCTACACGTTTGCCCAGCTTTACCGCGTGCGCTACAGCCTCATCTCCCCCATTTACATCGCTCTCAAGACCGCAGCCCTCGTGACGCTGCCGCTGTGTATTCTGTGCTTTAGCGACAGCACCAAGGCGCACTTCAAGGCCGGCTCCTTGATGGCTGTGGTGGGCACCTCCAACACGAAGCTCTACCTGGGCCAGCAGCTCGCCGGCAGCATTCTCATCTTGCAAGGGGCGGTGTGGATGCTCATCTGGGGCTGCATCGTTGCGTCGCTAGACATGACCGCACACCCCGCCGCGTGGTGGAGCATGGCCTTCGCGGCGATCATGCTTGTCTCCTTCCTCACAAACTTCCGCTCACGGCGTATCATGATGAGCTACACCGTCATCGCGATGCAGCTATTGCGTTCCTCGGGTGGCATGGACGTCGGCGCCGCTGCCGGCGCTGCGGCAGCGCTGATGCTGGCTGTCTGCTTTGCGATGTTTCAAGCCTTCCTGCCCTACCCAATGCTTATGTCGCGTTACAGCGACGAGGTGTTTAAGCGGTCTTGGAAGCAGGTGGCCGCAATTTGCCACGATTTTCGTGCGGGCGTGTGGTCGGGCCGCGCCTTTTCTGGCAACGTGGCGGCGTCGGAGGTGGCCTGTGATGAGCTGGGCTCCACCGCGAAGAGTATCCCCGGCCTGCTTTTCTTCGTCTCCTACGAGCCCTTCGAGCGCAGCCTCTTCAACCAGCTCCGCAACGAGCGCCTGACGCTGCTGAAGCGGCTCCTGGTCATTCTCAACGCCACGTGCACCGGCGCCCGCGTCTTCACCTCCATGTCCTCGAGCGAGACGCGGGCGGCGCAGGTGCAGTGGAAGAAAATTCTGCGCGAGTCGGTCGACGAGTTCCTTGCCGCACTGAAGGATGTCATGGAGGAGCTGGGTGAGTCTCTGCTGCCGGCGGACACGATACGACGCGTCCCCTTCGATATACTGCAGGAGAAGAAGGACACGATGCTGCGGGCGATGCAGTCGTGTCGGCGGTACGTCGCCACCGCGGAGGCGGACACCACCGACGCACCCGCGTTCTACTCCTTCTTGTACTTTCACCTGCTGTTGGCGCTGCAGGCGGATGAGCTGCACACCTTCGCCGAGCAGCTGGCCGCTTTCGACCCAAAGAAGTACAAAAGCACCGCCCAGCGCTGCCTGGAGTTCTTCTTCCTCGACTTTTGGAACGACTTCCGACTGCGGCTGCTCGATCGGGTGACGTTGCGCACGAACGCCGATGTCCGCAACTTCAAGGATGGCATCAAGCTGGCCTGCGCCTACTTGGTGGCCGCCGCCTTCACGATGCGGCTGAACGACGACGACGCGACCGACACCTACTTCTTTGGGATGTCGATTATTCTCGGAATGGGTCTGCCGACGGTGGCGGAGTCCATCGAGGTTGGCGTGCACCGTATCGCGGGGGTGGCCTACGCCCTCGTGATCGGCTACATCGCGAAGTGGAAGACATTCTCCTTTGTGCAGGAAATTGCCGTCGTCGTCTGCGGCTCCTTCATCGCGCTCTGCTTCCGCGACAACACCCGCTACATGCACGTCGCCTGGTACGCCAGCTTCATCGCACCGGCGGCGTACGGCATCGCACACGACCGCATCACGATGATCTCGCGTGTCGTCGACAACTGCTTCGCCGTGATGGCGTACTTCATCATCTGCACGATGATGTTCGCCATTAACCCGTACCGCGTGCTGTGGAATAAGCGCTCGCTGGCGGAGAAGAAGATGTCCGACGCCATCACTATTCTGGCCACGGTGGAAGGAGTGATGGGCGGGCGTGAGCCGCAGGACGTCGTGCAGGCGCGCCTGCTCATTGTCGCAGACAACCTGCGGGTCATTGACGACTTGGTGAGTCAGTCACAGCAGTGGGTGTACATATGCGCGAAGGAGCCGTCGCTGATTGGCCGCCCCTTCCCGACCGAGCAGGTGCAGCGCATGCAGGTCCTACTCCAGCACATCTGCGCCAGCCTGGAAATATGGCTCTTTGGGCTGCAGCTCCTCCACCGCCCCCGCACCGCCCCGCCACACCCGATCATTGTGAAGATGCTGAACGCCGTCCAGCCGCTGCTGCTGCGGCTGGAGGTGGCGAGTCGTGTCGTCTTCCAGGACCTTATCGACGCCGTCAACATGCCGCTCGAGTGGACAGTGGAAAAGTCGGTGAAGCGGTTTAGCGACTTTGTGCTCATTAAAGGCATGTTTGACGCCCTCTACTATGAGCTGCACAAGGACATGATTCTGGCGCAGAACAAAACAATGCGGAGGGCGATGGCAGAGAGCGGCGTGCAGGAGGAGAGTGGGCTGGTGTCCCGCTCCGTCATTGAGCAAGACGCGAGCAACGTGCGTGTCGTTCCCGGTTATGCAGACAACACCAACGCCGACGCACACTCGCTGCACATCAACGACTCACTTTACACGGAGGACAACAACAATAACAACAACAAGCCGCAAGCTCGATGGCGAGGGCAGGAACGCGGCGTTGCGGCCTGTCCGCTGCCGCTGAGGCACCGACACCCGTCAACGCGAACCGCTCCTTTAATTTGAGCTTCCGTGCCCCCACCGGCAACTTGCCCATCGACGTCGACGTGACGGCCTTCACGATCCTCATCTCGTCGGTTGCCGCCCTCACCGCCTCGCTCGAGCAGATGGTGCCCTTTATGAGCGCGACGAACCGCTTCGTGCGCTCGCGCAATGCGCAGCCCTTCACCATCAAGGAATTTTTTCTGTGCAAAACGTAACGGATGCCCTCTGCCTCCGCCACACACACCTCTCCGACGTACGCTCCTGCTGTTCTTGTTGAACAAACAAACAACAAAATGATAAGTCACTCCATTTTATTTTTATGGGCCTTAACGGGCAAACGATTGTCAAAAGAAAACAACGAAGGAAAAGAGAACATGACGCCTTCACCTCCAACGCAGACGGACGGCACGCCTCTTATATGGATGGTAAGAACGAATGTATGTCTTTAGTGCGCTCGACACGGACAGATAAAGCAACGCCTATTTACTGCTGTGCGCTTAAATACTGAAGAAACACCACTATATAGCTTTGTGTGCGTGTTCGCCTTTCCTTCTTCGTAGCTCCCTTCTCTCCTCCGCCTTCCTTTCTTCGGTGCCATCGACTACCACAGCAACAACGGCACAGACCAGCACAAAAGCTCTTCCTCGCGCTGATTGTGTTCTTGTGCTTTTCATACGGACTGCAACTGGCGTCCCCCGTCTGCTTCTCGCCATTCCCTCACTGGTTTTTTTTTTTTTTGCGTGTTCTTTTTTTCACCTCTCTCCCTCTCAGATAAAAGCAGCACGAAGTCGTCTTGCCTGTACGTCGTCAACATCGATACTTCATCTCTCTATATTTCTTCCTTCTCTATATGCTTTATCCTTCTCTGTGTGTATCGACAGCACGCAACGATGCGGTGCAGCCGTCTAGTCGCGTCTCGCCCGCCCACGACGGCCGCCGCCGCCGCCCTTCTGCGCTTCCCTCCCTTCACCACAACTCCTACTGCCTCCGCCTCCCCTCATCACGTGGGCAGCGGCGCCGGTGCGGGAAGTCGCCGCCGAGCCGGCTGGTCCACCCTCTGGGGCTGTGCCGTTGGTGTTGCCCTCTGTGCGCTGACCGGTGCGGGTGTGGTGCTCTGCCGCCCCTACGACACACCTCCCTACCTCATCCCCTACTACCTGCGCGACGTCCGCTCGCGCTTTCAGCACTACGCCTCCGTGCGGAAGCGCAAAGGCGGCCCGATGTACATGACGGTCGAAGACTTTGTCCTGGCGCTCCTTGCCTCGGCGGAGCGGGAGCTGCCCGATGGTGCCATCGTGGCTGATCTGCGGCGTCTCTTCGAGTCGATGGACGCCAACGGGGACGGCTACATCAGCTTCCCCGAGTTCCGCTTCCTGATGAGTCTGCTGACGAGCGACCCAGAGGAGATGGCGACGCTGTTCCGTATTGTCGACGTGGAGGGCAGCGGCGCCATCGCGCTGGACGACTTCGCCAACGTGCTGCGCGGCGTCACGAAGGACGAGGCGGTGGTGCGGTCGCTGCTGAAGCCCTCAACGCGGCGCAACGGTGTGGTAAAGGCGCTCTTCGGTGATGCGCAACACCCACGCCGCTGCTCCTTTGCTGAGTTGTCCGCCGTGATTCATCAAATTCGGACGGAGGTGTGGAAGGCAGAGTTTCGCCAGTACGACGTGGAGAAGCACGATCGCATCACCGCTGACGAGTTCGCCGGCCTGATCGCACGGCAGGTGCTGGGCTCGCACCTGCCCTACTACCTGGTGAACAACATCCGCAAGATGCACGGGGCAGGGGATGTCGTGACGCTGGAGATGTGGCTCGGGCTGAACGAGGTCATGCTGCACGCCGGCGAGCTATCAACCAACGTGGAGATGCTGTCGAGCAGCGGCATGGCGATCACCAAGGCCGACTTCCGCCGCCTGATGCGCATGGCGGACATGCCGGCCCTGCCGAAGGAGACCGTGGACCTCGTCTTTGCTGTTTTTGACAAGAACAACGACGGTACGATGGAGATCGACGAGTTTCTCTTTATCATGCGCAAGAAGGTAAGCTATCACTACAGCGCCCCTCCACGAAATCGCAAGACGCTGCCGCAGCGCTTCTTGCAGTGTGCTGGTGCCGCGCTGGCAGACGCACAGCAGTGACCGTGTCCTCTTCACTTGGAGAGCGATGGTATTTGTGTTTAGAAACAAGAGAAAAAAGTGAATATGCCCGATCTTTTCTTTTCCCTCTTTTTGCTGGCCTAACTGTCATGTAGACTACGCTACGAAGACGAAAAGAAAACAAAAAAAAAATGCGCTTTACGCCTCTGGAAAGCACCGTGCGGTCTGCCTGCGTGTCGCTAAATTATTGTTCCGGTACACGACTGAAAATGCGCGTGGAGAGGTGCGTGTGTGTGCAAGTCGTGCGAAACGGCAATGCAGCGGTAATAATGTCAATGGTGCGCCGCAAAGCAGGTGCCCTTGTCTCTCTTTTCTCTCCCTCTCTCTCTCTCTCTCTCGTCACCTCTCCAACTCGCTCTCTATTGATCTTCACTATCGCTGCGACATCCACATGTGGATCGACTGTTCTCACACCACATCATCTTGAAAACGCACACACGCAAATAAGAGTTATTGTTTTTTGGAGTTGAGGGCTGATCATTGTACGCGCTTTCTCATTTGTTTTCTCTCTGCTCTCTTTCTGCCATTGTTGCACCTTTTTTAATTTTTAGTGATTAAAGGTTTCCCCGACGTGTCTCTGTACGTGTCACGTGCGTGATTTACGAAAGGTGGCAACCCTACAACGGCAACGAGGCAGCCCACGTTGTTGCTCTCAGTGCTGCATTGACGGTGTGTGTGTGCGTGTAACCCTAAATTTCTCTCCTCTCTTATCGTATTGTTTGTTTCGTCATCGCCATCCTTTGCGTTTTTCAATTTTTTTTAACCACCTCCTCGTACTTTTGTGCTCGTAGTACTGACCCTCGTGTGTGTGCTTGTGCTGCTCCAAGTTGCCCACCTCATCAATTTTTTGTTGGACAAAAACTGCAGTGCGAGTCGATCTTCAGCTGCTGCTGTTGTTTGCTTTTCTTTTGTTTTTGTTGTTGTTGTTCAGTCTTACGGTGTCGTTGACGCCTCCTCGCATTGTCGCGTGTGCGTGCTGGGTTGAGCATTTCACTTCTTATTGTATCTGTTTTTTTTTTTTTTTGCCGCAGGTCAATCTCTGATCATCGAGGGAATACGGCTTCGGACGCACCGCGAGAAAAAAAGGCCAGAATACTTTTTTGCCGTTGACATCGGTGAGTTTTTTATTACTTCTCCTCTCACGTGCCGCAGTGGAGACTCCGTCACCTCCGCTCTCACATCGCATATGGCACAGATGACACACCACCTCACCAACGCCGAGGTGGAGAACAAGGTGGCCTTCCTGGTGCAGCTCAACGCGCTTCTCACGCAGGTCAGCTCCGTCGTCAGCAGCAACGCACTCGGCAGTGCGCAGAAGGCGAAGCTGAGCGACATCCGCAGCGCCACCGAGACATGGCTGAAGGACGTCGGTACCGTCGGCGCACCACGCCCGTCCATCACAGCAAACGCACAGGCACCGCGCTCGCCAGTGACGGAGGCACCGCCATCCCCACCACCGACCACTACAGCAGCAGCAGCAGCAGCAGCAGCAGCAACGTCACATTCGCCCTCGCCAGCGGCGGAAGGCTCCACCAGCAGTGCAGCTGCCACGCCCGCTGCTGAACCACCCGTACCGGCGAAGGAAACGCCGCCCGCACCAACCGCGATTACCGCCGTGCCCGGCGGCTCCTCCTCCTTCACGGCTGACATCGCCAGCACGCACTCCGTCACTGATGGCCGCAACCTCGTTGACCTCGTCGGCTATCTGCGGCTGCTCTTCGACAACGATGTGCCGGAGCGGACACGGCTGCAGGCCTTTGGGAAGAGCCTTGTCCGCCTTCTCATGGTGCGGTGCTGCTCCACCATTATTGCCTCGTTGCAGCACGTCGTGCACCAGACCTACGCGCTGTCCTCGATCGAGGACGCCGGAGAGGGGGCGGCGACGCAGTCACCCTTCACGGCAACACCGGCCCCTCTGCCAAGCGCGGAGAAGGAGGAGGCGGACGAGCGCTTTCCGTCAACGCCTCCGGCAGCCGATGCGGCCACAGCGGCCGACAAGGCAGCAACTGACAAGACGAAGCTGTTCGTTGAACTCGCGAGGGAGATGACCGTCGTGACCACGGCGCTGCTCGGCTGCGTGCAGCTCGTCACCACCAACGCCGTCCCCTCCGACGCCGCCAGCGCGCGCTTCCCGATGCAGCTGTGCATCGACGTGGTGAAGCAGACGCGCCGCGCGCTCCTCTACTTCCAGTCCCGCATCGAGAAGGAGGAGCTGTACGTGCTGCGCACCCACATCCTCGCCACGTGCGGCGCCACAGGCGGGGCAGAAGACGTCGACGCGGTGCAGGACGCGCTGCAGCAGGAATCGGACGAGGAGGTGGCGGCGCACGTGCGGCTGCGGGCCGCGGCGCTGGAAGAACTGTGGGGCCCGTCGCTCACGCACAGCGTGCGGCACATCGGCGATGTCATTGACCCGGCCGTGCGCTTTCTCGTGTCGGTCGCCGGCGTGCGAGCTGAAGGCGCGGCAGCAGCGATGGTGGGCCTCAAGAAGGACGCCGCGCACGACCTCTTCGCGCTGTGCGGTGTCGCCTCTGCTGCCGCCACGCCGGTCTCCAGCAGCGGGGCGGTGCGCACCTCTGGTGGCAGTGGCGGTGGTGGTGGAGCGGGAGCGGGTGCTGGGCTCGCTCGCCCCTCCTCCACCAGCGAGCTGCCCTCCTTCGCAGGTGCCGCAGCGGCCGCGTCGCCCGTGAGTGTGAGCAGCATGCCCTCGCCCGTGTGGCGTGCCGCGGCTGGCGAGGTGCTCATGCGGCTGGGCAGCAGCTACACCGCCGACTACTTGGCTTCCGTTGCGCGGTGCTGCGGGGACAGCAACGAGGGGCAGCTGCTCGCCACCCGGCTGCTGGCCGACATGCTCGACCACGTCGCGACGCACGACGTGGCGCTGCTGCGGTGTGTGCTGCGGGCGAGCCGCTGGAGCGGCCCGCTGTACAACGGCATTCTGGACTGTGTTGTGTCGATTCAGCCCGGTGTGCTGGCGGCGGGCCTCGACGCCCTGCGGCTGCTGACGGTGAACTGCCCCGCCGAGCTTGGGCAGGAGGTCGGCTACCTGTACAGCAACGTGGTGCTGCGCCTGCTGGAGTCGTCCAACAGCCCGCACTACGTGAAGCGCACCATCGTCTTGCACTTCCTCACGACTCTTCTCGGGCACACGAGCACCGTCCCGGCCAGTGTTGCCGTTGCCGCTGCCGCTGGTGACACTGGCCGCGATGTGCCGCTCATCCTGTACCTCTACCGCCTCTACGACCTTAACGTCCACGCCCATCAGCTGAACTTCGTGCAGCAGTTTACGAGTGCCCTTTCGCGCATCGTGCGGGCAGCACCGAAGGAAGACTTTACACAGGACGCCGTTGTGCAGGAGCAGCTGCGGCGGCAGCAGGAGGCAGCGGTGGTGAACGACACCCCCACCACCTCCTCGTCCCGCAAGCCCGGAGAGGCCGCGCCATCATCGACGACACCAGCGAGCGGGGCAGGAGCAGACGGGGCGTCCCCGTCCGAGACGAACGCAGCCGCCGCGCTCACGGCCAGCTTAGCCTCGCTCTCCCTGCCCGCCATGGCCCTCCACGGCCTTGTCCGCATTGTCGAGCTGCTCACCACGCAGGCCCCGCCGGAGGAGGAGACAGGGCGTGACGTGCTCGCTGTCCTCCCGACCTTGCAGATGCGAGAGGCGAAGCTGAAGGAGCAGCAGCAGGTGGACCTCTTCAACGCCTCACCCAAGAAGGCGATTTACAAGATGTTCAGCGTCACGGCTGACGAGAACGCGATTCCGGCGGAGCACAGCGACTTCAGCAGCCAGTGGGACCACACCCGCATCCCGCCGGTGCCGTCAGCCGAGACGGCAACGAAGGTGGAGGAGGTGGTGGACTTCTTAACCGGCATCAGCTCCCTCGACCCCGAGGCCGTCGCGGAGTTTCTCACGACACCGGCCGTCTTCCCGCTGCACGTCTGCGCGGCGTACCTCCGCCGCCTCCCCCTTGCCGGCCGCAGCGTGCTGGAGGCCATCAGCGAGCTCCTCATGCGTGTGCAGCTGCCCAAGGAGGGCCAACGCATTGAGCGCCTGCTGGAGTACTTTTCAGCAGCCTTTTATGACGCCAACAACATCCCCGGCATCGACAGCGCCGTCTTCCCCTTCAAGAACGACACGGCGGTGTTTATCGTGGTGGTCGCGACCGTGATGCTCAACACGAACATCCACAACCCGTCGGCTGGCATGCGGCTGGACCTGAAGGCCTTTCGCGGCCAGCTGAAGCGCTGCAACAACGACGAGAGCTTCAGTGACGCGTTTGTCGATGAGATCTTCTTCACCATCAGCACGCACCCGCTGGAGAGCATCAAGTCGATCACGGTGGACACGAGTGCCGCCGCCGACAGCGCCAGCCGCGGCGCATTTGACATCTTCTTCGTCTCACAGGAGGAGAAGCGACAGCTAGCCTTTGGGGTGGAGCGGCAGCGGATGGTGTGCGAGACGCGGCAGCTGCTGCAGCTCCGCACCCGGCAGGAGCCACGGCTGCCTGCGTCCTCGCACTGGTGGTGCGCCGCGGCGCGTGACTTCTACCTCAGCACGTGGTCTGCCGTGTGTGCGGTCTTCGGCCCCGCCATGTACGAGGGGACGTCTGCGCCGTCGTCCGTGCTGCTGCAGTGTGTCCGCGGTCTGCAGTCGCTGCTGTGCACCGCCGCCGCCTTCGACCTCCAGACGGAGTGCACGGTGACGCTGCTGACGCTGCTGCGCATGGCGGAGTCCACCCCGGTGCGGCCGCACTGCCGGCGCGCGGTGTTGGTCGTAGCGGCCACCTCGTACGCGGCGCACTTCCCGACGCGGTGTTGGGTGGCGGTGTGCCAGCTGATGCTGGAGCTGCGCCTCTCCTCCACGTCGGCCGCGCCGCCGCTCGTCGAGGACGTCTTCACGCGCATGGAGAAGCTGACACGGCTGAGCGTCGAGGCGGAGGAGAAGCGCGCATCAGCGTCAGCATCATCATCAGAAGATGCGGCTGCCGCAACCGCCAATGCATCAGAGGCGGTGCACCGCGTGCTGGAAGGGGTCATGACGACGCTGAACGGCTACGCGGTCGGCGACGTGGCGAACATGTCCGCCGCCCTCGTGCTGCTGCGCCGCGCTCTTGAGTTCTCCCGCATCATACATGGCAAGCGGGCCACCGACGTCGTCTATTACGTCAACCTTCGCGACTTCAACGATGTGGTGGTCCCGGCCTACGTGGCCCTCATCCAGAAGCACCGCCTCAGCGACGATGGCCTGCAGGTCCTCTTTGAGTGTCTCGTTGAGATTTTATGCTCGATGTGGCTTTCGTACTCAACGCGACGCGTGGCCGCACCGGCGGCGCAGGAGAGCAACGAGGCAGCAGAGACGGAAGAGAAGGAGAAAGTAGAGCCGCTGTCGCCGCAGCCAACGCGGCCGGCGCCGGCGTACGTGACGGTGGACACGGCCCCTGTCGACTTTGCCCGCTGCTTCCGCTGTCTGCGCAGCATTTACGATGTCACCCTCTCGGGCGGGGCAGACGGCTCCGCCACGCTGCTGCAGATGCACGTCCTGCAAGCCGTGAAGGAGATCCTCACGCGCACCGCCCACGCCGCCGAGGTGACAACGGATGCGCAGCCCCTCTCCCTCTACACGATGGTGGCCGCCTGGCAGCTGGCCCTCTACCCGCTCGGGATGGCGCTGTGCGACCGCAAGACGACGGCAACAGAGGCCGGCAGTCTCGCCCTGCTCGTGCTGCGCAAGCTTGTGGCGCTGAGCGGCGGCACCGGAAGCACCTCGTCCGACCGGCTGCCCCCACCCGTGCGAGCCGCGCTGCTGTGGTTGCTGGCGCAGCTGGCCTACATGGGTGGCATGTGTGGCGACATCGACGGCGCGCAGGTGTGCGTGGCGCTGCTGAGCAGCATCTGCACCACCACTCTCGCCGCGTCCGTCACCGCCTCGTCAACGTCAGGCGCGTGGTCGTCGTCAACCGGCCCGTCCTCCCCGCTTACGACGCTGGCGGAGGCGGAGCGGGCGGCTCTGCTGCGCACCCTCGCCGCCCGCGACGCGCTGACGCAGCGGGTGGTGGCCAGTATTGAAGCGGGTCCTGACTACGTCGTGCAGCAGACGCTCTCCCGGCTCGGTCTGCTCCTGCGATGCGAGCGGGAGCAGACGCGTGGCGAGGCCGTTCACCAGCTGCGCACGCTCTCTCTGCAGATGCGACCCAACCAGGTGCAGGCCTTCGCCGCAGACCTGGCGGAGGTGGTGCTGGAGGGGGCGATCGGCCACGCCGCCCACCACCACAAGACCCCCATCACCCACACCAGCCTCGTCCCCTTTCTTTTTTACCAGATGCCGGTGCCGGCGTCGATGCGGCGCTGCTCCCGCACAGCCTTTTCGCGCCACGCTGCCCGCTGCCCTCGGCTTCCTGGCCAGCGAGCTCCTCTCTGGGCTGACAGGAGCATCGCTGGCCACCACCGCGGAGTTCGTCATGCAGCGCTGCCTCGTGCCAATTCTGCTGAGCCCCAACAGTCCCTATCAGAGCCGCTTCCTCGCGATTCGCGCTCTTTCGCAGTGCATCGCCGTGTCCCTGCCACAGAGCACCGAGACGCCGCGGCCGCGCCTCGCGCAGTGCGTGCTGGACTGCCTCTCCATAGCGCTCTACGCCGTGCAGGTGCCCCTCGCCGCGGTGGTGCCGCCCAAGGCAACCTTCGTGGGCCGTCGCTGGCTGACGGCGCCGACGGCACCAGACTGGGCGGCGTACGGCGTGGCGGCAGCGCAGGCGGTGCTGACGATGGACACGGCGGAGCCGGAGTGGGTCGTGCGGGGCACAACGCACACACCCGCCACGGCGACGGCAGCAGACGACGCGGAGGAGACAGCCACCAACGCACCGCCGCCGAGCCGCACCAGCAAGTCAGCCGTAAGTGGCAGTGGCCTACTGCCTGATGAGCCGCTGATCGAGTACGTGAACTTGCTGGCCCAGGTGCTGGCTGGAGTCCCCAAGGAGCTGCAGGGTGTCGTCGTGAGTGCCGCGAGCGATGCCGCCCCTGAGCAGCAGCACGACGGCGAGGAACAGAGGGCAGGGGAGTGGCGTTTGCCGCGGACGTCGGACGTGGTGCTGCTCCACCTCACGCTGCGCGCCGCCGGCACCCTCTTCGCGCTCCTCTGGCGCATCAACCACCCCTACGAGGTGGAGCACTACGCACTGCAGGCCGTGGAGCTCGGCCGTGAGGCACCAGCGCTGATCCGCAACGGCGGCCTTCTTCCCCACGCCGCCATCCGCAGCGTCCTGCAGTGCTACTTGGAGCTGGCGATGCTGTCGACGGCGTACCCGACGAGCGACGTGCTGGCCACCACGACGGACATCATCGAGGGCATTCGGCAGGTGCAGACAGCAGCGCAGCCCACCGCCGGCACACCGGCCCCTCTTGTCACGGATGGCGCCACTTCGCTGGCCGCTGATGCCGCCTCTCTGCAGCGCCTCTCGCCGCAGGAGCAGCAGCACGTCCGCACGTGCAATTCGGGCATGTACCAGCAGCTGGCCGCCGTCCTCGGCTACCTTGTGCGGCTCCTGGCAGGCCAGCCAGCCACCGCAGCGCCGTCGAGCATCGCAGCCGCGGCGCCGGGGTGGCAGCACCGGCGCGAGGCCTTCGAGTCGATGGCGACGCACCCGCAGTTCTTCTCCTCCCTTGTGTCGCTGCTGACGCCGACCGCCGGCACCCTCATCGTGACGGTGCGGGATTACTTCGCGTGGTACATCACGCACGCCAACCTCGCAGCGACGGCGCCGGCAACGCCGAAGCGCGAAGACGCCGCGACGGGGGAGGCGGCCGCGATAAACGGCGGCGGCGGCACCCTCAGCAACGGGCACGCACGCAACGAGGTGCCGGTTGCTGCCGAAGAGAGGGACGTCGACCATGAGGACTCGCTGCTGTAGCGAGAAAGCCACACACACACACATCCGTGTACGACTTGCCGGCGCAGGAGGCGGTGGTTGAGTGTGTGTATCTGTCTCTTATCTCCAGGAGCATTCATGGTGTGGTGAGCGCGCGCGTGCGGTGCCTTTTCGAAGCAAAGTGGTACGACACCCGCCGTCTCCTCTCTCCTCTTTTTTTGCTCTCGTGCTCCTCCCGCGGCGGCGGCGCGGTGCGACATGCGGGGTGTCGGTGGCTGCCCGATGTGTGTTGTGTTCGGCATTGGTTCGTTGTTTGTGTTTTTGGGGGATGATGGAGGCACGACTGTGCAGCGTCGCTCTTCTTTGCTTGGCTTTCTCATTGTACCATTTTCTGAGTCGCCCGCAGCGCGGTTAACATATTAAGAAAAAAAAACCAGAAAGACAAATGATTTCAGGCGCGCCGCAGAGCAGCTGCACTCTCAGATACGTCGTGGTGCCAGCACGACGATCATCTCTTTTTCTCTCTCTGCTAATCTGGTCACATCCGGAGAGGCAACGCTTTTTTCAGCTCGCGCCTTATCGCTGTGGTGCACATCATCTTCTCTTTTTCTGTTTTGCGGGAAGTGTGAAGGTGCGTCGCGGGAAAAATCCATCGATGGTGGCCTGCTATCCCCTTCTCACCTTGGCTTTTAGGTTTCTTGTCTCTCTCTCTCGCACTCTGCGGCACAACTGTTCACTTCCCTTATCCTCTCTCTCTCCCTTTCTTCTCCTCATGCGCGCACATACTGGTAAAAACAAATGAAATACAGAGGCGCGGCAGCAGCTTCTCGTGTCCGCTTCTTCTCCTGTTGCGATGGTTGGCGCTGCTGCACTGCCGCTGCGTGTTGCCGTTGCCCTCTCCGGTGGCGTCGACAGCGCCGTGACGGCGTTGGTGCTGCACCGCTGCGTGCACTCCGCGGCAGACGTGGCGGCACTGCGGTGCTTCGGGACCGCTGACGCCCCACCACCACCGCTGCCGACGCTGCTGGCCGCTCTGGAAGCCCGACAGCCCCTCCATCGTCTCCTTCCCACCGGTGTAGGAGCGGCGCTGGTGAGCTCCGATACCTCGCGCGTCTCCCTCTACCCCTTCTACATGCGCAACTGGCACGACGTCGACGCACCGCATGGGTGGTGTGTGCGGTCGCAGCGCGACTACGACGATGCCCAGGCGGTAGCACACGCCCTGCAGCTGCTGCCGTCGTCCACGGCGCTCCCGATGCTCGACCTGGCTGCGGCGTACGCGACGCAGTGCTTCCAGCACATGCTGCACGCCTACGCGGCCGGGCACACTCTCAACGTGGATGTGTTGTGCAACTCGCGCATCAAGTTCGGGGCGGCAGCCGATGCCCTTGGCGTGCTGCAGGCGTCGACAACAACTGTGGGAGAAACGAAGCCCATTTCGGGACAGCGGACGTTGTTGGCCACCGGCCACTACGCGCGGACGTGGTGTCTGCCCACCACCGACAGCCCTCAACCTGCGCTGCTGCTGCAGCCCTGCTCCGCCGGACACGACCTCAACGATCAAACGCACTTCCTCGCGCGCGTGTCGCCGTGCCGGCTGGCCGGTGCGCTCTTCCCTCTCGGCCACCTCTTCACCCGCAAAGCCGACGTGCGGGCGGTCGCGCAGCACTGCTTTGGCAGCGACAGCGGCGTGGCGCACATCGCAGCAAAGGTCACGAGCACAGGCATCTGCTTCGTTGGCCCGCCTCGCCGCGCACAAACGACGAACAGCGGTGCAGCAGCTGCGGCAGCGTCGTGCAACACGCGCTTTGCGCACTTTCTGAACGACTTTGTCCCGCCGCCCTCCGCCGCAGCCGCGCACCACGTTGCCGGCCTGCACTGTCTTCCGCGACGCCGTCACGGGGGCTGAGAAGACGCTGGCCGCGGAGGATGCTGCGTGGCGACGTCTGCGCGACGACTACCCGACGCACCTCCCCGCCTACGCCTTTACGCTGGGGCAGCGGGTGCGGCTTTGCAATGCCGATGGCGGTGGTGCCGCCGTGCCGCACTACGTGGCTGCCAAGACGTGCTTGCCTGCGTCACGCGGTGCACGCAGCGGCGAGGCCCGTCTGCTGGCCGAGGTGCGTGTTGTCGATCGCTGGGACGACCCGCTGCTCTTTACGGCGACGGTGCCGGCGGTTTCGATGGTGTTCTGGCTGCCAACAGCAGCGCTGCGACGTGCAGCTGCCGCGTACGGTGGCGCAGACGACCGAAACGAATACGCCTTCCGCTGCCTCTGTGCGGTGCGCCACCAAGCAACGCCGCAGCCCGCCGTCGTGCGTTGGTGCCGCAGCAGTGAGGCGGCGCTCAACGACGAGAGCAGCCCTTCAGCACGTCGTCTTTCTGGTCCTCCGCGTGCGCAGCTGCACGGTGTGCTTCGACGAACCGGTGCGCTGTCCCGCTGCAGGACAGGCGGTGGTTCTGTACGCCTCCCTCGCAGTGGTGGAGGACCTGGTGGTGTCGCGGGGAAAGTCCGCACAGCCCCGGGGGGCCCCACCAACCCCCCCGGGGGGGGGGGGGGGGGGGGGGGGGGCAACCCCGGGGGGGGGGGAAGGGGGGGGAAAACCCCCACACCCCTTTTATTTAAAAATAATTTTTTTTTTTTTTTCCACAAAAAAAAAAAAAAAATTTTTAAAAAAAAAAAAAAAAAAAATTGGTGGTGTCGCGGGGAAAACCCCCCAACCCCCCCCCCCCCCCAAAAACACCCCCGGGGGGGGGGGGGGGGGGGGGGGGAAACACCCCCGGGGAAAGAAAGTGTGTGTTGAATGAACATGTAAGCCGCAAAGGTGGAAAGTGCCTCCGATGCAGCACGGCGAGACGGACTGCTCCAAACTAGCAGCGAGGGGATGAGTCGCCGGTGCAGCATGTTCACCTGGCCCTTCAATCTTCCTCTGTACACTCTTCGTGCCTTCCCCTTGCATCCTTTATTATTATTGTTATTAATTTAATCATTCAGTGGTGCCTCGGCGGTTTCCTTTCTGACCCCGCCCCTTTCCCCCCCCCCAGGGAACCCTGCCACTTTCCCACCCCCCACAAAAAAAAAAAAAAAAAAAAAAAAGAATCCACTCTCCTCTTCGGCTTGTCGTCGCGACGTTCTCGAATAGCTTCTCACGGCAGCACCGCGGTGCACCTACACGCACAAACACACGAACCACTCAGCTGCTCCCCTTCACACACACACTCTTTCTCATTCTGATTTTTTATCGTTGCACTTATTTTTTTTTTTTTTAGCTAGCCGCACTTACCACTCTGAGAGAGTGCATCAACCTGAGGCATAGAGTTTTCATCAGAGACGCATGCCACCCACAGTATTCGACACGCTCGGGCGAGCGGTGCGCAGCCGCCCCGTCACGGCGGCGCTCATCCTCGCCATTCTCATCGTGAACCTGGTGGCAATGAACGGAGTCCGGCTCGCCTCCGCCTTCATCTTGCAAAGCCGCTTCTCCCGGCTATACCCGTGGTGTTTGCTGACTTACGTGGTGGTGGTGCCGGAGTGGCAGCTGCTCTACGTCCCCGCGTACCTCTTCTTGATTGCAAGGTGGGGCGAGGCAGCTGAGGCGGCGGTGGGCAGCGTCGAGTACGCCATGCGGCTCCTTTGCACGGTTCTCGCGACGGCCGTCTGCGTCGTGCTGCTCGACGCGGCGGTGTTGTACCCGATCGGGACGCTGACCGGTGGCACGGCGGTCCGATACGACCGCTTCAACGACGAGGCTGTGTGGAGTCCGAGCATGAGTGGGTGGAATCAGCACTACATGTACTGGGGCATCTGGCCCGTGGCCCAGGCGATTGTGATGGTGCTCTGCCGTGAGCGCGGGCTTACGAGCCAGATCGGGCCTGCCGTTGGTGGGCGTCGGCTGACGCTGCAGCGCTTGCCACTCGCCCTCATCCTGCTCGCTGTCGTGTCGGACTTGTGGATCTGGCTTACCTCTCACGGAAACGTCGATCTCGGCGACAAGGCGGTGTCTCGCGCCTCCGGCTTCAACAGCATTCTCGGCGTGGTGGCCCTGCTCGTTGCATGGCGCTACGACCGCCACGTCGACGCCGCCGTGCCGCCCTTTCACGCCTTCTTCTACCCTGCCAAGGTGCAGGCGGTGGTGCGGCGCGCCGGGGAGCTGACGTGGGCCGCCCTCCGCCCCTCCCGCCTCGCCTTCTTGCTGCCACCCCGGGAAGCGGGGGGCGGCGCTACTGCTGCTGCTGCTGCAATGCCGCTGCCCGTCTTCGCGAATGCGGCGAGCGCGGCGGTGCCGAGTAGCACCACTCCCGAGGGCACCACGCTGCTGCCCGGTACGACAGCGGAGGAGGCGGAGCGCTACCGCCTCATCGCACGCGAGGCCCTCGCACGGCGGCTGCAGGAGCAGCGAGAGCAGCACCGCCCCGAGATTGTCAACGGCGCGGCGGCGGTGACAGACGCAGCGGCAGTGGAGACGCCGGGTGACGATAAAACAGCGTAGTCATTGCCTTTTGGTCCTCCATACCTGCAATAGTATGGGGTACGAATTTTTTTTTTTTTTATTATTTTTTTTTTTAGATTATAAGTGACCTTCTTCTTTCTTTTTTTTTTTTTCTTTTTCTCTGCGTTGCTTCATAATACCGCATCCCTGTCGCGCGGTGCCGACCGCCGCTTTAACTTTGTGCTTCCAAACCGTTGTAAGGTCCAGAAGAGGCGGACATCATTGCCGATGGCATACACACAAACACACACACACACACATAAACACTTTGGTTTGTGGGTGTCCCCGCTATCTCTCCCTTCTTCTTGCCGAGAGTGCGCATCGCTGTCCCCACTTTTTTTGTTGAGGTGATAAGAACGGGCGCACTATGCTACTTTTTTTTTTTTTACAATACCAATACGCCCTGCCGCGTCACCTCCTCGACCTCCCTCTCACCCTCTCACGTTTGCCATCGCAGAGAGCAAAATTGCGGACGCGCGAACACACGCATAATCAAGTGTGCACACACGAATACACACACAAACAAACACACACACCGCCCTCTCTTTACTCGCTCGTTGCCGCGCTCCCATTCCCGCTCGCCCCTCTCTCTCAACATCTATTCAAGGGCGTTGCGACGATGCCGTCAGCATGGGCGAAAACGCGCGAGATGATCTTTGGCGCCACCGCCGACGTGCGGCACCACCACCGCCGCCACGCAGAACTGCAGCGGGCGTACCACACCGTAGTCGAGGCAACGGGCAGCCCTGCGTCGTCAAGCACAGCAGCGGCAGGACAGCAGAGGCGCGACGCCGGCTTCATCGCCGCGAAGCGCCACTTTCAGCACATTCCTGACATCCTCGCGGACTTGGAGTTCTACTTTGCCATCACCGGCCTGGGCCTCTCGGACCACCTGCTGAGTGTCCTTCTTCTCCCGCTGACGCTGCTCCTGCGTGGCCGCCGCTGCGAGTTGTGTGATGTGGTGACGCTTGGTGTGTTGATGGCGTGTCTGGGCAGCTACTGGGCCGCCGGTGCGGTGACCACCCGGCTCTACTCCTACCTCTACCACGCCGTGCGCCGCACCAGCTTTGTGAAGCTCGTGATGATTTTCGGAATCGTCGACGTCGCCGACAAGATTCTGGCCTCGCTGTCACAGGACGCGCTGGAGGTGCTCTACGCCGCTGTGGAAGACGAGTACGTCTACCGGCGCCACCGCAGCTGCCACGGCCCCGCCAGCCTCGGCGCGTCCACAGCGAAGGAGGGAGGCGGCACGCGGGTGCGCCGGCTAAGTCTCTCTCAAGTGAGCCAGCTGGGCAGCAGCGCACCAGTAGGGGGCGGCGAGCACGTGCCGGCTCCGGCTGACGCCTCGTCTATCCCTGCTGGCCCGCCGTCGCGGTGGTTGCTGCTGGGGAGCGCCTTCGCCGCGTGCGCCAGCACCTCCCTCCACTCCCTCTCCCTCCTCCTCCACGTCGTGACGCTCAACGTGGCCATCAACGCCGAGGGCAACTCCCTTCTTGCGCTGCTCGTCAGCAACAACTTCGCGGAACTCAAGAGCGTCGTCTTCAAAAAGAACACCGCGGAGTCGCTGCACGCCGTCTGCGCCGTCGACGCGCTGGAGCGGATGCAGTACGTCGTCTTCTTCCTTGTCATGCTGCTGCACCACACCCACGAGCGCCTCAGCGATTTTGCCCTGGCGGACGTTCTTATCATTCTCGTCGTGGAGGTCGCCATCGACTTTGTGAAACACCTTTTCGTGTCGCGCTTTAACGGCGTGCCGCCGTCCGTCTTCCGCAGCTTTGCACAGCTCACCTTGCTCGACCTCAGCGCGGAGACGGTGCTGTGGCGGCTGCCACCGCTGTCCGTCATCTCGTCCGATGGAACGGGTCGCGAGGCGCAGGCGCAGGAGGCGGCAGAGCTGCTGACGCCGTCCGCCGGCTTCACACCGCGCCACGTGAAGCGGGCAGGCTTTGACACCATCGCGTACGCCGCCCTGCTGCTGTGGAGCTGTGGCCGGGCAGGGGGGTATTTGCTGGTCCAGGCCCCTCTCATCCCGCTGCTGATTGCGGCCACGCTGGTCGTCTTGAAGCTGACCATCTCCACTATTATATATGGTATCTGCGCTCGCTTCACTCTGCGCACGCTCGTGGCGGTGCCGCCGACCTGGGCGGGGCCGCCGACGTCGACTGCCGCTGATGCTGCTCGTCCCCTCGACGCGTCGACGTCGGTGCGGCTGGGCGTGTCGCCTGTTGGCACTCCACACGCCACACCGGCGAACAGCTGGACGACCCTGTCAATGCCGACCATTGGTGCGGGTGGGGGCCGCAACAACACAGGTGGCGGGGTGGCGGTGGTGCAGCGCGTACGGTTGTGCGTCTCTCGCCGATGTTGATGGCACTGCTGAAGGTGGACCGCTTTGACCTGCAGGCGGGGAAGGCGAAGCGGGTGTACTGAGCGCGAAGAGGTGGTGGCGGAAGGAGGGAGGGGCAAGGAAGAAGAAAACAAAAAAAAAATGCGATGGCAATGTGCAGCGCTGATGGCGTAGCTCACCGTCGCTGCCCAACTGATCCTTCACACATTGTCGCTGTTGTAGCCTTTTCCCTGTCGCGTGTTCGTCATCCTCCTCCGCCTCCGGGTAGGCGTCTCTGTTGTGCATGTCGACGTGCACGTGTGTTTGGGTGTTTCTTTTTTGATGAGGGGTGATGCGTCTTTTCTGCTGCCTTTTTTTTTTAGTTTTATGTGCCACCCGACGGACTCAATAGACCGAAGAAGAGGAGGAGGGACGATGTGTCACTTACGAATGCCGCTCTGATTTGCGGCGAAAGGGGGTTGAATAAGCCCTAAACGCGTGCCTGCCTGCTGCTACCACGGGAAAGTAATAATTGTGAAGTGGAAGAATCATTAAGGGAGAAAGGCTGCTTGTTATCACCTTGTGGCTAAAGTTTGTACGCGTTCCTTGGCCACCGTGCCATGTCATGCTGCCCGCCGTCTTTGTCTTTCGACTGCTATTCTCCCGTTCTCATCTCCCTCCCTCTCTCTCACTGTTCGTGAAGCAGCAGCTGCGTACCTCAAGACTTGCCAACCCGAAGCTCCATCGCACTTACTCGGCGAAAAGGCGCTTGTCTTCCTGCTTCCTCTTTCTTCCTTTTTTTTTCTGATTTTGTCTCGCCCGTCTCCCTCACGCAGACGAAGTGAGAGAAACAGAGAGAGTGAGATACATCTGCGATGGCGCACATGTCCAGCGCCTCTGCCTCCTCGACGGCGAGCATCACACAGCCGCGGCCGCCGTCGACGACGCAGCACGGTGGGTGGCGGCAGCGGCTCTGGTGTTTTCTTTTCCCCGACGAGGAGAGCGCTGGGGTCGAGGGTGCCGCTCTCCACTACGGCCACCATGCCAGTGCGACGGCGGCTGTCATGGGCGACGCGATGGAGCCGTGGCATTACATGCAGGTGCCCCTCTCCCGCGTCATCATCTTCCTGCGACTGCAGCAGCGCCTGGCGGATCAGTGGGTGCAGGGATGGATGTACGCGCCGTTTTATGTCTTTCTGCTGCTCTTCGTCTTTGTCGGGCCGGGCCGTGGCGCCGCGCAGACGGTGGTCGACTTCGACGCGACGCGGCGGGCATCGCTTGCGCAGGCCAGCTTATCCTCTACCAAGCGGGAGGCGGTGCTGATGGAAGCATTTCGCCTCGACACAGAATCCACAGCCACGACGTCGCTGACGAACAGCGTGAGCGACTTCGTCTCTGGCAACAGCGCCCGCTACCCGTGGTGCTACAGCTGGTACAACGACAGCGTGAATGCGTGGACTCCACCCCCGAAGCGGCGCCTCGCCGTGGACGCGCAGGTGAAGAACGTGGCGGCCGTGTACCACGAGCCCGTCTTTCTCAGCCTCACGTCCATCCGCTCGCGACGCGATGTGCTGCGCTGGCTGCAGCTGCAGCTGGTCCCCCGCCTGTGGAACTGCAGGCTACCGGGGTACGAGCGGCCGTGGCGGGACACGGTGACGGGGGACCACTACCAGCTCGGGGCGGTGCGCCTTATCAGTCGCCGCTATCAGCAGAAAGGCGTCATCAGCAGCAGCTCAGTGGACAGCACCGTGCAGGTGACCGCAGACTCGGATGCAGGCGAGACTAGCGAGGGGGGCCTGAGCGAGGATGAGCACAACGCGGCGGTGGCGACGCCGCAACTGCGCACGCAGCGGGCGTCGCCGCCGGAGATCCCCGAAACGATCTGCGGTGCAGACGACAACATTCCCACCATCGGCGTGAACCCGGGCTTCGACTTCGACAGCACCGTGGGCGGCTACGTGGCCCTCCTCCCCTTCGCTGCGTCGTGCTACGACGCGAGCGACGTGCTGGAGGTGATGCAGACGCCCACGAAGAGCGTGCTGTGGCCGCCAGCCTACAATCGATCGCTGGAGATGCGGAGGGCTTGGATGATGTACACCGAGACGAACCGCGTCCTCAACACGAGCCCCGCCGCCACCACGAAGCTGTGCAGCGCCTTCATCTTCGAGCCCGCCGTGTCGGAGGTGGTTGTGCAGTATGTGGAGTACGGCACCAAGACAAATCAGTATACCGTCGTGGAGGTGAGCTTCACCATGTCCTCTGGCGGCGCCGTCGTGCGGCCGCGGCTCACCACGCTGACGCTGCACGCCCTGCAGTGGCGCTTCACCTTCACCCCTCTCGCCTTCAGCATCACGCTTGCCATGACGATCATATTCTACGGCAACTACCTCGTGCGGCGCATGCTCTCGCAGTACGCGCGGAAGCTGTCGCGCATCTCGCGGCAGCAGCGTTCGCGGTCGCGGCGGGCGTGGTGTGCGTTGCGCGTCCTCTCGCACACGCAGAACTTCGTGCATCTTATTGCGCTGTGCATGACGGCCGCAGCGGTGGGTTCGTGGTGGCACTCGCTGGTGAGCCTCACGGGTGTGCCGGACTCGCGCTACGCCGACCGCGAACTCTACCCGGAAAGCATCGACGCCGTCGTCCGCCGGAGCAGCGTGCTACTGCCGCGTCTCTCCGCCAGCGCTGTCTTCTTCGCCACCGCCGGCCTCCTCCGCTTCGCGAGCGCGACGCCTGGGCTGTGGCTGTGCGTGCAGACCCTGGCCCGCAGCGTGCCGCGGCTGCTGCTCATCTGCTGTGTCTGGATGACAGTCAACGTCGGAGTGACGATCATGTGCGTGCTGCTCTACGGCGGCGTGCTCTTCGAGTTCAGCTCGTTCGAGGATGCCTTCACGATGCTCCTTTTTTCCTTTCTCGACGGCGGACGCAGCCTCTTGAACTCCTTCGCTCTTGCCCGGCAGACCGGGCACACGGCGATCTTCGCGCAGGACAACTCGCTGCCAGGCATTCGCGGCAGCCGCCTGGGCCGCATCGAGCCCGTCCCACTCGACCAGCGCGCCATCACCCTCGCCGTCAGCAGCCACGACCTCTACGTGGGGTTTCTCCTCTTCTTCTTCTACGCGCAGAACCTTATTATGTTTGTGTGGGGCGTGTTGACCATTCTCGAGTCGTACCGCGGCGTGCTGCTGCTGCCAGAGGCGGAGGCGCTGCCGCTGTGGCGCGGCGTGCGCACGTTGCAGTTCTCCTCTCTCACCCGCATCTTCAGCGCCGAGTATGCCAAGGAGGCGCTGCGGCGTCTGCTGCTTGCACGAGGAGAAGCGGTGATGCTGCGCGAGATAGAATATTTTCTACGACTCGGCTACGCGCGAGCACCGGCCACAGCAGCAGCAACATCGGCAGCGTCCTCCGTGGCGCACCACCACCACCACCGCAGTGACGGCTCCGCTGGTGAGACGGCGGTGTCGTTGCCGATGGTGCTGTGGCTGCTGCCGCGCGAGCTGCAGCCCGAGTACGGCGCGGCCCACCTGCGTCGGCTATGGTACCTCTGCGTGGCTGCCGTCGTGGCGGCGCAGCGGGCGGAGCAGCCGTGGAAGGCAACGCGGTGGCGCCAGCACTGGGAACAGCAGCCGAGCAGTCTCTCCGGTTGGATGCACGCCTCGCTGCCGGCCGACGACAGGATTGAAGGGCAGGCGGCGCGTGTGGGGCTGCAGCTGGAGGAGCTGCCGAACAGCGTCGTGCGCTACGTGGAAGGCAAGTTTATGTAGGCCACCGCACGCGCATCGGTGAGGACGACGGTGCGTGGTGGCGGTAGGGGTTTGTGGGCGAGTGCGATGGCCCGTTCATGTATGTACTCACGGTCTCTTGCTGTTGTTTGTTGCTTCGTTGCCTGAATGCTTCCTCCTGACTCTGAGGTGGCTTGTATCTCTGCTACCTCTCTCTCTACTTCGTCCAAAAGTACAACAATGCACTGTGACTCTGTCTTTGGTGTTTGTGTGTGGTTGCATGTGTTTGTGTGGTTGCACGCCTATTAGCCGCTGCTGCTCTTTATGAGGCGTGACAAGTTCACCGCGCACCGTGTTCTCCCTCTGCAGCACACTCATACGTCTCTCTCTCCCTCTCTCTCTCTCTCTCCGCCTCACCGCGTCCTGTTGCTCTCCCTTCCTTGCGGTTGTTGTTGGCTACACACGCACACACGTACGTCCCTCAGCAACCTCACTCACATCGCTGCTCCTCTTCGCTGTACCTCCCCCCGTAGCACCACCTTCTCACGCTACCCAGTCAAACCCCAACACACACACACAAAAACACACTCTCTCTCCTTCTCCGCTAACAAGATGGGTCAGCAGGTCTCCGAGTGCAAGTCCGGCATCCCCCTCGGCCTCTGCGGCCTCGACCAGATCGACTGGGGTGGTGAGGCGGGTGCCTTCTACGAGTGCTGGAAGGTGTCCCCGTGCTGCGGCTCGCCGGACCTGATGGGCTGCCTGCTCTGCCTCCTGCACTGGACCTGTCTCTCGCCATGCTCGTCGTGCAAGCTCTACGCCACCTCGCTGGGTGACAACTGTTCCTCTGTGGCCGCACTGCGTCTGCATCCTCTGCTGCCCGGTGGGGCGTCTCTTCACCCGCTACAACCTGCGCAAGAAGAACGGCACGAAGGGCAACATGATTGGCGACTGCATCTGCATTTGGTGCTGTGCGCCGTGCGCGTGTTGCCAGGAGCTGCGCAGCGTCAGCCCGGGTGGGTGGCGCATTGTGCCGGAGTGCACGGTGCCGGGCATCTTTGTCCCTGGCTGTCGCTTCCTCAACTAGACGTCGTTCCCGTGGAACTGGGGCGAGGAGAAATAGCCGTGGAAACAACACAAAACATTGAGAGAGGAACTGCCGAGTTCGCCTGCCCCTTCCCGGCTGCGCCGCTCTCCCTATAACCTTTAGCGTTTCTCTCATTTTTCCCCTGGCTTCATCCCTGCAGTGCCGTCGCAACGCCACCTTTCTTTTCCTCCGTTTTTTTTTCTCCGTGATCATTTTCTCTCTCTTTTAGAAGTTCTCCTTTTCCCTTTGTGTGACGGACCGCCCTACGCTTACCCCCCGTTGCGGCGTGCAGCAGCTTGCTGAGTCTTCTCGAGCAGCGTTGTCGATTCTGCCCTTTCTTTCTCACGTGAAGTAGAGAATCTTTTCCTTTTCTTATTTTTATTTTTTTGTAAAGCTGCTGGGTCTTTGTCTCCTCACGCTCGTTTTTTGCTGACTGTCCCTTCGTGAATCTTTACCTTTCTTTTATTTTTTTCCGTCAAAAGCCACCGGAGCTTCGCGACGGCGCAGCTGAAGCCCTTTGTCTGGTGTTGTCCGGGTAAGGCTCCTGCGTGCCTGACGCGTTGTTACGTGGCAGTTGTGCGCACGTGTCTCGGCACCCCTAAAACCTTTTTTCACCCCCTACGTTCTTTTTTTTTTTTTTTTGTTTTCGTTGTGATACTGTTCGCTTCTTCCGTAGATTGCCGGTGTGTGAGCATCCATCATGCCACGTGAGCTCACCAGGACCTCTCTTCACTTCGGTTTTGTCTCCCGCATTTATGTGCCCTCTCTCTCATTTATTTTCGTTTCTTCTCTCTCTGTATGTGGGCTTTGCTTCACTCTTCCTCTCTCAACAAACGCCTTCGCGAATGCGCGGAAGCGTGTATGCACGTCAGTGTTTCTCCGCACTGTCAGCTTTTTTTTTTCTTTTCTGCAGGTGGTGCCGACTCGCTATTAACCGTTTCGTTTCAAGAGCGCAAGGGGGAGACGCTTCTCGCCGACAAAAAATTTTAATCTATAGATTTGCGTGCGTGCTTCCCTCGCTGCTGCTGCTGCTGAGGCACCTCTTCTTTCTCCTTTTTCTTTTTCCGCAGGTGGTGGAGGGCCTCAAGCTCCACACCGTTCACCCCGCAACCATTTTTTCTTCTTCGTCTTGCCTTCGCGTCACTTTAGCACTTCCTTCACGCCGTCGGAAGGAAGTCGATGAGTTGTAGGCGTCAGCGGGCGAGACGGAGCCTTTGCCTGCGAGCAGATTAGCGTGCGCCTCGAGAGTGACGAGAGCGGTGTCGACGGCTTTTGTTTCCTTTGCACCTGCGAGTTGCGTCTGTGGTAGAGCGCGACGAGCGGGGAGACGGCAGCGCGTGACGGGTGCTCGCTTCGTGTTTTTCTTTTTTTTTCTAATTATTTTCTTCGCGGATGGCGGCGGAGGGACGTCGTTCCCCACCCAACCGGCCACCGCCGTGTTTTCTTTTTTGTGTGTAGCGCCGCACTGCCGCATATGTATATCAACCCTTGGCCTGTTTGTGCACGGCGCTGTCACCGTGTCCACCGTCGATAAAATGAAGAATAAGAGAAACAACAAAAGACACGTCAACGCGCTCGACGCAGCCGGCACGGAAGCCGAGGGGCTTCCAACAAACAGAAGAAAACTAAATATCTCGATTTATGCGGCACACGCCTACAGACGCACCCCGCGAGTTTGCGAAACCTTCGCCTTCCACTGCTTTTTTCTCTGCTACCTCCTTCCTTCCTCCGCCCCTCAGCACCGCATGGCTTGGGAAAACGCGTGGGCCATCGGCTAGCGCATGGGGCCAGCCCAGGTCCCATGGAAGCAAGCATGCCCAAAAAAAAGGAAGAGGAAGAGAGAATACGCAAAGATGGAGGCGGGAGCGCGAGTCGAGGCGGAAATCATCGTGCGCACCTTTGTGCTTGTGAAACGCCGCCGTGGCGTCTTTTACGATCGCCTCGCTGTCCAACAGCAGAGAGCGCCAACGGTCGTCTTCTTTTTTGTGTGTGTTGTCCGTCTTCACTTTTATCAAACATAAAGGGGGCAGCGCAGCGCCACTCGCCAGCGGGCGGCCCGTCGACACCGCACCCGCACAGGCGGTGTACTCAACAACACAAACACCACGACGAAAAAAGGAAAACAAGTGGCATCCATTCAAAAACGAAAACAAAAAGAAAACAAAACTTCACTGCTGGAGCTTCTCTGCATTTCCCCGGCGTTCTATTCTACAACGGCGGCGACTGGTTTGTGATCGGGCACGAGCACGTCCACCTCCATCGAAGCCTTCGCGCTGCCTTTCTTCGGCTTCCGCTTCTGCTGCTTGGCGGCGGCGCGCTGCTCTTGGATGAGCGCCTTCATGCGCTGCCGCTCCGCCTCGCGCTTCTCGCGTGCGGCGGCGCGCTCCTCCTCCAGCCGCTGGTGCTCGGCGTCCGATATGGCCTGGTGCGGCCGCGCGTTGCTCGCCTGACGGCCGTTGAAGGTGGAGGCGAGGCTGCCCTGCCGCGAGTCCTGCGGGCCACCGGTGTACGACGACTGGCGGGCGTACGAAGCCTGCCGCGCGTAGGAGGGCTGGCGAGCGAACGGAGAAGCCGCGCCGTGACGTCCCTCTGCTGCTGCTGCTGCTGATGCGGCGGCTTGTGCTGCGCCGGCGGCGACACCAGCAAGACGCCGGGTGAACGCGTGGGGCTGGCGAAGGCCTTGGAGGGGCTCAGGCGCCGCGGCGCAGGCGATCGACTTGGCGGCGGCCGAGCCGCAGCAGCCGCCTCTGCCTCCTGCTGCGAGTGCTCCTCGTTGCGCCGTGCGTCGTACGTCTGCAGCACCTTGTCGTCCCCGACGCGGTGCTGGTACAGGTAGTTCTCCATCGCCGACAGCTCGCGCATCCGCTCGTCCAGCCACTGATCGGCCGGCACGCGTCCACCAGCACCAGCACCTGCGGTGGCGGCCTTCGGCACCATCGGGCTCGGCTGTGGCGCCTGCCGCGCAGCCGCACCACTCACCAGCGGCGGCGGCGGCAGCGGCGGCGACGCGCGTCGGTGACGTTACGGGCACCCGCGACCGCACACCTCCGTTCTCGGCTGCTGTCTTCGCCCGAGCCGCGAGGGCCCGCGGTGGGACCGCCTTCACGACAACCTTCGGCTCCGGCGCGCCGAGGCTGCTGCGCTGCTCCGACACCACCTCGGCCGCACTCGTTGTGGACCGCCGCCGCCCCGCGATCGACTCCGCCGTCGGCTGCCGCACAAAGTTCGGTGCCTCACCCGGCGGCGCACTCGCTGGCACGCTGTTCACCTGCCGCCGCTGCGGCCGTGGCTGGTGCGACTGCTGCGACGGCGTACCCACAGCAGCAGCAGCAGCAGCAGGGCGGGAAGCGGCGCCGTTGCGTACGGCGAGAGGCTTCTTGCGTGCCGCCGGCTTGCGAAAGGCACCGGTGGAAATGTTCAGGATCATCTGCTGCGGCTCGCAAGGCTCTGCGGTCGATGCTGTGAGGGAGTGCTCTGTCCCATCAGTCGCATCAGCCGCAGCGGCACCCAAGTCCGTCGTTGCGACAGATGCGGCGGCAGTGGGAAGCGGCGTTGGCGTGTTGGACCGCGTCGAGGCGGACGGCGACGACGTGCCGCCGGTGCGTCGCTTCTTCACGGCGGCAGCGGTGGGCGACTTGGTGGACTTTGGGATTGGTGTTGCTGCTGCAGGGGCGGCTGCCGGTGGTGGTGGTGGCGGTGTACCGCTGCTGTTGTGGCCTGCATCGCTGCTGGCCGCTGTGGTGTGCAACGTCGTAACGGGCGGACTTGTGTGCGAGGCGGGCGTGGCGGTGGCGCTGGCTTCGTTGGCCGACGCCCGCAGCACAACCGTATCGTCGGCGGAGTGGCCGAGGGAAGAGACCGCGGGTTCCTCCTCCACAGGTGGTGCTGGTGGCGGCGGTGTGTGCGCTGCGGGCTCGGCCAGTTCCAGTGCCATCGCGGGCGGCGGTCGCAGAGGGGACGAGACGGCCGACACGTTCGCTGGCGGAGCGGGGAGAGCGGATGGGGGTTGGCGTCACGTTGCGGCGCACGTCTGCCTCGCGCAGCGCCACACGCGCCACGTCGAGCGCGTCGGCCGCGGTCGCCCGCTCCGCCGGCTGCAGGCGCAGCATCGAGTGGATGATGGCCCGCACCTCCGGTGCCACGCCGGCCGGCAGCGGAGCGACGTGGCCACGCGTGATTTGCTGTACGAGGTGGGCAAAGCTCGGCGCCGCGAAGGGCTTCCGCAGCGTTGCCATCTCATAAAAGACGCAGCCGAGGGACCAGATGTCAGCCGCGTAGCTGTACTTGGTACCCATCAGTACCTCGGGCGAGATCCAGAGCGGCGACCCAACGAAAGTCGACGTCACGTTCGACGTGTCGAGTGTCTTGGCGGAGCCGAAGTCGCCGAGGTACAACACCTTCGTATCCTCGGACACCAAAATGTTGCTCGGCTTGATGTCGCGGTGGATGACGTGGTGGGCGTGGCAGAAGGCGAGGGCCTCGAGCAGCTGCACGAACCACAGCAGCAGCGTGTGCGTCGTCGGCGTCTTGTGCCGCTGCGTGAGGTATAGGAAGAGCTCCTCAAGATCACCGCCCTGCTCGTAGTGCATGACGACGTACAGCCCGCCATCGAAAAGAAAGGACTCGAGGAAGCGGATGATGTTCGGGTGGCGCAGCCGCAGCGACGCGTTGAGCTCCTCCATGCCCTGCATGCCATCAGCCAGGCGCTTTATGACGACAAGACGGTCCGGCTGCTGCCGATCACGTGCCAGAAAGGCACCGTTCGTGCCGCCAAGGTCGTTGACCTTCACGTAGTGCTCCATGCCCATTTTGATTTTCCCTCCCGTGTGGCCGTGAAGGCGGTTGGAAAACGGCAGGGCAACGGCGCTGCTTGACAGAGGGAACAGTGAAAAGAGAGAGAGAGAGAGAAGCAATGAGAAAGGGGAAAGAAAAAAATTGGAAAAGGCTAAAAAAAAAAAAACAGTCAGAAGACTACGAAAAGGATCAAAAGAAACGCGGAGATGCCCGCTGCGGTGCAACACGTCCGACACTCGATGCACCACTCCCGTACACGACACGTCGAGAAAAGCACGCGCGAGTGTGTGCTTTAAGGCAGTGCTTGCGTCCTCTGAGTTCTGCTTGGTGCCGCGACTTTTTGTTTCCTCTGTGGCGAAACGTGGGGTATAGACGTGATTCGCCGTTCAGGTGGCTTGTAAAGTACGGGACAAGATGAAAAGGAGGAGAGCGCAAAGCTGCAAAAGCACCTACTGGACACGTAAGAACAGAAAAAAATAGAGAACAACGTAAAGTGAGAAGGGCGAGCTCTTGTGGAACGAACGCCAGCGCCGTATCACCGACAGCTGGACGACTACACCGAGGGGAGATTGCTGAGGGAAGCCGCAGCAATACCAGAAAAACACAGAAGGAAGAGAAAGAAAAAAAAGCACAAGCAAAGATTAAGCACGCAGAGTGGGACAGCCGGTAAACGTGCACCTCTGCAGCACGACACAAACGACCAAAAGAGAATAGAGGGGAGGAGGACAAGAGAGTTGAGCGGTGGTGAGTGTGAAGTCGAGGCAAAGGGGAATGAAACAAGAAAACTCAAAACAAAATCACGGTGGCGGACACGTGGCAGGGACGAGAGGGAAATGACCAGATTTTTTTTTTCCTGTTTACGTCTGCGTTGGTGTGTCATTTGAGGCACAAGCCATCGCCACCAGGTGGAGTGAACCACGCTGCAGCGAGAAAGGTAAAGAAATGCCCGAGACGCCAAGCAGTAGCCTCCTCTCCGTTGTTTCCGTATGCGCGCGTGTATGCGTGTGTGCCTTTTGCTCGCACTCGTTAAGTGCCTCAACAAGCGCTTGCACAGAGCATTTAAATGTTTTTCTTTTCTTTTTAGCGGTGCATGTATTCTGAAGCTGCTGTGACGCCGAGCCACACAGAGACTGGGCAGAGGTGCGAGAATAACGCCTACCGCAGGCAAGACGGAGCACTACGATACTTTGTCCACGCATAAACCAGAAAACAAAACAAAATATATACGTGAAAAGCCAGAGTAACCTTTAACCGCCGCACGAACCACTTTCTACTTGTCCGGCGCGTCGTAGCGCATCAGCACATTGCAGTAGGCCACCAACATCTCCCGCCGTGGCAGCACATCCAGCGACGTCAGCCCCGCCGCATTCGCCGCGTCGAGCATGCCGAAGGTGTCTTCGAAGATGCGGCCATTCGTGTCGCCACTGGAAAATGGTTCGGACTGCGCTGCGTCTGCTGCTGCGTCTGACGTGGACGTGGTGACGACCGCCACCTCTACCGTGTGCTGGGCCCAGTTCATGCGCAGCCTCAACGTGTACCACACATGCGACTGCAGCACCACGCGTGCAACGCGACGCTGTGGCTCGGCATCGGCCTCGAGACTCGCACGTGCTGAGGCGATGTGCTCGAGTCGCGCTACACCGCCAAGGCTGGGATCGCAGTCCGAGGCGCTACGGGGCAACCTTGCGGGGCTATCGAGCCGCACGGAAGCGGCTTCACCACTCTCACCGCCGTCGCTGTCGTCGTAGCACGGGAAGAGAATATTCGGCGCGCGACCCGCCACACCGTGACGGTGCCGGCTGCGGTGCGGCGACGACGCAGTGGCCGCTGCTGCTGCTGCTGCCGACCACCTTCCCATCGTCGGGGAGAGAGGCTCCGTAACGAGCGACAAGCGCGTGGTGCGTGGCGGTGCCGTGTCGCGACCCAGGATGTGCAGCACGGAGCCGCTGAGCTTGCAGGCCAGCACGCGGTGACCAGATGCATCGCGCAGCGTCAGCCGCTCCACCGCCGCCGCCTTCACCTCGCTTGTGCGCAGGCCAGCACGGCAGAGGTAGAAGCTCACCTCCAGCTCCGATGGCTGCCGACGCGCGTAGCGGGCGGGGACGGTGTAAAGCAGCGGGCCAGCGCGTGCCACCTGCGTCACTGCAGCACGCGCCTGCCTCGATGGGTGGTGTCGCGAGTTTAGGGCATCGCTGTGCGTGTTATCGTGGTGCTCGGCTGTAAAGACGGGGATTAGCTCCAGCGTGGTGCGGTGCGGCGCTGCTGTGGCCAGTGCTGCTGCTGCTGCTGTTGCTGTAGCTGCTGAAGGAGTCGCAGCCGTTGGTTGTGGCGAAGAGCCGACGGCGGTGGTAGAGGCTGCCTCCTCCACGCTCTGTGGCGCCACTGCTGGTGTGCACGCAGCGGAGAGAGTAGTTGCCTTGCCGTTGCTGCTGCTGTCGCCGCCACTCCCACTCATCTGCATTGTCACGGCAGCCTCCAGGGCCGCGATGCGCTGCTGCAGGGCTGCGTTCTCAGTCGAAAGGTTCTCCAGCAGCACCGCCTGCTGCTCCATCACCCCACGTGTCAGTGCGCACTGCGCACACCCACGCTCGCTGCCACCCGCACCACCGCCGACAGCAGCACCGGTGTCACTGCGTCGCCACCGCTGCTCCCGCACGAGCTCGTTAAACTCGTGTCCACTTGTTGGGTCGGCCGTCGCGCACCGCGAGACTAAACGGAGCAGCAGCGCAGGCGGCGCACTTCCGGGAAGTGATGCATCGTGTGCGCTCACACGCTCCTGCTGCTGCTGCTGTTGTGCTGTTGTCCCTGCCTCAGTGGGCGGGTGGTGTGCGTGGCGCAGACACCGCAGCACATCCGTGAAGGGCAGGGAGCAGCTCAGTACATCGAGTAGAGAAGCAAAGTCGTCCAAACTGAAACGCGTGCTGGCGGCGCAGTTGCGGGTACCGAGCCACTGCAGCACGTCCTCCAGCCCCACAACGGCGATTCCACTTTCCGTTATAACGTACACCAGCGACATGAGCTCGAGCGCGTTGAAGCAGCCCAGGATGGGCGGCTGCGTAGCGAGCGCAGTGCTCACCTCACGCAGCACCCACGGCGGACACGTCACGGCCAGCGGCGAGGCGTGTCGTGCCGGTACCGCCGTCGCTGTGGTGGCCACCTGTGCCGCCATCTCAACGTAGGCACGCTCACGAATGCTGAAGAGGGCCGCGCGCAGCACCGCCGCCTCCTCACCCACCACCACTGCCGCCACCGCAGCAAAGAAGTGCGAGTAGAGCAGGAGCCAGTAGTTGTCGATCCACGCCTCAAGGCTCGCAACAGGCGCCGCAACCGAAGGCGAAGCACCATTGTTAGGGCTTGCACTCCGCCCCTGCTGCTCTGCGCTGCTGTGTGCCTGCAGCGGCGTCCCCTCAGCTCCGCCACGACGGCCATCGCGGGACGGCACGCTGCCGACCAACACCGTTGGCAGCCCACTCGGCGACGCCAGCGATGACGCCGGCGTGCCGTTGCGGGACGTTGCGTCGCCACTCACACTCGTCTGCGTCTTGCTGTGCGACCGCGTCGCTGTCGAGGCCCGCTCGCCGTCCGCCGCGGCAGTGGTGGATGCAGTTGCGACTGCGGGCGTGGCAGTGAGCTCCGCTCCGGCTGACACCGCCAGAATTTCGCGCACGGCGTCCACGAAGCGCGCGCAGCTCATCAGGTAGTGCGGGTTGCCAACGACGACACTCTCGCACTCCCGCATCCACGTCGGCAGCAACGCCTCCAGCTGCTCCGTGGAAGAGGAAGAGGCTGCCGCGTCCTGTGCTGCCTCTCCGGCGGTGCTGCAGCCCGTCTCCCCGCCCACCGCGTGGCCATAGTAATAAAGGGCTTCCACAAACGTGTCGGGGGTAGCGCAGAGATAGAAGAGGACGCAGTCCCCCGCAGACACGTAGCCGCAGCCGGTGGTGTCCATCATGCGAAAGCACTCCGTCAGCATGCGCTCCGTCTCCGGCGCCATGGAAACGAGAGAGCGCAAGTCCGCACGTGTCGGTGCGCCAAGACCAGCAGCAGCAGCAGAGGCCGGCGGCGGTAGCGGCGGTGGTGCAGCTGCCCTCTCCTCCTCGTGTCCCGCAACAACACCATTACCTCCTCGCCTCTCCCCTCGCTTGAATGCATCGGCTTCCGTGTCGCTGTCATCTCCGCTGCCGCCGCTGCCGTCACCCTTCCCTCTCGCCTTCTTCGACGCGGGGTCAGAGGGAGTGCGGTGGTGGTGATGGGGCAGGTGCCTGCGCCGTCGCCGCCGTCCGCTGCCCGGGTGCGAGACGCTGGAACCGAAGGAGGAGCCGGCGGACTGCGAGGAGTGGCGCGAGCTCCCGTCTTCCACCTCCACCGCCCCGAGGAGCAAGGAGGTGCGCGTGCTCGCCCCACGCGGCTGACGTGCGAGAGACGACGCCGAGAGGACCGGAGGATGGTGCGACCCGCTCGACGAGGGCGAGATGGCTGCCCCGCTGCCGCTGCCGTCGTGACGCAGAAAACGCGCAGCGTTGTGCTCCTGCCTGCCACTGGCGGTGCTGTTCAACGAGTTCGCCTCCCCAACCCCACCACGCACGTGTGGGACACCATGCACGTCGCCATCTGTGGCCGGGTAAGGGACAGAGCGTGCCAGGGCGGGCGGGGAGGCGCTGAAGGAGCTGCCGAGCTGCGGCGGCGACAACTCAGATCCGCGTGACGACGGCACGTTCACTGGCACACCAGCAGACGCAGAGGCTGATGCTAATGCCGGGGCTGACAGCAGCGCTGTTTCTCTCGCCGCACCACTTCCCCCCTTCGGCGAGACAGAGGACGCAGTCGACACGGTGCACTGCGAGCGCGATGAGGTGGACTGCGAGGAGCTGCCCAGCGGACCGCGCGTCGTGAAGTCGGCACGGCTGCCGTTCAGGCGACCCACACTGCCGTGGTGAGCGAGCCCTGTTGCGGGAGAGCCCACGATGCTGCTGCTGCTCGACGTGTGGCTCATGGCGCGAAAATGCGCCAACTCGTTCTTCAAGTAGGTGTCGTAGCCCACGAAGGACTGCAGCTCCTTGAGGCAGTTCACCTGGTCGCACTGCAGGGCGGCGTTCAGGTACGCCTCCATGTAGTTACGCCGCGCCTCTCGCTCATCGCCGCTCACGAGCGGGTCCTCTGCGGCGGCTATTGGCGGCACCGTGGGCGATGCAAAGAAGCTGCTGGACAGCCCGGTGGACTGCCGCACGGGGTAGCTGCTGTTGCCGCCACGGCCCAACTGCGTTGCCTCCGCGGCGGCAAACATGGACGAGTTCTGCACAAAGGAGAGGCCCAAGTCAACGGGGAAAGCGAAGCCGGGCGGCGTCGCGGGCGGCTCGAAGCGCGGCGCGACGGACAGGACGAAGCGGACGAGTTGCTGAAACAGCAGCCAGTGCTCGCTGACCTGCGCCGCCTGTCGCCGCTTCGGTGTGCGCAGGGCGTCGAGCGACGACGTAGCGGCGGAGAGGCCATCCGTCTCATCACCGCCCCTGCACGTCGCCGACCCACTGCGCGACGCCGCGCCGGCTGCCGCTGCTGTTGCAGAAGCACTGGCACTATTCTCCTCCGTCGTCACAGGCGTCGGGGGAAGCAGCAGGTGAACCCGGTAGCTGTCCAGACTGTTTGGCACCGGCGTACTGCTCACGGTCGGGTCGGATAAGCCCTGCACAGCCGCCGCAGCAGCAGCAGCAGCCGACGCCGATGCAGCGAGACCCGCCTGGCTGCTAAAGCTACCGTTCATCCTGTCACTGGGAGCTGCTGTGGTCCCTGCCACCTTCTTACGCGTGAAGACGTCCCCGAAGGACTTGGTGAAGGCAAAGGAGGAGCTGGCAGGGCCGAAGGACGCGTTGGCGAGGAAGTTGTTACTCATGGACATGGCCCCTGAAGCGGGTACGCTGCCGGCCATCGCCGGCGGCCCCCCAACACCCGCCACCCCCGCCGCACCGTCTAGCGCACAGGCGATGAAGCCCGGCGTGGATGGTGCGGTGCTGTGCTGCCGCAGCTGGTCGGCTGGCACGGCAGACACGACAACCGTGAAGGCGCGGAGTGGGGTGGGTTTGAACGTGTGGGGCATCTGCCGTCCCCGATGGGGTGAGGCCGGGCTGGCGAGACCATCGAGAGAGAAGGTGGTGCTGTACTGGTTACGCGGCAGCGCCGTCATGATGATGGCGGCGCTAAGAGAGAAAAAAAAACAGATTGTGTGCTGACGCACAGCGAGGAAGAGAAAGGAGAAATAGAGTTGAAATAAAAGGCAATCTATTAAGAAGGGGAAAACGGCCCGTGCAATAAGATTTCAATGCAGTATCCGCCGCCCACGCTTGCAACGCCTTAACACAAACACACAAACACACACGCGGAGGGTAGCAGAAAGGGAGAGAAACAAGAAGAGAGAGAGAGTAAGCAAACTCGTCAACGCGGTGCGCAACGCGACGCCGGTGTGCGAGTAGGGGTGCAGCGAGACGCTGCGGGAAATAGAAGAGGAGGAGAGGAGAGTAAAAGAGGTGGACGGTATAAAAGAAGAAAACAACAAAGCAAAGAGAGCAGCTCGCTTCCAACTCCCTGTTTCCACAAAATAGAGAAAAAACAAAACTCAAATGCCCTGAGACGATCGAATTTCCGTGGCTGCACACAGCAGTCGAGAACAATACTGGGAAAAGAACAAAAAAAAAGATTTAACTTCGCACACACACACACACACCCTTGCAGAGAGAGAGGGAGAGAGCAACCAATGAACGCTCCTTCTTGCGATGCAGCCGCTGGCTAACCGATAAGGTAATAAAAAAATCGGTTAAAGAGTAAGAAAGAAAGAAAGAGAGAAAGAAGAGTTGGAGCTGGAAGCAAAGAGAAAAAAAAAAAAGCCGCACCTGCTGCTCTGCACGACGGCTGCCAAAGTTCGTGTATGAGTGTCTTGTCTTGAGTGTGTGTTCGAGAGACTCAACAGATGGTATCTACCCAAGAGAGAGGAGCGCAGCAAGGAAGAAGGTGTGAAGGAGATGAAAGGAAATATATATATATAATGTCAGCGAGGCCGCTCTGTGGCTCTCTTACCCACACTCCAACCAATAGAGAAAAAGAGAGAGAGAAAGAGTGGAAGGAAAAACAAAGAAAAATAAGCAGGCGCTGTTTTCGGACGCAGCCGCCGCCAACGTCGCTTCTCCACCCGTGTAGCAGCGCGTCCTCTGCTGGACGAGATTGCGTGGTCGATGTGCAACGAAGTGAACACTCAAAAAGAGAGAGAGAGAAGAAGAAAAACAGCCGAAGAGAAAAAATAGAGAAAGAAAAAAACCAATATGGCACCGTTGTCAACGGCTTTTCAGTTGAGCAGCGTGAGAGGGATAGTAAAGATGGAGATCAGAGAGAGAGAGAGAGAGAGAGAGATTGAGAGTGAGAAAGCGGCGCTGATCATCTTGTAATTTTTTTTTTCTTGCAGGCAGGCCACAGAGCTCTACGAGGAAAAGCACAGGAGGACGCATAAGAGTCGGTCGGCGGCTCTGTGGCTGAGGAGAAAGCTTCAATTTGACGGTCCGCGTAACTTAACGCCGCACCACTACCGCCAAGTGTGTGTTCCACAACGCTACTGCGCTGCCCTTTCTTTTCTTTAAGTTGCCTTTCTGTTCGGTCATCGTCGTGAGCAGCAGAATCTTCCCTCCAAAGACACCCTGTTGCAAAACAACGGGAGAAATATATATAAAGAGGATGATAAGCAACGGCCAGCATCAAACGCCATAAAAAGCCCTTCCTTAACACGGACCTACCAGAAGTACAGTACATCCACGAACGCATCGAATACATCGTATCGAGTAACAGAAAAAAATTTTAAAAAGCTGGAAGAGGCGATGTCTTTCTCCACCTTCCCCTTTCTCTTCTTCTTCACTCACATGGTCGACATCTCCCTGTCGAGCAGCGGCTGCAGCTGTCGGTCCAGCACCACCAGCGCCTCCACCATCGGCAGCGCCGTCCACTGCGTGCGGTCCGGCACGAGTCCACGCACCAGCCGTGCATCGCGCTGCAGTACTGGGCAGGATACGTAGTAGGCGTAGACGGCCCGCAGGGATGCAGGGTCGAAGACGTGCGTGAGCGCCTCAGAGAGAGCGTTGCGACGACGCAGGTACGCCGACCACCGCTGCTGCTGTGCGTCGTCGCTCGTGCTTGAGACGCGCAGCGGGGCTGCTGGATCCGCAGTGAGCAGCACCGCACCGTCTCCACCTGCCGCGGTAGCACCTGCAGGGTGTTGTGAGGCCCGCTGCCGCTGCCGCACTGCTTCTGCCTCCGCGAGAGCGGCGACGTCGCGAAGCAGACGTGCACGGCCGGGTGTGGACCGGCCCGTCGTCGCCTCATCTTCCTGTCGCAGCCGATCGCCACGCCCTTGATCGATTTGCCGCACCATGTGCGCATACACGTCCTCCGGAGACACCACCGACGACGACACACCGCTGCCGCTTTGACTCACGGCAGACTCGTGTTGTTCGTGTTGTTGCTGCTGTGTGGCATCGCCGTCGGTGCTCACTGCCGCCGCGGTGGCGAGTACATGCAGGACGTTCGGCATGCTCTGCAGAGGGGCGGAGCCGTGCCGGGTGTGCAGCTGCTCGATATCGAGCAGTACACGCTGGTGCCGCATCCGCTCCTGCACCCGCTGACGCAGCTGCAGCACCGCCTCCTGCAGCGCCTCCACCGAAGCGTAACGCATGTCCAGCACGTTGCAGTACGCCTTGAAGAAGAGCGCCTCCTCGTCGAGCGGCGGTGAGGCGGGTGACGAAGACGGTGGCGGATGCTGCCGCGTCTGCTGCGGGGGCAGAGGGGCGAGCCCGGCGGTGCGGGGCGGCAGCGGGGGCCGCTGCTGCGCGTTCGGACGTGCATGGAGCGGTACAGGCGGTGCTGTTGAAGGCAGATCCTCACCGATGGCGCTGTCCACCGAGAGCGACGCGGCGGAGGGGTCGGGCGAGAGCGAAGGGGATGGCCGAGCCGCCTTATTCGGCTTTGCACGACGTGCGGTGCTCCTGCCTTTTCCCCCGCCCGCGGCTGCGCTGTTCTTCTTCTTCTTTTGCTGGCTCGGCTTCCCCTGCTGCTGCTGCTGCTGCTGCTGCTGTCGTCGTCGCGCACCACCGGCGGTCGCCCTCACCGGCGAGTCCTCGCAGAGCAGCGCGCTCATCGGGGAGTCGAGCTGCAGTGCTCCGTCGTACACCATGTGCGGCCGCATACTCTCCGTCGGCGCAACCGCCCCCGCATGCACGGCATTTATGATGCTGGAGAGGTCGCTGGCAGCGCCACCACCACCACCACCGCCACCACCCAGCGCATCGACCCCGATTCCCGCAGATCCAGGGGAGCCAGGAACACCACCGCCAACACATCCATTTTCTCCAGCGATGCGTCGTCCACTGGCACCGTAGAAGAAAGTGCCTCCATTCAGCCCTCCGGCTGTCCCGCCGCCGCCGAAGGACGCCGCGCTGCACAGCGAGACGGACGGGCCGGCTTGCAGGAGAGCCGCCCGCGTTGCCTCAACCGAGCGCCGCTCCGTCGCCTCTCTCTCGTCGGACGGCGGGCAGGCCGGCGGCATCACCAACCGCTCCACCTCCGTGTGGTGTATCGACACCGATCCCGCATCGCCTGGTCGCTGCTCCGTCGCAGCGCGCACGTTGGCCTGCCACGCCAGCAGCTGCTTCGAGAGCGCCACCTCGCTCGGTGACGACGGCACGTCGAGGGGAGTGCGCAGCGTGCGCCACAGCTCAACGTAGGCGCGCACGTACGGCGTGGTGAGCACCGCCTCGCAGGTCGGCCGCTGTGCTGGGTCGAGGTGCAGCATGCGGTTGATGACGTCTTGGATTGGGCGGGGGTAGTGGGACGGGAGGGGCTCGCGCTGGCCGCGGGAGACACGCCCGACGAGCGTGGCGAGATCGCGCGATTCAAAAGGGTGGCGCAGGGCCAGCAGCTCGTAGAGCACGCACCCGAGGGACCAGACATCCGACTTGGGACTCGCCGCACCGCCTTGCAACACCTCCGGCGCCATATAAAGTGGGGTGCCCTTCATTGCTGCTTCCATACGTCCCCCACCGTACGGGGATTGGGGAGAGCCGAAGAATGGCGAGGAGGCGCCGATGCCGAAGGAGCTGCTCCGGCGCAGCTTCGCTACACCGCGCTCACCCGGTGGGACACCGGTCAGCGGTGGGGGACGGTGCGAAGAGGCATTTGGCGAGTGGCCGTACATGTCATGGCCGAGATTCGCGGAGGAGAAGGAGGGGGATGTTTGCACGTTGGTGAGGCCGACGTCGCGGTTCGGCGTGCCGGCGTAAACGGACAGAGGCGTAGAGGCTGCTGCTGCTGCTGCTGCTGCTGGAGGTGGGACTGCTGCCACCAGTGCGCTGCCACGCCGCCCACCCATCGTTGCTGCGGCCCAGGTACGACTCGCCACGTCGACATCGAAGCGCTCCGAAATGCCGAAGTCGCCCAGCGACACCGACCCGTCTGCTTGCCGCACAAACACGTTGTGGCTTTTGATGTCCCGGTGTACAACGTGTCGTGCGTGCAGGTACTGCGCACCAAGGACCAGCTGCACGAACCACAGCATCACCTGCTCGAAGGGGAAGTATGCGTCGATCTCACGCTGTGCGGCCATGCGGGTGTCCATGTCACCCCCGTCGTAGTACTCCAGAATAAGACACAAGTCGGTCCCTTTGTACAAGAAGGCGTCGCGCTGCTCGACAACACAGGGGTGGTGCAGGTCGCGCATTACGGCGATTTCCTGCGCGGCATCACGGCGCTGCGCGGCGTCGAGATCGAGCAAGGGGATGCGCTTGAGCACCACGATCTTGTGATCCGTGACGCGGCGTGCCTTAAAAACGATCCCGAAGGTACCGCTGGCCATCTTCTCGATAATCTCATACTCGTGTAGGGGCATGATGGGCACACGCGCACCTATAAGGTCCTCCTCATAGTCCCCTGCAACACGAACAAGGCAGCAACTCCCTCACGAGACAGAAGGAAGGCAAGGAAAAGATAGGGGCTCAGTGAAAATGAGCGGACGTTTGTATGTGTGAGAGCTTATGTGAGCGAGGAAGGGCTCTCTCTTTGCTTGGAGGAAGAGAAAGAGTGCTGCGAGTGCACTGGCCATGCACTACCAAGAAAAAGGTAGGTCGACGAAAAGGCGGGAAGAAGTGGAAGTCAACCGGGCGTGAGAGAGAAGCTTATGTAATACCAGCCAATACTGTGCTGGGCAACGTACAAGAAAGGAGAAAATTAAAGGTCAGCGTGCATCGTTGGGCATAAGCAGAACGCTGCCACTTGTGAACCGGCGGGTGCGCACTGACGGGGACGGTCTTGCATGACTGGCTTTTCGCCCGCGCATACGTGTGCGTGTGCGACAGTGTCCTGAGAATTTTTCTTCATCTACTTACTCGCAAACACAAAGCGGTCTCCTTCTCTGCCCCTTTTCCTCCAGCTTTTCTTCCTTTATTTAATAGACGGTCTTGTCGATCATCGCGTGGCGGCGACGGCAGCGCCAGAAATGCGAGAAGACACAAGAAAATAGCAGTCATCGAAGCAGAGAAACAAAACAGAAAAAACTTGTAAGGCTATCAACACACTCAACAATAGAGCACAGCGTGCACTACACGCACACAGAGAGAGCAGAAAAAAAAAAAAAAAATGAAGCGGTACGCCGACTTCTCGCTCGCCTCTTCCGCAGCTCACACTCGATCCTCCTCCTTGCGCACACACAAACACACAAACACACACTAGCATCCAAACGTCACCACCGTATCCTGCAGCAGAGAGCGCACATACGCGCCATCCACCGCTGCGTCTGTTTGCGAGTGCCCCGTAGGCCCGCTGGCCGCCACGCCACCGCGCGACCACAGCGGACCGGCTGGAAGCCGACGGCGCGTCATGTGGCGCCACTGCCGCTGACCCTCCGCCTCGCTGCACTCTTCTTCCTCTGCAAACTCACCCTCACGTAAACCAACAATGCCGTCGCTGCCGTCAACAGAAACCAGCGTTGCCAGTCGAGCCCAGCCGCCACGTGTTCCACCATCCTCTCTTTCACCCTCTGAGCACTGATCAGCATAAGAAGGGGACACATATGATGTGGTACGCGCCAAATCCCGCCAGCGCTCATACAACGCCCTCGCGCTGCACCGCTCTTCTGCCGCAGAAAAGACGTGGCGGGTAAGGCGGCGGCGGCGCAGCGGACGCACATCTCCCTCCACCGTCATCCTGAAGGAACCGGACAGGGGGCAGAACATCTGCGTTGGCGTGAGCATTGCGTGACATACATGGTCTTCACGCAACGCACCAAAGAGCAGCTGAGCGGCGTGGGTGCGTAAAAGAACCAAAAGAGCGTCGTCGCTGCTGCTATCACTGCTGCAAGAGTCAGAAGCGCACTGCGTCTGTCTAGATGTGCAGGCAGCGTCCATGCACTCCCTCTCATCCACGCATCTTTCCCTTGCAATCCACAGTCGCCGAGCGCGTCTGCGTTGACGGCCGGCTGTCTGTTGAGCAACTGGAGGAGGAGACCATGACGCCCTCATTGCTGGCGCTGCAACTATCTGCACCACCACCACCAGAAAAAAGCCTGAAAAACAAAAAGCGAGTCGATGCCACAACAGCAAGCACACACGCCGCCTTGTCCATCATCGAAGGTAGCGGAGATGCCCCGATTGCACGCATCACCTCCGCATCGCTCTCCGCGTTCCCGCAGACCTCATCGCCCTCCTCCTCGTCGTCCTCGCTGTCAACAAAGTACCGCATCTCCCACTGCGCCACAGCAAAGGGCTCGACAGCATCACCGGCACGTGGCCGCTCAGTCGGTGCTGCGCACGACGCACGCGCAACACCACCGCTGTCATCGCTTCCCTCTCTTTCAACTTCTCCTCTCGCGTGCATCGATGGCTCGCCGAGACTGTGAAGTTGATCACAAGGAGGAGAAGAGAAGCCGGTGGACGCAGGCGGCGCTGCACAGCTGTCCAAGGCCTCGTACCAGTGTGTGTGGAAGAGCAGCCAACCATCCCGCCGCATCCCTGTCGCAACAAGAACACTCAGGAGCTGCGCAGGGCACTCCACTGTGGACTCGACGGCACCATTAGGAAGAGCAGCAGCAACAGAAAAGGCGTCTCGCACTGCGCGGTTCTTTTTGGTCGTCATTGGAACAGGTGAAGTGTCCGTCATGTCCACTGTGAGGCCGTCTCTCCGCACCCCACCATCAACATTGTTATGCTCCGCGCAGCAGCAGCGACAACAGCTTTCCCTCGTGAGAAGAGTAGGTCCTTTAACGCCTCCTGTGCGAGAGCACAGCGGGCACAGTCGTGCAGCTTCACCACATCGACATCCTGCTTTAACTCAGGGTGGCAACACCGTGTGCGTGAAGGGGAGAGCGAGCTTTACTCGATCGGTGCCGCGCCGTGTGTCATGGATGTGCGCGCGGGTCAAGATGTGCTGGCAGAGGTGGCGATGAACAGCAACAAGTTGGTGCTGTTGCGGCTGCTGTGCTTGATGCAGCTTCAGGGTGTCTGCGTCGACGACGCTCGTCGCTGCATCGACCCCTCTGTTCTGATGTGCCTTTGCACTCCCTGCAGTGTGCATCTCTTGTAATGTAGGAGGCGCAGCGGCTCTGTGCAGCTGTTTCAGCTCCTCAGCGGCAAAGTTGCGCAGGGTGTAAAGCGGCCACCACGCTGGCAGCATCGATGCATCAGCAGCAGCAGCATCAGCCGTCTGACGTGTTCTCCCTCTCTCTCGCCTCGCCATGGACTCTACCAGGTGGTGGTGCATCTCTCAACAGATCAACTCGCACCGACACCCCTTTTTGCATGGCGCTCTGCAGCAGCGCGTGGCGCGTGTCCGTCGCGTACGGAGAGGCGAACGAAAGCAGCGAGCTCTCGGGTCTGCGGTGCAGCTCTAAAAGTGGTCCGTGAAGGTCACCAAGCTTCACCGTCGTCGGCGGCTGCTCTCTCGTCTCGCCAGCGGTGTTGCGCCGTGATGAGAGGCGGAAAGGGCCACACAGTGTTGCGCAGGCAGAAGGCGGAACGAGAATAAAACGCCGCAGCATCTCGATGAGGCCGCCAGTGTTGCTGATAATGACGTTCCCCTCTTCCTTCTTGTCGTCTTCCCTCCTCGGTAGACACGCCGGCCTTAACGGGTGTCAGCCACGACTTCTCCATCTGGGCTACACGCACCCGACGACGTGCACTGCAAGCCTTCGTTGACCTCGCCCCTCTCCTGCACGACTGCGCACTCGCCACAGACCTTGCAGGTAGAATGCATACGTCGCGTAGCACTGAGGAGAGAAGCGTGCGTCGTGCCTGCTCGTGCCGCTGCTGCTGTGCCGCCTCTCCTCGACCCTCCACCCGCTGCACAAAGCTGTGGAACCTCAACGATGACTCGTCCTCTTCCTCGTCACTGTTTTGACTCGTCACCTCTGCGGACTGAGCTTCCAGGAGCGTTGCATCCGCCCCCAGCAACACCTCTGCGGGCGACGTCAGAAGAAGTGGGGACGCAGTGGGAGACGTGGAGGCGCTGACCACGTACACGGCCATCTCGCTGTCGTCCGCACGTGGGAGAGGAGCGGGAGAGAGAGGGGAAGAGAGATGAAGGCTGTCAACTCTTGCCGCTTGTCGCGGCTGGGGTTGCGCTCCGCCATCCTCTATAGGAGAACTCAGCGGAGGAGAGAGAAGAAGAAGAAGAGATCGATGGGGATCGCCGCCGCTTGCGAGAGCCGTGTGTGCTGCGCCTCGACGTTCCACGCCGCTCTGTCAGCATCAACGCGCAGGAGAGAGGGCAATGAGCCTCCCACGTGTCTTCGCACAGCGTGAAGTGTGTTGGGTCTGCGGTTGCCTTCCTTTTGTCACGCGCATCTCCTCGTGCTGTACTCGGCAGAACACGGCGCTGCTCTCCGCCGCATCCATCACGCCTACAAGCAGCGAACAGCAGAGAAGACCGCAGCAGATGCTGCACCTCGTCCTCTACCTCCTGATGTGCATAGAGCTCTGCGTACACATCGACACCAACCGTCTTCATGTGGCTTGTTGAACTGACTTCTGTGCACCTTCCAGGACAGCGGCCCAGCCAACACAACCCCCGTGAAGATGGCGTCAAGAGCAGCTGCAGCGCAGCACCAGCTGTGTAACACGCTGCGGAGGCCCACGCCTGCCACGGCAGCCACGAAGCGCGACGCCAGTGCGGATCTGATAAGTACCGCGCGCGTCCACAGAGCACTGCGCGCTGCAACGCCTTTGCATCGGTGGCAGGGACTGAACTTGATGCGCAGAAGAGAGAAAAAGAGGGCCAGAGGTGGGAGGAGGAAAGGCACACGTCCATGCGACCTCCGCACCACCACCACCACAACAGCAGCAGCGATGCGCTACGAGGTGCCTTCTCTGTGTCAGCGGCGTGAGCCTCGCGGCGCATCAGCGTTTGTGCATCGCCTCCGCGCTGCGCACACACCGCAGCTTCTGCTTCGTGAAAGCTGCGCCGGGCAGCATCACAACGCCGCTGCGCTGCTGCTGCCTCCTCAGCAAGAAGAGAAAGCTGAACACACCGCCACGAGTCCTGGATGGTCGCCAGCGTGACGGCTTCGGCTGATGTCGATGTGCTGTCGGATGCAACGTCGTTACCACAGCGGAGCTGCGCACGCCAGTGTCTGCGCTGCTGCTGTGCCCGCCTCCATAAAGAAGCTTTACAGTGCAGCTGCAGCGAGAGGTAGCAGCGCTGCGGCACAACACAGGTGGCGGTCGGCATCGACGCGGGAAGCGGGCAGGAGCCGTTCTTGCTTCGCTCAACGGAAACGTCTTGACGAAGCAGATGATGACAATGCGCCTCAGAGAAGGCGTGGTCCTGCGAGAGACGCGGCACGCCAGTGTTGGGCGGCTCTGCGGCGCTTGCAGCCACCCACGTGCACTGAGGGGCTTCTGCAAAGAGAGACGAGAGCAGCGATGCCGCATCGACAGCACAAAACTGTGTCGGCGCTTCCCTCGCAGGTACCTCTGTTGGTGCTACTGCAGCCTGCATCTCCTCCTCCTCCACACAAGCAGCATGCTTCGCTGCGCCTTGCGATGATCTCCTCTTACGGCCACGTTGTCGCACGGCAGAGGGCCTTAGCTGCTGCACCGTGAGATCGAGCCAATGCCGATCAGCGGGGGAGATGACGTAGACGGAGGCGCAGATAAATTGACACTCCAGAGATGAAGGGAAGGTGATGCTGTGCGGCGAGCGAGCCCGCCACACACGAGAGGCCGTTGAGGCAATGGTAGTTGATGGCAGTGTACTCTCTTCTCTGGTGTTGGTGGCAATGACAGCAGCGGGGTCCAGTGGTGCTGCATCGTTGTCGTTGTCCTTCTCTGAGTCTATCAGTGCGGTTCTCTGCGCGCACTTCGCCAACGCCAAGGCAGCGAAGACAAGCGGCATGAGCCAATGGTTGCTGTAAAGCAATTGAGCCTCTGAGTATGTGTGGTGTGTGGAGTGCTGCGTTAAATCTGAAATATGTGTTTGTGTTGCTCTGTTCCCTCTCCCCTACACGAGAAGGAGGAGTTTACAGCAGCTGCGGTGATGCAAAGCGCTGCTACGAGACGTGAGACATCAAAAGTTGGATAGCAGAAGGGGGAAGAGTTGCGCATTACGCCGAATAATATCACAGCATTCTCTGTGACTAACACGTGCTCGTTCAAGCTAGCAGCAACGTCTAAATCTTGTCTTTGTTTTTTTTTTTTAGGTGTCTTTTAGGAGAATGGGATATAGGTCAAGATATGAAGCGAGGTGAGGAGAGGTACAAGAGCATTGCATGCGTGTGTGCGACACGTTCGTCGCGAGATGAGCGCATGACAAGCAGGAAAAAAGTGAAGCGCGATCGCACTGATTACAGAGTGGCGCTATTGATTCTCTATTCATAATGCCTCACAAAAGCACTTTCATGTCGAGCGGCAAAGAGGTGGCCATAATCTTTTTTTTTTGAGGTCTACAAGCACGTCAGACCACTTCATGCAGTGTGTGAGGTAGTTGGGGAGATGATGGTGTACAGCAGGCAACGAACCAAAGTTCAATCGATAAGTTCCTCCCTCACATATGCACACATACACAAGCACGCCTCACCGCATTGCACAGATCGAGGCAGAAATGCACGCAGACGGAGCCATCCACCTCAGCTCAGTCGTACGAGTCCGGGCGACTGTTGCGCTGCACACGCTCCTGCAGCGCTGTTGCCCGCCACCGCGGCCCACCCACTTCATCACGTGGTGGCCTAACAGCAGCAGTATTAGCAGCCGCAGCTGTCGCAGCTTTCAGCACGGCGTCCTCACGTTGCTGATGGAGCATCAGTTCGGCGATCATCCGCTGCCGGCGGAGGTCTTCCACTAGACGATCCGCATCCACATCGGGCAGCGAGCATGTCGCATCTTGGTAGCTTCCTGTGTGGCTCCTGCTGGTCTGTTGCACCGAGTGTCCCCCATGACTCACTGCGTTTGCGCTGCTGAGAAGGGGTGGCTGCAGGAGCTGCTGGATGTAGCGCGCACGCAGCACCAGCCGATCGCGTGCAGGGCGGTGGGCAACACGGCGTTCAAAGGCGTCAACAGAGAGGTCGGGAGATGCTGGTGCCACGCGCAGCGACAACGTGTCGGCCACTGCACTATCAGTCTTTTTTTCAGTCGCTGCGTCAGCGGAAGGTGACGAGAGACGCTCATCTGCTCTGCTCGTGTGCTGCGCCGTCACCGCTGCCACCGCATCGTCCGTCTGCTCCTCCGTGCCGGCCCGGCGTTGACGACGCAGACGCGCTGCCGTGATGGCTCGCCGTGCAGACGCGGACACGGCTGACCGCGAAGACGAGACGGAGACCGGCTCCTCTTGTCTCACCTCCTCGTGTCGACTACGTCTCGTGGTAGTGCTGCTACTGCTGCTCTTGGTGAGTAAGACTATTGCCTCCGGCGCTGAGGCACTCACCTTTCACCGACGTTTTATGTCGCGCTTCGCTTAATCGCTGGGGCTCTTCGTGGACTGCGGAGAGCGGAGCCAAGTCCATCTCTGCGCCTGCTGTAGTCGTTGCTGGCGCCTCGTCGTCCTTCTCACTGTACGTGGTGCCAACTTCAACAGAAGAGCATGCGTCGGCTGATCGGCTTTCCGCTGCTGCACAGATCAGGTCGTTGCACAGCGGGTGCAATGGAGCCGCCTCAGCTTTCTCTTCTCCTCCCTCCGCCCGCACTGGCTGAGAGGCAGCGTCGCAGCTGACAGCTGTGTCTCTCGTCACCTCAGCCTCGGCACTGCTACTCGTGGGGGACGTAGCGCCACCTGCTGCCGCACCGCTCGAGGAGGAGGAGGCCGAGGACCGCGACGACAGCGACGGCCCGTCCTCCGAGTGCGCACGCGTTTGTGCGGCGTTCGGTGTCGTGGGCGTCGTAAGCCCGGTGGCGGGAACAAAATGGTGTGCTGCGTGAAGTGTGCGCTGCGGTGGCGCAGATGTTTCCGTTGAGTCGTCAAGACGCAGCATCGACTGCAAAACACGCCACGCTGCGGGGGAGAGAGTCGCCTGTGCGTCTGCCTGAGCTGCTGGACTCCGCATATCCCTCAGAGAGAGCGCATGCGTTGCCGATGCTGCTGTTGCTGGTGTGAGTGGCGATGAGGCTTCGCCCCTCCCTCGGGGGCTGCGGTCTTCAGTCAGACTCGCACGTGCGGCAGTACGCGCAGTCTCCAGCATCGACGTCACGCTCTCCTCTGCGCCTAAACAGGCGCTCAGCGCGGCCACCGGGATGGCGGGAATGTGGAGACTGGACGCTACGCGACACACACGTGCCCCTCGGCCTCCTTCCATCGCAGAAGGAGACGCAGACGGCGCAGAAGGGCCAGCGCCTGCAACAAGCAGTCGCCGTGGACGCAGCAGCGGTGGCAGCTGATCGTAGCGCGTTGTCCAGTAGTGCTCCACAAACTTCACGGCGGTCTGGTGGCCCACGGCACCTTCCAGCAGCAGCGGCACACGAGCTGGCCGATCACCAGGGACGTGCATGCGATCTAGCTGATCGGTCGACTGGCCCCGTGCGCTGCGCAGCCGCAGTCGTTGTGCATCACTGCCGCTGTAGTGCTGTGCTTGAGAGAAGCCCTCCTCCGATCCCGAAGCAGAAGTCGAAGGCGTCGCGGCACTGCCGGCCACCACCGCATCCATCAACAAGCGCGGCAGCGTACGCAAAGTGCACATCACTTCTATCAAAAACACCATCGCACTCATCCGCTCCTCTGCGAGTCCGTCGTCGCGCGGCGACGCAGCCGGAAGAGGAGCCGCATCGCCAACGCCGCCACTTTCCATGGGTAAAGCCGCTGACACTGTTCCGGTTGTTGTTGTTGCTGCGGTGGTCGCAGTGGCGGGTGTTGGCGGTGAAGTGGCGCCGACGCTGAGAATGTGGAAGACCCAGTCCGACATCTCGTCCCGCATTCCCCATACTGTGGCAGGCGCTTCAACAGAGGAAGCAGAGGCTGTCATATTGTTACCACTCATGCGCTGTGCAGCGAGGAGTGATGTCGGATTTGACGGCCTCGATGACCGTGCCCCTCCACCGGTGCTCGTCGCCACCGCCTCTCCCGCCCGCCGCCTCTCGTCTCCGGTGTTCACCGTGTACATCGTGCGCACCAGAGCATCTGACACGAAGCGCCACACCATGTAACCGCCCGCACACGTCACGACTTGGCGCACGTCGTGAATCGCGGCGCAGTACGCGATGGTGCCGTCGAGGTCGCACAGGTAGGCGTGCGTGCGGCTGAGCAGGAGGCAGCGGCGGATGTCTGGTGGGCACTCCACCGTGGCCGCAAAGCAGATTAACGGGACGACGCCGGCTTCAGCGGCAGCGATGTCGTCGTCGTCATCGATGTCTGCGTCGTCTCGCCCAGCAGACGTCTCACTGAGGGCTGCGGCGGCGAGGCTGCACAGCGGCACCGTCTCCTCTCCGTCCACCGCACCACCACCACCACTCGCCCTGTTTTGCTGATCCTTCAGGTGCGCATACGCTGCTGACGTTCGCGGAGCTGGCGAAAAGGTCTGGTGCGAGGCGAGGGGTGCTCCTGCGGCGTTGCTGCGGTGCATGAGCTCCATCATCACCGAGCCCAGTGTGGCCTCCAGCGAGTCGCTGCCGTCCCCTGCCTGCCAGGCCAGACTGCTGTGAAGGGAGGCGACCGGCTGCTTCGCGCAGCGCAGAAGAGAAAAGGCGCGGCGGTAATCGCAGGCAAGAGAGGAAGAAGCAGAAGCGGCGGTGGCGGGTGTGGTGGGTGTCTGCCGGCCACGTTCTCGCCGCTCCACAGTGCTGTACTGCTGCTGCTGCTGCTTTCCACTCCATTTAAGCGTCCCCGACGAAGGCCCGAGCGGCGACTCGGTGGTGGCCTGAAGGAGAAGGTCCACCGGCAGCAGCTGCAGCAGCGTCACCGGGTCTCGCAACCCGCTCGGCGGTGGTGGCCCCGCCAGCAGCGTAAGAGCGACGCTGTTACTGATGTTAATGCTGAGGTTCCTACTGCCTGCTGTCAGATGACGGTGCCTCTCCGCGCCGCCCTCGCCCTCCTCCCTCTGCGAGACGGCGATGTTCGTTATGCTGCTCTGCCCTGCGGTGGTCGCACTCACCATCGTGGACACGTTCCCGTCCCCGCTGCTGCTGTGTTGGGGGTGGGGTCGCTGTTGAACGGGACTCGAGCCGATACTCAGACTGCTGCGGCTGCTGCTGCTGCGGAAGGGCTGAAGACGACTCGCCGGCGGCGAGCGTGGCTGCACCGAGACACCAGGCGGGACGGCCGCTGCTGCTGCAACCACTGGTGTCGGTAGGGGACGCACGTGCGTGTCGTGGCTACTAGATACGACGACGACGAGCGAGAAAGCAGCCGCCTTTGTGATAGTGGGGCTGCTGCGGAGGGACCGACACTTCGCGATCGATCAGGACGCAGTAAAGAGCTGTAAAGGTCTTGCTGACTGCCTCGTCTGCGCTCCTGGAAAGTCTTCGTCTGGTGGCCAGCAACGGCTGCGGCTGCGGTGCTGTCGAACGCACCATCGCGGGCGGAGGCGAGGGAGCTGACAGTAGGGAAGCGGGAGAGGGAGTTCGGCGGAGAGGATCGATTCGGGAATGCAAGGCCCGATATGCTGCTGTGCTGCGAGAGAAGTGCTCTGCTCGGTCGGCGTGAGAGCGCACCAGATGTGCTGTTGGGTGTGGCGGCGGTGGTGGCGGACACCACAGTCGGAGTAGAGGCGGAGGCCGTCTCTGTGCCTGGCATCGCGTCCAGAATGGCTTACGCACACATACAAACACACACAGACACACGCACAGGCACGCCGTAGTCAAAGGTCACTCTGATAAAACTACTTAGAAGCAGGAGGGTGAAGCAGCTAAAAAAAAAAGGTAGATGGGAGAGAGAGAGAGAGGGAAAAGATAACGACTTCACATCAGCGTTGAAAAAAAAAAGGGGTTTTCAGTGCTTTCAGTGCTAGTTATTGACAGAGGGGTGAAGCGTGCCTCTCCTGCATCCACGTTGACGAAAACACACGTTGCCTCTCTCTATGCCTCTTTGTTTCTATCTGGCCTTCTCACGTCTCGCAGTGCACAACCTATGCACACCACAGAAAGGGGGGAATCACTACGGCCCGCGTTTAAGCAATAATAGCAACGAATAATAATAAAAAGAAGTATTTCGCTGCCCTCTTTGTAGATAATACGCTCAAGAGAGTAAAAAGAGCTGCCGCCAATCGCAAAAAAAAAAGTATTTATATCATTTGTCGCGTACCCGCACACGCACGTCTTCTGCGTTTGCGCGAGAGGCACCTTCACAGCCCTTGCCGCTGCAGGACAGACCTTTTTTTCCAACTCACGCCACGGCATCGCTCTTGGCAAGAAGAAGAGCGCACACGAAGATGGAAGCCACCCTCCTTGCATTTCTTGTTCTCCATCACGTCTCTCCGCTTTTACAAGGTCTTTGTGTTCCATGGCAGGTGCCGGCCAAACAACAGGTGCTGCGAGACGTTGAACTTCGCGAGCACCTCCGCCGCGAACATCTTCATCATCCCACCGTAAATCTTCGCCCAGTGCTCGACACCCGAGATGTTGTACAGCATGTTGCTGTGCTCGTGGAAGGGCCCCGTCTTGTTCTCCAGAATCCATGCGATCATGCCGAAGTACAGGTAGGAATCCTTCAGCTTGGCGACCTTCTCGCGATCGCAGATGTGTTTCGGCAAGATGATCATCGGCTCCGCGTCTGCTGACGGCTTCACAGGTCGCATCTCCGCGTCCACCAGCTGCGCACCTCCAAAGACGTAAGGAAGGTGGTGGTAGTCGTCGAGGCCCCACACCCCGTGCGACCCGGCCGGCTCCAGCGAGTAGTGCTTCTGCAGCCGCCGCACAAAGCGCATGTACTCGTAGAAGATGTAAAATACGTAGTCCTGTCGCCGCTTCAATATGGCGGGACGCTGCGGCGGTGGGACGGGAGGTGGTGGCGGCACGTCCAATGGCACGAAGACAGTAGGGACGTCGTCAAGGCTGCCGCCGTGGTCGCCGTGCTCCTCCAAGCATATCATCATAACAATGAAAAAATGCAGCTCGTGCCCGCTGCCGAAGTCGAGGCGGGTGGCGTTGCCGAACGCATCCATCATGTACGCAGCCACCTCCTCCGCCAGCTCGGCAATCTCTGCCTCGGTGCGTGTGGCTGACGTGGGAAAGGTACGCACCAGCTTCGTCATGTCGGCGACCACCGTGCTTTCGAAGCGCGTGTGGAAAACGCGCTTGGCACGATTACCAAAGCGCTGCTGGGTCATGTCCTCCAGCGGAATCTCCGTCACCAGCTGATGCAGGTACGGGAAGTACTCGTGTACAAAAAAGCGCGCTGTGTCGTCCGTCTCGTCGACGGACTGCGACTGGCGGCGGAAGTTGGGGACGGAGAGAACTGCCTCGCCGCACCCTTGCGCGTAGGCGACAATCTTCTGGAAAGCAGCGGAGCGCCGGAACACCTCGACGAGGGAGTGATCCTCGACGATGATTTTTGCTGGTGGTTGGGGAGAAAGAGTGGCAGCGCTGTACCGCTTCACCGCCGCGGGGTTTTGGGGGAGGCCGGTCATGCGGCTGCCAGGAAGGGAGGTGGACATGGCGCGACGTGATGGTGGCAAACTTTACCGCACTTTTGAAAAGAAAAAGGATGCGCTGCAGAGAAGGCAGCACGTCGATGCGAACGTGTATGAGTGTGGGTGTGTGTTTGCTTGTGTGAGCTATGAAACCCTACACGCCACTCAAAGAAAATGTCAGAGAGCGGCGGTGAACGCACGCGATGATGAACAACAGCAACAAGAAATGGGACCAAAGAACTCAATTGAAAGAGAAGGGGGAGAAAAAATAATTCAAGCAGCAACACGACTACTGAACTGGGAGGCGAAGGCAATAATAAGAGAAAAAAAGAAAAGAGGGTAGTTGAGACTGTCTTAAAATTTTTTTCTTTGTGGGTTTGTGGGTCAGTTGGATAGCGAGAAGAGAGGAAGAAAAAGACAAATAAATAAATAATATGACGAGGACTCTGGACGTCCCTTGCTTTGTTTTCACGGTGTGTATATGTAATGGGTGTGTACTGAGTGAAGTGGACCTGCGTGAGGGTGAGCCGCGCGCAAAGAGGAGAAGGGCGACACGTAGAACGAGAAGGGAAACGGTTCGGTCAAGAGGTGGGAGAAAGAGAGAGAAGAAAAGCGCTTAATTGCGGTTTAAGATGATTAAGGACTTTTCTACTTTTTTTATTTTTTCCGTTGCACGGTCTAACAATTGCAACCTTCACGCTATAATTGACAAAGCTAGGAGCGCCCAAAAAAACAAGTCTCGCAGCTGCAGCTGGAAAGAGTTTTTTTGCTTGCTCATGCAGTGCGGCACAAACACACACGCATGCATCGTTGCTGGGGACGAAAAAAAACAGCGCTCGTGTGCATCGCGGATGGGAGACGCTGCAACATCTCTACTTTCGTCTCACTGCATTACTGCTTTTTTTTTCCGTTTTCATTAGCTTCCTTTTGTTGTTGTTGTTTTGGAAAGGATGGGGACTAGTTAAGACTTCAGGTGATCCAAATAAAAAAAACGAATACAAACGCACTTGGATATCTCTGTGACGAAGAACACGACTGACGGTGTGAACACAAAGAAAACAGTGAGGCAGCGACACCTCCAACAACGGGGCAACAGCAATCAACGATATTTTTTTTTTTTGGGAGACTGAGGAGGAGGAGGAACGGTAACGGCTGCGCATGCGGGTCAACCACCACGCGACAAGGTGAAGACACAACACACAAAAAAAAAGGCTCAAAACATGACGTCAGCACTGGAAGAAAAGAAACGAAGTGTTGGCAAGGAGCACGACGAAGACCAAAGAGGGGGAAAGAAAACACCAACACGCCTCCCACTTGTACCACGTCGGCAGCAGGTGCAGTGTTTAACAACACACAGGCATAGATACATGAGATCAAGAAAGGAGGCGCCACGACGGTGAGACGTCTGAAGTGCGCACCCCTCTTCTGCCTTTATTTTTCTTCGCCATGTCGGCACTCTCAGCGACGACAGCCCTCTGCGCGTGCGCGTGTGCATGTCCGTATTATCCGCCACTCTCTATCTCAGCCCTAATGCGCTTCCCAAGCCTCCGCAGGTGTCAGCCACGCCTCCATCGACGCAATCAACTCTGAAGTTTTTTTTTTGGTTCTTAACTTACTAATTTTTTGTGGGTTTGTGAAGACGTAAAATAATATTTTTTTTTTGTTTTGCTGGTGAGTATTGACGATGGCTGAAATTTCAAAAAAAAAAACATGTACTACATGCCAACGGAGGAGTTTCGAGAAACAGAAGAGCGCCACCATGCTCAACCGCCAACGCCACAACGTTCCGTGCAGCCCTCTCTGCGACTGCACCCCCCTACAAAAAGTCCTGACCGAGGTGGGCAATCAGTGAGATCACCGGCTGGAAACGGCCCGTCGCCGTCCCAACGAACGACGCCTCCGTCACCGGCACAGACTGCTTTAAAAGGAAAAGAAGTTCGCTGCGAAGGGTATCACGCAGCTGGTCGTTCGTCGTCAAAAGAAACGCCTCCGCCTCGACGTCCTTGTGGACGGAGCGGTAGCCATAGTTCGTGCTGCCATAAGCAACGAGGTACGGGGCAGAGATGGTGGACGGGTCGCACGACGCCGCCGCAGCAGCAGCAGTGCTCGCATCCGTCTCTGACACTGGTGCATTCTTCTTAATATCTCCCGCCGTGGGGGAGGAAGGGTGGGTAGGCTGATGGCCCGCGAACCACAACCCTTTCGCATGGAAGGTAAGCCCCTCCACCGAAAATTCACGAATGTGCACGCGGCGCAGGCAGCCGAAGGTCTTCATCAAGTAATAGAAGGAGCGCTCCAGCTGGAGGTAGAAGAGGGGGAATGCGACCTGCCATCCCACGCTGGCCATTCCACCCATTTGTCTGCACGCTGGCCGTGATGCAGTCGACGTAGCTGCTGCCCCCAAGCACCTCATCCACGAAGGAGGCGTACATGTTCAAGTAGGGCGAGGTGAGAAAGATGTGATCCTCGGCGGTGGAGAGGCGGAGCAGCTGCTTTACTACGACGCTGTCATGATACACCCCTGCCCGGCCCACCTGCAGCGTTGGGAAGAGAAAGGTGTCGTAGCGGCTCCAGTCCACCGACTGCGCGGCGCAGAGCTGGCGGGCCCACTCCGCAAACCCGCGCAGCAGCTCGCGTGTTTTTTGGCAGAAGACCGTCGTGTCGGTTGACGGGTCCACCTTCAGTGCGTTGGGCAGGATGACGAGGTTGCTCTTGCGGTGCAGGGTCGGCGAGCCTTCCTTCGCGGCGAGGGACGACGGGAAGCGCAGGCCGCGCCACGCCGCTGCTGGTGGAGAACGCGTAGCTGCTGCTGTGGGAGACGCAGACGTGAGGCTGTCGTCGTGTACAAGCGTGGTGTCCGGTGGGAACGTTTGCGTGAACTCCTTGCGGCATATCACCGGGTGCGAGACGCGGTTCAGCGTGCGCACGAGCTGGCTGAACCAACGCGCCACGAGTGTGTTGTCCTCGACGATTAGGTAGCGATCCATGCGGGTCGCGAAGTAGTCATCAGACAGGTTCGCCCCCGTCAAAATTGTGTGGCGGCCATCAAAGACGAAGATCTTCGTGTGCTGCACCCCCAGCACCTCCTTCGCCCGACCAAACGGCGCGAAGAGGCGATTCCATCGGCTGGGGTTTTGATAGAGAAACAGACGCACCTTCACGCCGGTGGTGACGTCGCCATCTTCTGCGTTTTCCTCCTCCGCCGAGAAAGATGACATCGAGGAGGGGCTGTGCGGGCTCGACGCGGCGTCGACCGGCAGCGAGGCGCTGCTCTCCGTCCGCTCCGCCAGCTCCATCAACGCCTTCAGCGTCACAAGATTCCGGCGGTCCTGCATGCGGTTGAAATCGAGTAAGATGGTGACAGAGAAGGACTGCCCATGCGCAGCAGCCCACCGTACCCGCTCCTCCAGGCAGGCCACGAAGGCCGTAGACAGCGGGCCGTCGCCGATGTACAGCGCCGACAGCGTAATTGAGCGCTGTGCCGCCATCACTTTTCGTTTAAGCTCCTCATAAAAGGTGGCGGGGTGGGTGAGCACCCGGACCGTGTGCGACTCCACAGGCAGGACACAGCAGTGCTGGCCGAGGAACGAGATCATCTCCTGCTGCTGGGCTGGCACACCGCAGCGGGAGAGAAGGCCTTGGATGTGTGCCGCGCCGTCGCCGGTGGGCTTTGCCGCCTGCGTCTTTGTGGCTGCCGCAGCGGACTCTTCGGTGTGGGCGTGGGTGAAGAAGGAGAGAGCATCGGCTGGGTCGAGGTCGGCCTCGCCAGCTTCGCCGAAGAGCGTGAAGGTGACGGCTGCCGCGACGGCCAGAATAAAGAGGTAGAGAACGATGATGTACATCGTGGAGCGCGTAAAGGTGACTGCGTGTGTTTGTGTATGCGTGTGTGTGCGTCAACTTTCCAGATATGACTACGTGCAGTGGCAGGAAAGCGAGGATAAAATGAAAACCTCGTGCGAGTATAACCTTTAGAAGTTTCCTGCGATTTCTTGCTCTTTTCCAAGCAGCTTTCCTCCGTTCTTAAAGGTGGACACCGATGGAGGGTACGAGGAGAGCGCAGTGACACACCGGCAGAGTAGAAGATGTGTGCGTAGACAGGAGTGAAGAGAGAGCAGCGAGAAATGGAGCAGCGGGCCACATAAAAGTCGATGGGCAGGCGGAACACATTAGCAGGTGTTCAGGAAGGCGCCACACACGCAAATGAAAAACAAAGTTTGTGCACGAGACAGTTCATGTTTCAAGCAAGCATTCGAATGAGTTATGTCGCCGTGTGCGTATAGGATTCGCTGTTTCCGTTTTAAGTGTCGGCAAGCAACAAGTTGAGCGAGAAGTCTCAGTGTGTGGTGAAGATACACCAAACGTTTTTTTGTCTTTTCCCGAGCGTCATGCACCGCTTTTTCGATAGATTTAAAGATACCGATGCACGAGGAGGGCCATGAGCGACTCATAGGAGGGCGAGTGCGCCTCTGGATCACCCCACCACCATCAGCAGCTTCATCTCCGCCTTCATCGGCTA